>OZ024731.1:43378580-43978580 GCA_964016875.1 Fallopia convolvulus | reverse complement strand
TAGAATTTTTTTCAATAATGTCATCATGTATAAATTTTTTGTATAAAAAATTCCGTTAAAATCTATAAGTATATATTAAAGTTGTTCTTTTTCGAGCCACCAGAACGATTCTGGTCCCACCTCAAATTTAAAAAATTATTTTTATTTTTATTATTATAACTTCTTTCTATTAAATTCTTTTTTAATTATTTAAATTTATCTCTAACATCAAAAAAATATCTATTCAATATAACAATATCTTTTGAAAGCTTCCTTATATAAAGTATTTAAAATTAAAGATAAGATTATTCAAAATAAATATAAATCTTTTATCATAAATCTTTTGTCGAATTTATTTATATATAGTGATTTTATTTTATGAAAAAATTAATGATAAATATTTATAATGTTTAAAATTAATAAAAATAGATAATAAAATATTTAATAGATATATTAAAATATTTGATAATCACTAAATTTATGTACATGAAAAGTAATAAAATATAAAGTTTATAATATTTGATTAAAAGTATACATTCTACGAGTAATAAATTACTTATATTAAAGTTTATATTATATTTTAGTTTATTATTATCCTATTTATAATCACTATAAAATATCGAATCGTAGTCGTACATGGTACGACGGGTAAAACTAGTTGTTATAATACAAATTATGCAAATATTTTCTTATCATTAATATCAATATACTATAATTAAAGCCGAATCCATCTATCCTATTTATCATCACCTTAACTAGGCCACAAACCGCATTTGAGCCTGAATTATACTGCAATGTATTGTCGAATGAACTACTTACTCCTTATAAGTGTTGAAATAGAACTTTATCCTATATGATGATAATGGAGACAAACTTACAGAAGATAAACTTTTCACTTCCAGTTCCAAAAAACTTTGAAACACGAAGAGGAAATTTGAGTTGTTTGCAGATCCAATGCAAATCATTGCAATATTACAATATGAATTTTCTTTTTCAAACATTATTTCGAACATATTTTTGCTTATTTTAGTCTTATAGTTATTTCAAACATACTTTCTTATTGGTTATAGTATTTGGAGGTTAAATTATATGAAGTTATTAACATTAAGTTATATTTTATTTATTTGAAAATAATTGTTAATATTCACTTGAAATAAGTACTTATTTAAAATAAGTATATCAAACAACTATTAAAAATCCCGTGCAGGGCACGGGTACATCAACTAGTACTAGAAGTAATTTAGAAATTACGTAGAGGAAAATATGGAAAAATATACTAATATACCTAATGGTATAATATATGATTTTATTTCTTAATACTCTTAGGTATAGAGGGGCATCTTGAGATATCTAACCAGGAAAGTGCCAAGGTCAAAGCCCAAAATTTCAGCTAGATTTCTTCTTTCTTTAAGAGGCATTCCACCAAAGAATATCATACTTTTGTGTGCATTAGCAATGAGGCGGCCCTAGGCTCTTCCAAAGTCGAGGGGTTATCTTTGATGGTATTGAGAGTGATTCTAGTAGGCTTGAAAAAGATGATTAAGTCATGCATGATCAAATTAAAACCGAAATCAAGATTTGTTTTGTTCGATTTAACATAATATATGCAATTTAAACAACGTCTTGGAAGTTGGAACATCAAAGCTTGATTTGATGTTTTCCAAATCAAACGAGTACAAAATTTTTACTCGAAATAGTGTTTTCCAAAATGCGATCAAAATATCCGAATTCAAGAAACTTATTCCACTTGAGAGCTTTTCATTCCTACTAGAGATTAGAAATCAAAACACTTTTATTGCTTTAGATCAATGAAGTCTCTTTAAAGGGAGTTTATAGACAAAGAATGAAAAAAACAAAATCGATTCGAACCCTGAAATTTCCAAAAACAGAGCAGCAAAGGCTCGTTTTGGAATCGATCGATTTCAGGAGTTTTACTTCGATTCAATTGGGACAATAACAGAACTTAACCTACTCACATTAGAATCAGGGAAAACTTACTCGATTTTATGAGAATTTTGGAGAAGAACATATTTGACAAAATAGAGAGGCGGGCTTCAGATTTGGAAACTCGAAGAATTGGGGAATTACTAGGTTTAGATCTCTAGGGGATGAGTTTAACTCAATGTAACCACTCACTTGTGGAAAAAATTTGCTCGTCTTTGGTTCTAGAATTTGAGTGGAAGACTGGAAGGGTTTGGTTTTTGGTTTCTCTAAGAAGTCAATAATGGCAGGTTTTGTGTGCCTCCTTAGGAAGGTGGAAACGAGCTTATCTTGAAGGGAGAAAGGGGGCTACACATGGGTGGAAAGTGGAAACCATCATCCATTGCATGATTGCCACCACCGTCCGTTACCCGCTGTTGACTTGCACCCTCTTCCTCTTCCTGTGCATGGCCCAAAGATGGAAGAGAAAAGTAATGGGTTGTTGGCCCATTCGGCCTCTCACCCGTGCTCCATCTCTCCTTTTCCAAAATTCTATCTTATAAGAAAGAAGAATCCTTACTCTTCAATTCAATAAATTGTCATATTTAAACAATTAAACAAGCATAAATAAAATATAAATAACTCACCTTTATTTTAGGATAATAAATATACTTAAATAATAATATCATTGTAGGATCGTTAGTACTTAAACGAGTCGGCGAATCCTGCGAAGTCGTCGACTTTGAGTAACAGTCGAAGTCACCGACTTTGGTAAAGTCAGTGACCTTGAAATAAGCAACGGAATAATTAATCAAACAGGAAAGATATTACCAAACTGTAAATGACAAGCGATGTATAGTGGAAACTCTTCGTAAACCAACTAGTTTACTTAGAGAAAAACCACTCCCTTCCAAGCTTCTCACTTGGTCGGATTTCAAGAGCCCTTAGACTCGCTTTATTGATTTCTTGAGTGTTACAAAGCTCTCCCGTGTACAAGTTGAATCCCACAACCTTGAACCACGCTCTACCTTTGTACCTACACTCTCAACCTCACGCTATGCCTAAGAACACTTGACTACCCCACTTGTACGAATCTCACGCACAAGTCTTCTTCACTACTCGTACGAATCCCACACAAGAGTCTTCTTCAACCTATAACTCTCTCTTTTCTTTTTCTCAAGATATACAATTATGCACGAAAGTCCTTACTTCTAACCTAAAACAATGTAGTATTTAAGCTAGAATAAGGTGTGATTTCGTGTGATATTATTTCCTATTCGGTTAAGGAAATAACATCCCACGCAATCTTACAAGATCTTTCCTAATATAACATTTACGTACACATAAAATATCTCAATGGAATCATATCATCCTCTTATGATTTTAGCGCTCTTTTGTGATGATATTCTCCATAAATAAATGCCCCAGCTGTCCTGCAAACAATCGCACATGATCTGTGCGTTCCTTCCATAAATAGTTTTCGTCGCCAACTGGTCATGTCAGTGACTTTACCATGACTTTGCCAAGTCGCCGACTTCGCTTGCAAACTCGAAGTCACTGACTTCCTTGGAACCATCAAAACACAACTTTTCAACAATGGTTACTTGCCAGTTATCCTTTGTCAGTGACTTCTTCATAAGAACTTGATGTCGCTGACTCTCCATGCAACTTCTGTGTCACTGACCCTTGGAACCATCAAAACTCTATCTTCTAACAAATTCCCCCTTTTTGATGGTGACAAACAACATGTTCTGATAAGATCTATGTAACATACATACAACATCACAAGATAAAGAGCAAAAGCAAAAACCATAAAAAGTTCCCCCTAAGCTTAATATCCACATGGTTTCAATTTTTAGATCCCGCCCTTTAAATCTATTCCCCCGGTTAATCCCCCCTTTTGGCATCATCAAAAAGATTGCTAAAACAAGAAAAGAAAGCAGAGGCAAAATATGGAAACTTAAAACATAATATCAAAACAGTCATAGATAGTCATCCACCAAAGCAAGAGATAATGTACGATGCAAAAACAAACAATCCAGAAATGCAGTACACACATATCGAACTAAAGAGAAATCTTTTAACCTGGAGAGATAATGTGGTAAGGGTAGAAGAGAGGGATAGAGAGAGTCATGGACATGCAGCAGTCAGTGACTCAGAACCGAGACAAGCAAGCCTCTCCTCAAACTCCATAAATTATAACATTAGGATCAGAATGAGTACCTTCTTCATATAGAACTATAGGTTACTAAGGTGTGACCTCTTCCAAAACTTTGTCGTTGACATTACTGGAGTCATCTTTGTTAGTGACTTTTCACAAATCATCGACTTCTTCTTTTTCCTTGGTTACTCTTTGATTACCTTCTTCTTTAATTTTTCAACTTCATTGCCTCCAAATCCTCCTTAGCACTCTCCTCGTCCCTTTTTGGGTGTGTCACTTGATTCCAGAAACGCTTACCGGTTGCGCTGTTTGGCGCAGCGTTCTAGTTTCAAGTGACACGGTTAGGGTTTCTTGGTTTGTGTTTAGGTTCATGAAGCTCTTACATGAGGATGGAGGTAGGGTAATAAATCATATTGTTCTCCCTTAATTGGAAAGTATAACTTCAATCAAATCAAGTTCCGCTCAGAAAAATTTCTTTCCAAAAACAAACAAACTGATCTTCTTAATATTCTGATGTGATCCATGCGCCAATTTTCACAATCGATGACCATGCTCATGTCGGCGACCATCAAACCTGTTTTCTCATCTCAACATCTGCCATGACATTTGCACAGTCCATGACCTTCTCTTTAAAGAACTTACTTGGCATTGGGGTTGCACAGGGAGTGCCAAACAAACCAAGTATGAAACATTATTTTTGAGGATTTGTCGATCATGATGATAAGTCTCCGTTTCATAGGGAAATTCAAAACGGGCTCATAGAGACTCTCAAAACATGATAGGTCAGGGACAGGCTTTAGAATCAACCATCATTTGGGCTTGTAATGAGGGTTAGGATCATCAGGTTGATTCTTTTGGGCTAAAAACAAAGAGCTCAAAAAGGTTGTACACATACTGGATGTAGTAAAAGTCATCGACAAGTCAAATGCATGGGGTTTCCTAAACATGATGTCTATCAAGAATGCTAAGAGTTAAACCATAGAAGCATGATTTCAAAACATATGCAAGGGAATCAATTCTAGCCAATCATCGAGGGAATTTATGTAGGGAAATAGATCATTTAAGAGAGATCATACCTAATTCCATGCGATGTTGTTCGAAGGGTTCACGATTCAAGGCCTTTGTGAAGATGTCTGCTCTTTGATCACTTGTTCTACAGAATTCCATAGTGACCATGCCTTTTTTCAACACAATCTCGAAGAAAGTGGCGCCTTATCTCGATGTGTTTTGTCTTTGAATGTTGCACCGAATTCTTTGAGATGTTGATAGCACTAGTGTTGGCACATAGTATGGGTACCGACCCACACTTTACTCCATAGTCACTGACTTGCTGCTTGATCCATAAGAGCTGAGAGCAACAAGCTGCAACTGCAATATACTCTGCTTCCGCCGTTGATAGGGCCATTGAATTTTGTTTTCTAGAACCCCATGAGACTAGACAAGGCCCAAGAAACTGAGCCATGCCCGAAGTGCTTTTTCTATCAATACAGTTTCCAACAAAATCAGCATCCGAGTAGCCGACAAGTTCAAAATCAAATCCTCTTGGATACCATAAGCACAGATTGTCAGTTCCCTTGAGATAACGAATGATTCTCTTAACAACATTCAAGTGAGACTCTCTTGGATCGGCTTGAAATCTCGCACAAAGACAAACTCCAAAGACAATGTCAGGTCTGCTTGCTGTTAGATAGAGCAGTGATCCAATCATACCTCAATACATAGTAGCATTGACCTCAGGGTCCTTGTCATCTTTTCCAAGTGAGGTAGTCGGCGACATGGGAGTATCAAAAGGTTTAGCATTTTCGAGACCAAACATCTCAACACATTCTCTAAGATACTTTTGTTGATGAACTCGTGTCCCATCCTCACTTTGAACAACTTGAAGTCCTAAAAAGAACTTGAGCTCACCAACCTTCTCATTTCAAACTCACTAGACATGAGGTTAGCGAACTTCTTTACTAGCTTATCATCTGTTGAGCCAAAGATGATGTCATCGACATAGACTTGAACAACAAGTGTGTGGCTTCCTTCTTTCAACAAAAACAGAGTCTTGTCGACTTCTCCTCGAACATAACCATGTTGAATCAGGAATTGAGACAAACGATCGTACCAAGCACGAGGGGCTTGCTTCAATCCATAGAGTGATTTATCCAGTTTGTAGACATGATCCGGGTGGGCGACATCTTCAAAACCCGATGTCTGTTCAACATATACTTTCTCCTTTAGATAACCATTCAAAAAGGCAGTCTTGACATCCATTTGCTGTAGTTTAAATCCATGATGAGCAGAGTAGGCAATGAGCAATTGAATAGCTTCAAGACGAGCCACTGGAGCAAACGTCTCATCATAGTCAATGCCCTCCTGCTGATTGTATCCCTTAACTACCAGCCTTGCTTTATTTCTGACCACGTTTCCTTCATCATCGAGCTTATTTCTGAACACCCATCATGTTCCAATCACAGATCTTCCCTTTGGCCTTGGAACCAAATGCCAAACCTTGTTTCTTTCAAACTGATGAAGTTCCTCTTGCATGGCACTGACCTAGTCCAAATCTTTCAATGCTTGTTCAACATTCTTGGGCTCCAACATAGAGATGAAAGCATTGAAAGCAAAGAAGTTGTTTAGAGAAGATCTGGTTTGCACACCCTTTGAGAAATCAGTGAGGATGTTAGTGACAGGATGAACACTTTTCTATTGATAATTCCTGACCTGTAGATTTGTGAAGTCACCGACTTGAGTTTGTGGCGTTCTCTTTGACTCTTCATTTGAATCTTCTAGACTTGAGCAACTCTCAGGCATTTTCTCATCATTTGTCTCATCATCACTTGTTCTTTGATCATGATCACTTCCCCCTGCTCTGATACCAACATAGCAAGATGCATTAATGGCTTCACCCCAGAAATTTCTTGGAAGACCACTTGAGATAAGCATGGTCCGCGACATGGTCTCCAAGGCACGATTCTTCCTCTCAACCACGCCATTTTGTTGAGGAGTTCTTGGCGCTGAAAAGTTGTGACTTATGCCATTCTTCTTGCAGAAAACCAAAAACTTAGAGTTATCGAATTCCGTTCCATGATCTGATCTGACAGACACAAGAGTAACTCCAAGCTTTTTCTCAATAACCTTTACCCATGCTTCAAATTCTTCAAAAACCTGATCTTTAGAAAGAAAAATTGTCCAAGTATACCGTGAAAAGTCATCAACAATGACAAAAATATAGCTATTTCCACCATGACTTTGGACTCGCATGGGACCACATAAATCAATATGAATAATCTCTAAGGGTTTAGTGGTACTTACCTCCTTCTTGGATTGAAAGGATGACTTCACTTGCTTACCTAGTTACACATGTTTCACAAACTTCATGCTTGCTTGGATCTATTTTGGATAGCCCTCTAACCAGCTCTTGTCTATGATGTTTGTCAAGGAGTTTAAAGCTCGCATGACCAAAACTTTTGTTCCAGAGGTCGGCGACATCAGTAACTGTTCTAAGACACACTTTTTCCTCGAGTTCGAAACAGGAGTCCACTTTATAGAGATTGTTTTCACACATCCCTTTCAGGCTGATTTTCCCCGAGTCACTTTCTATCACCTGCCAACCTTGTTTATCAAAAACAACTTGAATTTTTCCATTAGCACACATCTGAGAAACACTTAATAACTTGAAGCCAAGATTTTCAACCAAATATACATTATCTATAGTCAGTTTTTCAAAAAATCTTACCTGACCAATACCTGAAATATCACCTTTACTATTGTTGTCGAAGGTAATCTTAGCTCCTTTGTATTCTTGAAGTGAGACGAAATCCCTGGGGTTCCCCGACATATGAGTTGAACACGCACTATCAATAAACCAGGACTCCTTGTCATCCACTTCAAGCTGCATTAAAAGAAATAGTTCTTACGAACTCAGAGTTGTTTAACTCCTCTAGGTTTGGCAACAAAGTAATTTCTAGGACAACACTTATTGCAACTAGCACAAACAGATCCTGGAGGAGAGCCAGCGACAACAGGTTTGTCACGACTATCATCCAGAGTCCGTGACCTGGCATTTTTCTCATCCATGTCCTTTTTGTGACAATCATATTGGTAATGACCAGCCTTGCCGCAGTACCAACATTTTATATGAGACTTCAGGGCCACATACTTGCTATAGCCCGGATAGATGGGTTTGTTGTTGATGCGAGATTGAAAATTAATTTGTGACAGAGCCGAGTTCCGGATACCAAAACCAAAATCCTAAATCCTAAACCCTAAACCCTAAACCCAAAGCCCCAAAACCCAAAACCCAAAACCCAAAACCCAAAACCCAAAAAAAGGCAATTTTCGATCCTCTTTCGAAACCAAAACCAAAATCTATTTTTGTTTTCTCTGCAAAATTAAGCTTCTAAACTGGATTGAAACAAAGAGAATTACGATTTGGTATATATGTTCAAATTTTCTACTCTAATCTTGCTATATGAATGCACATTCATCATTTAGAGCTTCGATTTAACTGGATTTTCTCTTTTCACAGAGCAAATATACCTTTTCGAATCAAATTTATTCAGATTTACGATTTCCTCAAAGTTACAATGAAAATCTGATTGATTACCTTTAATGGAACCAGATAAATACTGATTTTTCCATGATTAAAGCTAATACAACTCGATTTTGAGGGAAACTCCATTTTATGGTTTTGAGGGAGAATGCTATGATTTATTTGGGAAGATAACCGTTAGTATAAACAAATGTGCAATATTACAAATTTGTTCATACGTATCGCACATTTGTTCATAGGTATCACATATTTGTTCATAGATATTGCACATTTGTTCATCCAATATTTGTTCATCGAATATTTGTTCATATGTATTATGCGTTTGTTCATAGATATCACACATTTGTTTATAGATAGTACACATTTGTTCATTTGTGTTACCTATTGTTGAAAAAATTAAAAATAACAAATTGTATGTGTAGTGGATCCAAATGCGTATTTACATGTTTCTTTTCCCTATAATGAAGGAAAATAAAAGATAACAAGAAATTAAAGATCGTGATCTCGCCTGGCAACACACATTACTACATTCCATTTTGTGATGGCAACTTAAGACCTAAAGAGGGGATGATGTTTAGAACCTGGGAACAAGGAGTAAATTTTTACAAGGCATACGCAGACGCATGTGGTTTCCAAGCACGTTTTGGCACCATTACAAAGTCTTCATATGAAACTAACACTACAATTTGAAAATACATGTTGTGTATAACCGGGCAGGATTTAAAAAAACAAAACAACACAACGACGACTCAATTGGCAAACACACACATACTGCATCTAGTAAAGAAGAAGAAGAAGAAGATGATGATGATGAAGAGGATGAAGAAGAATAAGGACAAGAAGGAAAAGTGAAAAAGCGAAAAAGAGTAACCAAAAGGTGTGGTTGCATTGCTAAAATGGCTATGAGACTTTTGGAAAAAATTGATATATTGTTAAGAAATTTAAAGAGCGTCACACTCATATTATGCTTGATGGACAAAAACACTTCGCAAGGAGCAATAAGAAATTGACCTCCTTCCATGAAGATTTCATCATGAACTGTATCCGAGCAAACGTTGGTATAAGCAAGTCATACAAGGTCTTCAAGGAGTTTGTTGGTTCATACGCAAAAATTGGTGCAACTATAATTGATTTCAAGAATTTTAAAAGAGATATGATCCTATGACGTTGATGAACAACATCATTTAACCAAATTATTCTGGTTTGATCCTATTGCAAGAAAGAACTTCTCATATTTTGGAGATGTTGTCTCGGTTGATGCAACATACAAATCTAATAGGTATGAAAAAGGTTTAATTTTGATGAACAAATTGATTCTATTAATGAACAAATCGTATGTATTGATGAACAAAATTAATACTTGCCTTCAGGAATTTACAATGGACAAATTGATTCTATTGATGAACAAATCATATATGTTGATGAACAAATCACATATATTGGTGAATAAATTTAATTCTTTACCTTCAGGTATTAAATGTTGTTGGTTTGATTTTAATTCTTTACCTGGGAAGAGTTTGAGGAGACTTGGCATACCATTATTGCTGAATTTGGACTTAAGCCAAACATTTGGTTGTCGCTGATGTTTGAGCTACGTCACTTATGGATCCCTGCGTACATCAATGATGTAAACATGGGTGGACTTCTTAGAAAAACTTCAAGGTCTAAGAGCCAGAACTTCTTCTTCTCGCATTTCATTGGATCCACATCTTCTCTAGTTATTTTCATGATGCAGTTTGATAGTGCAATTGATTCACAAAGGCAATCAACAAAGGTTAGGCTTTGAATCTTCAACAAGCTTCCCCACTCTAATGACACCATTGGATTTAGGGAAACATTGTGCATTTGTTTACACCATAAACGTCTTCTATGACGTCCAGACAAAAATTGTTGTTTAGCGGTCCAACCACCACGCCGCAGAACGGGAGCTCTGTACTTTATGTGGTCTAAGCAATTTGGTCAAGGAAGACAACATCCATGAGTATCACATCAACGAGCAGTTTGGGAAGGTATATGTTGTGAAACATGAACTACAAAATGAAGAGTTCATTTGCTCATGCAATAAGTTCATCAATATCGGGATTGCATGCTGCCATATGTTTTTCGTATTAAAAAACATTGGCTTGAAGAAGGTACCAACTAAATACATTAAGAATAGATGGACGAAGAAATCAAATCCGACTCCTACTTTTGAGATAGAAGGTTTAACAATTGACCAATGTGATGTGATGGATGAGAAGAAGCTGTTGATTGTTGATTTATTGAGTGAGGTACATTCTTGCATTAATGCCATAAGGGACAACACAGAACACGTCAAAGAGCTGATATGTGATGATGTCCAAAACAGTAAAAGCAGAAAGTGGGCCCAGAGGGACCCCCACAGGCAGTTTAGGGACCCACGTCCATGTCCTCCGATTATTTAAAACAAAACTCTCGCCCTCGCGAGGTCTCTCAACAAATCCGGGACGAGGTCTCGACCTCGTCACCGACTCTACTAACCCACCCGCCCACTCGAACCAATCACAAACGACCTCACTCCCGAACCAATCACCAGCGACCTCACTCCCAAACCAATCACAAGCGACCTCATTCTCGGACCAATCAAAAACCCTTATTTCGGGCATCCCACATCGAACATTGGCCTAAATTCGCCCCCCCGATTCTCTATAAATAGAGGAAAACCTCGTAGGAAGAAGGGGTCGAAAAACCACTTGAACTCAAGAACTCTCTTGCTTGTTAAAGATCGACGTGATAGGAACATCGTCAAAAGACCTCGCTACAGACAGGAGAAACCCACAAAAAGACCCCAAAGTCGCGCAGGGACCTCGTTCACGCCTAAAACCTCACTACAGAAACTCACAAAACTCTCTACATCATACCCTCAAATCTACCTCGCCCTAGAATCGACCTCGCAACATTTAGGTGCGATCTCGGAACCTTGTAGGAGGTCTAGGTGTGATTCTCAAAGTTGTACATCAACCTCGTAGGTTTGTAACCTCGCTACCACGGAAAAATCATAAATAAAGGAGCAAGTGTTTGCACTCAAATATAATAATCTTGTTTCTTGTCTCGTAGCGTAGCCGTTATTTCGGGTTTCATCACTGACGCCGTCTGTGGGAACCTCTTCATCCTAAGCAGCTTCCCATCTTAAGTGCAAACCTTGATTCCTTAAAACCCCCTCAAAATGGCTTGCCCAAACAATTTCTTCCCCAACATCCCGACAATATGGCTGAGACCCCTCCATGGACGACGGCAGGTCCGTCAGGATACCCTTTTGTGGTCCCGCCAGGCTGGACGTACAACGTCCCACAAAACGCATACCCGTTCCAGGGGTATGAACAGGGTGGCGCTCCTTTCAACCAGTATCCCTACCCGGGGTACGGGCAGTACCAACAGGGCAAAGCTCCCCCATATGTCCCGATCCCCTCCCAGGGGCAACCTCACTCCGAATACGTGCCCGCGTATGTCCCGGGCTATATGTCGGGGCAGGAGGCGCCCATGAACGGATCCACCACGGAGAGACCCTCCCGAGATCCGATGCAGATCTCGCGATCCCGTTCGCGACGTGCAGAAAGGCGTGACATGGAGTTGTCAGAAACAGCGGCAAGCGCGCCACGCCCTTTGGCAAGGTCAAAGTCGAAGTCTGCTCGCCCATCCGTCGAGAGTGGATACAAGAATCCCTTCGTGCCCGAGATCCAAGAGGCACACATGCCCAAAGGTTTCCATTCGCCGCAAATGGGACTTTACGACGGCATGGCCGACCCCGAAGACCACATAAAACACTACGCCGTCCAGATGAACGTCAACTCCTACAATGACGCCATTTTCTGTCGAATCTTTCCGACCACTCTGGACAAGGCGGCAATGACGTGGTTCACCAGCCTTAAGGTCGAGTCGATAGCCTCGTTTTCCCAGCTATGCGAGTCCTTCGTCGGGCACTTCAACGGCTCAAGAAAGCGCAAGAAGAACATGCGCGATCTCCGTGGCATTGAGCAGGGAGAGAACGAGAAGCCGGGTACCTTTTTTACAAGGTTCACCACCGCGGTCGCTGAGATCGCGCAAATCGACGAGGCCTCGGTACGCGACATCCTCATGGGCAACCTTCGCCAGGGGGATTTCAAATGTCGCATTTTTCTCAAAAATCCGACCATATATGAGAGCCTGTGTGCTCGGATCACGGCACAGGTCTACGTCGAGGACGCTGCCAGCCAGAGCTCGCGATCGAGGACCGACAAGGAAATCGTGACCGAGGCTAAGGGAAAAGCTAAAGTGGCTGCGCCGGCCGCGAGGGACGCGTACATGACACAAACTCACGACCGGCGTGCCGATTACAAAAGCAACAACAACAACAAAAGCAACAACAATAACAGAGGCAACAACGACAATAGAAACAACAACCGCTACGACAACCGTGGCGGTGGGGGTTGGAGCTGCTTCGGCGGGAAGCCACGAGGTTACAGAGGCAAAGGTGGCCCCGCCTACAACCCAAACGAGAAAAAATGCGCCAACCCCGTGCAGCAGGAACCTCGTGCAACAGGAACCAACCCGGTCCCGACCAAGCAACGCAGAGCAGCAAGCTCCGCCGAGACAGTCGCGCTCCGGACAAGCCGCGACGCCCGATGGGTACATCAACACCATCTCGGGTGGACCCTCGCTGGCGGGTTCGAGCCAGGCGGAAAGAAAAAGATACGCGAGGGCAAGTCACCATGAGCCCTCGGTATACAGCGTGACACAAACCTCACGGTCCCACGCGGGTATGGCCTTCACCTCCGAGGACGCCGAGGGACTCCATATGCCCCACTCCGACCCCCTGGTGATACACGCTCGATTGGGCTCGAAGATAGTGAAGCGGATACTAGTGGACACGGGTTCCTCCGTGGACATCATGTATTTTGGCGCTTTTGAGCAGCTGGGGATCTCCGCGACATCCTTGAGGCCCTACGCTGGGAAGCTCACCTCCTTCTCGGGAAACGAGGTCGATGTCGCTGGTCTCATAGACTTGTGGATGACCCTCGGTACTGGCTCGACAACGAGAACCGAGGTGATAGAGTTTACGGTGGTGCACCTACCCTCGGCCTACAATGCAATCATCGGGAGAGTCTCCTTGATGAAATTCCAGGTGGTGGTCTCTATCTACCACCTTAAAATGAAGTTCCCCACCAGCGGAGGTGTCAGAGAGGTGAAGGGCAAACAAGAAGAGGGCCGCGTCTGCTACATGACCTCGGCTAAACAAAAATGCTCTGTGTTCATGGTAGAGACTTCAGGCGAAGCAGACCTCGAGGTCCGGGATTTCACAATACCCACTCTCGAGACAGAAAGAAGGGTGATTACCCCCTTCGAAAACAAATCAGAGAACATCTACCTCGGGGGTTGCCTCACTGGGGATGCAGCAACATCACTACAGGCCCTGCTTGCTGGGTCCCGCGACGTGTTCGCCTGGACTACAAAAGATCTCCGAGGTGTGCCTCGGACACTGGCCCAGCACTCCCTAAACATCGACGTCGCCATTCGCCCTGTGGTGCAACGTTGAAGAAAAATGAACGAAGAAAGGGCAACCGCCGCAAATGAAGAGGTGGCCAAGCTGCTGGCCGCAGATTTCATACGCGAAGTCCAGTATCCGAAGTGGTTGTCCAATGTCGTATTGGTCAAAAAGGCCAGCGGCAAGTGGCGGATGTGTGTAGACTTCAAGGACCTCAACAAGGCATGTCCCAAAGACAGCTACCCTCTGCCCTCGATCGATGCACTTGTAGATTCAACTGCTGGGCATGAGGTCCTGAGTTTCCTCGACGCCTACTCGGGGTACAACCAGATCTCGATGAATCCTCGTGACGAGGAGGAGACGTCCTTTATCACCCAGCGGGGGACATACTGTTACAAGGTCATGCCGTTTGGCCTCAAGAACGCCGGGGCCACATTCCAACGCCTCATCGATCGGGTTTTCAAAGACCACCTGGACAGGAACGTATCCTCCTACGTTGACGACATCGTGGTACGGAGCAAGGGCCACGAGGAGCACCTGGCTGACCTCGCCGAGGTTTTCACCACCCTCGGACACCACCAGCTCAGCCTGAACCCCGAGAAGTGCATTTTTGGCGTGTCCTCGGGGAAGTTTTGGGATTCATGATCAGCGAACGCGGGATCGACGTCAACCCCACCAAAATATAATCTATCCTCGCAATGAGGTCTCCCCGATCTCGTACCGAGGTACAAAGACTCAACGGCGCTGTAAATTACTTGGGGAGGTTTTGCTCCCGCCTAGCGGACAAGTCCCTCCCATTCTTTGCCGCCCTCAAAAAGAATGACAAGTTCGTCTGGGACGAGAGACTCGAGACTACTTTCTCCGAATTAAAGATCTTCCTCACCAAGCTCCCCACCTTGTCACCTCCACATGTGCGCGAAGACTTGCAACTATATGTGGCGGTGAGTCCCGAGACCGTCAGCGCGGTGCTCACAAGAAAGCCATGCACCCGGTATACTTTGTGAGTCGCGTGCTCCAGCCTGCGGAGCAGAGATACTCCCCGGCAGAAAAGATGGCGCTGGCTGTAGTGACCGCCGCAAGGCGCCTATGCCCATACTTCCACGCACATCCCATCCAGGTTCTCTCAGACCTCCCACTCCGTCAAATTCTACATCAACCCGCTCACTCCGGACGTATGACCAAGTGGGCCGTCGAGCTCTCCGAGTTCGACATCAATTACCTCCCGAGAACCGCGATGAAGGGACAAGCCCTCGCCGACTTTATGGTGGAGGTCACCTTCCCCGAGACAGACACAAGCTCGGACGAATGGAAAGTGTTCGTTGATGGCTCACGATGTGACGCCGGTGGCGGGGCCGGGGTATTCCTCGCTGGCCCCTCAATCAAGACGAAGTATGCTCTCAACTTCGCCTTTGATGCCACCAACAACGACGCCGAGTATGAGGCCATGATCGCCGGGATCGAGATGGCGCTACTTAACGGAGCCCGCAAAATCAGGGTCTACACAGATTCCGAATTGGTGGCACGACAACTCAACGGCCAATACGACACCAGGACAGGTTTTCTGCCCGCCTACCGAGCAAAAGTCAAGGCCTTGGTCTCATGCCTAGAAACCTTCGCGGTGGAGTCAATCCCGCGGGCCTCAAACACAAAAGCAAATGCCCTCGCCAGGTTAGGCTCCGCGCTTCCCTTGGATGTGGGGAACCGTGTGATGGTGGAGAGAAAGCTATCACTAAGCGTCGATAGCGAGGTCATGTCCATAAGGACCGAGGACTGGAGGTTCCCGGTAACGAGGTATATACAAAGCGGCATCCTCCCAGAGGACCCCGCGCTGGCCAGGAAACTAAAAATGCAAGCTGCCCGCTACTGCGTCGTCGGCTACGCTGAACCCAACCTGCTGTGCATACCACCCGAGACCACGGACCACGTCCTCTACGAGGCCCACGAGGGAGTTTGTGGAGGGCACCCGGGGTGGAGGTCTTTGGCACACAAAATCGTCCATTTGGGATACTTCTGGGCCACTCTCCGACAAGATGCAAAGGCTTACGTCCAAAGATGCGTCGTGTGCCAGAAACACGGGAACGTCCAGCACACCCCGACGACTCCCCTCCGCAGCATTCACGCGCCATGCCCATTCGCGATGTGGGGAATGGATATTTTATGCCCTTTCCCTAAAGCTGCTGGCCAAGTGCAATACATTTTGGTCATCGTAGACTACTTCATGAAGTGGATCGAAGCACAGGCAATGGCAAAAATCACCGGAGCAAAGGTCTGCGAATTCCTATGGAAGAACCTTGTCTGCCGTTTCGGTGTCCCCATGACAATCATGACCGACCATGGCCCCCAATTCGATTGCGAAGAGACTCGGACTTTCTGTTCTGAACTGGGCATCGACCTTAAATTTTCCTCTGTGGCTCATCCCCAGTCCAATGGCCAGGTAGAAAACGTTAATTCCCACATCCTGACAGACCTCAAAAAGCGCCTAGGCATGGCACAAGGCCGCTAGGCCGAATTACTCCCACTCGTCCTCTGGACGTATCGCACGACCTCGCGCCGCGCAACGGGCGAGACCCCCTTCGCTCTTACCTACGGGGCGAAAGCCCTCGTTCCCGTAGAAACCCTGATTCCATCGGCAAGGGTGTACAACGTCGACGAAAAAGAAAACGAGGCCAACCTCAAGGTCGAACTGCAGTTCCGAGATGAAATCCGCGAGGTGGCGGACCTGCGCTCTAGAGAATACAAGCGGCGTGTCGCCGTGTATCACGACAAGAAGGTAAGACCTCGCATCTTGGCCACGGGAAACCTCGTGCTAAGACGCACCGAAGTGGGCAAATTGGACCCTAATTGGGAAGGACCCTACATCCTCGGAGAAGAAGTCGCGCCCGGGGCTTTCAAACTCAGGGACGACGAGGGGCGCACACTGAGCAAAACGTGGAACGTCGCGCGACTCAAAAAATATTCATGTAAAAACTCGAAACCTCGTTGTTCCTCACAGTTGGTAAATAAAGGATTGCAGACTTTTCTAAAAACGCTCCCTCCTTGAAAAGTCCCACCCCTCGCTTCCCGCTTGGGGTTGGAGAATCTCGTCGAAAAGGTCCACCCCTCGCTTCCCGCTTGGGGTTGGAGAATCTCGTTGAAAAGTTCCACCCCTCGCTTCCCGCTTGGGGTTGGAGAATCTCGTTGAAAAGTTCCACCCCTCGCTTCCCGCTTGGGGTTGGAGAATCTCGTTGAAAAGGTCCACCCCTCGCTTCCCGCTTGGGGTTGGAGAATCTCGTCGAAAAAGTCCACCCCTCGCTTCCCGCTTGGGGTTGGAGAATCTCGTTGAAAAGTTCCACCCCTCCCTTCCCGCTTGGGGTTGGAGAATCTCGTTGAAAAGGTCCACCCCTCGCTTCCCGCTTGGGGTTGGAGAATCTCATCGAAAAGGTCCACCCCTCGCTTCCCGCTTGGGGTTGGAGAATCTCGTTGAAAAGGCCCACCCCTCGCTTCCCGCTTGGGGTTGGAGAATCTCGTTGAAAAGGTCCACCCCTCGCTTCCCGCTTGGGGTTGGAGAATCTCGTTGAAAAGTTCCACCCCTCGCTTCCCGCTTGGGGTTGGAGAATCTCGTCGAAAAGGTCCACCCCTCGTTTCCCGCTTGGGGTTGGAGAATCTCGTTGAAAGAAGTTCCACCCCTCGCTTCCCGCTTGGGGTTGGAGAATCTCGTCGAAAAGGTCCACCCCTCGTTTCCCGCTTGGGGTTGGAGAATCTCGTTGAAAGAAGTTCCACCCCTCGCTTCCCGCTTGGGGTTGGAGAATCTCGTTGAGAAGTTCCACCCCTCGCTTCTCGCTTGGGGTTGGAGAATCTCGTTGAAAAGTTCCACCCCTCGCTTCCCGCTTTGGGTTGGAGAATCTCGTCGAAAAGGTCCACCCCTTGTTTCCCGCTTGGGGTTGGAGAATCTCGTTGAAAGAAGTTCCACCCCTCGCTTCCCGCTTGGGGTTGGAGAATCTCGTTGAGAAGTTCCACCTCTCGCTTCTCGCTTGGGGTTGGAGAATCTCGTTGAAAAGTCCCACCCCTCGCTCCCCTCTTTGGGTTGGAGAATATTGCTCGAAAGAAATTCCACCCCTCGCTTTCCGCTTGGGATACGAACGAGGTTCGTGGACCCCCTAAGACGCCAGGAACGAACGACCAGAACAACGAGGTCCGAATAGAGGCTCACGACCTCGTTGCAGGACTACAACGCCCGGTGTGGTCCGAGCCCCACAAAAGATATGACACTCGAACCATGGGGTTGGACGGTACGCAAGAAAATCAAACAAACAAACAAACAAGCATAGGAAAAGAAAAACAGAACATAAAGAAGAGGATGTTTTGATTACAGACCCCGTAGGGTCACCCAAACCAAAAAAAAAGAAAAAAGAAAGAGAGGTTTTAATTACAAACCCCGCGGGGCCACCAAAAAAAGAAGAGGTCTTCATTTCTTCGAGTTTTCAGCCTGAGGACCGGTAAGATCAATGGTTCCGCCCTTGGAGGTTTCGGCAGGGGCAGCGGAGGCTTCAGCAGGGGCGGCGGAGGCAAGAGGCGCGGGCGCTTCGGTCACGGGCTGAGGTCCCGTGGAGGTCAACTCCGGTTTCTCTCCAGTAAGCTCCACCTCGGGGGGCGCGGTGCTGGACACGATCCCGTCCTCGTTAAGGAAGAACTCGCATTCCCCCTCGGGATCCTCCGACCCCAGCTTCCCCATGGTTTCATTATAGTTGGGGTTGAAAAAGACAATCTGGGGGTCGAGGTGCCCATACTTGGCCACCGCCTGTTTGACGCCCATGCGGACTGCCTGGTGGAACATTTTCCTCACACTCTCCACCAGTTCCGCCTTGTACTCCTCCGAGTCCACATACCTAGGACCCGCGTTAACAATCTCCTCGTTGAGCTCAACAATACGCCCCTCGAGGCGCCAGATCTCCTCCTCGGCCCTCAGAAACTCCGCTTCCTTCGCCTTGAAGAATTCATGTTCGGCGGAGAGCTTGCCCCGAAGCCCCTCAACCTCGCCCCGCATAATAGAGGCCTCTTCCTTCGCCCTTTTCACCTCGTCCTTCGCCACCTTTACCTCCTCCCTCGCCGTGGCCTCCGCGGCCTCAACCCGCTTCTGGGCCGCAGCCTCCGCGGCCTTGGACCTCTCCGCAACCTCGGCCAGCTCTTTGGCCTGTCGCTCACACACCTCGCTGCGGCTTCGAAGCGCCGCTTCCATCTTGTCCATCCTCGAGTGAGCGAGGGCGATGCGACTCCGGTTGTAATTATCAAAAAAGGTGTGCTGCAAATTCACAGGAGGGTGAGAAAAGAAACAAGAAAGAGACAGGAATTAAAAACACAAAAACGAAAAAGCTTACCATGGCCGAGTATCGAGCGGCCTCGTCGTTAAGCGCCGCCTCGGTGAGGTTGTTGGCCCACGCGACCTCCTCCTTGTAATTCCCCCGGGCCCACTCCAACGGGGCCCCTCTGATAGGTCCAGGGCAGTGAAACCTGGCGGGATGGGGGCCTGCGTCCCCGCGACTTCGCCCCTCGAAGTCAAATGCAGGGATGAGTTCTAGATCCCGCGAGCCTCGTTGATGGTCTCCCGACCGGGATTTCTTCTTCTTCTCCACGGGGGAAGACCCCGCTTCCTTCCTTTTCCGCCCGACCTTGTTGTCAGACGCCCGAGGTGGATGGGTGGTCTCCTTCGCGGTGGCCCCTTTCGACAGAACCACCTCAGGCCTTTTCTCCCCTTGGGGCGGCCCCGCGACGTCCCACTGCGACGCCCTCGCGACGTTCCCCTTGGGCAGGACTCCCCCTGTCGCGACCGTCGGCGGAACAGGTCCCGGCTGCGTTGTGCCTGTCCTCGCCTGGGAGCTCGGCTCGTTAATTGAAATCCCCTTGAGAACCCGAGGATCAGGGGCTTTGGAACTAGAAGTCAATGGCTGTTTCCCCTTCGACTTCGCGGTAAGAGCGTGCAGAAGATCCACTGTCAAGAAAGAAGGGGTAAAAAAAGGAAAAACAGGTTAAGACGAGGTCAGAAACAAATATAACGAGGTTTATAACCTCGTAACCTTACGAGGAAAAAGAAAGCAATCAGAGAAATAATGATAATAAAATACCCTCTCCGCCCTCGCGAGGAGGGAAATTGAGGCTCAGCCCGGCCCGCTCAAGCCGGTCCTGAGAAAGGTAACACTCGTATGGCGCCTGGTACGCCGTGGCGTACCGAGCCTTGAGTGCCTGGAACTCAGCGACCTTGTACGGGCACACGCATCTCTCGTAGTTACCCGGTGCCACAGGGAAACTAAGGTATCTCCCGCTGAGGTCTCAGACCAAAAACCATTTTGGTTTCCACGTCCCGATGTTCGACTGGGTCGTGATGATTTTGACATTTGGCGTGCTGAGGTTAACCAGGGAACATCGAGGTTCTCTCCTCGCCAAGACTAACGCCGACAAATCGTTGAGGTTCGGCTCGTCCAGAAGCTCACGGCTTCGAATTGTGTAGGCACACAACAACCGCCAGGCATTCGGGAACAACTGGGCGGGACAGACGCCCATGGCCCACAAGAAATCAACGATGTGCTGGGCCAAGGGCAGCCTAAAGCCCGCTTGGAGACTGACGAGGTACACAACCGCACACCCCTCATAGGACACCAAGGGTCGCCCCTCCTCCTCTGGCAGTGCCAGCTCGACTCCCTCAGGCCAGAGGAAGTCCTTAGCTATGTCTGCGTGGTCGTCCAACTTTAGATCGGTGGCGACCCCCTCGAACAGATAGGCCTCGGGAGTGCTCGAGCTCATTGGAATCCGTTCTTCGAGGACGACAGGAGTGCCGGACATGGCGTCGGTAATATAGGCCTCGGGGAAGCTCGATGGCATGTACGAAACCGAAACTGAGGCAATTGCCGCGTCCAACCTCGCCTCGACCTCGGCGGCGATCACATCAGGAGAAGAAGAGGAAGCCATTTCAACACTAGAATATATGCGCAGACGGGGAAAATACGAATTGATCGAAACAGCGGAGTCGTTGGATGGGGGCTCGCTGAAGACCAACGAAGGGGAACTTGGGTTCTGAGAATCACTAGGCTCTACACTTCCCATAGATTCGGAGGCCTCCTGATAGAAATTCTCTTGAAAATTAAAGACAAAGCCGGGCGATGGGCTCGCAGAGGCTCTCCTAGGCATGAAAAGACAACGTCCAGGCCGCGAAAAGCTAGCACCTGGAAAGGAAAAGGTTAGTAAGACACCAAGGGCAAGGCAACCAAAGAGAAAAACCACGAGGTCGTAACTTCGGAAAGAAGGAAGAATGAGGTCAAGCCCGAGATCAAAGCACAAGATCATAACCTCGAAAAGAAAAAAAGCACGAGATCATAACCTCGAAAAGGAAAAAGCACGAGATCATAACCTCGGGAGGAAATGGGCACGAGATCGCAACCTCGGGGAAAAAGCAACGCGAGGTCATAGAGGAAAAGGCCACGTGGCATCCTACGAGCTACTCTGACAAGATAGGACGGCAAAGAAGAATTTGAAGCGCCGAAAGAAAGGAAAGAGAAAGAAGGCCAACCAACGGTGGAAGCCAGCGGTGGAAGCCCAAACGTCCCGTCAATCAGACATCATGACGTTTAGGCTCCCAAGGGTTTTCGAAATTCGAAAAATGGTGGGCGGAGAAGCGGAAGTTTAACCGCCACCCCAAGAACAACAATAAAACCAAAAACCCAGCGGTATCCTCACGGCGGAGACCGCCCCTCACCACCGTCTCACCACCACAGCACTAGCAAAATACACCAGGAAACGACCACCGCCTTCCGAAGCGTAACACAAAAAAGAAAAGCAAAACGAAAAGAAAAGGGAGGAGAAGAAAAACCAAGGGGAAACAAGGGTACTACAGAGCAAGAACCACCCTCAACACCGTCGCGCCGCCAACAAAGAAGCACCTAGAAATCACCAACACCCACCCAGATGCAAAACGAAACAAGGAAAGAACAAAGAAAAATGACAAGGGCAAACGCCAAAAAAAAAACACACAACCCTGCCACCGCCGCTTCGCCACCGTGACACCGGCACGAAACACCAGGCAACACACCGTCGCCTTTACAAAACACGGGGCAACAAGCAAACGAAGGAAGAATCGAAGGCAAAAAATACCGAAAGACAGGAGGAAGAAGATTAAGTACTTACTTGTTTAAAAGTCAGCAAACGAGAGGCGGTGGCGCAACTGGCAAATGGCGAAAAGCTCGTCGGAAACCGTCTGGAGAAACCGCTCAGAAGAAACCGAAGAGATGAAGAGAGAGAAGGAGCGAAAATGTTGAAAAGAGAAGATGAGGGGGAGGCGTGTGAAATACGCCCTTATAAAGAGCAGATTTGGGCCTCCCCCACTCCCGAAAGGCTTTTTGAGCCTGTCTCACCTGGACGGCCCACTAAGCATGGCGAAAAGGCCCAAGAATCTTCATCCGTGCAGAACAGGAAGAACACCCAAGTACAGAGCCTCACACCTCGCAAAGTGCCCTCCCAACCTCGAGAACTTCATAACCTCTAAAAACGCCCCGCATCTCGCGGATCCAGGGAACTTATGCCCTGCGGCCCTCGGGGCGAGGCCCCCAGGCCATGGGGTTGTGATGATGTCCAAAATAGTAAAATCAGAAAGTGGGCCCAGAGGGACCCCCACAGGCAGTTTAGGGACCCACGTCCATGTCCTCCGATTATTTAAAACAAAACTCTCGCCCTCGCGAGGTCTCTCAACAAATCCGGGACGAGGTCTCGACCTCGTCGCCGACTCTACTAACCCACCCGCCCACTCGAACCAATCACAAACGACCTCACTCCCGAACCAATCACCAGCGACCTCACTCCCAAACCAATCACAAGTGACCTCATTCTCGGACCAATCAAAAACCCTTATTTCGGGCATCCCACATCGAACATTGGCCTAAATTCGGCCCCCCGATTCTCTATAAATAGAGGAAAACCTCGTAGGAAGAAGGGGTCGAAAAACCACTTGAACTCAAGAACTCTCTTGCTTGTTAAAGATCGACGTGATAGGAACATCGTCAAAAGACCTCGGTACAGACAGGAGAAACCCACAAAAAGACCCCAAAGTCGCGCAGGGACCTCGTTCACTCCTAAAACCTCACTACAGAAACTCACAAAACTCTCTACATCATACCCTCAAATCTACCTCGCCCTAGAATCGACCTCGCAACATTTAGGTGCGATCTCGGAACCTTGTAGGAGGTCTAGGTGTGATTCTCAAAGTTGTACATCAACCTCGTAGGTTTGTAACCTCGCTACCACGGAAAAATCATAAATAAAGGAGCAAGTGTTTGCACTCAAATATAATAATCTTGTTTCTTGTCTCGTAGCGTAGCCGTTATTTCGGGTTTCATCAATATGTTTCTTGATGGAAAAAATGAAACCTATCTAAGCTTATTGGGAGGGGAATCATCTACATCAAAAAGGCAGAGTTAAATTCAAACATTCTTGGGAAACATATCGGGTGTTATTGAGGTACAACCTCCTAAACGAGCAGTGACAAAGGACAGGAAGAAAGAAGGACGTATTATAGGAGGTAAAGAGAAGGCAATGAAGAAAGCAAAAAAGGAGCAAAGGGCTTGTGTAAAATGCAAGAAGCTTGGACACAACAACATGACATGCACCAATGTTCCCAATTAGTTCTCTCATTAATCTTTGATTTCTGATACATAATTGTTGCATTAGGGTGAAATGTATAATATTCATAATTGTTGTATTATCAATGAACAAATTTCTGATTCGGTGAACAATAAGCAGTTAGTAATGAACAAATTTACTATCTACTGAAAAAAACCCTTTTATTCTCAATTAATGTGTGTCCATGTACATATAGATATTTTCCATGAACAAATCATACATTAATGATGAACAAAACCTTTAAATAAAATGAAACAATCTTAAAACTCTCCAACAAAAACACATATTCTTTATCCATGAACAAATCAAAGGTATTGATGAACAAATCTAAGGTATCGATAAACAAATTAAAAACACATATTCTTTATCGATGAACAAATCTAAGGTGTTGCTAAACAAATCTAAGGTATCCATGAACAAATCTAAGGTGTTGATGAACAAATTACGATTAATCATGTTTTCTGAATCAAATGTCATACACTAGCACACCTATTCAACAACCATCATCCACAACTCTATTGAAGTGAATATACCACACTATACAAAAAAAAACCAAAACCAATACACCACCATAAATTGTATTCTGAAAAACCATACATAAAAACAAACCATTCCAATTGTATTCTAAAAAACCATACATCACTTCTTGTACTTTGACTTCTTTTTAGGAGGAGCACAAGAGACGACTGTCGGTTTAGGCGAGACAAATTCTTGAATAAGCTTTTCAGCTTCTGCCTTGTGTTCATTCAATGGACTCAACAACAATTCATTGCAGTACCTGATCCTCAAATCATCAAGTTGTTGGTGATCATGTTTATTGAGTCCACAATCCCAACTAGACAAGTCGTTGCCAAAGTATGTTTCCATGTGCCACATCTTGAAAATTCCATAATCAGTCTTGTATCTATTGTCTCTCCATTCCATCTCAAGACGTTCATATGACACCATAACCTCATCCTCGAACAAAGCAACCCTTACATCCATCTTGAAAAACTTCATAAGCTCAACAAAGAGCATTCTCTAAAAACTAACAACAAGAAACAAAACAACTCATTCAATATTAAAAAACACGTGTCAAACTATTACAAATTCCAAAAACAAATAAAACTCACCAATTTAGCAGGTACGTGTTGATACTTTGCTTCCAAGGGAACCTTCTTCATCGATCTATCAATTATGTGGAAACTTGTCACTCTCACATTCAACGCAATGCAATAGTAATGCGATGAGGTACATATAGGAAACACAAACTGTAAAAATGCAGAGGGGAACATGCATGAAAAAACCTTATATTGATTAAAAATAACATAGTGAAAAGTCAATCTTCTTAATGAACAAATAGCTAATACCTCTAAACAAATATGTAATACTAATGAACAAATAAAGTATACTCAATAAACTAAAATGGATGTGTTAATGAACAAATAACAGAATATCAATGAACAAAAATGTTATATCAATGAACAAAAATGCATACTAGACCAATCTTGTTCACACGAATCCAATTGCATTTTTCAAGAGTGTGATCAACAATATTAATGAAAAATCTATGGAACCCCTTTTCAGTGGAAATAACTGCAAAATATATATAAGTATAAATTAGATTGTGAATTTTAAAAGTCATGAAATAAGACAATGTGAATATAAAAAACCTTTTTTCTTACCAAATCCTCAAGAGCCATAAAAAAACCTCAATGGATTTGAGTCGCTTCTCCACTGCTCTTGAATATTGAGATAACAGCTCCAAAGCCCGATTATATTTGTTTCCACTTTAGATTTTACCGCCATTGAAACAAAAAAAAATTTCATGGCGGAAACATGCTTCATCTTAAAGATTTCAATACTACACAAATCAGAAACATAAAACAAAAATGATCAATTTTAATAATAAAATCAGCTTGAAGATATAAACGAGCAATATGTAAAGAAAACTACTATTCTACGCATTGTTACGCTCTTTGATCATCCATGTCTTCAATCGGCCAATCGAATAGTTTGTTGGCCGCAAGAGAAACTTAATTCTGTCAAAACAACACTCCTTTCCATGTAAGGTGACTTCACATAATCATAAGGCTTAGATATTCTTTTATCAAGTACATCCTCACCAGTAAGTTTAACACCAACAGAAGTGTCGATTGAACTAGAACCAACATCCTGCGCCTGCTTGTTGATCTACAAATGTAAAAACACATATTATTCCTGAACAAACTACATAAAAAATCAATGAACAAATGTCCTATCACTTATGAACAAATAAGCAAAATCAATGAACAAATAAGAAATATCAATGAACAAATAAGTAAAATCAATGAACAAACCTCATCTTGAATCCTGTTCAACTCCTCTTCAAGTTTCTGCTTTGCTTCATCCTACTCCTTTTTATTTATCTCCGCTTGTTTCCTCTTCAACTCTTTGGTGGTTTAAGTATTTGGTCTCGAATCGCAAGCGGAAGTCTTTGATTTTGTCCGGATCAAATGTTGGATTGACCGAACTTGGACTTTGAACGAGAGTGTTTGAATGCTTTGAATCGATTGAATGAAAATGGCGCAAGCACTAGGTTAAATATAGGAGAATCCCTCCACTAATTCATTAACCTAAGTGTGCGTAAGTTGGAAATGAAGAACATAGCACCTTATATAGGTGCGGAAAACATAAAATCCTAAAGAGCTAGACGCGCGCCTAGGGCTTGCATGCAAGCAAGGCCCATCGGCGCAAGGCCCAAGAAGGACCTTCTAATAATGTCAAAACATAAATGGAAGTGTATAACAGTAGAAAACATGCTAAAAAGGCATAAAATGGATAGGGCGTTGGCCGTAGACACCGAAGTGTCATGACAAGGCCAACGCTGGGCGTGGTGCGGCATGGCAAACCCTCGGCACGTTGTCGCGTGCGTTGGCGTGGCGAAGGCGCACGAGGCTGGCGAGAACCTCAAGTTGCGACGCTGGTGTGTGGCGCGGGTTTGGGTTCTGGCACGAAGGATTAGTCCGAGGTGGATGGTGCCGAGGACTCGACTTGAGGTTCTTCGGCACTAAGGATGCAAACAGTGGTAAGAGCCGGCGCGGAGAAGGGCGCACCATGGCCTGCGGACAAGCGCGACACTAAGGACTGTGTCGCGGTTTCGATGGCATGAGCCCGTGCACGAGTGACCGGTCCATCTGAGCGCATGGTGAAGGCGTCGTCCTCTTGGCTAGCGTCCAATAACGGGGTCGCATCAACCTCCCCCACTTGGTTGGGAAACATCCTCGTTTTCTCATAAGTAGGGTCAATGTAGGGGGAGAGTGACTCGGCTAAAGTCGTTGTTGCCAAGATCAAAGATAAATAACCCTAAACTACTAACTAGTATAGTAAGCAAGCAAGGGGTCGAACCCAAGAGAATCGGGATTCTGAACAATCAACAATTAACAAGACAGGGTTTTTTGGAAGTTTAAGCAAACAAATAACCAAGCAAATATTATTGGGATTAAATCAATGGAAGAAAGCAGAGTTTATTCAATCAATTCCACCTTTTTAATCATTCGATCATCAATTCATCCACTTTTCTATTAATTCCCTAGTTAATTCCAATCCTTATAAAAGATTTCCGCTTGTCCACGGTCCAAGCGAAACGATGATATGAACAAGAACACTTAATTCAAATCATATAAAATATTAAGGATAGAAGGATATTAATTCATGCAATCAAGCTACGAGTCTCATGCATAAAATAATAATCAAATACTCTTTCTCAATTCTAGTTCACGGTCCTAGAAAAGATTTGTTTCAAGGATAAATAAGATTGCACAGACAACAATCAAACCTAATCCAAACAGTAGATCTAAGTCAATCAAACAAGTTGATCAGGGTTATCAAATCAAACATAGATCATATAAATAAAACCAAGAGTTTTGATATTAACCAAGGGATAGAAAAGTTTCCAGAATCTCACGAAATACATAAAAAGGCTTCCTTGATTAAACAAACTCCAAAGGGAAATTAGTTCTCCATAATACTGAAATAAAAACCTAAAAGTAAAAGTATGCTAGAATTGTGTTTAACCCTAAAGTGTAACTCGAAACAAAGCTTAAATAGTAAAAAAATAAGTCTGAAACCCTAAGATATAATAATAGTAAAAGATAAAATAAAACAAACGAAGACGGCGCTGAAAATCCTCGATCCGTGAGCGCGGAAATAATTAGCGGGCGCGGATCTGCTCGTCACCTCGGCCGCGGAATCCGTTCGATCCGCGAGCGCGGATTTATTTGACAGCTTAATGGTGTCAACGTCGGAGGTGGTTTTGACCCACTTAGAGTTGGAATTTGAACTCGCCGTAAAATTATGAATTGTATCTCTTCGAGTTAGCTTCCCAATGATACCAAATTCAGCTTCATCCGATCACCGTAACTCCCGAACGATGCGTCACAAGAAAGTGGCGTCAAAACAACTCCAAATCAACACTTGTCTTCAAAACTCTTGCAATTCTTCAAATCGTGTCTTCGGTCTTCATATGACAATTATGCTCAAAACTAACCTAAACACACTCAAATCATACCTAAAATACAAGAGTTAACCTATACTAAATAGAGCATATCAAATTCCCCCATACTTAAACCTTGCTCGTCCTTGAGTAAGCTCAAAATAAATCTAACAATAAATCCTATCAAGGTTTACAACATAGTACAAGGGAAGACAAAAATCACTCACCTCACCAACCCGAACCCAAAATAGAGAAATAATGAGCAAAAACATGATAGCTCAAGCACACACCTCACCAATACAAGATATAACACTCAAGCTCTAAAAAGTGTAGAGCAACCTAGGATCTACCCAACATCTAAAGTGTAATCCCCATACCCCAAAGTAGAATATGAATCCTAAATACTCTGATTTGTCCACTCATTCTACTTAGTCGCCCTTTCGGGTTTTCACCTAATCACTCTTTTCATTTTTCTTAGGTGTGCTCACAAATACTCACATTTCTCATTAACCTCTTATTACCCCAGCCTAATGCCGGTCCGGGTTACCTGCTTATTACCTGAGCCGCCCTTTCGGGTTTTCAACTCATCCTAGGATTTTCATGCCTTTTTTTTTTTATATTTTTATGGCTTTTTTTTTAATTTCTTTTTTCAAAAAAAAAATTCTCTATACAAAACATGGAACAAAAATCCCATAAAAATAACGAAAAATAATCTAAAAAGCAACTATCTAAGATAAGCGTAGTGAGTACTTCCTCCCCCATACTTAAATCCTTCATTGTCCTCAATGAAGTAAAGAGAAAGGAATTACACATAGAAGAGGAAAATCATAAGACTCACATACGAAACGAAAGAAGAGATGGAAGAACTCTTCAAAGGATTGGATGTATAGCTCGGAAATCTCCAGATGATCCGTCGTCAAGAAAAACCGCGGGCGCGGTGGCCAGGCCGCGGGCACGGGTGGTGCTCCGATCGTGAAAAAAAATGGTTAGAGAACACAATCAACAAAACTGAACACGAACTCACAAACGAACTCTGAATCTCGCCTTAAGCATTAATGTAAAACGAGCCTTGAAGAAGAATATTCCCCCATACTTGAGGAATTCCAAGGAACTAGACATAGACAAAATTAGAAAAGTGGATTGGTGGGTGATGATAGAATATGGAAGAACACTCTTTTTTTTCTCTCTTCTTTTTTTTCTTAACTTGTCTCGGGGGTTTCACCCGAAAACCTTTTATTACAGGGGTTTCACCTGAAAGCCTTTTATTTTAGGGGATTCACCTGAAAGCCTTTTATTTTTATTTATTTATTTATTTTATTTATTTGAATAAAAACGAAAATTGATTTTATCAGGCCGATCCGCGGACGCGGAAAAATTCCGAGGGCGCGAATCTGCCGCGGGCGTGGATCAAATCCGGGGGCTCGGATCAAGCCGCGGACTCGGACTCGCCTCGGACTGGCTTCCTTTGATGGGAAAAATTGTACTGCAAGTTAGCCCGACAAAATCAAAACAAAAACTAAAACTAAACTAAAAATTAAAAATGAAAGAAAAAGAAAAACTTACCTCGGGTTGCCTTCCGAGCAGCGCCTTTGTTTAACGTCGTTTGGCCCGACGTCCTTATGCTCAGAATGGATCATCATCTATTTAAAACTGGACCTTTTTCCCTTCATGTGCCATAGATAATAGGCCCTTTGAAACATCAATTACGATGCTCGCCGTCTTCATAAATGGACGATCCAACAACAAAACTGGGTCGTACCTCCACTTACCGATCTCTAGGACATAAAAGTCCGTCGGAAAAATTAAGCCATCTACCTGCACTAAGTCATCTTCCAAAAATCCTTTCGGATGCGCTTTAGAGTGGTCAGCTAGTTCAATAGTAATATTAGAATCCTGTAATGGCCCTAGACTTAACCTCTCATAGATGCTAAGTGGCATGACATTAATAGAAGCACCCAAATCAAGCATATAGAATGCTCAATTTTGGCCTCCCAATTGTAACGGGAACAGTAAACCTCCCTGGATCTCCATACTTCTTAGGCAATTGCCTTTGAAGCATGGAAGATACATTTTCTATATTCTCAACAAGATTAATTTTCTTAAGCTGCCCCTTTTCTTTTTGCTTCCTCTTGATAGTACATCATTCTTTCATAAATTTAGCAAAACGAGGAATGCTTAGGACAAGTTTAAGTAAAGGGACATTTACCTCACACTTGGAGAAGGTTTCAAAAATTTCCTTGTCATTGGTTGGCCTCTTGGTGTCCTTAAGTGCCTCAGGAAATGGTGGAGCGGGCTTTTGTGAAGCCATGGGGGGGAAACGAAGGCCTGACGTCATCATCGGATTCTATCAGAGGGGCGATCCGCGAGTGCGGAATGGGACCCGCGGGCGAGGAAATTTTCCGTGGGCGCGGATGATCCGCGGGTGCGGAAATTTTCCGTGGGCGCGGATTCTGCTTCTGCCTTGATTTATGCGCCGCGATCGGAATTGTCCTCTGGCGAACTCGGCTGGTTTCCGCTGGCTGAAATTTCAATATCCATCTCTTTCCCACTCCTTAATGTCATTGCACTCACATTCTCTCTCGGGTTAATGGGCTGAGATGGCAGTTTTCCCGAGTCCTTAGCTTCTAGACGGTTCAAAGTGGTTGCAATCTGACTTAACTGAATTTCCAAACTCTTCATCGCAGCCTTACGCTATATTTCGACTCTGCTCTTCTAAAAGGAACATCGGCTCTAACAATTCCATCTCCATCTATCAAAACGACTGGAAATGTTTCAAAAAAGGTAGGCATACGACGCTCATAAGCTGATTGATAATGGCTGGATTTTCCTGAGGAGCCTAGGGCCTGGGCACATAATTAGGCTTGGGAACATAGGTTGGCTGACCTCCCTGTGGTGGAAAAGGTTGTTGAGGTTGTTGATTCCACCTAAAGTTAGGATGGTTTGTCCACCCCGGATTAAAGGTATTTGAATATGGGTCATTACGGGGCCTCTGTTCATAATTCCCTATAGCATTCACATCAGCTGCTGGCTCGTGCAAGATAGGGCATGCATCAGAAGGATGGCTGGATTTACCACAGATTCCACAAGCCCTTGAACTTGAAGCTCCATTGCTTGCCAACAGTTGCTTCATCATAGCTTTCAACTCCCTTACTTCAGCATTCAGGGAGTCATTAATAGAATGGACAAACCTACTGTTGGATCTCCTTATCTGATTTCTGCATTGCTCTACTAGAGTCTCCAACTTCTCAAACGCCTGCCTAGGAGTGAGATTCTCATATGAACCTCCACATGAAGCATTCATCAGGCGCCTATCAGCATCATAGAGACCTTCAATAATATAGAAAATCAGGTCTCTATCAGAATAGCCATGGTAGGGACAACTGGCTATGAGTTGTTTATAACGCTCCTAGTACTCATACAAGTTCTCATCATCTCCCTGCGCCAAACTACTCAGCTGCTTTTTGATGGACGTTTGCTTGGCAGTAGGAAAATATTTCTCCAGAAAGGCACCCTTCTTCTGAGCGCAAGTAGTGACCGTCTCAAGTTTTATGTAAAGATACCATTCCGTAGCTGAATCAGCCAAAGAAAATTGAAAAGCCCTCAGCATAAGCTGATCTTAAGTCACATCAGCTGGCTTCATTCCCAAGCAGACAGAATGGAACTCTGCAAGGTGTTTATTTGGATCTTCCCCACTCAGCCCATGGAACTTAGGCAAATAATGGAGAAGACCAGATTTAAGCTCAAACTTCACTCCTTCTCCCAAAGCGGGAAACTGATGACCAAGTTGTTGCTGCTCTAAATTAGGCGCAGTAAGTTGCCTAATAGTGCGATCTGCCATGGTTACTAGCTGCTCTTCAACCTCTAAATCAGATGAAGAAGAAGAAGAAACTAGATCAAACTGTATGCCTAGCACTTGATCCTGAACTTGCCGTCTCAACTGTCTCAGAGTCCTATTAATTTCTGGATCAAATGGAACAACAGAAGAATTATCAGTAGAACGGGTAAGAACCATAAGATAGGTTCTTACCAATTCGGGGGATTTGGACGAACCAATCAGCGGGCGTAGAAAAATCCAGAGAGCGCGGATCTGCCGTGGGCGCGGAAAAATTCCGAGGGCATAGAAAACTTCGGAGGGCGCGGTTTCGTCAGAAATGCCGATTAAACAGAAAATTAAAAATCGATTCCCCGACAACGACGCCAATATTTGAATCGGCTAAAGTCGTTAATGCCTAGATCAAAGATAAATAACCGTAAACTACTAACTAGTAGAGTAAGCAAGAAAGGGGTCGAACCCAAGAGAATCGGGATTCTGAACAATCAACAATTAACAAGACAAGGGTTTTTGGAAGTTTAAGCAAGCAAATAACCAAGCAAATATTATTGGGATTAAATCAATGGAAGAAAGCAGAGTTTATTCAATCAATTCCACCTTTTTAATCATTCGATCATCAATTCATCCATTTATCTATTAATTTCCTAGTTAATTCCAATCCTTATAAAATATTTCCGCTTGTCCACGGTCCAAGCGAAACGATGATATGAACAGGAACGCTTAATTCAAATCGTACAAAATATTAAGGATAGAAGGATATTAATTCATGCAATCAAGCTACGAGTCTCATGCATAAAATAATAATCAATACTCTTTCTCAATTCTAGTTCACGATCCTATAAAAGAGTTGTTTCAAGGATAAATAAGAATGCACAGACAACAATCAAACCTAATCCAAACAGTAGATCTAAGTCAATCAAACAAGTTGATCAGGCTTAACAAATCAAACATAGATCATATAAATAAAACCAAGAGTTTTGATATTAACCAAGGGATAGAAAAGTTACCAGAATCTCACGAAATACATAAAAAGGCTTCCTTGATTAAACAAACTCCAAAGGGAAATTAGTTCTCCATAATACTGAAATAAAAACCTAAAAGTAAAAGTTTGTAGAATTGTGTTTAACCCTAAAGTGAAACTCGAAACAAAGCTTAAATAGTAAAAAAATAAGTATGAAACCCTAAGATATAATAATACTAAAAGATAAAATAAAACAAACGAAGGCGGCGCTGAAAATCCTCGATCCGCGAGCGCAGAAATAATCAGCGGGCGCGGATCTGCTCGTCACCTCGGTCGTGGAATCCCTTCGATCCGCGAGCGCGGAAATAATCCGCGGGCGCGGATTTATCTGACAACTTACTGGTGTCAACTTCGAAGGTGGTTTTGACCCACTTAGAGTTGGAATTTGAACTTGCCGTACAAACATGAATTGTAGCTCTTCGAGTTAGCTTTCCAATGATACCAAATTCAGCTTCATCTAATCACCGTAGCTCCCGAACGATGCATCATAAGAAAGTGGAGTCAAAACAACTCCAAATCAACACTTGTCTTCAAAACTCTTGCAATTCTTCAAATCGTGTCTTCGTTCTTCATATGACAATTATGCTCAAAACTAACCTAAACACACTGAAATCATACCTAAAATACAAGAGTTAACCTATACTAAATAGAGCATATCAGAGAGATCAGTGACTTTGACTCCTTCTCCCAAAGCGGGAAACTGAAGACCAAGTTGTTGCTGCTCTAAATTAGGCGCAGTAAGTTGCCTAATAGTGCGATGTGCCATGGTTACTAGCTGCTCTTCAACCTCTGAATCAGATGAAGAAGAAGAAGAAGAAACTGGATCAAACTGTATGCCTAGCACTTGATCCTGAACTTGCCGTCTCAACTGTCTCAGAGTCCTGTTACTTTCTGGATCAAATGGAACAACAGGAGAATTATCAGTAGAACGGGTAAGAGCCATAAGATAGGTTCTTACCAATTCGGGGGATCTGGATGATCCAATCAGCGGGCGTGGAAAAATTCCGAGGGCGCGGATCTGCTGCGGGCGCGGAAAAATTCCGAGGGCGCGGATCTGCCGCAGGCGCGGAAAACTTCCGAGGGCGCGGTTTCGTCAGAAACTCCGATTAAACAAAAAATTAAAAACCGATTCCCCGGCAACGACGCCAATATTTGACTCGGCTAAAGTCGTTGTTGCCAAGATCAAAGATAAATAACCGTAAACTACTAACTAGTAGAGTAAGCAAGAAAGGGGTCGAACCCAAGAGAATCGGGATTCTGAACAATCAACAATTAACAAGACAAGGGTTTTTGGAAATTTAAGCAAGCAAATAACCAAGCAAATATTATTGGGATTAAATCAATGGAAGAAAGCAGAGTTTATTCAATCAATTCCACCTTTTTAATCATTCGATCATCAATTCATCCATTTATCTATTAATTTCCTAGTTAATTCCAATCCTTATAAAATATTTCCGCTTGTCCACGGTCCAAGCAAAACGATGATATGAACAGGAACGCTTAATTCAAATCTTACAAAATATTAAGGATAGAAGGATATTAATTCATGCAATCAAGCTACGAGTCTCATGCATAAAATAATAATCAATACTCTTTCTCAATTCTAGTTCACGATCCTATAAAAGAGTTGTTTCAAGGATAAATAAGAATGCACAGACAACAATCAAACCTAATCCAAACAGTAGATCTAAGTCAATCAAACAAGTTGATCAGGCTTATCAAATCAAACATAGATCATATAAATAAAACCAAGAGTTTTGATATTAACCAAGGGATAGAAAAGTTACCAGAATCTCATGAAATACATAAAAAGGCTTCCTTGATTAAACAAACTCCAAAGGGAAATTAGTTCTCCATAATACTGAAATAAAAACCTAAAAGTAAAAGTTTGTAGAATTGTGTTTAACCCTAAAGTGAAACTCGAAACAAAGCTTAAATAGTAAAAAAATAAGTATGAAACCCTAAGATATAATAATACTAAAAGATAAAATAAAACAAACGAAGGCGGCGCTGAAAATCCTCGATCCGCGAGCGCAGAAATAATCAGCGGCCGCGGATCTGCTCGTCACCTCGGTCGTGGAATCCCTTCGATCCGCGAGCGCGGAAATAATCCGCGGGCGCGGATTTATCTGACAGCTTACTGGTGTAAACTTCGAAGGTGGTTTTGACCCACTTAGAGTTGGAATTTGTACTCGCCATAAAAACATGAATTGTAGATCTTCGAGTTAGCTTTCCAATGATACCAAATTCAGCTTCATCCGATCACTGTAGCTCCCGAACGATGCGTTACAAGAAAGTGGCATCAAAACAACTCCAATCAACTCTTGTCTTCAAAACTCTTGCAACTCTTCAAATCGTGTCTTCGTTCTTCATATGACAATTATGCTCAAAACTAACCTAAACACACTGAAATCATACCTAAAATACAAGAGTTAACCTATACTATATAGAGCATATCAGAGAGATCAGTGACTTTGACTGTGGTGTGAACCAAGTACTTGCTTGGGAGGTTTATGCGGTACGCGTTGTCCATGATGTGCTCCAAAACTCGGAAAGGACCGTCGACACACTGATGAAGCTTGATTTTACGGGCGTTCGGGAAACGATCCTTTCGGAGATGAAACCAAACGAGATTCCCAGGGTTGAAGATCATGTGGCGGCGGCGCTTGTTGTGATGCGCCTCGTACTGGCCCGCCCTACGCTCTAATTGGATCCGAGTGCGCTCGTGAAAGCGGCGAATGGCATCGGTGATGTTGTCCGCGTCGAGGTGTTCGCCGGTCTTCAAAGGGCGTGGCACGAAATCCATGGGCGAGTGAGGGTTGAGCCCGTAGACCACTTCAAAGGGGGTCTTCGTTGTCGCCGAGTGCTTGGACCTAATATAAGAAAACTCAATGAACGACAGTAAGTCCTCCCACCAACGTGGGTTATTTTTTAGCACCGTCCGAAGAAGGATGCCCAAAGTCCGATTAGTCACCTCAGTTTGACCATCGGTTTGGGTATGATAAGCAGTGGAAAATAACAATTGTGTACCTAGCTTTCCCCAAAACGTCATCCAAAAGTGACTACAAAACTTAGTGTCCCTATCACAAACGATAGTTGTAGGAACACCATGTAACTTCACGACATGTTCAAAAAACAAATTTGCAATTCCGGTCGCATTGTTGTTCCATTTACACGGCACGAAGTGAGCCATTTTAGAGAAGTGAGCCATTTTGGAGAAGCGATCCACAATGACAAAAATCGAATATTTACTATGCCTTGTCATAGGGAGGCCCGTGATAAAATCCATGGAGAGATCTTCCCACGGGGTATCCGTGATTGGCAGGGTGTGTAAAGGCCGTGAGGTTGTGACCTCGATTTTGCGGTTTGACACGGCACACAACCTTGGTAATACTTGTGAACATCCGAGGCCATGTGAGGCCAAAAGAAGTATTCACGAAGTGCCGCCAAGGTTTTGGCTATGCCAAAATGGCCACGACCATCATGAGCTTCCTTGAGCAACAAATGCCTTACCGAGGAGCTCGGAATGCAAAGCTTTCCGGCGCGATAGAGGTACCCGTTGTCCAAGAAATAAGTCTCATGGATTCGATTGTGCTCAAGGTTCTTCATGGTTAGTTTAAAGAAATGATCGTGCAAATATAACTCCTTAATCAAGGAGAACCCGAGCAAATTGGCCTGTAATTGAGTATGTAAAACGTACCTGCGCAAGAGAGCGTCGGCCACGACGTTCTCTTTCCCTTTTTTGTGGGCGATGACATACGAAAAATTCTCCATATATTCTACCCAACGAGCATGGCGGCGATTGAGAGTCATTTGACTCTTTAAATACACTAAGTCCACGTGGTCCGTATGGACTACGAACTCGCTTGGCCAAACGTAATGCTGCCATGTTTTGAGTACCCTAATCAATGCATACAATTCCTTGTCGTACGTTGGGTAGTTCAAGGCCGCCCCCGATAGTTTTTTGCTAAAATAAGCGATAGGGCGTTTGTCTTGGAGGAGTACGCCGCCTACGCCATAGTCGGAGGCGTCACACTTGACCTCAAAGAGCTTTGAAAAATCTGGCAATCGCAAGACTAAAGCGCGGTATAAAGCGTCCTTTAAGGTCAAAAAGGCGGCCTCATAGATGGGAAGCCACTTGATTGTGTTCGCCTTGTTGGTTAAGTTGTGGAGTGGCCCAGCGATGGAACTAAAGTCTTTGACGAATCACCTATAGAACCCCGCGAGCCCTAAGAAGGAGCGAACCATCATTTTGGTCATGGGGGTGGGCCACTCTCGGATGGCACGGATCTTGTCGTCATCCACACGAAGGCCATCCTTGGACACGACGAAACCAAAAAAGTTCGCCGTGTCCGTGCAAAAACAACACTTAGCTACGTTTACAAATAAACTGTGGTCGCGAAGGCAATCTAACACCAACCTAAGGTGCCTCGCGTGAGAGTCTAAGTCCCTAGAATAAACAAGGATGTCGTCAAAATACACGACGATAAAACATCCCAAATTTTTTTGAAAAACAAAATCCATAAGCTGCATAAAAGTACTAGGGGCGTTTGTCAAGACAAAAGGCATGACAAGCCATTCGTACAAACCATGTTTGGTTTTGAATGCGGTCTTCCACTCATCGCCTCCATGCATACAGATTTGATGGTATCCGCTCCGTAGATCTATCTTGGAAAACAACGCGGAACCGTGAAGCTCATCAAACATGTCATCCAATCGTGGGATCGAATGCCTATACTTCACCGTGATTTGATTGCTCGGTATTCGACAAACATCCGCCACGAACCATCCTTTGGGTGAAGCCCTATACGCAACTCTATTTGGCAATGAGGCTCCTGGCATAAAGTCGATGGCAACCCCTCCGACAACTCATCCGGCATGACATCTTCGTATTCCTTCAAAAGAGACACAATAGAAGGAGGAAGATTATGATCTAGAGATTGAGTAATGGAAAGTAAAGGACATAAAATAAAACAAGTTTGACTCCCCTGAATTGATTTAGTAATGTCGGGACGTCGGGCCAAAAGCAAACGATCCTAGCACTTTCCTAGTAGTGGTGGCTCGGTGTCTTCAATGGTTCTGGGGGTTTCTATGGCTATTTTTGGAGGTATTGTAGCCCCTGAATTTTGAGGAATAATGCCCTTTGAAATGCCTGTAAATTCGTCCCGAAGCTCCTAAAAACCGAATTTTCGTGACGTTGCGGCATGCGGCGCGACGCTAGAAGCTGATGTTGGCGTTCCTCGACTCAAACGGGGTTCTCCTCGGCGTTTTTGTTTGTTTTCTGTTGGAAACCCTATATTTATAGGATTCCCACCAGAAACGCCCGTGAACTCTTCAGAAATTTGTTTGAGACCTAGTTTTGCCAAATCAGCATCGTTCGGTGCGTCACCCAGGCCATGAGACGAGTACTGTCAGCCAGGCGTTGGCTTGTCTTGGCATTTCACGTCCCCAACCTATTTTTTTAATAGAATGAATGGGAGAGGAGGTGGGAACGCCGCTGGGCTCCAAAAGTTTGGCTGGCGACAGCAAAGGAGGCTCGTTCGGCGTGACGGTGCTCTTGTCGCAAGATTTTTGGCGTTGCCTTTCGGCTCCGTCCTGCAAAGCTTCACTAGGCGAAATAGGTAAGAGAATCACGTGCTTCCCGTGGAAATTGAACATGTAAGTGTTCAAAAACCCTTCGTGAAGCACGCGACGATCGCATTGCCATGAGCGCCCCAACAAGAGATGTGTGGCGTCCATAGGCGTTACGTCACATAAAATCGAATCCTTATAAGCACTAATGGAAAAGGAGAAAATTACTTGCATGTCAAGCCAGTCGCCGCCGTCATTGGATATACATTGAAGCTTGAACGGTTGTGGATGCGACGTGGTTGGTAGCTTGAAATGATCAACAACTTTCTTGGATAGAAAATTGGCACAACTTCTCGAGTCGATGATAACTTAAGGGACACGTTATCAACTAAACAACGGGTTTGGAACAATTGATCTTGTTGATCAGTTTTTGGTGCCTCACGCATGCTAAGGGCTCGGCGTGTGACCAATTGCAACATTGAAATGCCGAGGCCATCCGCTGGATCGCATTGCAACTCGGGTCCAACATCGGAAGGTACGACGTCCTCATCTTCTTCTTGGCTCTCGTATGGATCTCCTTGAGCCATGAATAAAACTTTCTTTTTATTTGGACAAATTCGCATCTAATGCCTGCAACCACCGCACTTGTAACATGCCATGTCACGAGCTCGCTCGGTGCTTGGCACGGTAGTGCGATCTCTCGGCGCGGCTGGCGCCGTTGGTGGCGTGGCCTCGGTCTTGGACTGCGAACTTGTCTTAGCGTTGGGCATGGAAGAAGGAAAACGGTTAGAACCATAAGCGGATTGACTAGGGGTAGAAGAGTACCTTGAAGCAGACCAAGATGGCTTGGCACGCATTTCTTGCTTATGCAATTGCATTGTCGTATGCACAAGAGTGTTGGGATCTTTAATAAGAAAAATCTCCAACCGGTCTTGGATAGATTGTCGTAGACCCGATAAAAACCGAGTCCTCATGAACGAAGGGGACACGCTCATGCCAGCCTTGAAAAACATGCCTTCAAGCATGGCGAAGTATTCTTCCTACATCATGGCTCCTTGTTTGATGCGCATGATCTCAATGTGCATTTTATCCTTGTAGTCCGAAGGAGATCCAGAAGAGAATTTGTCAATAAACGGAATGTACCATTTCTTCAAGATGTAGACCAATTTATGCCATCTCGAATGAGGGGTTCGCCTCTTCGAATCCTTTCGGACTCAAAGCGGTTCCACCACGTTTGAGCGGCACCATGAAAATGTAACGTAACCACTTCAACTTTTTCGTCATCTTCGTAGCCAAGATTTTGAAGTGTATGCTCGGTTCCCTACAACCATTCAATAAAAGCATCAGGGTCATATGTACCAGAAAAGGCTCAAACTTTACCTTGATGTCTCGTCTCGTGATGCGTGGATGTCGAGCATCGCGCCTACTTGTCTCAACATGGACTGTGATGCCGAGGAGAATAAGCGTGGCGAGGGCGTCGATCGCGGGGCAGCCCACGATCGTAGCCATCGTCACCATCATCCGGATCATCGCCATCATCGGGGCACCGAGGGCGCCGATCCTCTCGATCTCGATCACGTCGTTGGCATTGTTCGGCCTTGCGAGGCGTGCCTATGCGCTCGTACTCTTTCCTATTTTTGGCGAGGTGGGGGCAGTGGAATCCAATCGGATTGCCGATTGTCATGCTCCTTCGAGTCCTTAACCCGTGGATGATCAAATTTGTCCTCTTCAGAATAGTCCTCGAATTCCTCGTAAGGATCCTCAAATTCCGAGTAGGGGCCACGAGCACTTTGATGCTCCAAATAATCCTCGACATTGTAGTCGTCGGCGTCGTTTTATTGGGCTCCATGCTTCCGCTTTGGGGTTTCATACACATAAGTCGACGACTAGTTCTTTTTCTTCTTCTTAAGGGCACCACTAGTGTGTTGACGTGGATACTCCTCAGAGTCGTACTCCTCATCGGAATAAACACCATATACTTGGGTGCCCCTATTATCTCGCGCCAATTGGCAACGATCTGCGGTCCGGGGACCACCATCATACCAATCAAAATGGCGACTTTCGTTAATTGACTCCATGCGATGCATGGTGCCAAATTGTGAAGACGGTTGGGCATGGCCTTTGCCCTTGGCACGTGCGCGCGCGACATCGTCCGCGGACACGCCCAGATTTTCATGGATCTCTGATGCAAGGACTTGCGCCTGTGGCACAATGCATTTGGATTGCGTTTGACTCTTGGCCAAGAGGCGTTCGAGTTCCGCAATCCGACCTGCCGCAGCCTCCGAGGGCAAGTGTTGTTGTTGTTGTTGTTGATGTTGTTGTTGTTGTTGTTGTTGTTGTTGTTGTTGTTGTTGTTGTTGTTGTTGTTGTTGTTGTTGTTGTTGTTGCGACGCCGGTGGTGGGTTGTTGTTTCGGTTATCCTCATTTTCCGATTCGAAACCGTACCTATTGTTGCAACAGTCATAGCGCAAGTAAGAAGTTCACAACAAAAGGCCAAGAGTTTTAGATTTTGCTTAAGTCGGCCGACCCTTAATGTTCAACAACACGAACAAACAAGGAAGTGCTAGGCTCAAGGTCACTCGACTCAAGCAATACAATAGAGGATCAAAAAAAACAATGAATGCTAAACAAGACACAAAGAAGCAATGATAAACCGAAAAGGAAAGCAAGCAACAAGCAATCAACGTGAGGAATATGGTTGCCGAAAATCAAAGATTGGAGAGAGAATGATCTTGCCTTATTTTGGCTTGTGATCTTCTACGATTTTTTTTTAAAAATAAAATCGGAAATATCTTACCTTATTTTGGTTTATGATATTCCGAGATCCTTTTTTTATAACCTAAAATCTCTAGGATCTTTTAGCCCTTCGAGATATGGTAACAAACAAGCAAGAGATCAACACAAGATATGCTCGAATGAAGCAAGCTAGAAGGCAGCAAACAAAACCCTATGAGCATGCAACTAGCAAGACAAAGTAATAATTTCACCAAAATCCAAAGTTCAAGTTGAGTAGGTCTAGGTTGATTATAGTGGTTTTTTTTTAACAATTAACGCAAGCAAGAAAAAAAATTGGTACCCTAGATGGAGGAAATGAGATGACGGATGGATCTAGGGTTGGAAGCAATGGAATGGATCCTGTGAATTGAACGAGATAGGGTGTAGCGAGACATACTCAAGTGGAAGACTTTGATGCCAGTTGATGCGCCCTCGTTTGAAGGCTCTACGGATCTTTGCGTGGTTTAAGTATTAGGTCTCGAATCGCAAGTGGAAGACTTTGATTTTGTCTGGATCAATGTTGCATTGACCGAACTTGGACTTTGAACGAGAGTGTTTGAATGCTTTGAATTGATTGAATGAAAACGGCGCAAGCACTAGGTTAAAGATAGGAGAATCCCTCAACTAATTCATTAACCTAAGTGTGCGTAAGTTGCAAATCAAGAACATAACACCTTATATAGGTGCGACAAACATAAAACCCTAAAGAGCTAGACACTTTCCTAGGGCTTGCATGCAAGCAAGGCCCATCGGTGCAATGCCCAAGAAGGACCTTCTAATAATGTCAAAACATAAATGGGAGTGTCTAACAATAGAAAACATGCTAAAAAGGCATAAAATGGATAGGTCGTTCGCCGTCGACACCGAAGTGTCATGATAAGGCCAACATTGGGCGCGACACGGCGTGGCGATGCCTCGACACATTGTCACGTGCGTTGGCGCGGTGAAGGCGCTGGCGAGGCTGGCGAGAACCTTAAGTTGCGACGCTAGTGTGCAGCGAGGGTCCGGGGTCTGGCGCGTAGGATGAGTCCGAGGTGGAAGGTGTCGAGGACTCGACTTGAGGTTCTTTGGCGCTAAGGATGCAAACGGTGGTGAGCGCCGACACGGAGAAGGGCGCACGACACTAAGGACTGTGTCGCGGTTTCGATGGCACGAGTGTATACGAATGGAAAACTAAGGAAAATCAAAGGATAAAAAGTTCAAGGACAAGGGCTACCACAACATAGTTATGCATATAAACTCATGTGAAGGATAAAGATCATGCCTTTGAAGATAAATCTATCAACTTTCGTTGACTAAACCAACAAATCAATCAACTTTCATAAATCAATTCACTTTACTAGTTTTGAATCCAAAGCTCGAAACTTTCGTTATCGAACAATATCAATATTCAAGTTTACAACTTTCTCTTTCAATCAAGCAATAAACTCAAATTACTTCGACTCTCGTCTAAGCATAAGCACAAGCAAGCAATTCAAAAGATAGAAGGCAATCAAAACATCAACACATTCATTCAATCATGCACAACTATGTCGGGTTTCAACCCCGACCCTAGAAAAGAAAACTACTCACTCATCATTGAATCAAAACAAACAACTTTATTAAAAGAGAACATTGAAAAGTAAAACTTACTTGAAATTAAGAAATATCGTCTTACAATCACACTCGAAATTCAAAATAAAGAACGAAGAACAACAATAGCAACCTCGATCACGACCTTCTTTCTCTCTCTCGATCGAAATCAGGATCAAAATCTCCAACTAACGTCTTTCTCCAAATTCACGACTTGCTCCTCTAAAACTCACGAAACCCCCCTCTCCTAGGCTTAGGACAAGGGTATTTATACTAGAGAAAGCTATCTAATAAAGATCTAAGAGATAAAAACTTACTAAACTAAAAAGATTACAAGATAAAAGATATTAATTCCGAAAGTCGGCGTTGCTTTACCGACACAGGTCACCTCGGTAACGACCTGCACAAAGTCGGTAGACACTTGCTGAATTCCTTGGAATAAAACTCGTTACTCAGCTCGGTACCGACCCTCAAAGGTCGGTAACGAGCTCTCTGTTTTGGATCCTTCTGCACCCCCTGGGAGTGGCGGTGCAGAAGGATTGACCTCTCCAGAAATGTAACTCCAAGTGTCGGTGACCTTGAATCCTCGGCCTTGTAATTCCGAGAGTGGTGAGGAAGCTCGAGGAGTTCATTGAATTGGGACATTGTGTACTCGCAATCAACATTGCCCAACCGGAACTTGATCTTCCCAACTGATGTCTTAGTTTTGAAACTTGTTTGGAGAATAGCTATGAACTCGGAGGTGAGGGCCGGGTAGTGCGGTGTTTCCTCCTTCTTCAATAGATGAGGTATACCAAGAATGGCAAAAGCATGCTTACATCATCATAGATCCCCATAGACCTAGCGCTTGACCTTGAGAACCACCTTGTGAAGTGGTCCTTCTGAAGGACGGAATCAAAGACCTTGACTTGCTCCCGAGTAGACAACACGACATCGTCGATGCGTGGAGGATATGGGGACCTTTGAGTCCTCCTCTTCTTTCCGGCTCTAGCGTTAGCTCGGCTAGTGCTTGCCATTTGGTACCTGCAAATACATGGAAATCCAAGATAAGATCCACACAAACCAACAAACTAAAATCCCATACTTGCACTCGAAAATGGTCTCGACTTATCTCGGTACCGACCCAATTGGGTCGGTAACGAGGTATCTGGGTGTGGCTCCAGATCTGAGCATTCTCAGGTCGTTACCGACCCTCTTAGGTCGTTAATGAGCCTGGGTGAGAATAGTTCGTAAGCAATTACGAGTTCCAAATCTCAAAATTCCCAACAATACAACACAATTTCAGCCATGATTTCACACAAAAACACACCATCTAGAACATGCAACCCTATACTTGCTCGAAACCCTATCTAATCATGCCAATAAGTGCCAAAATTCTTGGTGAAAATCAATCAATTCAATAACAGGTTACTTCATGCTTTGCTTATCAAGATTCAATGCAAATCAAGCAAGAATAACCGAATTTAAATCAAGATCAATCACCAATCAAAGAAGCAATAGAAGTTCAATGCAATATAGACATGCAAACCAATTTCTCATTCGAGATCTAGATAGGAATTTTACCCCAAATTACCATGAAACTTCAAGAAAAGAGTTAGGGTTTAGAAATCATACCGTAAATTGGAGAATTGAAGAATAAAAATCGAAATTTGGAAGGGTAACGAGGGCTTGAGTGCTCCGGTAACGAATCACAAAGGTTGTGCTCGTTACATGGGTCACCATCGGGACTGGGGTGCGTGGTGGTGCTCGATCGATCGGGGTGGGAAATCCGGTGAGATTCGATCGGGGTTTTGAAGGTTTTTGGCTTGAGATTTGGTGTGGGATTTGAAGGCTTTGAGAGTTTTAATAGGAAGGGGAAAGAGACGGCGTGAGGAGGTATGGAGAAGATAGAACATACATTAGGTTTAAATACTTACCTCCCGCGTCGCTGGATTTTTGTGCCGTCTCAGGTCGGTACCGACCCTCTCAGCTCGGTATCGAACCTGGGCAACTCATTTTCAGCGTCTTTCGACCCCGACTTCCTATGACAAGTTAGCTCCAACAAAATTCTATCTTGCAAACTTCTAAACTACTAAAAACTCAAAAGAAAGCTAGGAAAAAGAGCTAATAGAAAAAAAAGAAAACTAAACTAAAACTAAAAACCAGGTTGCCTCCCGTAAGCGATATTTTTAACGTCGTTAGCCCGACAAAATTACCTTGGCTAATCAAGGTGGTTCCTTCTCGGCTTTGTCGGGGTTTTGAAAGACCCCATACTTAGTGTTAAAGGCATTGTTAGTTCGTCTCACTAAATTTGTTCCTTCATCTTCTAGCAGTATACCCGATATTCCTACACAAGGGTTAGTGAAATCCGAAAACCACGGAGGTTTCGACTCCTCTATAGCATAGATAGCAGGATATGGTGTAGGAATATTATATAAGGATCATGATCAGTGAAAGTGAATCCAGAGTTAGAATACTCACCTCGATCTATTAGTAAGGGTGTCGGCACCGAGGAAGTTGAGGTCGTTATCGACCCATCAGAAGATAAACCTCTCTCGGTATCGTGCCAAAACGTGTCGCCTTCATTGTATTGTTGTACGAAGGGCTCGGTACCGACCCTAGGGGGTCAGTAGCGGTGTCGCTCTCGTATTCCTTGCTAATTGGAAAGGAAACTCCAGACTCAGTAATGTCGAGCTCGGGCTAAGACATCTCGATCTGTGCGGCAACAACAGTGTAATTGGAATCTTGATTGAGGCTGAACTCTACCCGTTCCTCTCCTATGTCAAAGGTGAGGAGTCCTTTTCGAACGTCCACTCTAGCGCCTGCTGTAGCAAGGAATGGCCTACCTAGAATGATGGGGACTAGAGGATCTTCAGGCATATCGAGGACAATAAAGTCGTTTGGTATGAATAATTTCCCCACTTGAATGGGATAATCATCAACGACTCCTGTAGCCTTTACACTTGATTCGTCTGCCATATACAGCCTCATATCTACGGTTTCCAAAGGTCCCATGTTAGCTTTTGACCAGATTGATAAGGGAAGTAAACTGGCACTGGCTCCCAAATCACATAAAGCCTTGAATCAGTGGTCGTCTATGCCACAGTGATAGCAAATCTCCCTGGGTCACCTAGCTTTTTTGGAAGAGTAATAGATCAGACCTCATCTGTAAGCTCTGTTATTGATCGTTTCCTGCTAAGAATGTCTTTCAAAAATTTTGTGTAAGCTGGCATTTCGCTTAGGGCCTCAGCGAATGGTATAAAAATATTTAAGCCTTGTAGAATCTTGGCCAAATGCTTAAACTTGCCTTCTGTTGAGTCTTTAGACTTCTTAGTAGGAAAGGGAAGAGACTTCACCAATCTTGGAGCCAAAGCGGGCTCGAGAGGTGATGTTATCAGGTCGACAATAGGGTCAATCGGTGCTTTAGAAGGGTCGGTACCGACCCTAGTGAGGTCGGTATCGAACCTGAGACTAAGAGAGGAGCTCGGTGTAGAAAACTTACCTGGGTTGGGGTCGGTGACGACCTTGGGAGTATCAGTACCGAGTGGTTCAGGTTCAGTAACGACCCTCTTTGGCTCGTTGTCGACCTGGGTCGAGGCGTCTTCTTCAAAATCGGGGTCCTTCTCCTTGGCTTTGGCACGATCTGGCAGTGTCTTCCCGCTCATGAGGTGTACGGCCGCTATTTTTCCTCTAGGGTTCTCCTCGGGGTGGCCTGGGAATTGTCCTTGCGGCCTCGGAATCTATGCAACCAGGTTTCCTAGTTGTGAGTCGACACTCTTCTTCCAAACATCGAACTCTCCCCATCTTTTCATCTGGTTGTTAAGTTCGGCCTGGACTCCAGTGATTTCATTCTTTACGCCATTGATCCCTTCATAGAGTCCTTGTACCCAAGATGGTGGCTCTTGATAGCTTGGAGATCGATATGGAGCAGGCCTTTTATCCGGAGGGGGTGCTGCATAACTTGGATTTGGATTTTGATTTCTCCAAGCTGGATAATTGTTTGGCCTGTCAAAGTTATTAGGCGGGTTCCTGTATTGACCTCTCATATAGTTCATCTCAACATATGTCTCAGCGGCTCTAACTTGTTTCTTTAGACGGTTGATCTCATCTTGTAGGAATTGATTTTTGACATCTGGATCAACTTCGTCTTTATTAGGCATGTAGAGACGCTTCCATGTCTCTACAAAGGTCTCGTTAGGCAGCTGGTGATTGGAGGTGATGCATTTTCTCAACTCTGTTGTCTTGGCAGGAGGGAAAAACTGTGTAAGAAATTGATCATACAAAGCCTTCCAAGTCTTGATAGACTTAGGAGGTAAGCTCTCCAACCAACTCAGGGCCTTTCTAGTAAGAGACCACCTGAAAGCTTTTAATAGAACATATTCTAGTGAAACACCTTCAGCAACAATAGTGTCACATAAATCAAGGAAATTTTTAATATGTTCCATAGGGCACCTAGTAGGTTTCCCTTCAAACTGAGCCCTTTTAATTAAGGATATAAATTGAGACTTAATCTCAAAAGTCTTCTCTATCTCCGGAAGCACGATTGCAGACTCTGGCACCCGCAGTTCTGGATGCATATATTGCTTGGCATTCCTCGGATAAGCGTTCAATTGCTATTGTAGATGGGCATTGTCCTCTAGATGACGCGCAACATTTACTCGCTCTCGTTCAGCTGTTGCGGCGACAACGTCTCAATCAGCTTGTAACGCCTCCATCTGCCTCTGGAGAGCAGCCATCTGTTGTTCCATCTGTTCAGGAGTCATTGCCATGGCTTGGTTTCCTCTTATTTTGCGGTGCAGGGTGCGTTCTGGTTCAGAATAATAACCAGTGTTATCAAACTCGAGCCTGCGACGTCCTGTTGACATAAGATGAGAAAACAGACAAAAGAAAACAAAATTAAAAACAAAAATGGGGTCAAGCTATTCCCAGATCCACAGGTAAACAAACAAACAATGTTGCATCCCCGACAACGGCGCCAATTTGTTGGAAGGGTTTCCCGACAACAAATAAATTTGTAGTCAAGACCCCGCTGAGTATAGCGAAGTCAGGATCGTCCACAGGAAGCAAGGTTGTCTGTTTACCGTCCTAATAAAAAAAGAAAAAAAAGCAAATACAAGGCAAAAACAACTACGACAGACCTCGGTACCGACCTTGTCAGGGTCGGTAACGATGCTGGAATTCTACCAAAACAGAGCAAATAACTCGATGGAAGTGCAGGCTTGGTACCGATCTATTCAGGCTTGGTAATGAGTGTATACGAATGGAAAATTAAGGGAAATGTAATGATAAAAAGCTCTAGGAAAAGGGCTACCACAACATAGTTATGCATATAAACTTATGTGAAGGATAAAGATCATGCCTTTGAAGACAAATCTATCAACTTTCGTTGACTAAACAAGCAAATGAATCAACTTTCATAAATCAATTCACTTTACTACTTGTTTTGAATCCAAAGCTCGAAACTTTCGTTATCGAACAATATCAATATTCAAGTTCACAACTTTCTCTTTCGATCAAGCAATAAACTCAAATTACTTCGACTCTCGTCTAAGGATAAGCACAAACAAGTGATTCAAAAGATAGAAGGCAATCAAAACATCAACACATTCATTCAATCATACAAAATTATGTCGGGTTTCAACCCCGACCCTCAAAAAGAAAACTACTCACTCATCATTGAATCAAAAGAAACAACTTTATTAAAAGAGAGCATTGAAAAGTAAAACTTACTTGAAATTAAGAAATATCGTCTTACAATCACACTTGGAATTCAAAATAAAGAACGAAGAACAACAATAGCAACCTCGATCACGACCTTCTTTCTCTCTCTCGATCGAAATCTCCAACTAACGTCTTTCTCCAAATTCACGACTTGCTCCTCTAAAACTCACGAATCCCCCCTCTCCTAGGCTTAGGATAAGGGTATTTATACTAGAGAAAGCTATCTAATAAAGATCTAAGAGAGAAAAACTTATTAAACTAAAAAGATTACATGATAAAACATATCAATTCCGAAAGTCGGCAGCGCTGCTCTACCGACACAGGTCACCTCGGTAACAACCTACACAGGGTTGGTAGACACTTGCTGAATTCTTTGGAATAAAACTCGTTACTCAGCTAGGTACAGACCCTCATAGGTCGATAACGAGCTCTTTGTTTCGGCTCTTTTGAACTCTTTCCAAGGCTTTTCTTGAACTTCAACTTGATCTTCAACATGCACTCTTCCTTTTCTTCTTCTATGCATTCCACCCTTCACCACTTGACTTCAGCTTCACTTGAAAATGCTCCTTTCCGCTTCAAAAATCTACAAAAAGACAAAAAACGGAGTAGCTTCCATACTTTTCACAAAATATGCAAACTTATCCAAAAACATACAAAACTAACACTAAACCTTCTAAAACTAAACAAAAACAACCTAAGAAAGACACCTAAAACTAGACTAAAAACACGAACATCAATAGATTCCAACAATTCCTCTTCCTAATTCCTCTTTTCTTCTTCATCTCTTCTCCTCTTATCCTCTTCATCCCTTTTCAACTTCTCTTCTTCTTAAATCCTTCTCCTAGCTTCCTCTTCCTTAGCCTTTTTCCTTGAAGCTTCCTCCTCCTTAGCCTTTTTCCTTGAAACTTCGTCCTCCTCAGCCTTTTTTCTTATTTGTTCATCACTTAATCCCTTGCAATGAACGAAATCTTTATTTCCTTCTTCCTTGTGGCCTCAACCTTCCAAGACTCATCTTATTGCATAAGAACGCTTTCCCTAACAATATATGCAACCCCAACCAAATCATCCCTCAATGGAGACACGCCCAAGTCAAAAGAAGGTAATTCAAACCACTTCTTTGCCTTCATTGCGGCCTCGATTTCATCCAAAACCTTTGTTGCTTCCTCCCAGAATGAATTTTGGCTTGACGATTCAGAATCTTCTTGGGTGCCAAATTGGGATGATGATGAAACTCCCTTCAAACCCAATAGCTTCTCAAAAGCTTAATTGATCTTGGTGAAAAGTCCATGGCTGGCAATTTCAGTTGGAGCTTTTTGCACATGATCGAGATATCTCTTCAAAGTTGATGCAAGCTCCATCAACATCTCAAGATGTTCTTTCAGAAATCACTGCACAACAAGTAATCTATATAAGTACAAAAAAAATGACACAACATGCAAAATAAAAATATTTTGCAATAGAATCAAATAAACATACATCACCATCATCGCCAAGATCAATGCCTTCTTCAAAATGTTCAAAAGCAGGGCCTTTTCCTTTACTCTTGTCAGCATCAGCACCAGGGATAACAAACTCTGGAAAACCTCTGAAAAACCCTTTTCCTAACCCACCCTTCGAAATCTCAAAACTCTGTCTCTCAACAAAATAAGCATGATTGAAATGCTTGATCACAGGGATGGATCTTGGAATTTCAAGACGACTGTAGATGAGCATACAATCGCAATACACAATTTGTCATGAACAAAAAAATTTGAACAAATACTAATATGTCAATGAACATATATGTATATACAAATGAACAAAATAATCTTACTAATGAACAAATATGCATAAACCAATGAACAAATATGAGAAAAAGTCAATGAACAAATATGCATATAGCAATGAACAAATTGATGTTACTAATGAACAAATTCAAGTTACAATGAACAAATATTGATAAAACAATGAAAAAAATTGAAGTTTATAATGAACAAAATAATTGATTATCATGAACAAATTAGAAATCATACCATCAACAATATAATAGGTCCTCTGAAAAACCCATTATTTGTTTTCCTCCATGAATCAGCATTCTCAACCAACTTCTCAACAAGATGAGCACACCAATCTTACTCACTAATCTTCTTCAAGTCTACCAGATGACTCAAGAACCTTAAGTTTACACCCCCATTATGAAAACTCTCTATACAAAGGGTGTATAGCAATATAATAAAGTTCCTCCAAAACCAAGCACCACCATTCTCAACCTTCTTGATCAATGTACTCAAATCCCCTATTTTGATATTAACAACATCCATCAATTTATTCTTCCCTGTCACCTCATCAATTTTATCCAACACAAACTGTTCTCTAAACCTATTGTAGATATCTGTATGCTTGACAGTCTTTGGGACAAAAATTGTCCTTGGACCACGAGGTAAACCAAGGTAATATTGCACAAGTTCAGGAGTTATTCTAACACCTAATCCATCACCGATCTTCAGTGTGCATGATGTAGGGTCAAAAGAATTAGCGACATGGTAGCACAACTTACTAGGTAGATCAGATAAATTCCACTGTATGAGGTACTCAAACCCCATCTCTTTAAGGGCATCAAACTTGCTTCCACCTCCAAAACCATCAATTACTTCACAAATCAACTTTGGAGAGTTCCAGGTATTCAAAGACAAATGCTCACGCTTCAAAACACTCAATGGCACTTTTGCTTTTAACTTCTTCCCAGCTACAACCTTTTCCCCAACAACTTGTTCTTTATCAATAGCACTATCCATTTTCCTCTTCTTCCCAACTACAACCTTTTCCCCCAACAACTTGTTCTTCAACAACAACAATATCCATTTTCCTCTCAGATGGTTCATTTTTCGTTATTCTCTTTCTAGGGATCATATCAATCAACAACATATCATCGGAACATTCATCAGACGCAACCTTTTTGCCCTTATCCAGCCGAGGTCTCTTCATTGATGGAGATGACTCAACACCCGACCTTTGCCTCAAGACAAGGACTTCAGTATCCTTGAACAACTTCTTAGCTTCTAAAACCGGTAAAACATGCTTTTTAGCTAGTGATTTTCTTCTCACATTCTTTTCAGCCGTGGAAGAAGCATTCCAGACTTGCTCGTGGTTTCTATTACAACAGAGGGATACAAGACAATATAAACACATATTATAAAAACACAAAAAAACATGTCAACAGTAATATCCTCAATATTCCTTGGTTTTTAAAACCATTATAATATTTAAATAATCCTTTTCTCTTTAAAAAATAGATTTTAAATAATTTAATCAAATAAAATTAAGAACATTATGTAAAGGATTATTAGAGTGTAAAATTTATTCAAATAAAATAAGATTAATATAAATTTCGGATTTTATTAAAAATGAAGTATTACGAGGCTAAAATTAATACAAGGCAAAACAAATAAAAAGGAGTCAAGAGCCGTAACTCGAACCCGAGACCTCACGCTCCTTTCAAGCAATCACACACTCCTCAAACCGCTAGACCACTGTAACTCATCTATCCAAATTACAACTCTTTTAAATTTAAACTATTCTATTCTTCTTCTTCTAAAAGACATCAGACTTTTGCCTGGTTGAAGTGACGCCAAACCAGTGCATGATTCCATCTTCCCAATCTCCATTGTAGCTTGCAAGACCATCCAAAGACTTGCATCACTCATAGTCATCTTCAACAAACACACCCCCGCCAATTGGCATCAATCTCCTCCCCTACCATTGGTCAAACTCCATTGAAGAGGATCACTAGAGCTCCCTTGGTGGCCTATTTAAAGGCTGAAAAACTCAAGTAGAAGTCACACAAAATCTCTCTTCTCCCTTCCTAGCACCTTATTATTCACATTTATCAATTTTCAACCCAAACACATTAAGTTTAATTGCTGATTTTTCTACAAAAACACCATTAAAATCACCTACACACCACCACCAAGCCGTCGATGCACCACCCCGGACGACCGTCGGCCCCACCCGTTGACCGTCGGAGCCACGCCGGGCCACCACCAGGACGCCGCCTCCCTCTGCCTGACCGTCGGCGCCCCTCTCCCCTACTTCTCATGTATTCTGTTTTCAATAGAAGCTTCAATCTGTAAGAATAAGGCCCTAATTTTATTCCTATCTTCACTAAATTAATTTAACTGCTTTCGTATAAAAAAATAATAGCCTTATAATGATATGGCAAGAATGATAAAAATAACGCTTTATAAATCATGCTAGAAGATCGTATTAGTTAGACAAGACAAAAATAAATTATTAAGCTCATTATGCTTAAATAAAATTTTTATCATGCATGTTAGTTTAATAACAAAATAAATCTCAAGACATGGAAATTTCTTAAACAAAAGTAATAGTCTTATTAACATTATTTTGTATACATGGTCAATATTATAAAAATATTGAATATACTAGATCTTCAAGATATTATAGTATAAAGACATAAGTTAATAAGGAAAGACGTGCTAAGAATAATTAGTGCTTATATAAATAAAATAAATGGTTGCATGCCATATTTTTATAAGATAATATTTCTAAACATGGAAAACCCTTTTTATTAAGTTAAGTAAATTCTATTATTAAAGTTATGGAAAGTATGAGATATTAAAATAATTATGCAAAGATGTGCTAAGAATAGTTATGGAAAGTTAAGTAAATTCTAGACTTGGGATTTTATTAGTTGGATAAAGTGCTAGAATAAGTATATTATAATATGATATATTAATAAGGTGGTTGCATGTCTTTAAAAAGAAAAGATGATAAGAGGAAAATAAAATAACAATATATTCTAGTCTTAAAAAGATATTTTATGATCAAGTTGGTTAAAAGATATTTACAAGGAAAATTAAAAGATATAATATGACAAGGGTAGTTTGGACTTTTCACATCATAAGAATAGTTTTTATAATCAATATTTCATATAATGGAAACTTTATTTTTGGACTTTATAAAATTATCACCTTGATTGAATTAAATAAAAGAATTATTTTATAATAATAATAAGAAAGTAATTGTATGTCATAAAGGATCATTAAATTTATAAATATTTAAATAGGGACTTTAACCTTAGATACAAGAATATTTAATAATTTAAATAATGTTATGACTTGATCTTCAAATGATTATAATAATTAAATTAAAATAAAGAGTTTATAAAGAATACAAGGATATTACAAATAAGAAATAATAATAAGGGATATTATTATTTTATCACCTCCAACTAAATTATTATTATTATTATTATTATATTCAAAAACTTTAGAAGAATTAAAGAAATTCTTATTAAAGTTCGTTCGTACCTCTCGTGCCGATAGGTCGAGTCTCCGTCCCGACTAAAGACAACGATTTTCGTTCATCCGTTCGTGCACAATCGTAAAAGCTAAGGCAAGTGGAATTTCTCCTTGTAGCCTTGATAATTCATTCCGTGAAATTTCTCGACGTTAGGAACAACTTGTTTGCTAATAATAAACGAATCTAGGAATATCGATTGTTAGAAATAACGACCCAATTGTTATCGTTGTTACGCTATTTAATATTCGATAGGACTATTACGCTAGTCTTGTTTGTGTTTGTTTAAACGAGATCGGTTTGGATGAAATAGTGAGGGGTGCGGGATTAACTCGACACCTCAATATAACCTACTAAGTCGTATGGCATCACGCCTAAATTCCGCGACTTTACGGATCATGATCCATGTCTGCTCGTGCTCGGAGGAGGGACGAGTGCACCCTAGCTAAGTGCCCGGAACTACGTTCCAATAAGTGGACCCGGGCCCTTTCATGGCCCCCACACTCTTAAAAATCATTAATGTAAGTGAAAATTTTCATCACGATACAAGATAAGTGCCAATGCACAATTAAAAGAAACCAAAACCGGGTCAGAATAGTACAACATGGAAGACCACCCGGCTCCCGGTTCTTGAAACCATCGTCTTTCCAATCTGATTGCTTATTCGGGCTTGTCTAAGGTGGGCGGGTACTTAATCACCTTCGGGCCACCTCCCCTATCCGGTGCACTGAATAAGATGAGGTTGGTTGATGTCCGACAAGGGCGTGGGAGGTTTTCAAAACTTGTATGAATTAATAACGTTCCCAACATACCTTCTACTTTAAGAAGTCTACAATCTCATAGTTCTTCTCTCGATTAACGAGTTATCTCATCTCGAGATACACTCTATTCCATTCCGATAAGCCCCACATAAAGTTCTATACCTCAAAACACATCCCGATAATATCTCTCGAATATTATAAATTACCATAATACCCTTGAGAATTTCCATTCTCGCTTGTTTAGCCTCCTAAGACTAATTCCGCTTTTTCGCATATTTTCTTGGCATTTTTCACCCTTCGCGACTTATGCCAAGCCCTAGGAATCCCAGCAAGGCGTAGGCGAAGCCACACAAGGAAGGAAGGGTCGGACTCTCTCTCTCTCAAGAATGTACTTCTCGTTTATTTTGCTTAAAATAATCAAGTGTTGTAAGAACAAGTATATGATTTCCGTTGTCAAACCGTATTTATATTTTGTTGGTTAACATTGTACGAACAAAGTCTCATTCGTGAGCACTTTTTCACATATATTTTGTTGGTTAACATTGTTGGTTAACGTTTATGCCAATTTCCGCATTCTTCCTAAGTTTTAATATCATTATAAAGCATAGGGTGACTTTGGGCGGTAAAGTCCAAGGTCATTGGCGATAATACCTGATGAAACCCGAAGTTACGGCTACGCTACGAGACAAGAAATAAGATTATTATATTTGAGTGCAAACACTTGCTCCTTTATTTATGATTTTCTCCCAAATAACGAGGTTACAAACCTACGAGGTTGATGAACAACTTTAAGAGTTACACCTAGACCTCCTACGAGGTTCCGAGATCAAACCTAAATGTTGCGAGGTTGACTCTAGGGCGAGGTGGATTTGGATGCGTGGTGTAGAGAGCTTCGTGAGATTTTGTAGCGAGGCTTTTAGTGTAGGCGAGGTCTTTGTATGACTTGGAGTCTTTTTGTTGACTTCTCTTATCTGTAGCGAGGTCTTTTGACGGTATTCCTATCACGTCGATCTTTAACAAACAAGAGGGTTCTTGAGTTCAAGTGGTTTTTCGACCCCCTCTTCCTACGAGGTCCTTCTCTATTTATAGAGAATTGAGGGGCTGAGTTTAGGCCAATGTTCGATGTGGGATACTTGAAATAAGGGTTTTTGATTGGTCCATGAGTAAGGTCACCTGTGATTGGTTTGGGAGTGAGGTTACCGGTGATTGGTTCGGGAGTGAGGTTGCTGGTGATTGGTTCGAGCGGGCGGGCGCATTTAGCAGAGTCGGTGACGAGGTCGAGACCTCGTCCCGGGATGTTTGAGAGACCTCGCATCCGTCGGGAGTTTTGTTTTTAGATAACCACGTGGACGTGGGTACCCAAATTTGGCTATGGGGGTCCTCCTGGGCCCACTTTTTGCTTTTATTGTTTTGGACATCATCACAACCCCATGGCCTGGGGGCCTCGCCCCGAGGGTCGCAGGGCATAAGTTTCCTGGATTCGCGAGATGTGGGGTGTCTTTTAGGGGTTATGAAGGTTTCGAGGTTGGAAGGGCGCTTTGCGAGGTGTGAGGCTCTATTCTGCGTGGATAAAGATCCTTGGGCCTTTTCGCCGTTCTCTGCTTAGTGGGTCGTCCAGGTAAGAGGCCCAAGAAGCCTTTCGGGAGTGGGGGGAGGCTCAGATCTGTTCTATATAAGGGCATATCCCACACGCTTCCCTCCCATCTTCTCTCTCCAATATTTTCGCTTCTTCTCTCTCTTTGTCTCTTCGGCTTCTTTTGAGCGGTTTCTCCAGACGGTTTCCGACGAGCTTTTCGCCGTTCGCCAGTTACGCCACCGTCTCTCGTTCGTCAACCTTTAAACAAGTAAGTTCTTGATCTTCCTCCTCCTGTCTTTTGGTATTTTTTGCTTTCGATTCTTCCCTTGTTCACTTTTTGCCCCGCGTTTTGTAAGGGCGACGGTGAGTCGCCCGGCGTTTCGCGCCGGTGTCACGGTGGCGAAGCGGCGGTGGCAGGGTCGTTGCGTTTTTGGCGTTTGCCTTTTGTTATTTTTCTTCGTTCTTTCTTCGTTCCGTTTCGCATCTGGGTGGGTGTTTGTGATTTCTGGGTGTTCCTTCGTCTTTTCTTCGTTACGATTTTTGGGTGTTTCTCCGCTGGCTGCGCGGCGGCGTTTGTTGGTGGTTTTTGTTCCGTAGAACCTTCGTCTTCCCTTGGTTTTTCGTCTCCTCTCCTTTCTTTTCGCCCTGCTTCTCTTTCCTCTTTTTTCTTTGCGTTACGCTCCGGGGGGCGGTGTTGTGGTGGTGAGACGGTGGTGAGATGGCGGTGGGGGGCGGTTGCCGCCGTGAAGGTATCGCTGGGTTTTTGGGTTTATCGCTTTTCTCTCTTTCTTTTTTGTTCGGGGCGACGGTTGAACTCCTGTTTCTCCGCTCACCATTTTTCGAATTTCGAAAACCCTCGGGAGCCCAAACGTCATGATGTCTGGTTGACGGGACGTTTGGGCTTCCGCCGCTGGCTTCCACCGTTGGTTGGCCTTCTTTCTCTTTCCTTTCTTTTGGCGCTTCAAATTCCTCTTTGCCGTCCTATCTTGTCAGAGTAGCCCGTAGGGTGCCACGTGGCCTTTCCCTTTATGATCTCGCCTTGTTTTGTCCTTCGAGGTTGCGACCTCGTGCCCATTTTCTCCCGAGGCTATGATCTCGCGCTCTTTTCTTTTCGAGGTAATCATCTCGCGCCTTTCCCTTTTCGAGGTTATGACCCCGTGCTCTTTTCTTTTCGAGGTTATGATCTCGTGCCTTTCCCTTTTCGAGGTTATGACCTCGTGCTCTTTTCTTTTCGAGGTTATGATCTTCATGCTTTTCCCTTTTTGAGGTTATGACCTCGGGCCCTCGGGCTCGACCTCTTCCTTCCTTCTTTCCCGGGGTCATGATCTCATGTTTTTTTTCTCTTTGTCTGCCTTGCCTTTAGTGCCTTACTGACCTTTTCTTTTCCAGGTGCTAGCTTTTCGCGGCCTGGACGTTGTCTTTTCATGCCTAGGAGAGTCTCTGCGAGCCCACCGCCTGGCTTTGTCTTTAATTTCCGAGAGAATTTCTATCAGCAGGTCTCCGAGTCCGTAGGAAGCGTAGAGCCTAGTGATTCCCAGAACCCGAGTTCCCCTTCGTTGGTCCTCAGCGAGCCCTCATCCAGCGACTCCGCCGCTTCGATCAGTTCGCATTTCCCTCGTCTGCGCATATACTCTGGTGTTGAAATGGCTTCCTCTTCTTCTCCTGATGTGATTGCCGCTGAGGTCGAGGCGAGGCTGGACGCGGCCATCGCCTCAGCTTCGGCCGCGTATGTGCCTTCGAGCTTTCCCGAGGCCTATATTACCGATGCTGTATCCGGCGTTCCCGTCGTCCTCAGAGAACGGATTCCTATGAGTCCGAGTACCCCCGAGGCCTACCTGTCCGAGGGGGTGGCCTCCGATTTAAAGCTGAATGACCTCGCGGACATAGCTAAAGATTTCCCCTAGCCCGAGGGAGTCGAGCTGGTACTGCCAGAGGAGGAGGGGCGACCCCCGGCGTCCTACGAGGGGTGTGCGGTCGTGAACCTCGTCAGTCTTCAAGCGGGCTTTAGGCTGCCCCTGGCCTAGCACATCGTTGATTTCTTGTGGGCCATGGGTGTCTTCCCCGCTCAGTTGTTCCCGAACGCCTGGCGGTTGTTATGTGCTTACACAATTCGAAGTCGCGAGCTTCTGGACGAGCCGAATCTCAGCGACTTGTCGGCGTTAGTCTTGGCGAGGAGAGAACTTCGCTGTTCCCTGGTCAACCTCAGCACACCGAACGTCAAAATCATCTCGACCCAGTCGAACTGCGGGACGTGGAAACCTAAATGGTTTTTGGTCCGGGACCTCAGCGGGAGATATCTTAATTTCCATGTGGCACCGGGTAACTACGAGAGATGCGTGCCCGTACAAGGTCGCCGAGTTCCAGGCGCTCAAGGCTAAGTATGCCACAGCGTACCAGGCGCCATACGAGCGCTACCTTTCTCAGGACCGGCTGGAGCGGGCCGGGCTGAGCCTCAGTTTCCCTCCTCGCGAGGGCGGAGAGGGTATTTTATTATCGCTATTTTGTTTTTTTTGTATGTTTGTGGGGTTATACACCTCGTTTCCTTCGTGTCTGACCTCGTCTTAACCTGCTGTTTTCTTTTTACTTCTTTCTTGACAGTGAACTTTCTACACGCTCTTACCACGACGTCAAAGGGGAAACAGCCCATGACGTCTACTTCCAAGACCCCTGCTCCCCGGGTCCTCAAGGGGATTTCAATTAACGAGCCGAGCTCGCAGGCGAGGACAGGCACCCCGCAGCCGGGACCTGTCCCGCCAACGGCCGCGGCAGGGGGAGCCCTGCCCAAGGGGTGTGCTATGAGGGCGTCGCAGTGGGACGTCACGGGGCCGCCCCAGGGGGAAAAAAGGCCCGATGTGGTTCCGCCAAAAGGGGCCACCACGAAGGGGACCACCCATCCGCCCTGGGCGTCCGACGACAAGGCCGGGCGGAAGAGGAAAGACGCGGAGTCTTCCCCCGAGAAGAAGAAGAAAACCCGGTCGGGCGACCACCAACGAACCTCGCGGGATCTGGAACTCGTTCCTGCTTTCAACTTCGAGGGACGAATCCGCATGGATATAGGCCCCCATCCTGCCAGGTTTCACTGCCCTGGACCCATCAGAGGGGCCCCGTTGGATTGGGCCCGGGGAGACTACAAGGAGGAGGTCGCGTGGGCCAACAACCTCACCGAGGCGGCGCTCGACGACGAGGCCGCTCGGTATTCGGCCATGGTAAGCTTCTTCTCTTTTTTTGTTTTTGTGTGTTTGATTCTTGTTTCTTTTCTCATCCTTCTGTGAACCTGCAGCACACCTTTTTTGACAATTACAACCGAAGTCGCATCGTCCTTCTTCATTCGAGGATGGACAAGATGGAGGCCGCGCTTCGGGCCCGCAGCGAGGTGTGCGAGCGACAGGCCAAGGAGCTGGCCGAGGTCGCGGAGTCGTCCAAAACCGCGGAGGCTGCGGCCAAGAAGCGGGTCGAGGCCGCGGAGGCCGCGGCAAGGGAGGAGGTGAAGGCGGCAAGGGAATGGGAGAAGAGAGCTATGGGCGAGGCCGAGGTTCTGCGGGGCGAGGTTGCAGGGCTTCGAGGCAAGCTTTCCGCCGAGCATGAGTTCTTCAAGGAGAAGGAAGCGGAGTTTCTGAGGGCCGAGGAGGAGATCAGGCGCCTCGAGGGGCGTATTGTTGAGCTCAACAAGGAAGTCGAAGCCGCGGGTCCCAGTTATGTGGACTCGGAGGAGTACAAGGTGAAGCTGGTGGAGAGTGTGAGGACAATGTTCCACCAGGCAGTCCGCATGGGTGTGAAGCAGGCGGTGGCCAAGTATGGGCACCTCAACCCCCAGATCGTCTTCTTCAACCCCAACTACAATGAGACCATGGGGGAGTTGGGGTCGCAAGATCCCGAGGGGGAATGCGAGTTCTTCCTCAAGGTGGACGGGACTGTGTCCAGTACCGCACCACCCGAGGTAGAGCTTATCGGAGGGAACCCAGAGTTAACCTCCACGGGACCTCAGCCCGCGACCAGTGCGCCCGCGCCTCTTGCCTCCGCTGCCCTTGCTGAGCCTGCTCCTGATGAACCTGCTCCTGCTGAAGCCTCGGCTGGCTCTGCCGAAACCCCTAAAACCATTGATCTTACCGGTCCCGAGGTTGAAACCTCGAAGAAATGATAACTTTTTCTGGTGGCCCTACGGGGTTTGTAATTGAAACATCATTTTTCTTCTTTTTCTTTTTTTTTGTTTGGGTGACCCTACGGGGTCTGTAATTAAAACATCTGCTTTTGATCTATGCCTTTCGTCACTTTCTTTTCCTTTGCTTGTTTGATTTAGACTTTCTTGCATATTCCTTATCCGGCCAACCCCATGGTCCGAGTGTCACATCTTTTGTGGGGCTCGGACCACACCGGGCGTTGTAGTCCTGTGACGAGGTCGTGAGCCTCCGTTCGAACCTCGTTTTGGTGGAGGTTCGTTCCAACCTAAAAATAGTCGTTTGCAAACCTCGTCCGCGAACCTCGTTCGTGTCACCGAGATTCTTCAATCCCCAAGCGCGAAGCGAGGGGTGGAACTTTTCAACGGGACTCTCCAACCCCAAGCGGGAAGCGAGGGGTGGAATTTTTCAACGAGTTTCTCCAACTCCAAGCGGGAAGCGAGGGGTGGAATTTTTCAACGAGTTTCTCCAACCCCAAGCGGGAAGCGAGGGGTGGAACTCTTCAACGAGATTCTCCAACCCCAAGCGGGAAGCGAGGGGTGGAATTTTTTCAACGAGTTCCTCCAACCCCAAGCGGGAAGCGAGGGGTGGAACTCTTCAACGAGATTCTCCAACCCCAAGCGGGAAGCGAGGGGTGGAATTTTTCCACGAGATTCTCCAACCCCAAGCGGGAAGCGAGGGGTGGAACTCTTCAACGAGATTCTCCAACCCCAAGCGGGAAGCGAGGGGTGGAATTTTTTCAAACGAGATTCTCCAACCCCAAGCGGGGAGCGAGGGCTGGAATTTCTTAACGAGATTCTCCAACCCCTCGCTTCCCGCTCGGGGTGGAATTTTTTCAAACGAGATTCTCCAACCCCAAGCGGGGAGCGAGGGGTGGAACTCTTCAACGAGATTCTCCAACACCAAGCGGGAAGCGAGGGGTGGAACTCTTCAACGAGATTCTCCAACCCCAAGCGGGAAGCGAGGGGTGGAACTCTTCAACGAGATTCTCCAACCCCAAGCGGGAAGCGAGGGGTGGAATTTTTTCAAACGAGATTCTCCAACCCCAAGCAGGGAGCGAGGGGTGGAATTTCTTAACGAGATTCTCCAACCCCGAGCGGGAAGCGAGGGGTGGAATTTTTTTTTTTTTTTTCAACGAGATTCTCCAACCCCAAGCGGGAAGCGAGGGGTGGAATTTCTTAACGAGATTCTCCAACCCCAAGCGGGAAGCGAGGGGTGGAATTTTTTCAAACGAGATTCTCCAACCCCAAGCGGGGAGCGAGGGGTGGAATTTCTTAACGAGATTCTCCAACCCCAAGCGGGAAGCGAGGGGTGGAATTTTATTTTTTTTCAACGAGATTCTCCAACCCCAAGCGGGAAGCGAGGGGTGGAATTTTTTCAACAAGGGAGTGTTTTTAGAAAAGCCTGCAATCCTTTATTTACCAACTGTGAGGAACAACGGGGTTTCGAGTTTTTACATGTAATATTTTTTGAGCCGCGCGACGTTCCACGTTTTGCTCAGTGTGCGCCCCTCGTCGTCCCTGAGTTTGAAAGCCCCGGGCGCGACCTCTTCTCCGAGGATGTAGGTTCCTTCCCAGTTAGGGTCCAACTTTCCTCCTTCGGTGCGTCTTAGAACGAGGTTTCCCGTACCCAAGAGACGAGGTCTGACCCTCTTGTCGTGGTATATGGCGACACGTCGCTTGTATTCCCTAGAGCTTAGGTCCGCTACCTCGCGGATTTCATCTCGGAACTGCAGTTCGATTTTGAGGTTGGCCTCATTTTCTTTTTCGTCGAAGTTATACACCCTTGCTGATGGAATTAGGGTTTCTACGGGAACGAGGGCTTCCGCCCCGTAGGTAAGAGCGAAGGGGGTCTCACCCGTTGCGCGGCGCGAGGTCGTGTGATACGTCCAGAGGACGAGGGGAAGTAATTCGGCCCAGTGGCCCTGTGCCATGCCCAGGCGCTTCTTGAGGTCTGTCAAGATGCGGGCATTAACGTTTTCTACCTGGCCATTGGACTGGGGATGAGCCACGGAGGAAAATTTGAGGTTGATGCCCAGCTCGGAGCAGAAAGTCCGAGTTTCTTCGCAGTCGAATTGGGGGCCATGGTCGGTCATGATTGTCATGGGGACACCGAAATGGCAGACGAGGTTCTTCCACAGGAATTCGCAGACCTTTGCCCCGGTGATTTTTGCCATCGCCTTTGCTTCGATCCACTTCGTGAAGTAGTCCACGATGACCAAAATGTATTGCACTTGGCCCGCAGCTTTAGGAAATGGGCCCAGAATGTCCATTCCCCACATTGCGAATGGGCATGGCGCGTGAATGCTACGGAGGGGAGCCGTCGGGGTGTGCTGGAAGTTCCCGTGTTTCTGGCATCCGATGCACTTTTGGACGTAAGCTTTCGCGTCTTGTCGGAGAGTGGGCCAGAAGTACCCCAAATGGACAATTTTGTGTGCCAAAGACCTCCACCCCGGGTGTCCCCCACAAACTCCCTCGTGGGCCTCGTAGAAGACGTGGTCCGTGGCTTTGGGCGGTATGCACAGCAGGTTGGGCTCAGCGTAGCCCCGGCGATAAAGCTGGTCGCCGACGACGCAGTAGCGGGCGGCTTGCATTTTTAGCTTTCTGGCCAGCGCGGGGTCTTCTGGGAGGATGCCGCTTTGTATGTACCTCGTCACCGGGAACCTCCAGTCCTCGGTCCTTATGGACATGACCTCGCTATCGACGCTTCGTGAGAGCTTTCTCTCCACCATCACGCGGTTTCCCACATCTAAGGGAAGTGCGGAGCCTAACCTGGCGAGGGCATCCGCCTTGGTGTTCGAGGTCCGCGGGATTGATTCCACCGCGAAGGTTTCGAGGCATGAAACCAAGGCCTTGACTTTTGCTCGGTAGGCGGGCAGAAAACCTGTCCTGGTGTCGTATTGGCCGTTGAGTTGCCGTGCCACCAATTCGGAATCTGTGTAGACCCTGATTTTGCGGGCTCCGTTGAGTAGCGCCATCTCGATCCCAGCGATCATGGCCTCGTACTTGGCGTCGTTGTTGGTGGCATCAAAGGCGAAGTTGAGAGCATACTCCGTCTCGATTGAGGGGCCAGCGAGGAACACCCCGGCCCCGCCACCGTCGTCACATCGTGAGCCATCAACTAACACCTTCCATTCGTCCGAGCTTGTGTCTGTCTCGGGGAAGGTGACCTCCACCATAAAGTCGGCGAGGGCTTGTCTCTTCATTGCGGTCCTCGGAAGATAATTGATATCGAACTCGGAGAGCTAGACGGCCCACTTGGTCATACGTCCGGAGAGGGCGGGCTGATGCAGAATCTGACGAAGTGGGAGGTCCGAAAGAACCTGGATGGGATGTGCGTGGAAGTAGGGGCGTAGGCGCCTTGCGGCGGTCACCACAGCCAGCGCCATCTTTTCTGCCGGGGAGTATCTCTGCTCCGCAGGCTGGAGCACGCGGCTCACAAAGTATACAGGATGCATGGCCTCCCTTGTGAGCACCGCGCTGACGGTCTCGGGACTCACCGCCACATACAGTTGCAAATCTTCGCCCGCGTGTGGAGGTGACAAAGTGGGGAGCTTGGTGAGGAAGGTTTTTAACTCGGAGAAGGCCGTCTCGAGCTTCTCGTCCCAAACGAACTTGTCATTCTTTTTGAGGGCGGAAAAGAACGGGAGGGATTTGTCTGCTAGGCGGGAGCAAAACCTCCCAAAGTAATTTACAACGCCGTTGAGTCTCTGTACCTCGATGCGAGATCGGGGAGACCTCATTGCGAGGATAGATTCTATTTTGGCGGGGTCGACGTCGATCCCGCGCTCGCTGATCATGAATCCCAAAAACTTCCCCGAGGACACGCCAAAAACGCACTTCTCGGGGTTCAGGCTGAGCTGGTGGTGCCCGAGGGTGGTGAAAACCTCGGCGAGGTCAGCCAGGTGCTCCTCGGAGCCCTTGCTCCGCACCACGATGTCGTCGACGTAGGCGGATACGTTTCTGTCCAGGTGGTCTTTGAAAATCCGATCGATGAGGCGTTGGAATGTGGCCCCTGCGTTCTTGAGGCCAAACGGCATGACCTTATAACAGTATGTCCCCCGCTGAGTGATAAAGGATGTCTCTTCCTCGTCGCGGGGATTCATCAAGATCTGGTTGTACCCCGAGTAAGCGTCGAGGAAACTCAAAACCTCATGCCCAGCGGTCAAATCTACAAGTGCGTCGATCGAGGGCAGGGGGTAGCTGTCTTTGGGGCATGCCTTGTTGAGGTCTTTGAAGTCTACACACATCCTCCACTTGCCGTTGGCCTTTTTGACCAAGACGACATTGGACAGCCATTTCGGATACTGGACTTTGCGTATGAAATCCGCGGCCAGCAGCTTGGCCACCTCTTCATTTGCGGCGGCTGCCCTTTCTTCGTTCATTTTTCTTCGACGCTGCACCACAGGACGAACGGCGACGTCGATGTTCAGGGAGTGCTGGGCCAGGGTCCGAGGCACACCCCGGAGATCTTTTGCAGTCCAGGCGAATACGTCGCGGGACCCAGCAAGCAGGGCTTCTAGTGACGCTGCTGCATTCCCAGTAAGGCAACCCCCGAGGTAGATCTTCTCTGATTTGTTCTCGAAGAGGGTAATCACCCTTCATTCTGCCTCGGGAGTGGGTATTGTGAAATCCCGGACCTCGAGGTCCGCTTCACCCGAAGTTTCCACCATGAACATCGGGCATTTTTGCTTAGCCGAGGTCATGTAGCAGACGCGGCCCTCCTCTTGGTTGCCTTTCACCTCTCCGACACCCACGCTGGTGGGGAACTTCATTTTCAGGTGGTAGATGGAGACCACCGCCTGGAATTTCATCAAGGAGACTCTCCCGATGATTGCATTGTAGGCCGAGGGTAGGTGCACCACCGTAAACTCTATTACCTCGGTTCTCGTTGTCAAGCAAGTACTGAGGGTCATCCACAGGTCTATGAGACCAGCGACATCGACCTCGTTTCCCGAGAAGGAGGTGAGCTTCCCAGCGTAGGGCCTCAAAGATGTCGCGGAGATCCCGAGTTGCTTGAAAGCGCCAAAATACATGATGTCCACGGAGGAACCCGTGTCCACCAGTATTCGCTTCACTATCTTTGAGCCCAATTGAGCGTGTATCACCAGGGGGTCGGAGTGGGGCATATGAAGCCCTTCGGCGTCTTCTGTCGTGAAGGCCATACCCACGTGGGACCGTGAGGTTTGTGTCACGCTGTATACCAAGGGCTCATGGTGACTCTCCCTCGCGTATACCGAGGGCTCGAGCCTGCCAGCGAGGGTCCGCCCGAGATGGTGTTGATGTACCCATGGGGCGTCGCGGCTTGTCCGGAGCGCGACGGCCTTGCCGGAGCTTGTTGTTCTGCGATGCTTGGTCGGGACCTGGTTGGCTCCTGCTGCACGAGGTTGGCACCCGACGCGGGGTTGGCGCGCTTTTTCTCGTTTGGGTTGTAGGCGGGGCCACCTTTGCCTCTGTAACCTCGTGGCTTCCCGCCGAAACAGCTCCAACCACTACCGCCACGATTGTCGTAGTGGTTGTTGTTTCTATTGTCGTTGTTGCCTCTGTTATTTTTGTTGCTTTTGTTGTTGTTGTTGCTTTTGTAATCGACACGCCGGTCGTGAGTCTGCGTCATGTACGCGTCCCTTGCGGCCGGCGCAGCCGCCTTAGCCTCGGTCACGATTTCCTTGTCGGTCCTCGGTCGCGAGCTCTGGCTGGCTGCGTCCTCGGCGTAGACCTGTGCCGTGATCCGAGCACACAGGCTCTCATATGTGGTCGGATTTTTGAGAAAAATGCGACATTTGAAATCCCCCTGGCGCAGGTTGCCCATGAGGATGTCGCGTACCGAGGCCTCGTCGATTTGCGCGATCTCAGCGACCGCGGTGGTAAACCTCGTAAAAAAGGTACCCAACTTCTCGTTTTCCCCCTGCTCGATGCCACGGAGATCGCACATGTTCTTCTTGCGCTTTCTCGAGCCGTTGAAGTGCCCGACGAAGGACGCGCATAGCTGGGAAAACGAGGCTATCGACTCGACCTTAAGGCTGGTGAACCACGTCATTGCCGCCTTGTCCAGAGTGGTCGGAAAGATCCGACAGAAAATGGCGTCATTGTAAGAGTTGACGTTCATCTGGACGGCGTAGTGCTTTATGTGGTCCTCGGGGTCAGCCGTGCCGTCGTAAAGTCCCATTTGTGGCCAATGGAAGCCTTTGGGCATGTGTGCCTCTTGGATCTCGGGTACGAAGGGATTCCGGTACCCATTCTCGACGGACGAGCGAGCAGACTTCGACTTTGACCTCGCCATAGGGCGTGGCGCGCTTGCCGCCGTCTCGGACAGCTCCATGTCGCGCCTTTCTGTACGTCGCGAACGGGATCGCGAGATCTGCATCGGATCTCGGGAGGGCCGCTCCGTGGTAGATCCGTTCGTGGGCGCCTCCTGCCTCGGCGTGTAGCCCGGGACATATGCGGGCACATACTCGGAGTGAGGTTGCCCCTGGGGAGGAATCGAGACGTATGGGGGAGCTTGGCCCTGTTGGTACTGCCCGTACCCCGGATAGGGATACTGGTTGAAAGGGGCGTCACCCTGTTCGTACCCCTGGAACGGGTATGGGTTTTGTGGGATGTTGTATGTCCAGCCTGGCGGGACCACAAAAGGGTACCCTGACGGACCTGTCGTCGCCCATGGAGGGGTCTCGGCCATATTGTCGGGATGTTGGGGGAAGAAATTGTTTGAACAAGCCATTTTGAGGGGGTTTTAGGAATCAAGGTTTGCACTAAAATGGGAAGCTGCTTAGGATGAAGAGGTTCCCACAGACGGCGCCAGTGATGAAACCCGAAGTTACGGCTACGCTACGAGACAAGAAATAAGATTATTATATTTGAGTGCAAACACTTGCTCCTTTATTTATGATTTTCTCCCAAATAACGAGGTTACAAACCTACGAGGTTGATGAACAACTTTAAGAGTTACACCTAGACCTCCTACGAGGTTCCGAGATCAAACCTAAATGTTGCGAGGTTGACTCTAGGGCGAGGTGGATTTGGGTGCGTGGTGTAGAGAGCTTCGTGAGATTTTGTAGCGAGGCCTTTAGTGTAGGCGAGGTCTTTGTATGACTTGGAGTCTTTTTGTGGACTTCTCTTATCTGTAGCGAGGTCTTTTGACGGTATTCCTATCACGTCGATCTTTAACAAACAAGAGGGTTCTTGAGTTCAAGTGGTTTTTCGACCCCCTCTTCCTACGAGGTCCTTCTCTATTTATAGAGAATTGAGGGGCTGAGTTTAGGCCAATGTTCGATGTGGGATACTTGAAATAAGGGTTTTTGATTGGTCCATGAGTGAGGTCACCTGTGATTGGTTTGGGAGTGAGGTTACCGGTGATTGGTTCAGGAGTGAGGTTGTTGGTGATTGGTTCGAGCGGGCGGGCGCATTTAGCAGAGTCGGTGACGAGGTCGAGACCTCGTCCCGGGATGTTTGAGAGACCTTGCATCCGTCGGGAGTTTTGTTTTTAGATAACCACGTGGACGTGGGTACCCAACTTGCCTATGGGGGTCCTCCTGGGCCCACTTTTTGCTTTTATTGTTTTGGACATCATCAATACCCAGTGTTGCAAAATAGGTAAAGTCCAAGGTCATTGGCGGTAATACCCAATGTTGAAAAATAGGGTTGTTACAATTATGGTATCAGAGCCGAACGTTTTGTTTTCAAAACCGAGAACTTTCGAAACCGAAAATTTACAAAACCTGATAAAATGAAAAGTCTACGTTTAAATTCCGCAAACCTAAACTTCTATTTTTTTTTAAATTCCTTTATCTCTTCTAAAAACTTAATTAACAAAAATATTTTAACACTTTAAATTAATCTTCTTAATTAGAATTTCCCTTTTAAACTTAACTCTTCTTCTTAGGAACTTATACAAGTTAAAGGACTTTTTATTAGAAACTTGTTCAATGAAATTCGAAAAAAAAAAATCGAGACTTATAATAGGACCAATAAAATGAAAAGTCTTAACTTAAATGTTTTATATCAAAACTTTATATTTAAGAATGCCTAAACTTCCTTCAAAGTGCCTTCGCCTTATAGAATCTAAGGATATTCTATATTAATACTTCTTTTCTTTCCTTTGTCCTCAGCATGGTTGAAACTCGCCAAACCACCCATCTCCGAAACCAACTCCAGGAAGCCCTTCAAGCTTTGCAAGCTCAAAACCCCTTTTGGCCATACGAGAATGCTGAGGATGATCCTTTCTATGAGCCCGAGGAGGCGATCCCCATGGAAGATGAGGAGGAGGATCCTGAGCTCAAAGACGAGGCACCACGACAGAAAGTCACCGAGCCAGTAGAACCTCCACCATCCCCTGTGTACGAACTCGAGGAATACCCTTCGGGGGATGAGGAGATGGTATCAGACTATGACCTAGAAGAATACCCCGCTGACGGGAATGAAGGGATGGTGCCCGAGTACAAACCTGAAGAGTCTGACCCTAAGGAGGGAGAAGAGGAACTTCCCGACCTCAACCCCGATAACTACTACATGAACGAAGGGGAGGAAGAAGGAGATTTTGACCCGGACATCAACATAGTGAAAGGAGATGAGGCGGAATGGGCCGCAACAGACGAATGGGATGCATGGCATCAACAGAACCAACAGTATGAGGAGTCTGAGGAAGATGATTCCGACGGGGAAGTCATCGACCCCGTAGCACCACCATCCTTGATCCCGAGGATGGAGGTTGTCTCACCTCAGAGAATGCCCGAACTTGAAGGGCCCATGCCCTTGATTGACTTTTGGGGTCGTGAAGATGAGGAGCTTCTTCAATGACTTCGCCTCGGACCCTACAATACTGACCGCTCGGAGGAAAGGTTCCCGGTACTCGGCCTTGGGGCCCCACCGGCCAGCCAACACTCTACCAAAGGGCAAGCCAAGCACCCATGCACTGTCAAATGGAGGTCATCTCCAACTGGATACAAGGAGAGTCCTCCTAAAACTGAGCACACCAACCTTTAGTGAACGCTCCTCCACCCCCCGGTGTTCGACCCTCCCGTACCAGCAACCTAAACTATGACCTACTACAGAAGCACAAAGAGGCCTGGGTCGACGAGTCAATGGCTGAGTAGGAGGAAAGGATCCAATACCGGATCTGCCTCACAGAGCTCCAAGTCTGCGAGATGCGTCGCAGTAGGCGGATCGAGCATGCCAACCTTCTCCTTCACAACCTAAGCGAGATTATTGACGAGAACCTTATTGACGAGGGTTTTCTCGATGAATACACTCACCCCGACCATCCCTAGATCTATCTTATTTGTACTTTACATTCTAAAGAAGTGAGCTAAGACCACTTCTATCGACTTTCATTTTGCCTTTGAAAAGTCGATTCGGCTTTAAGTTCTTTTCTGTCTTTAGTGTAATGGCTAGTTTTAAAGCCTTTGTAATCCGTTCCTGTAAAAGTTTAATAAAATTCCTTCTTCTCTGAAACTTGCGCGTTAATTCTTACCTATATTTATGAATTAACTTTACTTAAAACCTTCAGATGGTCAACAAGAGAGGAAACAGCCGCCGAGTCAATCACAGTACCGTTGGGGAGGGTCACGATGAAAGCCAATCAGCGGTCAGAGGCGTGCCTCCGGTTAATCCTCCCCCAGCACCTATTGCCCCGGTTGTGCTCAACGAAGGCACCATGGCAGCGCTACGCACTATAGTACAAACTGTACAACAATTTGTACAAGAGGCAATCCCCGTTGCGGTACCTAACCCAACAAACATAGAAGTACAGGAGGAAGTACAAGAAGATGCTCAGGTAGCCGAGGTCATTCCTGAAAAACAAAAGGAAGTCAGCTTCGCGGAGGCAATCAAAACCTTCAATGCCATGAAGCCAAACTCTTATGACGGGATAGGCGACCCTTTCGGAATCCATTATTGGTTCTCCCATGTGGAGAGACTCCTGAGGAATGTGTACTACTCAAAAGCTGACAAGGTGCACATGGCTACGTTACGGCTTAAGGAAGAAGCCGAAGAATGGTGGGAGAGTTCTAGTTTGGCTACTCGCCCCGATCTGAGCTAGGCTATGTTCAAGGACAAAATCATGAATCGGTTCTTCTCCGAGGCTATGAAATATGAGAAGCTTGATGAACTTCACTCCCCGAAAGTCCACGGACTAAGTGTGCTAGAGAGAGCCAACAAGTTTAACCATCTGCTACAATACGTTGAGGATGAGATCACTATCGAGCAGCAGAAAATCAAGCGTTTCCACCGTTGGATGAGCGACACCATCAAACCTTCGTGTGTCCTCACAGTTGTGAGCTTTGTAGTTATCTTTTCATATCTACCACTGTACCGCTCTACGTTTTCCTAGTTTTGGGGACGAAACTAATTTAAGGGGGTACTATTGTAATATCCGCAATATTCCAAGGTTTAGGTTTTCCACTGTACCACTGTACCGCTCTAATTTAAGGGGGTACCACTATACCGCTCTATTGTAATATCCACTATATTCCAAGGTTTTTAAAACCAATATAATATTTAAATAATCATTTTCTCTTTAAAAAAAGAGAGTTTAAATAATTTAATCAAATAAAATTAAGAACATTTTATAAAGGATTATTAAAGTGTAAAAGTTATTCAAATATAATAAGATTAATATAAATTTCGGATTTTATTAATAATGAAGTATCACAAGGCTAAAATTAATACAAGGCAAAACAAATGAAAAGGAGTCAAGTGCCAGGACTCGAACCTGATACCTCGAGCTCCTTTCAAGCAATCACAAACTCCTCAAACCACTAGACCATTGAAACTCATCTATCCAAATTACAACTCTTTTAAATTTAAACTATTCTATTCTTCTTCTTCTAAAAGACATCAGACTTTTGCCTGATTGAAGTGACGCCAAACCAATGCATGCTTCCATGGCTTCCCAATCTCCATTGTAGCTTGCAAGACTATCCAAAGACTTGCATCACTCATAGTCATCTTCAACAAATACACCACCCACCAATTGACATCAATCTCCTCCACCACCATTGGTCAAACTCCATTGAAGAGGATCACTAGAGCTCCCTTAGTGGCCTATTTAAAGGCTGAAAAACTCAAGTAGAACTCACACAAAATCTCTCTTCTCCCTTCCTAGCACCTTGCTATTCACATTTATCAATTTTCAGCCCCAACACATTAAGTTTAATTGCTGGTTTTTCTACAAAAACACCATTAAAATCACCTACACACCACCACCAAGCCGCCGCTGCACCACCCCGGACGACCGTCGGCCCCACCCGAACACCGTTAGAGCCTCGTCGGGTCACCACCAGGCCCCGCCCCCCTCTGCCCTGACCGCCGACGCCCCTCTCCCCTACTTCTCCTGTATTCTGTTTTCAACAGAAGCTTCAATCTGTAAGAATAAGGCCCTAATTTTATTCTTATATTCACCAAATTAATTTAACTGCTTTCTTATAAAAAAATAATAGCCTTATAATGATATGGCTAGAATGAAAAAAATAACTCTTTATAAATAATGCTAGAAGATCTTGTTAGTTAGACAAGATAAAAATAAACTATTAAACTCATTATGCTTAAATAAAATATTTATCATGCATGTTAGTTTAATAACAAAACTAGTTGATGTACCTGTGCCCTTGCACGGATCTTTAATAGTAAAATTTATTATATACATATATATTAATTTATATATTATAATATTATAAAAGTAAACATGTGATAATTATTTTGAAACAAATCAAATATAACTTAATGTCAATATACTTTCATATCATTTAACCTCCAAATACTAAACAGAAATAACAAGAAGAAATATGTTTGAAATAAATCTAAATCAAATTAGAAAATGTATTTGAAATAATGCTTGAAAAACAAAATTCATATTCTAAGATTGTAATAATTTGTATGGGGTCTGCAATCAACCTAATCTTTCTTTTCTTGCTTCGTATTTTTTTTTTTTGAAATAGGAAGTGAAAAGTTGATATTCGCTAAGTTTTTTCTCCATTGTCATCATCTAGAGATGAGCTTTCATTTGAAAAGCTTTGAAAGAGTTAGTGACTTATTTGACGATGAATTGGAGTGTATTTCAAGCTCAGATGGAGATGGTTCAACATTATTATGCAAAAATAAAAAATAATGACTTATGAATTAGGATATATTAACATTTAACGATTAAATTATTAAAATAGTTCTTTAGGAAAAATATGGTGTTATAAAAGAATAGTAAATACCTCATGTTTAGATTTTTTTAACTTTAGAAAGGACTTTTGGATTGTTTTTCATAGTAGTAACAATGAATGTAGACTCGTCAAGTTTACAGGAATCACACATCAGTTCTAAACAAACATGTCTTTCCAATTAAAACCTTTAGTGCTTCTGAAATGTAGTTATCAACTAAATGATGTAAGTAGTCACAATATCATTAATTAACGTATGTACAATAATTGTAATGGAATCATACAATACAGTATCATTTATAAATGCCTTAATATTTGCTTCTAATAATGTGGTTAACGATTAAGAAACCCATTTTTAACATCTTGATCAAAGATAATAAAATCTGCTCAATTAGTTTTATCGTTGATTATAATAAATAGTAATTTGTATTAAGAAGATTAATTTAATTATTTAAAAAAGTAAATTTTAATTTCAAATATATACCTATGAATGACGTATCTGACAATAGTAGCACATTTAGTGCAATCAAATTCAACCTCTTGAGGTTGAATTTTCCTTTTGCATTCTTAATACCATCAAAAAGTGCATCAACACATCCAAGTTAGCCTAAGTTAATAATTTTATTAAATCTTTGTGAAATTTAAATTTTCTTAGGTTTAGCATAAATGAGTTTAGTAATTCTTATTTGTCTATTTGTTATAAAAAAAAATAAAGAGATATTGATGAAGTGATACATAAGTGAAGATATAAAATCTACGATTTTTTAAGAAAATTAACAAATAAATATAAATCATCCATTTGGTTAATATAAAAATAAAATATTTATATATGGGATGGATATGCAATCAAATTTTAACCAATAAAAAATAGACCAATTATAGTTTAGCCAATTAGATTGATTATTAAAATATAGGCGATGTTGTTTAAAGTGAGATTGAAATGTGTCGTTTTCAATATCTAGTTTAGTTATTGATCAACAATATCGTATTATCTATGATATCTTTGATTTGAACAAACAATAGTAATGTAGGTTCATTCTAAAATGTGGCATCTAATTAATTTACACATTTACATATATGAAATATTTTTATTATTAATATCCAAGTTAAAATTAAATAATAATAATAATATAAAATTGGTCCTATTGATAAATCTAAATCCTAAGAAAATAATGGTTTCTTGATTCTTCTACAATTTAGAATTTTTTATTAAAAATAACGAAAAATAGTTCTAATTGATAAATCCAAATCTTATGAAAATAATAATTTTATAATTATTCTAGAATGTGAATTTTTTATTATTAATATTTAAATTGAATTAAATAATAGTATAAAATAGTAGGGGAAAAAATATTCAAATCCAAATTCTATGAAAATAAATATAAACATTTTTTTTAATATATAAATAATATATAGGGCTCACAATCAAATTTCAACCAATAAAACATAGTCCAATTCAATAAGTTAGTATATTATATATAATGATACATTCTAAAGATGATGATATACAATTATATAATATTTAAACTTTGTCCATAAAAAAAATTAGTATATTATGTATAATGATATATATTAAAGATGATGATATACAATTATATAATATTTAAATTTTGTCCATAAAAAAGTAGCAGATCATTGTATATTAGAGATATTATGTATGAATAGTTGCATACTTGCCATTGAAAAAAATAACAATACATATAAAAGATGATGATGTACAATTATATAATATTTTAATTTTGTCCATAAAAAAGTAGTAGATCATTGTGTATTAATATGAATAAAAATATTGTTATATTATGTATTTTTAAGGATTGTAAATACTAAAAACAAGAAAGGGTAAAGAAGTAAATTTATAAATTAAGATGCTTATGTGGCATAGTTAGATGGATGACAAATAGGATACAAAGATTCGAGTTTAGTAAGAGTATATAGATAAATCTCAAGACATGGAAATTTCTTAAATAAAAGTAATAGTCTTATTAACATTATTTTGTATACAAGGTAAATATTATAAAAATATTGAATATACTAGATCTCCAAGATATTATAGTATAAAGACATAAGTTAATAAGGAAAGATGTGCTAAGAATAATTATTAATGCTTATAGTTATAAAATAAATGGGAGTTTGGTTCAAATGAAACAAACTCTTATCCTAAAACGAACTCTTATCCTAAAACGAATGCACTTTTCATAGTTAGTAATGCACTTTTCATATAAAAGTGCATTGAAAAATACAAAAAGTGCATTACGAAAAATTGCACTAAAAAAATTTGAAAAGTGCACTAAAAAGTACGAAAAGTACAAATGCGAAAAAGTGCACTCTGAAGTATGAAAAGTGCACTACTAACTACAAAAAGTGCATTCGTTTTAGGATAAGAGTTCGTTTTAGGATAAGAGTTTGTTTCATTTGAACCAAACTCAAATAAATGGTTGCATGTCATATTTTTATAAGATAATATTTCTAGACGTGGAAAATCCTTTTTATTAAGTTCAGTAAATTATATTATTAAAATAGTTATGGAAAGTATAAGATATTTATTGTTAAAATAATACTTGGGATTTTATTAGTTGGATAAAGTGCTAGAATAAGACAAGTTGGATAAAAGATATTTACAAGAAAAATTAAAAGATATAATATGACAAGGGCATTTTGGACTTTTCACATCATAAGAATAGTTTTTATAATCAATATTTTATATAAATATGGAACTATATTTTTGGACTTTATATAATTATCACCTTACTTGAATTAAATAAAAGAATTATTTTATAATAATAAGAAAGTAATTGTATATCATAAAGGATCAAAAAAGTTTATAAATTTTTAAATGGGGACTTTAATCTTAGATAAAGGAAGATTTAATAATTTAAATAATGTTATCACTTGATCTTCAAAGGATTATAATAATTAAAATAAAGAGTTTATAAAGAATAAGGATATTAGAAATAAGAAATAATAATAAGGGATATTATTGAGAAAGAGTCATGTGCGAATGGGCGCGTGTGTGAGAAATAAGAATAAATCTCACTCGTTCATTCAAAAAAATCAACGTCCCTGATTAAACATTCATTAAAAAAATAAAATACGACACAGGCGAATTTTTCCCGTATTTTTCAATAAAATACGGCACGAACGAATTTTTCTTGTATTATTCACGTATTTTTCGAAAAATACGTTTTTATGAGTCGCGCTCAGTTTGTTCATCAGAAATAACGATTTGTTCATCAATATTCACCATTTGGTCATCAATACTAACTCATTGTGCATCCAGCTTTTGATAACATTGTTCATCGATTTGGAACTTTTTTTAATTTTTAGTTTTATTTTTTAACCTTATTTATGAGTATGAATACAATATTATCTAGTTTTTGATGCACATATAATTAGTTTCGATATACCAATATTTGTTCATTGATATACCATTATTTATTCATTGTATACCATTATTTGTTCTTTAATATACTCTTTTTTGTTCATTTGTATACCATTGTTTGTTCATTGATATACCCTATTTGTTCATTGATATAACTTTTTTGTTCATTGATCTAACATTTGTTTGTGAATTGAAATAAACTTATGTTATGTGTCAATGCCACCAACTTTTACATTTAGGACTATTAATACCATCAACTTGTACATTTAGGACTATCTATTTGTGTATTTTTGCATTTATTTTGTACTTTAAGTCTATCTTGAATGCAAAGGATAATACGAATGAAGTGCTTTAAGGCTAACTTGTCAATACGAATGAAGTGCTCAATATAGTACCAAAATAAGATAAATTTGATGTAGAAACTTGAATGCAAAGGATAATAGATAAAGAATCTGACTTTGCAATAATGTGATGTATGCTAAGAGAACGAGATAGCAACAAATCGAAGAGGAGTGCTTGTGTCTTATTTAGCTATGAACAAATTGATGTTATTAATGAACAAATATGCATATAGCAATGAACAAATTGAGGTTACTAGTGAACAAATATGCATCTAGTAATAAACAAATATGCATAAACCAATGAACAAATTGATGTTACTGATGAACAAATATGCCAAAACCAATGAACAAATATGTCATAACCAATGAACAAATATGAATATAACAATGAACAAATATGCATCTATCAATGAACAAATCTGCATAAACTAATGAACAAATATACACAAACCGATGAACAAAGATGCCAAAATCAATGAACAAATCCATAGTATTGATGAACAAATCTGGGCCGTTTTTTTCAAAAATACGCGAATAATTTGCCAAAAATTCGCTCGTGCCGTTTTTTCCCCTTTTAAGTGAAATGATCAGTGCCTTTGATTTTTCTTGATCCAACGACTCTTGTTCTTTCTTATTTCGCACATGGGCTCCCATTCGCACCTGAACCGGACTCTTATTATTTTATCACCTCCACCTAAATTATTATTATAATAATTTAGTAATTAATTCTCTTAAAAAAAATAATATAAGAGATATCCAAAAACTTTAGAAGAATTAAAGAAATTATTATTAAAGTTCGTTCGTACCTCTCGTGTCGATAGGTCGAGTCTCGGTCCCGACTAAAGTCAACGATTTTCGTTCATCCGTTCGTACACAATCGTAAAAGCTAAGGCAAGTGGAATTTCTCCTTGTAGCCTTGATAATTCATTCCGTGAAATTTCTCGACGTTAGGAACAACTTGTTTGCTAATAATAAACGAATCTAGGAATATCAATTGTTAGAAATAACGACCCACTGGTTATCGTTGTTACGCTATTTAATATTCGATATGACTATTATGCTAGTCTTGTTTGTGACCTTGTTTGTTTAAGATCTCGTTTAGAGACCGGTTTGGATGAAATAGTGAGGGGCGCGGGATTAACTCGACACCTCTATATAACCTACTAATCCGTATGGTATCACGCCTAAATTCCGCGACTTTACGGATCATGATCCATGTCTGCTCCTGCTCGGAGGAGGGACGAGTGCACCCTAGCTAAGTGCCTGGAACTACGTTCCAATAAGTGGACCCGGGGCCTTTCATGGCCCCCCCACACTCTTAAAAATCATTAACGTAAGTGAAAGTTTGCATCACGATACAAGATACGTGCCAAAGCACAATTAAGAGAAACCAAAACCGGGTCGGAATAGTCCAACGTGGAAGACCACCCGGCTCCCGGTTCTTGAAACGATCGTATTTCCAATCTGAATGCTTATTCGGGCTCGTCTAAGGTGGGCGAGTACTTAAGCGCCATCGGGCCACCTCCCCTATCTAGAGAACTGAATAAGATGAGGTTGGTTGAGGTCCGACAAGGGCGCCGGAGGTTTTCAAAACTTGTATGAATTAATAACGTTCCCAACATACCTTCTACTCTAAGAAGTCTACAATCTCGTAGTTCTTTTCTCGATTAACGAGTTATCTCATCTCGAGATACACTCTTTTCCGTTCCGATAAGCCCCACATAAAGTTCTATACCTCAAAACACATCTCGATAATATCTCTCGAATATTATAAATTACCATAATACCCTTGAGAATTTCCATTCTTGCTTGCTTAGTCTCCTTAGACTAATTCCGCTTTTCCGCATGTTTGCCCGACATTTTTCGACCTTCGCGTCTTATGCCTGACCCTAGGAATCCCAGCAAGGCGTAGGCGAAGCCACACAAGGAAGGAAGGGCTAGACTCTCTCTCTCAAGAATGTACTTCTCGTTTATTTTGCTTAAATTAATCAAGTGTTGTAAGAACAAGTATATGATTTCCGTTGTTAAACCGTATTTATATTTTGTTGGTTAACGTTATACGAACAAAGTCTCATTCGTGAGCACATTTTCACATATATGTAACGTTTATGGCAATTTTTGCATTCTTCCTAAGTTTTAATATCATTATAAATCCTAGGGTGATTTTGGGCGGTAAAGTCTGAGGTCACTGGCGGTAATACCCAGTGTTGCAAAATAGGGGTGTTACATCTACAACCATACAAAATAAAAATGAAAAACCTCTTCGAATAGCATAGATTTCATCTTCTCCGATTGTCATTGTCCCAAACATTAGATCTTGAATGTTTATTTCCTAAATAACCAAGAAATACAAAACACAAATTCACACATGTATTCACCACAATGTTTAATTTTATTGATGAACAAATGTTAGTTTCTGATGAACAAATGCTATTTTCTGATGAACAATTGCTAGTGTCTGATGAACAAATACTATGCCAGTTTTAATGAACAAATATGAACAAATGAATGAACAAAATTCAACACAAGATCACCAACACTTTTCCACGCAGGTATACCAAATCATTTCATAAAATTACTAAAAAGCCACAATCACCTATTGCAAACCTCAACATCAAAAAACTGGATAAAACATCAAATACGCACATGCACATACAATTTGTATTTTATTCAAGTGGTAGGACCAAAAATCGAGTAAAAGAAAGTGAGGATTCATGTATTTTTTATTCATAAAAGCACAAAACACCAAATCGGGACTATCAACTTTAAACAACTCAAATAAACACTAACATACACACAATCGATCGAACATTTAGTATATATACACTCGACAAACACACATAACAAACAAAGAACCTACGGTTTCAATCAAATTAAAAAGAGAGATAAAAACCTTGATTCTCTAGAGATGCACTTTGAGATTTCTCCATCTCGAACTGGATTGAGCTTTTTAGAGACTTTACTAGTAAGAAATCGGCTCGAAATCACTTTGAAAAGCTTCGAACGAACGATTTTCCCCTTGAATTGCTTGAAACGCTTCAGAAACTGTAAAAGTGAGAGAGAGAAGTGGCGAGAAAGAAAGAAGATGATGGACTTTATAAAAGGCGCGTGTCTTGTACATACGACATGGCGCGTGTCCTTTTTTTTACAGTTTTTTTAAAGATAAAGCAATCTCAATCGTCCGCGTTATAAGATCGAACGACTCGGTTGCTTTCTCATTTCGCACCTGCGCAACCGTTCGCACGAGAATCTTTTTCAAGATAAATAGCACAAAATATTTAATCACCAAAAATATCCACACATAATTGCCTCTTCGAATCGTATTGTCGATCGCATGCGACGCAATACGTTCAAAACCTTTAGGCCTTATTCGTGAGTGTACACGCAGAATTAGGGGTGCACACTTTATTTTTATATTCGTACATCCATACCTTCATATATGGAGATTCTCAAAATTATTTTACCCATATGGCCAATTAACTATATGCACAAAATTGAAATCAAGGGTAAAAAATTAACACAAAGTCAACCAACCTCTTTTTGTAAAATTTTTCAAAACATGCAATGACCCAACAATGGCCTTAAGGGTGTAATTTCTTCTAATGCATTTTTCAAAACATGTAATGTGTAAGGGTAAATGCACTTGTCCCCAGTGCTTCAACAACTTGGCAAAGTGGCAAGATATTTTCCAATTAAATCTGAGCTTTACCATCGACGACGTCTTTAACAATCAATACTCTCATGACCCATCGAAGTACAAGATCACAAGACCGGCAAGCCCTAGGCATCATCCGTCGGGACATAGTGCATGAAGCTACATTAGTAAGAAGCTAGTCAAATGACTCAAATCTCTTGTAGAGAGTCCTTTCAGGAGACATCTAAAATCAACCAGTTTTGTTGTGGATTTTTTGCGTCTCCTTCCTATCTTGGGGCAGGACCCTTTGGTCTAGGTATATGGTAATGAGATCTCGTCATCCTCAACCATCCATATCTCCTTTTTTGTAATCCATGACGCCCACACTAGGACGGCTTGGAATCTCTACACGAATGGCAACTTCATAGTTTAGGTGGACAACTATTGAGAGCACGTACTTCTCTAGTAGGCGAGATCCACACTACTCTTGCCCTAGCTTCCTAACTATCATTTGTCTCATCGATCTTCAACATCCAACAGAGGATACCTCCATCTTGGATGTGCGTCGATGTCAGGATTGAGTCGTCAGTCTTTGGAGAAATTTGCTAGGTGTTATGTTTTCATCATTGCTATTATCAAAGCCAACGACTATCACTGCGAGCTTTATACCACTTTAAAGGCTTGTACTAGACTAGAAATTGCTTCAATTGTATGACGAGGTGTCGTAAAATGCATCATCGATCATTTTACGACACCTCCGTCGATTGAAGTGCACGTGCCAACATCGTAAGAGTTGACACCTTCGATTGTCTCCCCCACAGCCAATAGGTGCTTGTCCACACAAGTTTTTGACATCCTTAGGATCGCTATTGCAATCACAATCGTGTGCCCCATACATGGCTCCGATCGTGCCCCTTGGGTGGAGGTGTCCTCCGTGCGATGGTGTTCTTTCAGGGCCACGTCCGGTCCTGCCTCCATTGATCACAACTCTCCTTGTAGAGTCTCTGTTAGCTTTTTCATTTGGGAAATTCGTGGAATTTCGTATTTGATTCCAACAAACGACACCAATTTGCATGAATTCGCCGAAGTGCACTAATTGATTTCTTCTCTATCCTCTTCCTTCAATGAGCTTCAATCTTCCTTCTAAACATGCAAAAACAATGGAAAAAGGGGTTGGGACCCCCGAATCCATCTCCGATGTATATGTTAGAAAGGGTCGAGCGTGTCTCAAGATCAGAGAATTCAAGCAAGCAAGAGAACATACCTTTCAAGAGAGTTTAGTTAACGTATTTAAAGGAGAGAAGGATCAAGTGGGGATGAGGGGCGGCCGAATTTTGTAAGCAATCCGAAATTCTATGTTATCTTTAAGATAGAATCATATTCCCCGATCTAATAAATTGTCATATTTTTTAAATAATTAAGGAATCATAAATAAAATACAATAAATTACATTTATATTAGGATAATAAATACCCTAAAATAATAATATCATATATGACATGTTAAATATCACAATAAATAATAATAATAATAATAATAATAATAATAATAATAATAATAATAATAATAATAATAAAGATAAATAGTACTCAATACACTGTATTTAATTTTTGAAAAAAGATCATACACAAACCGCTATTTGAACCTCATAAAAATGACTCTAATTTGTACATAATATGTATTCCCGTACCTTGTACAAGTTTTTCTTAAATAAAATATTAATAATAAAATATTTTCAAATATATTTATTATCCGAGAAAAATAATCATGTAAATGATTAAATATAAATTTTGATTAAATATATAAAATCAATAAACTATAAAAGTTGTTTATTTCAAACAATAATATTTTATTAGTATTACGAATTAAATTAATATCCAAAACATGATAATTTATGTAATTATGAAATAGATAAGTAATAAGATAAAAACTTATGAATTTATTATATACATGGGACCGTTAAAAATAACTTAATTATAGTGATATAAGATTGTACGTATATTACACTATCTTTATATTAAACTTAATTATCTACACCTAGCATATGCTATCTATCTAAAAATAAAACAAGGGAAATTTCTTTTGGTACCCTTCAGTTTTCAACTTTTCCTTTTGGTGTCCGTAAATTTTTTTTAATTCCTTTTGGTACCCCTCTACTTTGCATAATTATTGTCATGTAACCTAAACCCATCCAAAAATCATTTCCCGTCCATTTTTTTAATATTTCCGTTAGAAAATTAAAAAAATAAAAATAAGATCGTGTTATGAAAAGATTTATGAAAGTAAGACCACTTAATATTTTAGAAGGAACACTTAAACAAACTTTAGGATAACTTTTAGATCATTAGAAGAGAGGGAGGGAGAGTAAGAACTTTAGAGAGTGTATTTCTTACTCTACTGTAGTGTAAGTTTTACAATGGATGATGGTCATATTTATAGGCCCAAGGTGGGGTAAAACTTAGGTGAATCTCCATGATTCATGCATGGAAATAAGGAGGTAAAAGAAGGTGAAAAATTCACCTTGTACAATTTACCTCCAATCATACATTATACAATTGTTCATCTACATGATATATGTGCTACAAGCAAGTGAGATAGGTGAGGTTAACTTGTGCACATATACATTCATTCATAACACTCCCCCTTGAATATTCATCTTCTTTTAATGTTGTAGGATATGGGTAGACGTTGCCTCATTAAAAACCTTGTTAGGAAAAACCCAATGGGATAAAAACCTGAACGAAGGGAAAAAGAGTGCAACCATTGATCCCATTGTACGCCTTGATGCTACCTCATTAAAAACCTTGTCAAGCAAAACTCAGTGCGATAAAAACTTGATCTAAGGGAAAAAGAGTGCAACGCGTATGATACTCCCCCTGACTTCAATGTATGTCTCGAATTTAGCTTTTTCAATTAAATTCTTTTCTATCTATTTATGTAAAAAATTATTTTTAAATTCAAAATTAAAAAAAAACAATGAAAATTATTTTATCTTTATGTTTTTTGTATTAATGTCAAAGATTTATCATAAATCGCTTTTTGATATAAAAATAGAAAATTTCAATATCTAGATAATTACTTGCGTAAATTGAATTTTGGTAAAAGAAAATTATATTGTATTTTCCTTAAGTTCCTTTTTGGCTTATTCATGTAAATATAGAAGAATTTTTATCTATTAAAAATTTAGTCTTTATTCATATTTTTCATCTTTTCTTATTAATTATCTTTTTAACTTTTTATTTAATTTTTTTAAAGATTTGAATTTGATTAAAAAAATTGTAAGAATTTTCATTTTTTTGCATTTTTATCTATATTTTAAAAGAAAAATTAAAATAATTTATATTTATATTTTTCCATAAATAAATTATGATTAAGCCATCCCAATTAAATTGGTCTCACTTTAATGGTTTTGGCTTCGTCTCACGTTATAACAAATGTAAAAAATTACATAAAATATTTAATACAAATACATTATTTTTATTTTTATATTAAATTAATATTATTCTTTAAATAAATTAAGTATTAAATCATTTTATTTTAATACATCAACACGCCCGAACCATTAAGAAAAGATCTACTTACTCGACATATTTGCGAGATCCAAATACACCGGACCATTAACGTCCGGTGTATTTGTTGTCTTTAATATCTAATATTCCGGGTTGCACATGCTCGGTGTATTTGTATGCCCTAATACCCCGGATCCTACAACATCCGGTGTATATTGTTGTAATACGGTTCTAATACACCGGGCGTTTAAAACCCAGTGTATTTGATGTAATGTTGTTTTAATTTGATACTTTATACCTCGTAGTATTAAAACCCGGGTTAAAATGCTACAAGGTAATAGCCAATTTTTATAGTAGTGGCACATTCCAATTCTGGATACTAATTCTCCAAATTTCTTGGGGATTAAAGACTTTGTAAACAAGTCAGTCAAGTTGTCATTTGACCGAATTTGTTGGATTTCCACTTCACCAGCTTCTTCCAATTCACGAGTGGAGAAGAATTTTGGAGATATGTACTTTGTGCAGTCACCTTTGATGTATCCCTTCTTCATTTGAGCAACGCATGCTGAGTTATCCTCATATAATATTGTTGGATCATCAATGATGGGTTTCATTCCGCTTTCTTTCTGAATGATTTGAATCATTGCTCGAAGGGACACACTGTGACACCCTTATACCCTATGACGTATGCTTAGTAATAACTTATTTCTTATATAAACAGATAATTCACATATAGCAACTATCCATGGAAGCACAAAGCAGAAAGCAACAACCATAAAGGGTTGCACACACACACACACACATCTATGTTGTTACTTCTCATACTTAAACATCTATTACTCTAGCTTCTATTACAAGCCATATGTCTATGATGCAAAATGAGGAGGAGAAGGTTGTTTAGAGCTTCAGCCGACCGACCTGTATGAATGTGACCTCTAAACGGACACACGTTAGTAAGAACTAGTTGAACCTGAAAAATTGTTTTGCGATTTACGTGAGTCGCATACTCAGTGAATATAAACCATCATCAATTATTTCACACAATGCCAAGAAATTGGTCAATATACATGTTCATACATATTGTATATGTCATATATGAATTTACTATGCAAATGCAAATGTTGATGTATCCGATTCATTATTCTATGAACTGTTCAAGCCTGAATCTGCCCCGGGTTTACTGTATATGGACTCTTATGGTCCCTGTGAATTATGACCCGTAGGTCCTGTATGATCCGTAGATCTTGTATGATCCGAAGATCCTGTATGACCTGTAGGTCCTATATGATCTGAAGACCTTGTATGACCTGTAGGTCCTGTAATACAAATTCAGGGCAAGACAGTCACAGGTCCTTTTAATCTCATGCAATATGCTATGCAATCAAAGTGCATCCTGTAACCATATATCATATATTCATATGCCATCTGTTAACATACCTTTTGTGCAAACAACTCTGGAAATTTCAGAGCTATCACATCTATCCATATAATCCATATAACACATATATCCATATAGTTCATATAGCACATGTATTCATATACCTCATATACCACATATAGCGCATATATCCATATATTCATATTTCACATATAGCACATAGGGTTGAATCTCCGGTCTATACTCACCTATTTAAGGTAGATACTATATTTCTCCCCCTTGAATCTGACCACAGTCTATGACTTGTGCTCCTATATATAACCCAATACAAATTAGGCTATTTACTCTTATAAATTCTAACCCCAAATGTAATGAAATGCCAGAATGCATTATAACTTCTTGTGTATCTTTCCAAATCCCTTAAAACTTGACAACAATAAACTATATATATATAAGAATATTTTTCTAGTTCAAACCTTTCTGAAAAACTTGATCAAAGGGCTCCCTAATATCATTAGAAACCCTAAAAATACTCTGAAATCTTTTATCGAATATAAATCCGATATCGAAAACACCCTCTGAGAACTATAAATTGACTGATTTTCAAATCAAAAGCAACTGTAGATCTAGATCTGGAAAAATCAATAAAATCCAAATAAACCATTAACTAGTTAAAACTTACCAAATCACGCTTGTACTTCGAGATTAAAACCCGATAGAAGAGATCTTGTACCAGATCCAGCAAATAAATTCAAAACCAACAAAATCAACCAACCTTCCCCTTTTTTTCTTTTTTTTTTCTCCTCTCCCTCTGTTTATTTCTTGTGTGATCTCGTAGCTTTGATCAAAATCTTCACCAACACATATACATATATATCACGTAAAGTCGGCTATAGTTTTAAAAAATTGCAATTTCCACCCTCAAATCTTCTTTACTACAAACTTTACCCTGAAATAATTAATAATTAACTTTTACATAAAAACTTTTTAAAATATAATAAATTTAAATAGATAATAAATATTACTTTTAAAAATTCACTATATATCATGCCAATATGCTATGCATATGCTCTTAATCTTATATGAATGCCGAATGAAGTATGCATTTTGGTCGGGGATGTTATATTTCTCCCCTTCTATAAGAATTTTGTCCTCAAAATTCGCTATCTCTTCTTATGACTTTCTCATCTTATCCTCAGTTTCCCAAGTCATTTCCTCTATACTGTGATTCTTCCAAATCACTTTAACAATCGGAATTTCCCTACTCCACAACTGTTTGATTCTGTAGTCTACTATCATGATCAATTCTTCTATGTAGCTCAGATTCTCTCCAATCTGTACTTCTAAATCCTTTAACACATATGACAAATCAGATCGATAATGTAGCAACAATTGACATGTAAAACATTGTGAATCTAGGCCAAACAACAATGTGGCATCTTGAATTTGAAATGGCATATCCTTACCTTGTCGAACATGTTCAATAATTTCTGTCAACTTTCCATCTCTTACTTGTGCATCTTTAGTTTTCTATCTCAGCACTGGCCAAATCTCAACAGTAGCAATCAGTACTCTATCTATGTAAAACTGTAGTCTATCATTTAGATCTCGCAAAGCAATCAAACCTCATAATGAAGTCATGTGCATATTTGTCATCATACGACTAGACTTTCGACTCAAACAATCTGCTACAACATTTGCCTTTTCCGAATGATACTCAATTGTACAATCAAAATCTTTTAGTAGTTCCATCGAATGCCTCTGTCGCATGTTCAACCCCTTTTAGCTCATCAGATACTTTGAACTCTTATGATTTGTAAAGATTTAGAATGTTTCTCCATATAGTTAATGTCTGCTAGATATTTAGGGCAAATACTATTGCTGTCAGCTCTAAATCATGTACAAGATAAGAAATTTCATGTGATCGATACTATCATGATGCATAGGCAGTTACTTTTCCATCCAACATTAAGACACAGTCAAAACTCTGATATGAAACACACTGTAAATACCAAATCCTCTTGAACTTATAAGAATTCTCAGTATTGTTGTTGTATTCTGTCGGTGCTTTAACTTATCAAAGCTCTGTCGGCACTCAAAATACCAATGGAATAAAGCATTCTTTCATAACAATTTAGTGAGTGGTGCAACTATAATAGAGAAACCTTCAACGAATCGTTTGTAATATCCATTCATACCAAGAAAGCTTCGAACTTCTGTAACTGTAGTTGGAGCTTTCCAGTTTACCACTGCCTTAACCTTCTTAGGATCAACCTCTATACCTCTTCCAGATACTATATGTCCTAAAAATACCATATGATCGAACTAGAATTCACACTTTCTCAGTTTAGCAAACAATTGTTTCTCTCTCAAGACTTGTAGTATAGTACGCAAATGATCAACATGCTCATCTGTACTCCACGAATATACCAATATATCATGAATAAAGATAGTCACAAATTTGTTTAGAAAAGATTGAAATACCTTCTGTTGGTGCATTAGTCAAACCAAATAGAATTATCAGAAACTCATAATGCCCATATCGAGTTCTGAATACTGTCTTGATAATGTCCTCTTTAGCTATCTTTAATTGATGATATCTTGATCGAATGTCTATCTTCGAAAATACCTTTGCACACTGAAGTTGATCAAATAAATCATCTATTCTTGGCAATACATATTTGTTCTTCACTGTCACCTAAATCAACTTTCTATAATCTATGCACAGTCATAAGATAGACTAGCCCAAATGAATACTTTGTCCAACAAATCCTGTAACCGTTTCTTCAGTTCTTGTAAATCAAGTGGAGCCATTCTATATGAAGGAATAGAAATCGGTGTTGTACATGTCATTAATTTCATAGTAAACTCTATCTCTCTATCAGTTGGCAATCTTGGGAAGATCTTTTGGAAACACATCTGGAAAATCACTAACAATTGAATATTTGCAACCTCATCACATTCAACTGTACGATCTATAACATGGGCCAGATATGCCTCACACCCCTCTCTGATCATGCGAAAAACCATTGTTGCAGATATTACGCAAGTGGATACCTTTTATCTATCATCATAGAAAACCACTCTAGATTTCTCAAGCGGGTTTATCACAACCTCTTTGGTACAACAATTTACTTTAGCATGATGTCTTATCAGCAAGTCCATATCCAATATAACATCAAACTCATACAAGAATAGCAAAATCAAATCAACTGGTAATTGTACTGTATTCACTTGTATTATACAATTCCGATATACTTTATGTGCCTTTACCATTTCCTTTGTACTTCCTCTTCTTATGGTTCATGTATATGAAATGTATGTTCATGTAACGCTGTATAAGATGCTCTTATAAACTGATGTGGCACGGCTGAACCTTCTCTCCTTTATGCATCATGTTCATGAATGCAATTCTAATGTCAATTACATATGCTTATGAATGCATGCCCTTAAAGAATCATATCCCTGCTTTGATACCAAAAACTAACTGTGACACACTTATACCCTATGACGTATGCTTAGTAATAACTTATTTCTTATATAAACAGATAATTCACATATAGCAACTATCCATGGAAGCACAAAGCAGAAAGCAACAACCATAAAGGGTTGCACACACACACACATCTATGTTGTTACTTCTCATACTTAAACATCTATTACTCTAGCTTCTATTACAAGCCATATGTCTATGATGCAAAATGAGGAGGAGAAGGTTGCTTAGAGCTTCAGCCGGCCGACCTGTATGATTGTGACCTCTAAACGGACACACGTTAGTAAGAACTAGTTGAACCTGAAAAATTATTTTGCGATTTACGTGAGTCGCATACTCAGTGAATATAAACCATCATCAATTATTTCACACAATGCCAAGCTTTGTTTGTCCGAGAACTATAAATTGACTGATTTCAAATCAAAAGCAACTGTAGATCTAGATCTGGAAAAATCAATAAAATCCAAATAAACCATTAACTAGTTAAAACTTACCAAATCACGCTTGTACGTCGAGATTAAAACCCGATATAATAGATCTAGTACCGGATCCAGCAAATAAATTCAAAACCAACAAAATCAACCAACCTTCCCCTTTTTTTCTTTTTTTTTTCTCCTCTCCCTCTGTTTATTTCTTGTGTGATCTCGTAGCTTTGATCAAAAGCTTCACCAACACATATACATATATATCACGTAAAGTCGGCTATAGTTTTAAAAAATTGTAATTTCCACCCTCAAATCTTCTTTACTACAAACTTTACCCTGAAATAATTAATAATTAACTTTACATAAAAACTTTTTAAAATATAATAAATTTAAATAGATAATAAATATTACTTTTAAAAATTCACTATATATCATGCCAATATGCGATGCATATGCTCTTAATCTTATATGAATGTCGAATGAAGTATGCATTTTGGTCGGGGATGTTACACACACATTCTCTTCCTGCCTCATATAAAGCAATCAATTCTGCTTGATTTGATGACGTGGCAGTCACAGTCTGTTTTGTTGATCTCCAAGAGATGGTAGTGCCTCCATATGTGAACACATAACCATTTTGCGATTTGGCTTTGTGTGGGTCAGACAAGTATCATGCATCTGCATATCCAATTAAGGTCGCCTCCCTTTGGTTACGATAATACAACCCAAGATCATGTGTGCCTCGGAGATAGTGGAATACATGTTTGATCTCGTTCCAATGCCTCCTTGTGGGTGCATTGCTATACCTAGACAACAAATTTACTTCAAAAGCAATATCTAGCCTTGTATTGTTAGTTAAGTACATTAAAGCACCAATTGCACTTAAATATGACACCTCAGGACCAAGAACCTCTTCGTCTTCTTCTTGGGGACGAAATTAATCCTTTTCTACATTGAGGGATCGAACTTCCATTGGAGAGCTCAAAGGGTGTGCTTTGTCCATGTAAAATCTTTTAAGAACTTTCTCAGTGTAATTAAACTGATGGATAAAGATTCCATCCCTTAAGTGCTCAATTTGCAAGCAAAGACAAAGCTTTGTTTGTCCGAGATCTTTCATCTCGAATTCTTTCATCAAATATTTCGCAGTATCTTGAAGTTTATTTGCAGTTCCGATGATGTTTAAATCGTCAACATAAACTGTGATAATAGCGAATCCCTTTTCGAATCGCTTGACGAAAACACATGGACAAACGGTTTCATTCTTGTATCCCTCTTTCATGAGGTATTCACTAAGGCGGTTGTGCCACATTCGCCCAGATTGTTTTAGTCCATACAATGACCTCCTCAATTTTATGGAAAACATTTCTTGAGGTCCACAATTATTGGCCTCAGACAACTTAAATCCTTCTAGGACTCTCATGTAGATGTTTGTATCAAGTTATCCATATAAATATGCTGTAACGACATCCATGAGGCGCATTTGTAACCTTTCAAAGATAGTCAGGCCAGTTAGGAATCTCAATGTAGTTGCATCAACTACCGGAGAGTATGTTTCTTCATAATCAATTCCATGGATCTGAGAAAAATCTTGTGCTACAAGCCTTGATTTATATCTTATAGTTTCATTTTTCTCATATCGTTTGCGTACGAAGACCCATTTATACCCGACTGGTTTCACACCATTGTGTGTACGAACTACTGGTCCAAAGACCTCTCGCTTTTCAAGCGATTTTAGTTCTGCCTGAATAGCCTCTTTCCATATTTGTCAATCGTTTCTTCATCGACATTCATCGAACAATTTTGGCTCAAAATCATCATCTTCAATTACAATATTACTAGCCACTGAGTAGGCAAATACATCATCGACAATTACATCTTTTCGATTCCATTGTGTGCATGTGGACACGTGGTTTATGGAAATCTCAAAATTTTCGATATCATTATTCTTTTCTAGAATATCACCCTCTGTTGAGGTATTCTCATTTTCAATATCTTTGCCTTTATCATCATTATCATGATCCATTGTGGCTTCTCCTGCTATACCCTTTTAGCTCCTTGCTTTTCTCGGTTTCAAATCTTTTGAACCTAAAGGTCTACCACGCTTTCGACGTGTCGTAGACTCCCTTGTGATGGATGCATTTGGCAATCCATTGGGTATTTCAATTCTTGCAGGAGCATTTGCTACAGTTATGTGATTTAGTTACCTTCTTTGTATCAGTAAATGCATCTGGTAACTTTTTTGCAACATTTTGCAAATGATTGATCCATTGTACTTCTTGTTCACACATTTTTGTCCTTGGATCAAGATGGGATAATGCGGTTGCATTCCATGTGATTTCTTTCACATGTGTGTACCCATTTCTCTTTTCTCCCCCTAAGGCTGGGAATGTACTTTCATCAAAATGGCAATCAACAAATCTTGCTGTAAATAAATCACCTATTGTTGGTTCAAGATATTTGATTATCGAGGGATACTCAAAACCAGCATAAATTCCCAATCTCCTTTGGGGTCCCATCTTTGTGCTTTGAGGTGGAGCAATAGGGACATAAACTGCACATCCAAATATTTTTAAATGTGAAATATTTGGCTCCTTACTAGACACAAGTTGCATAGGGGAATGTTCATGGTTTGCACTTGGCCTTAATCGAATTAGGGTTGTTGCATGTAAAATTGCATGCCCCCATGCCGATGGTGGTAATTTTGATTTCATCAATAATGGCCTGTCAATTAATTACAATCGCTTTTATCAATGATTCAGCGAGACCATTTTATGTGTGAACATGAGCCACTGGATGCTCTATATCAAGCCCAATTGACATACAATAGTCTTTGAATGTTTGAGATGTAAATTCTCATGCATTACCAAGCCGGATTTTCTATATTGTATAATCCGGAAATTGGGCCCTCAATCAGTTTATTTGGGCAAGGAGTTTAACAAATGCAACATTTCTTGTTGATAGTAGGCTTATATGTGACCAACGTGTAGATGCATCAATTAGCACCATAAAGTATCAGAATGGTCCACATGGTGGAGTAATTGGCCCACATATATCTCCTTAGATTCTTTTTTAAGAATGTAGGATTCTCACTTGCAATCTTGTTTTTAGAAGGCCTGATAATTAGCTTTCTTAGTGAGCAAGCAGTGCAATTAAAATCACTGGACGGAAGAACCTTAATGTTCTTTAATGTATGTCTTAGTGAGCTCTTTATGATTTTGTGAATCATTATTGCTTCTGGATGACCCAATCGGTCATTCCACAATATGAATGCAGCTTGGTCATATGGCCTTTTGTTAAACACTGCATTGACCTCAAACGGATAAATGTATGTATGATATAATCCGGAGGTTTGCATTGGCATCCTTTCGGGAATCTGTTTATGGCCAGATTCAAGTTTTATGATGCACAAGTATTCTCTCCCATTTTCATTCATGATTTCCATATAAAACCCATTTAGACTCACATCTTTAAAGCTTAGTAAATTCCTTCGAGATTTACTCGAATATAGTGCGTCATTTATTATTAGCTTTGTTCCATTTGGGATTATAATGACAGCTCTTCCAGAGCCTTCGATGAGTTTTGACACACCGAATATTGTAGTCACATTGCCTTCAAAGGCTCTTAATTGGGTAAAGTATTCTTTACTCCTCAAGATGGTGTGTGTTGTTGCACTGTCTAAAAGACATTGCTCCTTCCATCGAGTTTCACCTTAGGTGAGTCCATGTTTTTCTATAAATATAAAGAAAGAGAGAATTAAGACAAAAAAACTTCATATATTATACAAGGATAATTATATTACACAAGGTCTATTATATAAAGTCATGCAAATAAAGGTTAAAGCATGGAATATAAAAAACATTGCAAGTATTATACAATAGAATGTGAGATAGTAGAGATATTTAGGGGCTTGTGCTTTTCATTTAAACCCCTAAGGCATAGTCATCGTCATTCTCAAGGTTGAGAAAGTCATTGACATCCAGACTTGTCACATGTGACCTATCCACATCTTTATAATCGATGTAGTTGGTCTCGGTAGCCCTTTCTTTATTCTTTTCAGCTTGGTATAGCTTCACTAGGTGTGGAGTTGTGCGGCATACCTTTGACCAGTGACTAGTCAAGCCACATCTATAGCATGTTGATTTGGATTTATGGGAGGATCCTAATGGACCCGTTTGGACCTTTTGCATCACATCCCCCTTGTAGCCATGGTTCTGACGATGATTATCGTGGCTTTTGTTGTAGGCTCGGCCATGCCCATGACCACCACGACCACCACGGCTCCCATAGTTACCACGACCTCGTCCACGCCCATTGTTACGACGTGATTGCTGCCCACGTTCATTATAATTTCTATCATGAAACGCTTTGTTCATAACGTTTTCTTCTAGGGCAGCTGTTGAGCCAGTAGGCCTTAGGTTGTGGTTTTTCATTAGGAGCTCATTATTCTTTTTAGCAACTAACAATACTTTCAACGAGTCAGAATATCTTTTGAAGTTTCTTTCTTTGTACTGTTGTTGCAATAATATATTTGATGCACGCATAGTGGAGAAAGTTTTCTCCAACATTTCTTGTTGGGTGATCACTTGACCACACAGTCTCAACTGAGAAGTGATCCTGTGGATAGCACTATTGTACTCAGTGATGGACTTAAAGTCCTGGAACCTTATAGTGTTCCATTCATGTGATGAGACCCGAAATAACAGCTACGCTACGAGACAAGGAACAAGAGCATTATATTTGAGAGTGCAAACACTTGCTCCTTTATTTATGATTTTCTCCCAATAACGAGGTTATAAACCTACGAGGCTGATGAACAACTTTGAGAATTACACCTAGACCTCCTACGAAGTTCCGAGATCAAACCTAAATGTTGCGAGGTTGACTCTAGGGCGAGGTAGATTTGGGTACGTGGTGTAGAGAGCTTTGTGAGATTTTGTAGCGAGGTCTTTAGTGTGGGCGAGGTCTTTGTATGACTTGAAGTCTTTTTGTGGACTTCTCCTGTCTGTAGCGAGGTCTTTTGACGATGTTTCTATCATGTCGATCTTCAACAAGCAAGAGAGTTCTTGAGTTCAATGGGTTTTTCAACCCCTTCCTCCTACGAGGTTCTCCTCTATTTATAGAGAATTGGGGAGCCGAGTTTAGGCCAAGGTCCGATGTGGGACGCCCGGAATAGGGTTTTTTATTGGTCCGGGGACGAGGCCGCTTGTGATTGGTTCGGGGATGAGGTCGCTTGTGATTGGTTCGGGAATGAGGCCGCTTGTGATTGGTTTGGGTGAGCGGGTGCGTCAGTAGAGTCGGTGACGAGGTCGAGACCTCGTCCTGGGGATTTGGGAGACCTCACGAGGGTATGAGTTTTGTTTTAAATAAACGAAGGGTATGGATGTGGGTCCCTGAATTGCCCTTGGGAATCTCTCCGGGCCTACTTATTTTTGGTACCCCGGGCCCACTTCTTATTTTACTGTTTTGGACATCATCACAACCCCATGGCCTGGGGACCTCGCTCCGAGGCCCACAGGTCATAAGTTCCTTGGGGCCACGGGGTACGGGGAGGGGATCCTCCGAGGTTTCTTCCTTTTTGCGAGGTCCTTTCTTCGCGAGGCCTCGCACTTAGGGTTCTCTTTTGCTTCGTACGGGCGGACTTTCCTGGGCCTGTTCTTCGTGCTTTAGACTAATGGGTCGTCTTGGTGGGGTAGGCCCAATAAGCCTTTCGTGGGTGAGGTGAGGCCCAAACCTGCTCTTTATAAGGGCGTATCTTACACGCTTCCCCTTTATCTTCTCCTTCAACCTTTTCGCTTCCTTTCTCTTTGTCTTCTCAGTCTCCTGCAACCGGTTCTCGAGACGGTTTCCGATGAACCTCCACCGCTTTCCAGCCGTATCACCGCTCCTCCCACGCCGATTCTAAACAAGTAAGTGCTCGATTCTCTTTTTCATGGAATAGATGAAATAAATCAAAAAATGGATTTTTGTTCAAGTCGGACGCAGAGAAGCAGGTCAGGCAGGTAAGAGATTCTACACTTGCTTTTTAATCGAAAGAGTCATAATTGATCCCATCATTCAAACAATATGGGATACAGCCAAATTCAAAAGTCTCTCTACGGTTGAAGAATGAGCGTGTTCTTGGGCCATCGTAGAAACATAGATAGGGTCTAATCTAACTACAGTCTTATTACTAAGATTGTAGCGACGAGCCAACTGTTGGTACTGTATGTGAGAGTTTGCCGCGAGTCCTGCTTTTGCAGAAACAGGTGATAATTTCTCGCTTTTTGTTTTTTTTTTGTTTTAGATTCCCTTTCGCCTGTTTTTGTGCTTCGGATGGGCGACGGTGTGTCGCCTGGCGTTTCGCGCCGGTGTCACGGTGGCGGGACGACGGTGGTGAGGAGGCGAGTGTTTCTGCGCGTCGCCTGGCGTTTCGTTTTTCGTTTCGTTTTTCGTTTGCTTGCTGTTAATTCTTTCTTTCTCTCCCCCTTTTTTTGGTGGACGACGGTGCTTTGCCGGGTGTTTCTCCTCCGCGTCGTGGAGGGGGGACGGTGGTGGCGGGCAGTCACCACCGTGAGGTCACCGCTGTGTTTTTTGGGGTCATTGCTTGTTTTGGTGGCGGTTGAACTTCTGTCCCTCCGTCTGCCACTTTTTGAATTTCGAAACCCTTGGGAGCCCAAACGTCATGACGTTTGACTGACGTGACGTTTGGGCTTCGACCGCTGGCTTCCACCGTTGGCTGGCCTTCTTCTTTCTCTTTCCTTTCTTTTGGCGCTTCAAATTCTCCTTCGCCGTCCTATCTTGTCAGAGTAGCCTCTAGGGTGCCACGTGGCCTTCCTCCCTTATGACCTCGCGTAGTTTCTCCCTCTGAGGTTACGACCTCGTGCTTTTTTCCTTCCGAGGTTACGATCTCGTGTTTTTTCTTCCGAGGTCACGATCTCGTGCTTTTTTCCTTCTGTGGTTACGATCTCGTGCTTTTTCTTCCGAGGTTATGATCTCGTGCTTTTTCTTCCAAGGTTACGATCTCGTGCTCGTAGGTTTCTTCCTTTTTTCTTTGGTTACCTCGCCTAGTGTCTTACTGACCGTTTCTTTTCCAGGTGCTAGCCTTTCGCGGCCTGGACGTCGCCCTTTCATGCCTAGGAGAGCTTCTGCGAGCCCGCCGCCTGGTTTTGTTTTCACCGTTCAAGAGAATTTTTACCAGGAGGTCTCCGAGTCCGTAGGGAGTGTAGAGCCTAGTGTCTCCCAGAACCCGAGTTCTCCTTCATTGGTTTTCAGCGAACCTTCTTCTAGCGACTCCGCTGCTTCGATCAACTCACTCTTCCCTCGTCTTCGTGTTTACTCCGGCGTTGAAATGGCTTCCTCTTCTGCTCCCGATGTGATCGTCGCCGAGGTTGAGGCGCGGTTGGATGCGGCAATTGCCTCAGCCTCTGCCTCCTACGTGCCCCCGAGCTTTCCCGAGGCCTATATTACTGACGCTGTGTCTGGCGTCCCTATTGTTCTTGAAGAACGAATCCCTATGAGCCCGAGCACCCTCGAGGCTTATCTGTCCGAGGGAATAGCCACCGACCTCAAGTTGGAAGACCTCGCGAAGATAGATAAGGACTTCCCCTGGCCTGAGGGAGTCGAGCTGGCACTCCCCGAGGAGGAGGGGCGGCCCTTGGCGTCTTATGAGAGGTGTGCGGTCGTGCACCTCTTCAGCCTTCAAGTTGGCTTCAGGCTACCTTTGGCTCAGCACATCGTGGATTACCTGTGGGCTATGGGTGTCTGTCCCGCCCAGCTGTTTCCGAATGCCTGGCGGCTGTTGTGTGCCTACACGATTCGAAGTCGCGAACTCATGGACGAACCGAATTGCGATGATTTGTCGGCGTTGGTTTTAGCGAGGAGGGAACCTCGGTGTTCCCTTATCAATCTCAGCATGCCGAACGTCAAGATCACCACGACCCAATCGAATGTCGGGACGTGGAAACCTAAGTGGTTTTTGGTTCGGGATCTCAGCGGGAGATATCTCAATTTTCTGTGGCGCCGGGTACCTTTGAGAGGTGTGTGTGTGCCCGTACATGATCGCCGAGTTTCAGGCACTCAAGGCTCGATACGCTACAGCGTACCAGGTGCCATATGAGATATACCTTTCTCAAGACCGGCTTGAGCGGGCCAGGCTGAGCCTCAGTCTCCCTCCCCGCGAGGGTGGAGAGGGTATTTTATTCTCTTTCTGATTGCTCTTCTTTTCTTTGTAAGGTTACGAGGTTATAAACCTCGTTATATTTGTTTTTGACCTCTTCCTAACTTGCTTTTTATGCTTTTTCTCCTGACAGTGGATCTTCTGCACGCTCTTACCTCGAAGTCGAAGGGGAAACAACCCCTGACTTCTAGTTCCAAGGCCCCGGCTTCCCGGGCTCTAAAGGGGATACGCATCAATGAGCCGAGACCGCAGGCGAGGCCGAGCACCACGCAGCCTAAACCCGTACCTCCGCCGACGACCACGATTGGGGGGAAGGCTGTCGGGGGGTTCCGCCCAGGGGGAGCGTCGCGAAGACGTCCCAATGGGACGTCGCGGGGCCGCCCAAAGGGGGAAAGAAGCCCGAGGTGGCTTTGCCGCCAGGGGAAACGGCAAAGACGTCGTCCCATTCTTCCCGAGGAACCGGCGACAAAGCCGGCCATAAGAGGAAAAATGCGGGGTCCCCCTCTGGGGAGAGGAAAAAGAAACCTCGGGCGGACGACCAGCAGCCAGGTACGTCCGTGGGGGACATCATCCCCGCCTTTAACTATGAGGGGCGAGCCATCGAGGCTGCTGGTCCCCATCCTGCCAAGTTTCACTGTCCGGGTCCGGTCAGGGGGGCCCCGTTCGAATGGGCCAGGGGGAATGGAAGGAGGAGGTTGCGTGGGCCAACAACCTTACTGATGCGGCGCTTGACGACGAGTCCGCTCGATACTCGGCCATGGTAAGCTTCTTTTATTTTCCTGCGTTTTACTCCTATTTCCCTATTATTTCTTTTCTCACGTTTTTGCAAATCTGTAGCACAACTTTTTTGAAAAGTACAATCGAAGCCGCATCATCCTCGCCCACGCAAGAATAGACAAACTTGAGGCAGCGCTTCGAGCCCGTGGCGAGGAATGCGAGAGGCGGGCCAAGGAAATGGCCGAGGTCACGAAGCGTTCCGAAACCGCGGAGGCTGCGGCCAAGAAGCGGGTTGAGGTTGCGGAGGCTTCGGCAAGGGATGAGGCTCGAGCGGCGGCAGTGGCGAAGGAGGGGGAGAAGCAGGCGAGGGGTGAAGCCGAGGCCTTGCGGGGTGAGGTAGAGGAGCTTCGGGGTAAGCTCTCCGCCTAGCACAAGTTCTTTAAGGAGAAGGAGGCGGAGGTTTTGAGGTCCGCGGAGGAGATCAGGCCGTCCGAGTACGTGGACTCGGAAGAGTACAAGGTGGTGCTGGTGGAGAGCGTGAGGAAGATGTTCCACCAAGCCGTCCGTATGGGCGTCAAACAGGCGGTGGCCAAGTACGGGCACCTCGATCCCCAGATTGTCTTCTTCAACCCTAACTACGATGAAACTATGGGGGAGTTGGGATCGGAGGACCCCGAGGGGGAATGCGAGTTCTTCCTCAACAAGGATGGGACTATGTCAAGCACAGCGCCTCCCGAGGTAGATCCCGCTCAGGGGGAGCCGGAGGTCATAGTTCTAGACTCTCAGCCTACGGTGGATGTGTCCAGCTCCCAGCCCCTTGCTGTTACTGACCCAGGTCCTGAAGCTACCGCGGGGTCTGCCGTCAACGCCTCGGAAGCCGCCCTGGATTCCGCCACTCCTGTCGTCGAAGCCCTGAAGAAGTAGAGGGTGATTTTTGTTGTTCTTTTTTCTTTTTTTTTGTTGGTGGCCCTAAGGGGTCTGTAATTAAACATCCTGGCCCTCGCGGCCTTTTTACCTTATGCCTTATGTCACTTTCTTTTCCTATGTTTGTTTGTTTGTTTGCCTTAGTCTTTCTTGCATACGTCTATCTTTATCCATCCAACCCCATGGTTTGAGTGCCACATCTTTTGTGGAACTCGGGCCACATCGGGTGTTTTAGTTCCGCATCGAGGTCATGAGCTTCTGTCGGACCTCGCCTTTCTCTAAATTCAGCTTCGTTGTTCCGGAAGTTCGTACCAACCTAAAACAATTGTTATGCCAAGATTCCGAAAGTTCGTACCAAACTAAAACAATTGTTAGCGAACCCTGCCTTCTTAGGGAGTCCACGAACCTCGTACGCCCCGGGGTGTGTTTAAACGCGAGATTTTCGAACCCCAAGCGGGAAGAGAGGGGTGGATTCTAACGAGGTTCTCCAACCCCAAGCGGGAAGCGAGGGTGGACCAAATGAGGTTCTCCAACCCCAAGCGGGAAGCGAGGGGCGGATTTCAACGAGATTCTCCAACCCCAAGCGGGAAGCGAGGGGTGGACCAAACGAGGTTCTCCAACCCCAAGCGGGAAGCGAGGGGTGGATTCTAACGAGATTCTCCAACCCCAAGCGGGATGCGAGGGGTGGACCGAACGAGGTTCTCCAACCCCAAGCGAGAAGCGAGGGGTGGATTCTAACGAGATTCTCCAACCCCAAGCGGGAAGCGAGGGGTGGACTGAACGAGGTTCTCCAACCCCAAGCGAGAAGCGAGGGGTGGATTTTTTCTTTCGAACGAGGTTCTCCAACCCCAAGCGGGAAGTAAGGGGTGGACTTAATGAGACTCTCCAACCCCAAGCGGGAAGCGAGGGGTGGATTTTTTCTTTCGAACGAGGTTCTCCAACCCCAAGCGGGAAGCGAGGGGTGGATTTTTTCTTTCGAACGAGGTTCTCCAACCCCAAGCGGGAAGCGAGGGGTGGATTTTTTCTTTCGAACGAGGTTCTCCAACCCCAAGCGGGAAGCAAGGGGTGGACTTAACGAGATTCTCCAACCCCAAGCGGGAAGCGAGGGGTGGACCAGACGAGGTTCTCCAACCCCAAGCGGGAAGCGAGGGGTGGATTTTTTCTTTCGAACGAGGTTCTCCAACCCCAAGCGGGAAGCAAGGGGTGGACTTAACGAGATTCTCCAACCCCAAGCAGGAAGCGAGGGGTGGACCAGGCAAGGTTCTCCAACCCCAAGCGGGAAGCGAGGGGTGGGTTTTTTCTTTCGAACGAGGTTCTCCAACCCCAAGCGGGAAGCGAGGGGTGGATTTTCGAGGGAGATTTTTTTTTGAAAAGTCTGTAATCCTTTATTCATCAAAGTTGCGAGGAACAACGGAGTTTCGAGAATTTACATGTAATATTTTTTTAGCCGCGCGACGTTCCATTTCTTGCTCAGTGTACGCCCCTCGCTATCCCTGAGCTTAAAAGCCCCGGGCGCGACTTCCTCCACGAGGAGGTAGGGTCCTTCCCAGTTAGGGTCCAATTTGCCTCCTTCGGTGCGTCTCAGAACGAGGTTTCCTGTGGCCAAGAGGCGATGTCTGACCTTCTTGTCGTGGTATACGTCGACATGTGGCTTGTATTCTCTGGAGCGTAGGTCTGCCACCTCGCGGACTTCGTCCCGGAATTGCAGTTCGACCCTGAGGTTGGCTTCGTTTTCTTTTTCGTCGAAGTTGTACACCCTTGCCGATGGGATCAGGGTTTCTACGGGAACGAGTGCCTACGCCCCGTAAGTTAGAGCGAAGGGTGTTTCGCCCGTTGCGCGACGCGATGTCGTGCGATACGTCCAGAGGACGAGTGGGAGTAACTCGACCCAGCGGCCTTGTGCCACGCCCAGGCGCTTCTTTAGGTCTGTCAAGATGCGGGCGTTGACGTTTTCTACCTGACCATTGGACTGGGGATGGGCCACGGAGAAAAATTTGAGGTCGATGCCCAGCTCAAAGCAGAAAGCCCGAGTCTCTTCGCAATCGAATTGGGGGCCATGATCGGTCATGATTGTCATGGGGACACCGAAACGGCAAACGAGGTTCTTCCACAGGAATTTGCAGACCTTCGCCCCGGTGATTTTTGCCATGGCCTGCGCTTCGATCCACTTCGTGAAGTAGTCGACAATGACCAAAATGTATTGCACCTGGCCAACTGCTTTGGGGAAAGGACCTAAGATGTCCATTCCCCACATCGCGAATGGGCACGATGCGTGGATGATGTGGAGGGGGGCCGTCGGGGTGTGTTGGAGGTTCCCGTGTTTCTGGCATCCGACGCATCTTTGGACGTAAGCCTTTGCATCTTGTCGGAGAGTGGGCCAGAAGTACCCCAAGTGGACGATCTTGTGTGCCAAAGACCTCCACCCCGGGTGTCCTCCACAAACTCCCTCGTGGGCCTCGTAGAGGACGTGGTCCGTGGCCTCGGGCGGTATGCATAGCAAGTTGGATTCAGCGTAGCCTCGACGGTAGAGTTGGTCACTAATGACGCAGTAGCGGGCAGCTTGCATTTTTAGTTTCCTGGCCAGCGCGGGGTCCTCTGGGAGGACGCCACTTTGTATATACCACGTCACTGGGAACCTCTAGTCCTCGGTCCTTATGGACAGGACCTCACTATCAACACTTCGTGAGAGTTTTCTCTCTACCATCACGCGGTTCCCCACATCCAAGGGAAGTGCGGAGCCTAACCTGGCGAGAGCATCTGCCTTTGTGTTTGAGGCTCGTGGAATCGATTCTACCGCGAAGGTCTCCAGGCATGAAACCAAGGCCTTCACCTTTGCTCGGTAGGCGGGCAGAAAACCTGTCCTGGTGTCGTATTGGCCTTTGAGTTGTCGTGCCACCAACTCGGAATCTGTGTAGACCCTGATCTTGCGGGCTCCGCTAAGTAGCGCCATCTCGATCCCGGCGATCATGGCTTCTTATTCGGCGTCGTTGTTGGTGGCATCAAAGGCGAAGTTGAGAGCATACTCCGTCTCGATTGAGGGGCCAACGAGGAATACGCCGGCCCCGCCACCGGCGTCACATCGCGAGCCATCAACGAACACCTTCCACTCGTCCGAGCTTGTGTCGGTTTCGGGGAAGGTGACCTCTACCATGAAATCGGCGAGGGCCTGTCCCTTCATTGCGGTCCTCGGGAGATAACTGATGCCGAACTCGGAGAGCTCGACGGCCCACTTCGTCATACGCCTGGAGACGACGGGCTGATGTAGGATTTGACGGAGCGGGAGGTCCGAGAGGACCTGGATGGGATGTGCATGGAAGTACGGGCGTAGACGCCTAGCGGCGGTCACTACTGCTAGCGCCATTTTCTCTGCTGGGGAGTATCGCTGCTCCGCAGGCTGGAGCACGCGACTCACAAAGTACACCGGGTGCATGACGTCTCTAGTGAGCACCGCGCTACCTGTCTCGGGGCTCACCGCTACATATAGTTGCAAGTCTTCGCCCGCATGCGGAGGTGACAAGGTGGGGAGCTTTGTGAGGAAGATCTTTAACTCGGAGAAGGCAGTCTCGAGGCTCTCGTCCCAGACGAACTTGTCATTCTTTTTGAGGGCGACAAAGAAAGGGAGAGACTTGTCCGCTAAACGGAAGCAAAATCGCCCCAAGTAATTACAGCGCCATTGAGTCGATGCACCTCGGTTCGAGATCTGGGAGACCTCATCGAGAGGATCGATTCTATTTTGGCGGGGTTGACGTCGATCCCGCGCTCGCTGATCATGAATCCCAAAAACTTCCCCGATGATACGCTGAAAACGCATTTCTCGGGGTTCAGGCTGAGCTGGTGATGCCTGAGGGTGGTGAAGACCTCGGCGAGGTCGGCCAGGTGATCCTCGGGGTTCTTGCTTCATACCACGATGTCATCGACGTAAGACGACACATTCCTGCCCAGGTGGTCTTTGAAGACCCGATCAATGAGGCGTTGGAATGTGGCCCCGACGTTTTTTAGGCCAAATGGCATAACCTTGTAACAGTATGTTCCCCGCTGGGTGATAAAGGACGTCTCCTCCTCGTCACGCGGATTCATCGAGATCTGGTTGTATCCCGAATAAGCGTCGAGGAAACTCAAGACCTCGTGCCCCGCAGTTGAATCTACGAGTGCGTCAATCGAGGGCAGAGGGTAGCTGTCTTTGGGACATGCTTTGTTGAGGTCTTTGAAATCTACACACATCCGCCACTTGCCGCTGGCCTTTTTTGCCAATACAACATTGGACAGCCACCTCGGATATTGGACCTCGCGGATGAAATCTGCGGCTAGCAGCTTGGCCACCTCCTCGTTCGCGGCGGTCGCTCTTTCTTCGTTCATTTTTCTTCGACGTTGCAGCACAGGGCGAATGGCGACGTCGATGTTCAGGGAGTGTTGGGCCAATGTCCGAGGCACACCTCAGAGATCTTTTGCAGTCCAGGCGAACACGTCGCGGGATCCAGCAAGCAAGGCTTCTAGTGACGTCGTTGCATCTCCGGCGAGGCAACCCCCGAGGTAGATTTTCTCGGAGTTGTTTTTGAAGGGGTTGATCACCCTTCTTTCTGCCTCGGGGGTGGGTATTGTGAAATCCCGGACCTCGAGATCCGCTTCGCCGGAGGCCTCTACCATGAACACGGAGCATTTTTGTTTTGCCGAGGTCATGTAGCAGACACGGCCCTCTTCTTGGTTGCCCTTCACCTCTCCGACACCACCTTTGGTGGGGAACTTCATTTTGAGGTGGTAGATGGAGACCACTGCCTGGAACTTCATCAAGGAGACTCTCCCGATGATTGCGTTGTAGGCCGAAGGTAGGGCACCACCGTAAATTCTATCACCTCGATTCTCGTTGTGGAGCCAGCACCGAGTGTCATCCACAGGTCTATGAGACCAACGACATCGACCTCGTTTCCCGAGAAGGAGGTGAGCTTCCCAGCGTAGGGCTTCAAAGATGTCGCGGAGATCCCTAACTGCTCGAAAGCGCCGAAATACATGATGTCCACGGAAGAACCCGTGTCCACCAGTATCCGCTTCACTATCTTCAAGCCCAGTTGAGCGTGTATCACCAGGGGGTCGGAGTGGGGCATATGGAGTCCCTCGGCGTCCTCGGAGGTGAAAGCCATACCTACGTGGGACCGTGAGGTTTGCGTCACGCTGTATACCGAGGGCTCATGGTGACTTGCCCTCGCGTATCTCTTTCTTTCCGCCTGGCTCGAACCCGCCAGCGAGGGCCCACCCGAGATGGTATTGATGTATCCATCGGGCGCCGCAGCTTGTCTGGAACGCGACTGCCTCGCCGGAGCGTGTTGCTCCGCGTTGCTTGGTCGAGACTGGGTTGGTCCCTGCTGCACGAAGTTGGCTCCCGACGCGGGGTTGGCGCGCTTTTTTTCATTTGGGTTGTAGGCGGGGCCACCTTTGCCCTTGTAACCTCGTGGCCTCCCGCCGAAGCAGCTCCAACCCCCACCGCCACTCCCGCGGTTGTCGTAGTGGTTGTTGTTTCTATTGTCGTTGTTGTTGTTGCCTCTGTTGTTGTTGTTGTTGCTTCTGTTTTTGTTGTTGTTGCTCTTGTAATCGGCGCGCCGGTCATGAGTTTGCGTTATGTACGCATCCCTCGCGGCCGGTGCAGCCACTTTAGCCTTCCCCTTAGCCTCGGTCACGATTTCCTTATCGGTCCTCGGTCGCGAGCTCTGGCTGGCAGCGTCCTCGGCGTAGACCTGCGCCGTGATCCGAGCACACAGACTCTCATACGTCGTCGGGTTCTTAAGAAAAAAGCGACACTTAAAATCCCCCTGGCGAAGGTTGCCCATGAGGATATCTCGCACCGACGACTCGTCGATTTGTGCGATCTCTGTGACTGCGATGGTGAACCTCGTAAAAAAGGTACCCAACTTCTCGTTTTCTCCCTACTCAATGCCGCGAAGATCGCGCATGTTCTTCTTGCGCTTCCTTGAGCCGTTGAAGTGCCCGACGAAGGACTCGCATAGCTGAGAAAACGAGGCTATCGACTCGACCTTAAGGCTGGTGAACCACGTCATTGCCGCCTTGTCCAGAGTGGTCGGGAAGATGCGGTAGAAAATGGCGTCATTGTAGGAGTTGATGTTCATTTGGACGGCGTAGTGTTTTATGTGGTCCTCGGGGTCGGCCGTGCCGTCGTAGAGCCCCATTTGCGGCCAATGGAAACCCTTGGGCATGTGTGCATCCTGGATCTCAGGCACAAAGGGATTCTTGTATCCACTCTCGACGGATGGGCGGGCAGATTTTGATTTTGACTTTGCCAAAGGGCGTGCCGCGCTTGCCGCCGTTTCGGACAACTCCGTGTCACGCCTCCCCGCACGTCGCGAACAGGATCACGATATCTACATCGGATCTTAGGAGGGTCTCTCCGTGGTGGAGCCGTTGGTGGGCGCCTCCTGCCTCGGCATATATCCCGGGACATACGCGGGCACGTACTCGGAGTGAGGTTGCCCCTGGGAGGGAATCGGGACATATGGGGGAGCTTAGCCCTGTTGGTACTGCCCGTAACCCGGGTAGGGACCCGTATGGACCTTTTGCATCACATCCCCCTTGTAGCCATGGTTCTGACGATGATTATCGTGGCTTTTGTTGTAGGCTCGGCCATGCCCATGACCACCACGACCACCACGGCCACCACGGCTCCCATAGTTACCACGACCTCGTCCACGCCCATTGTTACGACGTGATTGCTGCCCACGTTCATTATAATTTCTATCATGAAACGCTTTGTTCATAACGTTTGCTTCTGGGGCAGCTGTTGAGCCAGTAGGCCTTAGGTTGTGGTTTTTCATTAGGAGCTCATTATTCTTTTTAGCAACTAACAATACTTTCAACGAGTCAGAATATCTTTTGAAGTTTCTTTCTTTGTACTGTTGTTGCAATAATATATTTGATGCATGCATAGTGGAGAAAGTTTTCTCCAACATTTCTTGTTGGGTGATCACTTGACCACACAGTCTCAACTGAGAAGTGATCCTGTGGATAGCACTATTGTACTCAGTGATGGACTTAAAGTCCTGGAACCTTATAGTGTTCCATTCATGTGATGAGACCCGAAATAACAGCTACGCTACGAGACAAGGAACAAGAGCATTATATTTGAGAGTGCAAACACTTGCTCCTTTATTTATGATTTTCTCCCAATAACGAGGTTACAAACCTACGAGGCTGATGAACAACTTTGAGAATTACATCTAGACCACCTACGAAGTTCCGAGATCAAACCTAAATGTTGCGAGGTTGACTCTAGGGCGAGGTAGATTTGGGTACGTGGTGTAGAGAGCTTTGTGAGATTTTGTAGCGAGGTCTTTAGTGTGGACGAGGTCTTTGTATGACTTGAAGTCTTTTTTTGGACTTCTCTTGTCTGTAGCGAGGTCTTTTGACGATGTTTCTATCACGTCGATCTTCAACAAGCAAGAGAGTTCTTGAGTTCAAGGGGTTTTTCGACCCCTTCCTCCTATGAGGTTCTCCTCTATTTATAGAGAATTGGGGAGCCGAGTTTAGGCCAAGGTCCGATGTGGGACGCCCGGAATAGGGGTTTTTGATTGGTCCGGGGACGAGGCCGCTTGTGATTGGTTCGGGGATGAGGTCGCTTGTGATTGGTTCGGGAATGATGCCGCTTGTGATTGGTTTGGGTGGGCGGGTGCGTCAGTATAGTCGGTGACGAGGTCGAGACCTCGTCCCGGGGATTTGGGAGACCTCGCGAGGGTATGAGTTTTGTTTTAAATAAACGAAGGGTATGGATGTGGGTCCCTGAATTACCCTTGGAAATCTCTCCGGGCCTACTTATTTTTGGTACCCCGGGCCCACTTCTTATTTTACTGTTTTGGACATCATCATCATGTGTTGCTTGTGGGAGCAACACTTCATTTTGATGAACATATCGCTCATTTAGGCTCTCCCACAACTCTCTTGGATCCTCCACAAATAAGTACTCAGTTTTGAAACTCTCATGAATGTGGTGGCGGAGGAACACAATGGATTTTGCCTTTTCTTGTGGGGTGGCACTATTGTTTGCCACAATTGTTTCCTCAAGGCCATTTGCCTTGAGGTGAGCCATGGCATCAACTCTCCATTTGAGGTATTTTTGGCCCGACAAATCAAGGATGTCAAACCCCCTTTTAGCAATGTTTTCCATTAGTTACTACATATAAAGATATGCAAAAATAAAGGGTTAACATAATCAATAATATAATGCATGAGTCGTGTATGAGACGATTGAAGGACATATCATATCAAACAATAAATACATGCATGTGGATAGTGGCGGAGCCAGAACAAATTGGAAGTGGGAGGGGGTGAAGTCGGTTACGAGAATTGGCAAATAGGATACTATATTATTATTTAAATAATAAATATTTAAAATAAATGTCAATATATAATTGTTGTGTAGTAATTAAGAATATTTATATAAAGTAAGTAAAAGAAAATTAAGTATGTAAAAAGAAAATCAAAATTTTATCTCTATTCTAATAAGAAAAATATACAAAAATAATCAAGAATTTATTATCAAATGTTAAACAAATAATTACATCTAATGAGTTTGGTTCAAATGAAACAAACTCTTATCTTGAAAATTGAAAAGTGCACTACAAAGTAAGAAAAGTGCATTACAAAATACAAAAAGCGTAATCTGAAAAGTGTACTACAAAAAATATGAAAAGTGCACTACAAAGTACGAAAAGTGCAAATGCGAAAAAGTGCACTACGAAGTAGGAAAAGTGCATTTGTTTCATTTTTAAGGATAAGACTTTGTTTCATTTGAACCAAACTCTACATCGAATAATATCTTATGTTTACTTTATAATATTGTAATTATATTTTAATTATTAATAAAAATATTCATATTTTAAAATTACTCATCATAATAATAGATCTAGCTAGTTTAATTTAAGGGTGTGTTTCACTTTTAGGTGGAAAGAGTTTTTTGGGTAAAAAGTAATTTTTAGTGTCTCGAAAAACGTAAAAAGTAGAGAGAGTTGTACGGATTTCAAGAATATTAAAAATGGTTTTTGGGTAAAAAAGACTTTTGTATTGAAAGTGAAACAAGACCTAAATTTTTGTGGTTGAAACAATAAAAACAAAAAAAAACAAAAATGTACGTAAGAGTAGTTAATTTTTTTGTGGGCAATGATGGAAAGTAAAAAGAGTGGGTCCTCTTCACCATAAAGGCAAAACAGTAAAAAGAAAAGGTGTGGGGGAGTCGTTTGCAACTGGGAAGATTCGAACATGTACCTGTTTGAAATAAGAGTGGGTTATCTAGAACAAGGAGTTCTACTATCCTATACTAGAATTTTAATATATTATATATACATATTCAGAGTAAGAGGGGGGAGGCGACCGCCCCCTTCACCCCCCCCCCCCCCCCCCCTCCCCCGCTCCACCTTTGCATGTGGATGATATAAAATGCGTAAAGAAAGAATGTGTGAGTCAGAGAAGTAGTCAATCAATATAGAATCAATATAGATATAAGCATAGACAATATCGTAAGACAAAAGTAAAAGAACATACGAAATGAAAAGAATAGTATTTAAAGGGGGTTTTGAAATCCTTAAAGTCCGAGGTCCTTAAAGTCCTTAGAATCCAAGGTCCTTAAAGTCCTTAGAGTCCGAGGTCCTTAAAAGTATTTAGTCCGAAGTCCTTAAAGTCCTTTCAAAGTCCGTTCTCTTCATCCCCCCTTTTTTCTCCTTTTCACTTCCAACCTTATCTCCTTGCTCCACTTCCATATTCAACCTCCTTTACCAAATTTTTCTCTCGACATTCTCCATGGACGACGACGAGATTATGTGTCGGCTTAGAGCCGGTAATAGGAGATTTATGATTGAGCTTTTCATATGCCTTGTTCTTATTATGATTACAAACATCATGCTCATAATCATTTTGGTTAAAACTTACTTCCAATCCAAGTGGTGAAAGTGAAGATTTTCGGAGGAGAAATCGGTTTAAACATCAAAGGAGGTAAGCAAATCTAATATTTTGTACATATCCAAAAGCATAGTTTATTTTTGTAAGAAATTGTTTCAAATATAGGAAGAAAACGAGTTTCTGATGTAGAAGATCCCAAATCGGGCAACTATAGAGCATACTCCTTAAAACGGTAGGAAATAAACTTCTTGCATGATTAAGATTAGGAAGAGATAGAGTTTTTACATTGGTGATTAGAGAAGCTCAATTGGTAATTAGAAACTCGTGCTGATAATGTGTTATGAAAAGATTTATGAAAGCAAGACCACTTAATCTTTTAGAAGGAACACTTAAACAAACTTTAGGATAACTTTTAGATCATTAGAAGAGAGGGAGGGAGAGTAAGAACTTTAGAGAGTGTATTTCTTACTCTACTTTGGTGCAAGTTTTACAATGGATGATGACACATATTTATAGGCCAAAGGTGGGGTAAAACTTAGGTGAATCTCCATGATTCATGCATGGAAATACGGATGTGAAGAAGGTGAATAATTCACCTTGTACAATTTACCTCCAATCATACATTATACAATTGTTCATCTACATAATATGTATGATACGAGCAAGTGAGATAGGTGAGGCTAACTTGTGCACATAGACATTCATTCGTAACAAATCCAACATATTCTTATTTTTTTTAGGATCCTTGTTTTTCTACTTAGAAAAAAAATCCAACAATTCTTCTCTGAACAAATCAACAAAGATGATTACAATTTTTTAGATCATGGCATGATTACAAATCTAAATTTATGTAGATTTGACATTAGTATAACACATTTAGTTCATAATAGAATTTAAACACCTTTAAGTTCAAAAAGGATACAAAAATCTCTGAACAATTTAGCAAAAAGAGATCCAAAAAACTCAATCAAGAAACCAGTCTTCTGCACACGAGTCGGCATTCCTCACGGTGCTCAAATCAAACCAGTTGAATCCTCACCATCAAGTTTGTACTTAATTAAACCCTAATTTTGTACATTTCCCCAATTAAACCCATAATCAAAATTTCTTCAAATTAAAATAATAATATACTAATGAATTAAACTCAAACCTAAATCAAAATTAAAACATATAAAATTTGGGTTGAACAATAAGGAATTCGATAGCCAAACTCGGATTCGCAAGCAAATATTGGAATTGACGCTTCGTCGTTTGCAGCAGAACCTTCCTTGTCGCCCTGATGTCGCACAACCCCCGAACTCGCCGGCGTCGTGGTTCTCTGCCTGGACCTCATCGGCAACTGGATATCGTTGCTCTGTAAATCTATAATTTGTATGCAAGTATATATATATATATATATATAGAGAGAGAGAGAGAGAGAGAGAGAGAGAGCATCCAAAGAGAGTAATGGGGGTAAAAGTGATTTTTACTTCTTCTTTTTTTCATAACGGAAATATTAAAAGAATGGATGGAAAATGAGTTTTGAATGGATTTAGGTTACGGGACAACATCTACGCAAAGTAAAGGGGTACCAAAAGGGAAAAAAAAATTTGTGGGCACCAAAAGAAAATGTCGAAAACTGAAGGACACCAAAAGAAATTTTCTATAAAATAAATATCCTAATATTTGTATAATATATAGCATAAAAATATCTTAATAATCTTCCTATTTATCTTATCCAAAAATAAAAGATTATTTTTTAAATTAAGAATGGGATTTTCTATCCAAAGGTTATTTTTTTACATTAGACTATTTGTGTATTAAACTTAAGTACTTTGCCAAAGATTGGTTTTAATAAAAGGGATGGTATGATCCAATTATTAAGCGACATGTGTCGTTTAATAATTTTTTAACATCCGCTTTAGTATATATGGTTATGATGATTCGTTTTTTCCAACCACTAAGGGTGTATTTGAGTAAAAGTGGTTTTTGGAGAAAAGTTAATTTTTCTTTTTCGAAAAACGCAAAAAGTAGAGAGAACTGTACGAATTTTAAGAGTGTTAAAAGTAATTTTTGAGCGAAAAGTAGGTAATTTGGTTATAATTTTTTAACACGTCTCACGGTCTTTCAAATAAATACACTAGGGAGTATTATACAGCAAAATGCCAAAATGATGATATCACTAGAATGTACGTTTGCATGTCCCCGCGTACACAACCAAATTGACCACAATCACTATAAATTTATGTACAAATAAAGCTCAAAATGATGACAAAAATCTAAACTCTGAAGCAATTTTACACAAGATCTCAAGATCCTCAGTGCGTAGGCGAATAGTAAGTAAATTATTTATTTATTTCACCCTCCCCTTATACAGCAGTAGCAAATCCTTAATGAGAAAGGCAAGCATTGATTATGGACCAAGTCAAAGTCACAGAGTGGGCCCATGGACCAAGAAGCAACAGTAAAAAAACACTCGACATTCCCCAAAGTTACGTGTTGTGTTAAACTTGGGGAGCAAGGCAATTCTCTGTATTAGTGTATTTGCACTGCTTTTGGTTTGTAGCAGGCTTCGTCAACCTCTGTGGGTACCCACGTCATGACGACCAAGGCTTCGTTTGGCCCATGGAACCGTATTACCTTATCTATTATTCTACTCGTCTTGACAATTGATATCGTGTGTATACACATAAATAATCTTTCAGTAATTTGTACTCACACTAAAGAAATATCACGTTTTAAAATTGTGTATTTTTAAATAAAAAATAATACTCCCTCCGATTCACATTAAGTGTCGTTTTAGCACTTTAAATTTTATCCAATTTATGTGTCGTTTTAGGTTTTCTAGGCAATTGATTAGGAGTGAGATATGAGAATTGTTATTGGAATGTGTTTTTATTGATTAATGTTATTCATCCATTGGTTAAAAAAGGTGATAAATGTTAAAATTCATACAAAATTTACACTTTTGATTTTAATTAATAGTTTTCTTAAATCTTATGCGCAAAACTAAAATGACACTTATTTTGGATCGGAGGGAGTATCCATCATATTGTATGTTAAGAGCTCAGCAATTTCATATTATTGAACATATTACATGCTATATCGATGTAAATACAAGTTATTTTTTAAATTATATTTCTAGTAAATAAATCGATGTAAGCTTGAAAATGTAATTTTTTTTTTCTTTTTTTGATCTGAAAGTGGGCAAAGCCCTTTTATTAGAGTAATTAGGCAACATTCCCCAAGGAGGTAATTGAAAATGTAAATTATGAAATTGAAAATTATAAGCATATTCACAGTTTTATAATTTTCAATGAAACTTTACACAAAATAATTAGAAATTTACTTTTATTTATTTATTTTTGCCTATTCTAAATTAAATAATATCTATAATTTTTGAATTAGTTTTTTTTTCATATTTTGTTGAATAGCTTATATCATTTATAAATTCTAGAGGTCGATGCTTTTTCTAAACAAGAATGCCATAGAGTTTGTTATTTGAATTCAAAAGTTTGTATTATGATTGAATTACTTTGGTTTTATATTTATTTTTCCGAACTAAGAGTTAATCTCAATGGTATTATACTTTATTCATCACCTTCCTAAGTAATCTCCAACTCCATTTTTATTTTCGTTGCCAAACACGGCATAGCATTATTGAACTGTTGATTCCCCTCTCTTTTTCCAAGCCTCTTGCTTCGGAGAGTACGGACCCCATTATCGAGCCTATTTTAATGTCCACTCATCGAGTATTTTCCCGCTCTCTCTCCAACTGGCCCTTCTGTGTGGCAGATAAATAGAGACTTGAGAAAGCAGAGGGCTAGGTCTCTAGTGTAGTGTGTACATGTATAAATCGAAGCAAAATTTCAGTGGAAGCTTCACTTTTTTCTTCTTCTCCTGCATCGCTTGCATTCCGACTGTAGCATTTAGGCGTTCGATGAAATGGCTAAGTAAGCCCTAATTACAAGCACCCTTAATCCATTATCAGCGCTATCGATTCAGAGCAATTGTGGGTTTTGTGTTTTGAACTTGATTTTGAGTTGGGGGTTTGCGTTTACCTCTGTGAAATCTTTATGCAGTATGATTATTTTTGGTTAAGCAGGGTTCATCTGGATTCCTATCCAAAGTAAGGTTTAGGGTTTTTTGCGCTTGATTGAATCGGTAGCTGAATCGTCAGCCGATGACGTTTCCAGGGTCTAGGGTTTTTTAGGCTTTCTGACAGCATTGTGAGTTTGTTGTTACTTGATAGTGCCTACCAGTTTGAGTGAAAAGTTAACCCTTGATGCAATTGGAAATGATTGATTTTGAACTTTCGAGTCCGGAATAGAAGTTGAATGAGTGCATTTAAATATGCTCAATATGTATACTCAGTGGATTGTATCTGGTGTTGGGAAGCTAGAGAATTCATGCTTCTGATGTTCATTAAGTAGAGCATTTTAACTAAACATGTTCTGTAAAAATGGATGTAGAGTTTCTCTTTCTTTTGCCTGATAATGTTATCAGTACTATTAATTTCTTCTTTGAACGCATTACCTATGTGGGTTTCTTGACTGTGCTTTGATGCAGTTTAGTTACCTAGTTAGGGTGTTTCCTGACAGAATTCTTTTGATTTGCCCTTTCTTAATGATCGGTTGATGTAATGCTGTTTACTTTAATTGCGCAGAACTTGGATAACTGATGGAAGAAGTATTGCTAGGAAAGTGTTTGATCCAAAACCGTGTTCTACTAAACAAATCAGGGATTCTGGTGCAAAGCGTGAATGTCCAAAGTGCCACTACTGGATTGACAACAGTGATGTAAGTCTGGTACCAGCATTCAGATCATACACGTATAATCATTCATGACACTTGCATTGCCAATTCAGTTTCTCTTATTGTCAACATTCGCTCAATATGATAAAATGTTGCAATGTACACATTACTTGAATGGAGTATATGTAGTTAGGCATATCTAGATGGTCTTGAACTGTTCGAGATGCATATGTCTTTCCCCATAAAATCTGGTTGAATGATGATCAATGTCAATCTCTTATAACTTAGATATTTTTACTAAATGCCATTTTGATATGTGATTTTTTTCCTGAAGGTTTCTTTTGAATGGCCTGGTCTGCCAGCCGGTGTCAAATTTGATCCGTCCGATGTTGAGCTCTTGGATCATCTTGCTGCAAAATGTGGAGTAAGGAATGCAAAGCCTCATGTATTTATTGACGATTTCATCCCAACTCTCAAGGGAGACGGGGGGATTTGCTACACCCATCCGGAGAATCTTCCTGGTGAAATCTTTGTTCTTTTTCCCAAGGCTCTGAACTTACTTATGAATGCTAATTTTGATTAGTAGATTGATTAAATGCATCTTAAAACTGTTTTTCTTGAAAGGTCTAAAGAGTTAGAGGAATTACGAGTAGCTTTGTCCATTTGTTATGAGTAGTAGCTCCTATTTTTTCATTACTGACCCGAGTTGTGAAAAGAAGGAAAAAAATGTTTTTTTGAATGCAAAAGCTCAGAAATGTTCTTGATGTTGCAAGAGTTATCTGCTTGTTACTGCATTAATCAAGGGTTCTTACAGTTGATATTGGCTGCTGTATCAATTTAAATTGAAATTTGAAAACCTCTATATCTTGGGTGACACCAAATGTGAACAAGGGTAATATGCCAATGTGAAGCAACACATTTCTAGCTCATAGGTTAGAACATTAATTATGATGGGAAACCATGAAAATTTGCTCTAAGAAGTGTAATGTTTTGTCAGAGTGAGGCCACTTTGATTATTTCCAAACAATGTGCTGACTATATACTGCAATGAATCTCTTAGGTGCTAAGAAAGATGGCAGCTGCATCCACTTCTTTCACAAAACTGCAAATGCATATGCCTCTGGCCCGAGAAAGCGCCGCAAGATCCAAAGCGACCAACCTGAGGATAAAGTTCGCTGGCACAAGACTGGCAAGACCAAACCAATTGCTGATTTGAGCGGTGCTCAGAAGGGGTATAAAAAGATATTGGTGCTTTACAGATGCTCAAAGAAAGGCTCAAAGCCATTGAAGTCCAACTGGGTTATGCATCAGTATCATCTGGGTATGGAAGAAGATGAGAAAGAAGGTGAATACGTAGTTTCTAAAATATGTTACCAACAGTCGAAGGAAATTGAGAATGAAGATAATGTTGTTGTCCATAAAGAACCTCTTATGGCGGTGAATCCTATTGGGCCCAATACTCCAACACCGAATCCTCATAGATCAGGAAGCACCGGGCTATGTGATGATGTCATTTATCAGGTTAGCATTTACCAACTATAAGGAATTTGAATGTTCTTGAGCTGAATGAAAGAATATAATCTAGTAACATACTAACCATGATATTTGAGGATTGATTTTGTTAAAATCTGTGATATACTTTTTGAATTGTTAGGCTAAGGAAGTATCTAAAGTAAGATTGTTTAAATACAAACAAAACAAAACAAAACAAACAGAATATATCATTACCGAATATGTATTATTGGCTATCTGCATTCATCTGAATTCACAAGGATTCTGTACCATCTCTCAATCTGTTTCTCTTATGGTTCTTCCTGCTTATGTTTACAACTGAGCTGATCTGATTCTACCAGGATCTTAAACCCATTGATGAGGCATATGGGCTTGCATATAATCTCCTACCCGAAGAAGATGTGAAGTATATTCCATTTGTTGCTGGTGAATCTCAGGCTGTTGATGCCCCTCCTGACGACTTTGAGGAACCATTGTTGTGCAAAGAATTATTAGAATCTTGTAGTTCTCTTACAGATGGCAATGCTAAAGGTATCAATCATGTTACTGATGAGAGCCTTGGTGGTGGGTGCTTTGGATTATCTGAGCTCGAGAACCTTGACTTTGACACTCCACCTGATCTTTCACTTGCAGTGAGTTTTCTCCTTCATAGCATTTGCATACACATTGAATGTAGTTGTTATATATCATTTTTTAAATATACAGATTTATTAGTTCTTCAAACCACTTTCAAGATTCTCCAATTTCAGAAATCCATTCCTAAAATAGCCTCCATTTTGACAGTCTGTTAATGGATTCTGAGAAATTGATGGTATCTTGTTGTTACAGATTTATACTAATGGGAGTTTGTAATTTCTTATTTGAAGAGTTATTTTTTACCCCCTCTTATATAGATCACTCGCATTCTCCAACTAAAACTGATTAGACATAAAACCTTGAAAAATCACCTACCCTTTAATCTTCTACCTTAATAAACTCAATGACATTTTTCTTGGGTCTAATTTGCAGGACTTGCAGTTTTGTTCACAAGATAGCATCAGTAAATGGTTGGGTAGCTGGTGATATTGGTGAACTAATAGCAGACTGTTTGAGATTGCTTCTCTATAGCAAGAATCTCTGTTTTTGTCGGTATCGTCCAAGAGAGATTCACTACAGGGGTTAGCTGAGATATGATACCATTTGAAGATCGTCATGTTTTCTTAACAAAGTTTAGTTGTCTAGACACCGGTTGGAGAAGGAGACTCTGGATTGTGGTGCATTGGCAGTTCAAAACTCTGTTATGATTGATTTTGATGTGTGAATCATTTTTGTACATAATTAACTCCCAAAAAAAAAACTCCCGAGAATGTTGGTTTAAATTTAAAAAAGAAGAAAAAAAAAGCTATGTGAGAATGCTGATTGAAACTGAAAGGATCTAGGTTGTGTTGCTGAAATCCTCGAGTGTTTATGGAATGTTTTATACCTTTGTATGTATTTTGAATTTTCATTTGCCTAAGAAATGTTGTTGGTGGAGATACTACTACATCTTATTGATCTTGAGTGTGTGTGGTGAATGTTTTGAGGTGACGTTGTCGAGGAACATGCATATGCATGTGAAGGCGTATGAGATGAAGCAATTAGCGATCATGTAATTAAGTTTTTGGTAACTCATTGTCAGCCTGAAATACATGAACAGCTGAAGTAGTATCTGGCATCATAGCAACCTCATACATTAGTGGTTTCATGGGAATGGGCAACATGAATTCCGACATCCTTTCCAGCTCTCTTGCTTGTTAATATATATGGATAAACTGTTATTGAGAAGGTCTCTAGCAATCGTCTGACTTAAAGTTTCCTTTGACATCATAATCTTAACCTAATCTTACTTAAATTGGTCTGGAATCTGGATCTTAAACGGTACTTGGTCAGCAATGTGATATTGGTGGACGGACAGCTTGCTCGCCTGCTTGATTCTGCAGTGCTTTCTCATGACCTTGGCTCAAACTACACTCATTTGCTAATGTAATAATTCAGTGACAAATTGATCTTCTTCTCCAACCGAAAAAAACAAATGAGGTATCAAACGAGATCGACACAGCAATAAAAGGCGAGTTCGATGTTGATGATTCCACTGTTCTAAAAATCCCGTCTAGGCCCCGTCTAGGCCCCGCCTAGGCGCTGGAAGGTTCTAGCCCGCCTAGTCTTCCCAGCCGCCTAGGCACCCATCCAGGACCGCCTAGGCGCTAGGCGGTCCTTCTCCGCCCAGGGTCCGCCTAGCGTTTTTTAGAACATTGGATGATTCCATTTATGGTCCAATTGAGGATTACCGATCTATAAAACTCATACTTGACTTCATACTGTATTTAACGAATTGGAACCGAAATCAGGGCCCCCTCCTTTCATGGAAGCACTCGATAACTTGATCACACGCAGCGACCGCACTAGACGTCACTACTCGCGCCTTCTTTTTTTTTTTTTTTTCCTTTTTTCGTAATTCACCTATCGAGTAAACTTAAACGAATTCACCTATCAATTAAACCAACTCCCATTCCACTATTATTTTGGTTTATTTTTATGTTCCACTTAGTCAAATAAATATTAAATTAATATTAAAAAAATAAAAAATTATTTTATACTTGAAATACCTATATACGAGAAAGAGTCATTTGCGAATGGATAAATCTCGCCCATTCATTCCAAAAAATCAACGTACCTGATTAAACATTCATTAAAAAAAATAAAATATGACACGGTCGAATTTTTCCCGTATTATGTGCGTTAAAATACGTCACGGACGAATTTTTTCCTTATTTATCGAAAAATACGTTTTTATGAGACATGCCCAATTTCTTCATCAAAACTAGCGATTTGTTCATCAATATTGACCAATTTTTCATCAATATGAACTAATTGTGCATCGAGTTTTCGATAACATTGTTCATCGATTTCAACCTTCTTTAATTTTTAATTTTATTTTTTAACCTTATTTATGTGTATAAATACAATATTATCTAGTTTTTTATGTATATATAATTAGTTTCGATATACCAATATTTCTTCATTGATATACTACTATTTGTTCATTAATATAGCCTTATTTGTTCATTGATATACCATTATTTGTCCATTGGTATACCATTATTTGTTCATTGATATACTCTTTTTTGTTCATTGATATACCTTATTTGTTCATAGATATACTCCTATACCCCTATTTGTTCATTGATAGAACTTTTTTTGTTCATTGATCTAAGCTTGTTTGTCCATTGTTTGTTCATTGATATAACCTTTTTTGTTCATTGATCTAAGCTTGTTTGTCCATTGTTTGTTCATTGATAAGCCCTATTTGTTCATTGATATGTCCTATTTGTTCATAGATATACCCCTATATGCTCATTATTATACCCTTATTTATAAATTGAAATAAACTTATGTTTATGTGTCAATGCTATCAACTTATACATTTAGGACTATTAATACCATCAAATTGTACATTTAGGATTATCTATTTGTGTATTTTTGTATTTATTTTGTGCTTTAAGGCTATCTTGAATGCAAAGGACAATATGAATGAAATGCTTTAAGGCTAGATTGTCAATACGAATGAAGTGCTCAATATAGTACCTAAATAAGATAAGTTTGATGTAAAAACTTGAATGCAAAGGATAATAGATAAAGAATTTGACTTTGCAATAATATGGTGCATGCTAACAAAACGAGACAACAACAAACCGAAGAGGAGTGCTTGTGCCTTAGCTATGTTCGGAGTCCAAGAAGTATCCACACGTTTCATAGAAGCAACAATGACAAATCCTAAGGAGTCAAACAAGACAATGCCGAGACTGACATCAAAACAATTAGTTTTGTCTCATATGACTAATTATGATGCACACACATATATTAATGCATACAATTTCGATACACATTAATCCGTGTTTTATGTACAAACAATAAATTTTTTATGAACAAACAATAGTTTATTTATGCACAAAATCACAATTTTGATGAACAAAATCATAGTTTTGATGAACAAAATCACAATTTTGATGCACAAACAAATTCAAAGTGTTGATGAACAAATTCACAGTGATGATGAACAAATTCACATTATCGATGATCAAATTCACAATGTTGATGAACAAATTCACAATGTGTTGATGAACAAATTCACAGGGTCGATAAACAAATTCACAGTGTCGATGAAAAAATTTACAATATTGATGAACAAATTCACAGTGTTGATGAACAATCTAGGTGCGTGTTCTATTTCCGTTTTTTTTCAAAAATACGCAAATAATTCGCCAAAAATTCGTCCGTGCCGTTTTTCCCCTTTTTAAGTGAAATGATCAACGTCTTTGATTTTTCCTCATCCAACGGCTCTTGTAATCGAACCCTATATACATATGTCCAAATTTTTAGCTTAAAAATCATATTATACAATTTTAAAAAATTAAAAGGATAATACTTTGTCAGGAAGTCATTTTCTTAATTTTTAAAAATTTTATAATATGATTTTTAAGATAAAAATTTACACACATATGTATATAGTTGTTTACAATATAAATATAATTTTTAATGTTTTTAATATTAATTTAATATTTAAAATCTTAGTGGAACTTAGAAATGAAACACCGAAAGTGGAGCGGAGAATTTGCGTCACCAATTTTATAGTAGAGCACTCTTCCCCATATAAATAAAATTTCACACAAAATTATACCCTCATCCAAATTGCACTCCCTTCTCTAACACACTCATTTTCCATTCCTCATTTCCTCCAACTCTCAAACTTCTCATTTACTCTAAATCTCCATTCTCTCCAAGTAAAATTGACAAAGGAAGTCATCTAGACAATATTTCAACAACAAACACGATTATCAATGTAAGTTTTTTTTGTAAAAATTGAGTTTTTTTGTGAAATTTCAGATTTGATAGTATGAGTTAGGTTTTTTTTTTTATTTTGATTTGGTATTCTAGAATGAATTGACGGATTTAGTAAGTTTAGCTTTCGAAATTCATACAACTATGGGTTAGAAACGTGATAATTTTGTTTTTGCTTCGAAATTTGCGGGAATACGGCGCATGGAAGGAAGGGGCGAATGGCCATGGCCGAAGCTCGTCGAGGAAGACGAAGCTTCAGGCCATTACGGTCGAAAGGCCTCTGGCCGTTACAGCCGAGGCGCATTTGGCTGTTACGGTCGGATACACTCTAGCCGTTACGGACTTACGACCAGAAATGCATAGAGCTATTAATACATTTTTTCTTAGATATTGATATGATGTTCACTCTTATGTACAACTTTTTTTGTTTCATATAGGAGATAGATCAATTCGTCATCGTTACAAAGATGCACAAAGGGAGCAAGCTGCGTCGTAGCCAGAGGCTCAGATAGAGGCACGACGACGTGCATGCTGAGCCAGGGGATCAAGAGCATATTGATTCGCCTAATTATGTCTACATTAGGGGATGCCGACGTCTCCTACCTCGATGGTCATCATAGCCTGCTAAGGTCCCTAGGGATGAGACGGGGGATGAGGCGGTAGAGAACCACCCCTTCGCTTGGAGGCTTTGATGTTGACGCCCGTGAGTCAGCCTCGACGGTCAACGCTTGTGAGTTGACCTCAATGGTCCCGTGCTAAAGGCCGAGGCCGGAGCTCTAGTACACAGATTGAGGCTAGAGACGATGGAGTTGGACTGCAACAGCTCCTTCCCCCAGCCAGGGACGTAGGAGACGTACCGGCGCAGGATCTCTTGACATTCACCCATTCTTGACCGGTCTTGTGCCTGGTGGCCCGTGGATACCAGAGTTGCTTTTGGGCGTTGAGCAACATGTAACCCGACCACCACATCTTTTTTGGTCAGGAATTATTTGATTAGTGTTTGAAATCATCATCTCAATCTACCAAGGATAAGATTTATTTCCTTTTAATGCATTTATCAATATTAAACTATCTCCTTCGATCTTGATTTTCTTCAGGTTTCTATTTCTAGCATCACAAATTGTGTTATACATACTTCGAGCTTCTTCTTGAATTACACTCCAGAACTCATTGACTGAAGCATCCATAGATATTATTTTTCCATTATGGTCACAAATAATGACACCTTCTCGTTTTGAACCATCAAATTCCATTCGGGTTTGGTCCATTTCTTAGGTTTTCGTCTCTTTGCTTGAGCTGTCATTGTATTTTGGCCGAGGCTTGTTTCTTCAATCTGTGATGTGGATTTTTTTCATAGCATGATATGTGATTTGATAAAGTCGGCAATTCAATGTTTTGAGAGGGGTACTTCCATGGGTTGATTGAATGATATTTTATTCTTGCAAAACCAAATACTCCACCACGCTATTAACAACTCGTTAAATTTCTGAGACCTCAATTGATCTTTGAGGTTTTGTATGGCCGTAATAATTTCGCTGTTATCGGACCATGTTTCTTCTATGGATGTCAGTAGCGAAGGACCAATTGTATTTAGTATCATTAAAGTAAACGAGCACTCTAAGAGTTGGTGTTTTGTTGTTTCTGTCGGAAATTGGTACAACGTGCATTTTGGGGTGATGGCTACATGGCGTTGGAGAAGTTTGTGTTTAGTGTGTAGACCATCTATGCACACTTTCCATAAAATCTTCGGACTTGCGTCCAGTTTCCAAATCCACTAAAATGTATAATCATGCACGCGTATTTGTTTCCTTTCCACAAAAAAATTAGCAGATGGATGGAAAACCATCTATTTTTACTCGAGTATCAATATAGCATGTTTCTAATTTGATATATGAGATGATTATGGACGTGATTTGTGAGACCCATGATTAATTTTACAAATTCATATAAACGTAATTAATATTAAAAAAAATTGAACTTGAATGATAACCCTCTTGAGAAAAGAACAATACGGAACACGTATTTTTCCTTGATGATAATATATAGATGCTGGTTTTTGAGCTGGGAAAGGAGTGCTGGGAGCCTGGGACTTCTATTCTCTTTTTTATTTGAAAAAATTGGTGTATTTAGGAAAGGGGTGCTGGGACGTAAATCAGATCATCATATGATATGTTCATTTTCTTTAATTTTATTTTATTTTGGGTGTAGTAGTTTTTTACAGTATTAGATATAACTCGCCAAACAAGTTCCACAAGTAGTAATTATTACCTATCAATCAATTCAATCAGCAGTAAATACTCGGAAATTGGCATGAGAAAGTACAATACCAACCCAAGCACAGTAAAAGAGTACTATTCTCTTTTTACTTTAAGATTAATTTTTATTTAAAAATTATTTTTAAAATTATAAATTAATCTACTTTTTACGTTTTTTCAAGACACAATAAATGCATAACAACTTTATTTTCTGGAGGAAATCTTAGATACGAAGAAGAAATCTCAGACTAATAAGTAAAATTATAATTTCACTCTTACTAGAGATGTAATGATTTCAAAATATTAAAAAATAGTTTTTGGGAGAAGTGAAACAAGCTCCTAATATACTAAAGGGCAACCTATCAAATTAATTTTTTTTTTATTAATTCTAATTAGTTGTTCAGATTTTTTTTTATACCCTCATTTATTATTCTATCTTTACTTTATAACATATACTAGTTTACCCCGTCGTGTCATGCACGACTATGACTCGATATTTTTTAGATATACTATAAGAAAGATATTAATAAATAAAAATATAATATAAAATTTAATGTAAGTAATTTGTTGCCCGTGATATATATAAAATTATTTTGTTTTTTAAAATTTTTTAAATCAAATAAAACAAATTAAATTTAGATTATTAAGTTTAAAATTGAGAATACACATGGATTATTAAGATAAAATAATCTACATTACTCATTTTCCTTGATAATATCTCACAAATAGGTTTAATTTAAAAGAAGGAAATAAAATATGAAGAAAATAAAGCAAAAGAGATATATTTTGAAAATATGAAAGAGATGAGATTTTGAAAAATAAAAATTAATTTAACAATAATATATGTAATTGAGTATATTTATCTTTTAATATAAGAGAGAGAAAAAAACAACTAAAATGTTAAAAAGATTAAGCGTATAGATTTTATTTTGTACGTAAAATTTGAAAAAATGTAGTAAGAAGATATTTCACATATAAAATCAAATAATTATTATTATAAAAATTATGAATTCAATCAAACAAATATACTCTTTTATAATTTTCAATTCGTTCTTTAATTGAAAAGTTGGAAAGAATATATATTGATATGGCTTGATATGGTTGTTGTACATAATGTGCCTAAAATTCTTCTTGATTTTATTATAAATTGCCATATATAATCATTGTAGTTTTTTATTTGAGTTATTTGAGTTATTTATTAATTATAGTTAAATATGACATGTTAATGATATGACAGAATATAATATGACGTGGTATATGATGTGTAAAAAATATAATGACATGGCTTAAGGAAAAGGTGACATGTGGTAAAATCTTAGGTGGCGTATTCTCGAAACGACACGTGGAAAAAGCTGAGGTGGCGCAACGTGGAGGCTCCAAACCTTATTGCTTTTATATATATAGTAGATTGAAGAAGATAAATACACAGGCTTCTTCTTCTTCTTCTTCTTCTTCTTCTTCTTCTTCTTCTTCTTCTCTTCTTCTTCTTCTTCTTCTTCTTCTTCTTCTTCTTCGTTAGTGTTGTAGTGGGTTTTTAAAAGTGTTTGGTGCTATATCTATGTAAGTGCTGGTTACTCATCAACTTATACTCTTATAGCTTTATTCATTTAGAATATGGGTTTAGATAGTATTTTGAGTGTGTTCTCTCAATTTGGGTTTACCTTTCCTCGTTGTTATACCATTATGTTTTTCTTTTATTTTGTTTAATTTATAAATCAAACCGATGAGTGTGATCGAAATTTAGGTGTTTCTAGGCTTTCTAAAAGCAAACGTGTATGTAGTAGTACCATTTCCAGTAAAGCTATAGCTGCAAGTGGAATGCATTGATTTCTATACTTGAAAAGAGTTGATATAGGAGTTAATGTATGCACTAAGGCCCCGTTTATTTCTATACTAGAAATCGGATTGGAATGAGAATCACTCATATCTTATTTTGGGATGGGTATAAACTGTAAAGTATTTTAATGATATGAGAATCACTCATCCTCACCCCTTTAGCTAAAACAAATATTAGTATGGGTTTGACTCATTTCTAACCTCATTCCTTATATCATGGGTATACAAACAAACAAGGGCTAAAATTTGTTCAATTTAAACATTATAACCTTAATTCCACAGCTTGTGGTAAACCGGCCGGGCAGCCTTCTTTCCCTCCTTAATTTCCTTCCTTGTTTGTTTACTAACGTACGTTGTCATGGATCTTTCGATTGAACAAAAACCTGTTTTTGGTTGCAGGAGCTGGCTTAGTACGGATGGAAGAAGTATAGCAAGAAGAGTGAAAGATGCTATTGACAATAATTATGTATGTATAAGTACAATTGTGACACTTGCATTAATTTGTACGTGAATTGGGTTACTCGATCGATCTTATAACGTACTTGAGATATCACTAAATTTTTGGTTTCTGGATGTTTTTGTTAAAGGATCCTGGTCTGCCAAAAGGGGTAAGATTTGTTCCGACTGATGAAGAGCTGATGCACCACGTAAGTGCTAAGTGCGGGGTGGGGAAGTGTGTGCCTCACGCTGATGTTGATATTTTTATACATACTATTGAAGAGGAGAGCGGAATTTGTTATACCCATCCTCAGAATCTTCCGGGTGAAATCACTATACTAAGTAACTATATATATGCACATTATATTTTGTGTGTATGCACATTATATACTACGTGTGCATCATTTTCGTGGAAATGTTTGTTCAACTGTATATATTTTGTACTATATATGTATGTATTGTTTCCTATGTTTTTCATCTCTTCCCAAAATACCTCAAGATCACGGGTGACACCGACCTATAATGTAAGCAAGGGTGATTGTTGAGATTACGTTGTTCCACATCTGAAATTGGAAACTATAATTGCCTAGCATATAATCTAATAAGCCACTCCTGTTATATGCTTTTGGGTTAGAACCTCATTGGACTTGATGCTAAACCCTTTAAAATAATGTCGTTTATTTGCAATGAAACGTACTATATATTATTGTTTTGACATTCAATCAGGCACCAAAAAGGACGGGAGCTTCAGCTACTTCTTTCATAAAACAAAGAAGGCATATTCTTCAACCTCAACCAAAAAAAAGAAAGCACATTCATCATCATCATCCAGTACAACAAAAAAGAAACGGATGATACAAGGCGAGAAGGGAGGGCGATGGTTCAAGACTGGTGAGACTGCACCAGTTCATGACATGAATGGCTAACCGTTGGGATTTAAGAAGATCACAGTCCTTAAGAAATGCTCCAAGAAAGGAACAGCTACAGAAAACCTCAACTGGCCATAATGCACCAGTACCATTTAGGTGCCCAAAAGGACGAGAAGGAAGGCGAGTTTGTAGTTTCAAAGATATTTTACAAACTCAAGCAAAATAAAAGGAAAGCCAAGAACAACAATGTTATAGTCCAACAGCAGCCTCTTATGCCAACGGATTCAACTCCTCCTACACTCGGGGATCATGTTCTTCATCATCAGGTTAGTATCTAGCTACTAATTACAAATTTCTTTATCAAATAGTTAAACAAAGGATCCAAATTAAAACTAAAATTCAATTCTTATCACCTGGCCTAGAGGAGGGAGGAGGGATATATACAGTTAGAGGAGAACCAGCATTCGGATCGCGTTGAAGAAGCATTGATGCTTGCACGTGAATATAATCTGCAACCTGAATCTGGGTTGGCTGATAATATTATGCCCAGCAATTACTTGGATCATGGCTATCTTCAACAACACATGAATCAAGTGACTGATGGTGGATACTATTCCTATACGTCTGGCTTCTCTCTTGAGGTGGTGAGTTCACTTTCTTCACTACTCTACACCCATATATTAATATATATTCCATATATACAATGACTTGAAATATAATTTTCATAGAGGATTTGTATGTTTAACAACCAAGAACTTCAACCAAAAAAGAATCTTACAATTGAATTTGAGTTGGTTATGAACTCATCTGATCGACCCTAGCTAGCAGTTATTCTTGTGCTGTCAATGTTTTATGTAGTTTACCAAGATTCATTTCTCCCTTCAACAAAGTGTAAAACATGTTCAACCTGTGGCATGAGTTATTATAATTAAGTTAACGTCATTTTCTTTTGTGCTTCTATATATGCAGGACTTGGATGTAATCTTCACTAGAAAATATCCTTAATTAACTAGCAAGAAAATGCACTTTTGAACATAAGGATTTGGCTAAACTGATCGAGTCTTCAGAGGTATTTTGATTGTTCCACGCCACTCCTTATTTGTTGTCATATAATTGGAATTCCTAGCTAGCAAAGCTGTTATCTGGTTGTGTAAATCATTTTGTTCATTATCGTTTTTTGTGATCTGATTGTACATAACTAACTCAAAATGAATTAATTCTGATTCAAATCAAAAGAATTAGGTTTCGTTGCAAATGATTTTGTACGTTATTTTTAAATTCTCATTCTACTCTACATATTGCTAACGCCATTCTTGTGAAATTCATTCTACCAAAAAAAAAAAAAAAAAAAAATCTTGTGAAATTCACGAGGTACATTTATCAAAATTATATGTTATGAGAAAGTGTCATGATATTGAGAATGGGTGCTCATGTGAAAAATAAGAATAAATCTTATCGTTTTTTTTTTAAAAATCGACGTCCCTGATTAGACTTTCATTGAAAAAGAAAAAAAGGCATGGGGTGAATTTTTATTATTTAACCTTATTTAGGTATATGAATATAATATTTATTAAGGTCTTGATACACACATAAAATAAGATGCACTTTTGTGTAGTTTTGATACACAAACGATTAGTTTTGATGCACAATGTACATGTATAAATAAGACAAACTTTTGTGCATCGATTTTGTCTTGTATGTGTATCAAAACTAATAATTTGTGCATTGATTTTTTTTGATGCACATTATGCATGGATTTTAAACTTCTTTATTTTTTAATACACGTTTGCTAATTTTGATGCACATTTATCCAAATTGTTTTTCACCATATTACAAATAATTGAAAAACCTGCTAAATTATTTTTTGGTTGGAAAAATCTTTTAAATTTACTATACCTAAAATACCCTAAACATAAACAATCATAATTGAAGAAAAAAATTTCCCTGTTATCCTATGACCTATATACAGTAGATAATCTTCCCTTTCATTATTCATTTTTTTTTGTTGCACATTAGTTCACCAAAGTTTCATCTTGCTACGTCCAACTCGACCTAGTTGCGCACAAATTTGAAAAATCCTTCATCATTTGCTCTCCTACTTTGCTGCTAAAGACAACAACGACGTGTTTATGGGGAAAATGTAGGCTTATATCCAGGGCTTGCCACTTTTCATACTAATAAAAAGTAATGGGTCCAATAAAAAAGACTTTTACTATACTACTTTTATTAATTTTCAATTCTATTTAACTTTTCACCAATTTTACAAGTAACCTTTTTCATCTTTATGTGTTTTTAAAATTAGAGTCTAAAATTGAATTGGAGCCTAAATTATTTTTTTTTATTAAACTCTTTTCATATAAGAAGATTATTTCATAAATTACTAATACATGTCCTAATATTCTCATATAAACAAAAAAATTGCTCACATGAATATAAATATTCTTTGTTGTGTACATGTAATACGCATTTTCATCTAGATATTGTGTTCATAATTTGGCTAGCATGGAGATCAATATTTTTTTTTATATTTGCTTCTCAATAAGAAGGAAAAAAAAAAAGAATGCTTAGAAAATAAAATAATTAGTTGAGAGTAGAGTTGTTCACGGGTCCACCCAACTCATAATCCAAATTAGGTCGACCCATTGACTCGTTTAAAAAACCAGTCAATCCGTAAATCGAGTTACGGGTTTAACGGTCTAGGTCACAGGTCAACCCATTTGACCGAGCCAAACGGTTCAAAATGCTCCACTTCACACGATGACCCGCTTGACTCGTTTGATCCGTTTAGCTTGATTTTGGGCCATGTTAACCCATTTGTCCTATTTAAATAAAAAGACTAATTACAACTACACACTAAAGAATCATGAAATGCACACTCAAGATGCATGAAATGCATACTGAAATTGCATGAAATAATGCACACTAAAATTGCATGAAATGCACATTGAAAATTATATTAAAAAAATTGAATCGGGTCAAAAAAAATTGGCCGGGTTACGGGTTGTGAGTCGGGTTTTTGGTCCAACTAGATTTCGTATGAACGGGTTTCGAGTTTAGTCAAATTTCGTATTTAGTCGGATTCGTGTGAGTAGGGTTTTGGGATTGTCGGATTTTGAAAGAGTCGGATTTTAGATTTTCGGGCTTTAGGATAGTCAAATTTCATTAAATATGGTGTGCATTTCTTGCAAACAATGACCATCATATGGTGATTATGTAATCTAGTTTATATCATTGTCAAATACAATTACTATAATCAAAATAGATGCATTGTAATTAAATAACCAATTTATTAACAACTTTCATTTATTTTATCATCGTTTATATCCTTATTTAGATAATTTCTACATAATCATTCAATCCATTCTACATATCTATAATGATGTCGTTAACTAAAATCATAAATGTTATAAGACCATAAAAATTCTAATTGGCAATGGTCATTACAATGTTCACAATCCATAACCAAATGCTTTCATTCTTTCGCATTCTCTAACAAGAATTTATGTTTCATGGATTAGGGTTTAGAGTTTAGGCTCTAGTGGTTAAAAATTTATGTTTAGAGTGGAGTAGAGGGTTAGGGTTTAGGTGTAATATCCGTATTTGTTTTAGTCTCGTAAGTCTGAAAACGAGCTCTTTCGCTTACAAGCACTCGAGTTCTCGATCCGTAAGTAACCTCGTAACGATAAATTAATTAGTAATTCGCTTTATTATACCCAATATATATGGGTACAAGTAAACCATATTCATTCATTTAAATATTTTTTTTCTATTTAAACCGATTCAAATGAAGGCACACATTAATCTTAATAAATAAATAAAAAAAATATAATAATAATAAAAAAAATCTATCTGGATTAATCTCTTATAGATATACCCAAATTCATCCTAAATCAAGATCGGATCTGCCCTTAAATTCTTATCCTAATCCGAACACGTAACTAACTCAAATCACGTTAAAAGTCGAATTGGGATTCCGATTCGTTTTTTTTCATTCGAGTATATTATCAAATCAGGCACCTCGTTTCCTTCTTTTCTTTCGCGTTCGATCGTCGGAGTACTGACCAGCGTTTGAAAACAAGTCAATCCACTCAATCGATTAGGCAAGGACGCGTCCATCGTCTTCAATCAGCGAGGTCGACATCGACTTCAATTAGCGAGGCCAACAATCGTCGGATTTCGCCGCCGGTGCCGATCGAACGACCACCGGTGAGTTCTCCTCTGTTTCCCTCCTCTGATTTTTTTCCTTGTTGCTGTTGGGTCGGGGGTACCAGCCTTGAGCAGGGGGGGTCGGAGGGTGTGTCAACCGGAAAAGTGGACGGGGACGAGTCTGGTTGAGGGTCGCCGGTGAGAGGTGAGGTCGAAGCCGCCTGGGAGCGCGGGCGGGGCGCGAACAGGGCCAACCGAGGCTTCCTGTCGTTGCTCTCCGGTGTTGGGCTCGTTGCAGGATCGCCGAAGAAGAAAGGAGTCGAAGAGGGAGTGGGGTTGTTGCGTTGCCGGCGGAAGAAGAATGTTGGAAGAAAAGAAGAAAAAAAAAATTCGGAGTCTCGCGTTTAGGTTGAAGACGAAGCGAGAGTGGGGCATGCGTGCCTTGGTCAAAATCCGTGATTAGTCAACCGATCAATTGGTAGAGGAAACGGGCCGGGTGTTCGGTCCAGTTTTGCCAAAAAAAAAAGAATTGGGCTGGGTTGCTTTATTTTAAGTGGTAATTGGGTTGGAGGGGTTATTGATCATGAGAGAATGGGGTTGGGCCAGTTGTTTCGGACTGGGAATTGGGGCGCTTAATTCGGACGAGTACAACATACTAGCATGAGTTAGAAAAGGGATTAGATTAGCACTTTTTAAAATCCATTAATTAGAATTCTTTTAATAAAAATTGGTTGTTCAATGAAATTAGAAGTGGCCTTTTTGTTGGGTTTGTTGGTTCGGCTCGTATTTTAATTAATCTTTTTCTTTATAATTCTTTAGGGAGTCGTTTCCGTTTGAGATCGTAGTTTCGTCTTCTTCAAAGGATTCCTAGTTTCGAGGTAAGTCGTTTTTCGACTTGCTCGGTTCTTCTCTACCTTGTTAGATTGCGTATCGATATTGTAGGGCGGGTTTTGGGAACTAGTCCCGAATGCCTTTATAAACTGTTTTGAACTTCTTGTATTGTTGTGTGTAAAATGGTTTGAACATGTTTTATTGGAAGGATATTTTTAGAACGTTTTCTCTGTGTTGGTACCGTTTCCGACACGACCCATCGTAGTTGGTGTTGAGGAAGAGTTGGCTACGTTGACCCGTGTGACTGGGAAATCGTGCCCCTTCAAAACAAAAATTATTATCTGTGTGTTTTTGGCAAGTGCTCTAGTGGAGGCTTAGCCAGGGGTTAGAAGGGAGATTGTGAAGTGGAATGAGAGGGCCTGCCTCTACACTCGGCGCGGTGATGAGTGCCTTGGAAGTCGGATTGTGGAAAAAGGAGGAATTGCATTGTATGAGATTATGAATGTGAAAGCGTATGTGGCTTTGTGTGACTGATATAACTAATTTAGGTATTGGCCTTTAGAGTTATGATTGCGATTGTGGATTTGTATGCTGACTTTAGAAATGATTTAAAATGCGTTATGCAATTTCCGTATTCTCTCTAGCTTGGTAGATTAGACGCTGACCCTTCGGGGAATATTTTTCAGTTCCAGGTATGAACCAGGGAGCCGTGCAGGAACCGAGGCTAGATGGCGGGCCGGAGCGGTAAAGAGTGCGTGTCATAGTGGGATTGGTTATACTAGTTTATTTATATTAGTTAGGATGTTCATTTTAATATTTGTTAGACGGAGTTAGTACTATGTTTTGGTTATTATTATTTTGTTCGAATAGTTCAGTTCAGTAGGCGTTGTGACGTATTTGAATATTTATGATTTTCGGGGAGTCATGCATGATTACGTTTTTTAAGTTTTATTAAATAAAGGTTGGATGTTTTATTTTGTTTTATCGTCGTGCCCGCGTTGTAAGGTCCTACAGTGTAGTTGTCAACCTAACTAATAGTACTGATGATGTCCAAAATAGTAAAAGCAAAAAGTGGGCCCAGAGGGACCCCCATAGGCAATTTAGGGACCCATGTCCATGCCCGATTATTTAAAAACAAAACTCCCGATGGATGCGAGGTCTCTCAACATTCCGGGACGACGTCTCGACCTCGTCACCGACTCTACTAATGCACCCACCCGCTCGAACCAATCACAAGCGACCTCACTTCCGAACCAATCACCAACAACCTCACTCCCAAACCAATCACAAGTGACCTCACTCATGGACCAATCAAAAACCCTTATTTCGGGCATCCCACATCGAACATTGGCCAAAACTCGGCCCTCCAATTCTCTATAAATAGAGAAGAACCTCGTAGGAAGAAGGGGTCGAAAAACCACTTGAACTCAAGAACTCTCTTGCTTGTTAAAGATCGACGTGATAGGAACATCGTCAAAAGGCCTCGCTACAGATAGGAGAAACTCACAGAAAGACCCCAAAGTCGCGCATGGACCTCGTTCACGCCTAAAACCTCACTACAGAAACTCACAAAACTCTCTACATCATACCCTCAAATCTACCTCGCCCTAGAATCGACCTCGCAACATTTAGGTGCGATCTCGGAACCTTGTAGGAGGTCTAGGTGTGATTCTCAAAGTTGTACATCAACCACGTAGGTTTGTAACCTCGCTACCACGGAAAATCATAAATAAAGGAGCAAGTGTTTGCACTCAAGTATAATAATCTTGTTTCTTGTCTCGTAGCGTAGCTGTTATTTGGGTTTCATCACTGGCGCCGTCTGTGGGAACCTCTTCATCCTAAGCAGCTTCCCATTTTAAGTGCAAACCTTGATTCCTTAAAAACCCCTCAAAATGGCTTGCCCAAACAATTTCTTCCCCCAACATTCCGACAATATGGTTGAGACCCCTCCATGGGCGACGACAGGTTTGTCAGGATACCCTTTTGTGGTCCCGCCAGGCTGGACGTACAACGTCCCACAAAACCCATACCCGTTCCAGGGGTATGAACAGGGTGGCGCTCCTTTCAACTAGTATCCCTACCCGGGGTACGGGCAGTACCAACAGGGCCAAGCTCCCCCATATGTCCCGATCCCCACCCAGGGGCAACCTCACTCCAAATACGTGCCCGCGTATGTCCCGGGCTATATGCCGGGGCAGGAGGCGCCCACGAACGGATCCACCACGGAGAGACCCTCCCGAGATCCGATGCAGATCTCGCGATCCCGTTCGCGACGTACAGAAAGGCGTGACATGGAGTTGTCTGAAACAGCGGCAAGCGCGCCACGCCCTCTGGCAAGGTCAAAATCGAAGTCTGCTCGCCCATCCGTCGAGAGTGGATACAAGAATCCCTTCGTGCCCGAGATCCAAGAGGCACACATGCCCAAGGGTTTCCATTGGCCGCAAATGGGACTTTACGACGGCACGACCGACCCCGAAGACCACGTAAAACACTACGCCGTCCAGATGAACGTCAACTCCTACAATGATGCCATTTTCTGTCGGATCTTTCCGACCACTCTGGACAAGGCGGCAATGACGTGATTCACCAGCCTTAAGGTCGAGTCGATAGCCTCGTTTTCCCAGCTATGCGAGTCCTTCGTCGGGCACTTCAACGGCTCAAGAAAGCGCAAGAAGAACATGCGCGATCTCCGTGGCATTGAGCAGGGAGAGAACGAGAAGCAGGGTACCTTTTTTACAAGGTTCACCACCGCGGTCGCTGAGATCGCGCAAATCGATGAGGCCTTGGTACGCGACATCCTCATGGGCAACCTTCGCCAGGGGGATTTCAAATGTCGCATTTTTCTCAAAAATCCGACCACATATGAGAGCCTGTGTGCTCGGATCACGACACAGGTCTACGCCGAGGACGCTGCCAGCCAGAGCTCGCGACCGAGGACCGACAAGGAAATCGTGACCGAGGCTAAGGGAAAAGCCAAAGTGGCCGCGAGGGACGCGTACATGACGCAAACTCACGACCGGCGTGCCGATTACAAAAGCAACAACAACAACAAAAGCAACAACAATAACAGAGGCAACAACGACAATAGAAACAACAACCGCTACGACAACCGTGGCGGTGGGGGTTGGAGCTGCTTCGGCGGGAGGCCACGAGGTTACAAAGGCAAAGGTGGCCCCGCCTACAACCCAAGCGAGAAAAAGCGCGCCAACCTCGCGTCGGGAGCCAACCTCGTGCAGCAGGAACCAACCCGGTCCCGACCAAGCAACTCAGAGCAACAAGCTCCGGCGGGGCAGTCGCGCTCCGGACAAGCCGCGGCGCCCGATGGGTACATCAACACCATCTCGGGTGGACCCTCGCTGGCGGGTTCGAGCAGGGCGGAAAGAAAAAGATACGCGAGGGAAAGTCACCATGAGCCCTCGGTATACAACGTGACACAAACCTCACGGTCCCACGTGGGTATGGCCTTCACGACAGAAGACGCCGAAGGACTCCATATGCCCCACTCCGACCCCCTGGTGATACACGCTCAATTGGGCTCGAAGATAGTGAAGCGAATACTGGTGGACACGGGTTCCTCCGTGGACATCATGTATTTTGGCGCTTTCGAGCAGCTAGGGATCTCCGCGACATCCTTGAGGCCCTACGCTGGGAAGCTCACCTCCTTCTCGGGAAACGAGGTCGATGTCACTGGTCTCATAGACCTGTGGATGACCCTCGGTACTGGCTCGACAACGAGAACCGAGGTAATAGAGTTTACGGTGGTGGTGCACCTGCCCTCGGCCTATAATGCAATCATCGGGAGAGTCTCCTTGATGAAATTCCAGGCGGTGGTCTCCATCTACCACCTGAAAATGAAGTTCCCCACCAGCGTAGGTGTCGGAGAAGTGAAGGGCAACCAAGAAGAGGGCCGCGTCTGCTACATGACCTCAGCTAAGCAAAAATGCTCTGTGTTCATGGTAGAGACTTCAGGTGAAGCAGACCTCGAGGTCCGGGATTTCACAATACCCACTCCCGAGACAGAAAGAAGGGTGATTACCCCCTTCGAAAACAAATCAGAAAAGATCTACCTCGGGGGTTGCCTCAATGGGGATGCATCAGCGTCACTGGAGGCCCTGCTTGCTGGGTCCCGCGACGTGTTCGCCTGGACTGCAAAAGATCTCCTAGGTGTGCCTTGGACCCTGCCCCAACACTCCCTGAACATCGACGTCGCCATTCGTCCTGTGGTGCAGCGTCGAAGAAAAATGAACGAAGAAAGGGCAACCGCCGCAAATGAAGAGGTGGCCAAGCTGCTGGCCGCAGATTTCATACGCGACGTCCAGTATCCGAAATGGCTGTCCAATGTCGTGTTGGTCAAAAAGGCCAGCAACAAGTGGCGGATGTGTGTAGACTTCAAGGACATCAACAAGGCATGCCCCAAAGACAGCTACCCTCTACCCTCGATCGATGCACTTATAGATTCGACTGCTGGGCACGAGGTCTTGAGTTTCCTCGACGCCTACTCGGGGTACAACCAGATCTCGATGAATCCTCGTGACGAGGAGGAGACATCCTTTATCACCCAGCGGGGGACATACTGTTATAAGGTCATGCCGTTTGGCCTCAAGAACGCCGGGGCCACATTCCAAGACCTCGTCGATCGGGTTTTCAAAGACCACCTGGACAGGAACGTATCCGCCTACGTTGACGACATCGTGGTATGGAGCAAGGGCCCCGAGGAGCACCTGGCTGACCTCGCCGAGGTTCTCACCACCCTCGGGCACCACCAGCTCAGCCTGAACCCGAGAAGTGCGTTTTTGGCGTATCCTCGGGGAAGGTTTTGAGATTCATGATCAGTGAACGCGGGATCGACGTCAACCCCGCCAAAATAGAATCTATCCTCGCAATGAGGTCTCCCCGATCTCGTACCGAGGTACAAAGACTCAACGGCGCTGTAAATTACTTGGGGCGGTTTTGCTCCCGCCTGGCAGACAAGTCCCTCCCATTCTTTGCCGCCCTCAAAAAGAATGACAAGTTCGTCTGGGACGAGAGACTCGAGACAGCCTTCTCCGAGTTAAAGATCTTCCTCACCAAGCTCCCCACCTTGTCACCTCCACATGCGGGCGAAGACTTGCAACTATATGTGGCGGTGAGTCCCGAGACCGTCAGCACGATGCTCACAAGAGAGGCCATGCACCCGGTATACTTTGTGAGTCGCGTGCTCCAGCCTGCGGAGCAGAGATACTCCCCGGCAGAGAAGATGGCGTTGGCTGTAGTGACCGCCGCAAGGCGCCTACGCCCATCCTTCCACGCACATCCCATCCAGGTTCTCTCGGACCTCCCACTTCGTCAAATTCTGCATCAGCCCGCTCTCTCCGGACGTATGACCAAGTGGCCATCGAGCTCTCCGAGTTCGACATCAATTATCTTCCGAGAACCGCGATGAAGGGACAAGCCCTCACCGACTTTATGGTGGAGGTCACCTTCCCCGAGACAGACACAAGCTCGGACGAATGGAAAGTGTTCGTTGATGACTCACGATGTGACGCCGGTCGCGGGGCCGGGGTGTTCCTCGCTGGACCCTCAATCGAGACGGAGTATGCTCTCAACTTCGCCTTTGATACCACCAACAACGACGCCGAGTATGAGGCCATGATCGCTGGGATCGAGATGGCGCTACTTAACGGAGCCCGCAAAATCAGGGTCTACACAGATTCCGAATTGGTGGCACGACAACTCAACGGCTAGTACGACACCAGGACAGGTTTTCTGCCCACCTACCGAGCAAAAGTCAAGGCCTTGGTTTCATGCCTAGAGACCTTCGCGGTGGAGTCAATCCCGCGGACCTCAAACACAAAGGCGGATGCCCTCGCCAGGTTAGGCTCCGCGCTTCCCTTGGATGTGGGGAACCGCGTAATGGTGGAGAGAAAGCTCTCACGAAGCGTCGATAGCGAGGTCATGTCCATAAGGACCGAGGACTGGAGGTTCCCGGTAACGAGGTACATACAAAGCGGCATCCTCCCAGACGACCCCGCGCTGGCCAGAAAACTAAAAATGCAAGCTGCCCGCTACTGCGTCGTCGGCGACCAGCTTTATCGCCGGGGCTACGCTGAACCCAACCTGCTGTGCATACCACCCGAGACCACGGACCACGTCCTCTACGAGGCCCATGAGGGAGTTTGTGGAGGACACCCGGGGTGGAGGTCTTTGGCACACAAAATCGTCCATTTGGGGTACTTCTGGCCCACTCTCCGACAAGACGCAAGAGCTTACGTCCAAAAATGTGTCGGATGCCAGAAACACGAGAACATCCAGCACACCCCGACGGCTCCTCTCCGCAGCATTCACGCGCCATGCCCATTCGCAATGTGGGGAATGGACATTTTAGGCCCTTTTCCTAAAGCTGCTGGCCAAGTGCAATACATATTGGTCATCGTGGACTACTTCACGAAGTGGATCGAAGCACAGGCAATGGCAAAAATCACCGGGGCAAAGGTCTGCGAATTCCTATGGAAGAACCTCGTCTGCCGTTTCGGCATCCCCATGACACTCATGACCGACCATGGCCCCCAATTCTACTGCGAAGAAACTCGGACTTTTTGCTCTAAGCTGGGCATCGACCTCAAATTTTCCTCCGTGGCTCATCCCCAGTCCAATGGCCAGGTAGAAAACGTTAATGCCCGCATCTTGACAGACCTCAAAAAGCGCCTGGGCATGGCACATGGCCGCTGGGCCGAATTACTCCCACTCGTCCTCTGGACGTATCGCACGACCTCGCGCCGCGCAACGGGCGAGACCCCCTTCGCTCTTACCTACGGGGCGGAAGCCCTCGTTCCCGTAGAAACCCTAATTCCATCAGTAAGGGTGTACAACTTCGACGAAAAAGAAAACGAGGCCAACCTCAAGGTCGAACTGTAGTTCCGAGATGAAATCCGCGAGGTAGCGGACCTGCGCTCTAGAGAATACAAGCGACGTGTCGCCGTGTATCACGACAAGAAGGTCAGGCCTCGCATCTTGGCCACGGGAAACCTCGTGCTAAGACGCACCGAAGTGGGAAAATTGGACCCTAACTGGGAAGGACCCTACATCCTCGGAGAAGAAGTCGCGCCCGGGGCTTTCAAACTCAGGGACGGCGAGGGGCGCACACTGAGCAAAACGTGGAACGTCGCGCGACTCAAAAAATATTACATGTAGAAACTCGAAACCCCGTTGTTCCTCACAGTTGGTAAATAAAGGATTGCAGGCTTTTCTAAAAACGCTCCCTCCCTGAAAAGTTCCACCCCTCGCTTCCCGCTTGGGGTTGGAGAATCTCGTTTGAAAAAAAAAAATTCCACCCCTCGCTTCCCGCTTGGGGTTGGAGAATCTCGTTGAAAGAAGTTCCACCCCTCGCTTCCCGCTTGGGGTTGGAGAATCTCGTGTGAAAAAAAAACAAATTCCACCCCTCGCTTCCCGCTTGGGGTTGGAGAATCTCGTTGGAAGAAGTTCCACCCCTCGCTTCCCGCTTGTGGTTGGAGAATCTCGTTGAAAGAAGTTCCACCCCTCGCTTCCCGCTTGGGGTTGGAGAATCTCGTGTGAAAAAAAAAATCCACCCCTCGCTTCCCGCTTGGGGTTGGAGAATCTCGTTGGAAGAAGTTCCACCCCTCGCTTCCCGCTTGGGGTTGGAGAATCTCGTTGAAAGAAGTTCCACCCCTCGCTTCCCGCTTGGGGTTGGAGAATCTCGTATGAAAAAAAAAATTCCACCCCTCGCTTCCCGCTTGGGGTTGGAGAATCTTGTTGGAAGAAGTTCCACCCCTCGCTTACCGCTTGGGGTTGGAGAATCTCGTTGAAAGAAGTTTCACCCCTCGCTTCCCGCTTGGGGTTGGAGAATCTCGTTTGAAAAAAAAAATAAAATTCCACCCCTCGCTTCCCGCTTGGGGTTGGAGAATCTCGTTGGAAGAAATTTCACCCCTCGCTTCCCGCTTGGGGTTGGAGAATCTCGTTGGAAGAAGTCCCACCCCTCGCTTCCCGCTTGGGGTTGGAAAATCTCGTTGGAAAAAGTTCCACCCCTCGCTTCCCGCTTGGGGTTGGAGAATCTCGTTGAAGGAAGTTCCACCCCTCGCTTCGCGCTTGGGGTTGGAGAATCTCGTTGGAAGAAGTCCCACCCCTCGCTTCCCGCTTGGGGTTGGAGAATCTCGTTGGAAAAAGTTCCACCCCTCGCTTCCCGCTTGGGGTTGGAGAATCTCGTTGAAGGAAGTTCCACCCCTCGCTTCCCGCTTGGGGTTGGAGAATCTCGTTGGAAGAAGTTCCACCCCTCACTTCCCGCTTGAGGTTGGAGAATCTCGTTGGAAGAAGTTCCACCCCTCGCTTCACGCTTGGGGTTGGAGAATCTCGTTTGAAAAAAAAAAATTCCACCCCTCGCTTCACGCTTGGGGTTGGCGAATCTCGTTGAGAAGGTCCACCCCTCGCTTCACGCTTGGGGTTGGAGAATCTCGTTCAAAAGTTCCACCCCTCGCTTCCCGTTTGGGATACGAACGAGGTTCGTGGACCCCATAAGACGCTAGGATTCACAGACGGCTATTTTTAGGTTGGAACGAACTTCCAGTACAACGCCCGGTGTGGTCCGAGCCCCACAAAAGATGTGACACTCGAACCATGGGGTTGGACGGTACGCGAGGAAATCAAACAAACAAACGAACAAGCATAGGAAAAGAAAATAACACAAGACAAAGAAGAGGATGTTTTGATTACAGACCCCGTAGGGTCACCCTAAAAAGAAAAGAAAAAAGAAAGAGATGTTTTAGTTACAGACCCCGTGGGGCCACCAAAAAAAAGAAGAGGTCTTCATTTCTTTAAATCTTCAGCCTCCGGACCGGTAAGATTGATGGTTTTAGGAGTTTCGGCAGAGGCAGCCGAGGCTTCAGCAGGAGCAGGGGCAGCGGAGGCAAGAGGCGCGGGCGCATCGGTCGCGGGCTGAGGTCCCGTGGAGGTTAACTCTGGGTTCCCTCCAATAAGCTCTACCTCGGGGGGCGCGGTGCTGGACACAGTCCCGTCCTCGTTGAGGAAGAACTCGCATTCCCCCTTGGGATCCTCCGACCCCAGCTCCCCCATGGTTTCATTGTAGTTGGGGTTGAAGAAGACGATCTGGGGGTCGAGGTGCCCATACTTGGCCACCGCCTGCTTTACGCCCATGCGGACTGCCTGGTAGAACATTTTCCTCACGCTCTCCACCAGCTCCGCCTTGTACTCTTCCGAATCCACATACTTGGGACCCGCAGCCAAGACCTCCTCGTTAAGCTCAACAATGCGCCCCTCGAGGCGCCTGATCTCCTCCTCGGCCCTCAGAAACTCCGCTTCCTTCGCCTTGAAGAACTCGTGTTCGGCGGAGAGCTTGCCCCGAAGCCCTTCAACCTCGCACCGCAAAACCTCGGCCTCATCCCTCGCCCTCTTCTCCCCCTCCCTCGCCGCTTTTACCTCCTCCCTCGCCGCGGCCTCGACCCGCTTCTTGGCCGCAGCCTCCGCGGCTTTGGACGATTCCGCGACCTCGGCCAGCTCCTTGGCTTGTCGCTCGCACACCTCGTTGCGGGCTCGAAGCGCCGCCTCCATCTTGTCCATCCTCGAGTGAGCGAGGGCGATGCGACTCCGGTTATAATTATCAAAAAAGGTGTGCTGCGAATTCACAGGAGAGTGAGAAGAGAAACAAGAAAGAGACAGGAATTAAACACACAAAAACGAAAAGCTTACCATGGCCGAGTACCGAGCGGCCTCGTCGTCGAGCGCCGCCTCGGTGAGGTTGTTGGCCCACGCGACCTCCTCCTTGTAATCCCCCCGGGCCCACTCCAACGGGGCCCCTCTGATAGGTCCAGGGCAGTGAAACCTGGCGGGATGGGGTCCTGCGTCCCCGCGATTTCGCCCCTCGAAGTTAAATGCAGGGATGAGTTCCAGGTCCCGCGAGCCTCGTTGATGGTCGCCCGACCGGGGTTTCTTCTTCTCCATGGGGGAAGACCCCGCTTCCTTCCTTTTCCGCCCGGCCTTGTCGTCAGACGCCCGGGGTGGATGGGTGGTCCCCTTCGTGGTGGCCCCTTTCGACGGAACCACCTCATGCCTTTTCTCCCCTTGCGGCGGCCCCGCGACGTCCCACTGCGACGCCCTCGCGACGTTCCCCTTGGGCAGGGCACCCCCTGTCGCGGCCGTTGGCGGAATAGGTCCCGGCTGCGTTGTGCCTGTCCTCGCTTGCGAGCTCGACTCGTTAATTGAAATCCCCTTGAGAACCCGGGGAGCAGGGGTTTTGGAACTAGAGGTCAAAGGCTGTTTCCCCTTCGACGTCGCGGTAAGAGCGTTTAGAAAATCCACTGTCAAGAAAGAAGGGGTAAAAAAGAAAAAGCAGGTTAAGACGAGGTTAGAAACAAATGTAACGAGGTTTATAACCTCGTAACCTTACGAGGAAAAAGAAAACAATCAGAGAAATAATAATAATAAAATACCCTCTCCACCCTCGCGAGGAGGGAAACTGAGGCTCAGCCCGGCCCGCTCAAGCCGGTCCTAAGAAAGGTAACGCTCGTATGGCGCCTGGTACGCTGTGGCGTACCGAGCCTTGAGTGCCTGGAACTCAGCGACCTTGTACGGACACACGCATCTCTCGTAGTTACTGAGTGCCACAGGGAAATTAAGGTATCTCCCGCTGAGGTCTCGGACCAAAAACCATTTAGGTTTCCACGTCCCGACGTTCGACTGGGTCGTGATGATTTTGACATTCGGCGTGCTGAGGTTAACCTAGGAACATCGAGGTTCTCTCCTCGCCAAGACTAACACCGACAAATCGTTGAGGTTCGGCTCGTCCAGAAGCTCACGGCTTCGAATTGTGTAGGCACACAACAACCGCCAGGCATTCGGGAATAACTGGGCGGGGCAGACGCCCATGGCCCACAAGAAATCAACGATGTGCTGGACCAAGGGCAGCCTAAATCCCGCTTGAAGACTGAGTCGCTGGATGAGGGCTCGCTGAAGACCAACGAAGGGGAACTTGGGTTCTGAGAGTCACTTGGCTCTACACTTCCTACTGATTCGGAGACCTCCTGATAGAAATTCTCTTGAAAATTAAAGACAAAGCTGGGCGGTGGGCTCGCAGAGGCTCTCCTAGGCATGCAAAGACAACGTCCAGGCCGCGAAAAGCTAGCACCTGGAAAAGAAAAGGTCAGTAAGACACTAAAGTCAAGGCAACCAAAGAGAAAAAACACGAGATCATGACCCCGTGAAAGAAGGAAGAACGAGGTCAAGCCCGAGATCGAAGAACGATATCATGACCCCGGAAAAGAAGGAAGGACGAGGTCGAGCCCGAGATCAAAGCACAAAGATCATAACCGCGAAAAGAAAAGAGCACGAGGTCATAACCTCGAAAAGGAAAAAGCACGAGATCATAACCTCGGGAGAAAATGGGCACGAGGTCGCAACCTCGGGGGACAAAACAACGCGAGGTCATAGAGGAAAATGCCACGTGGCATCCTACGGGCTACTCTGACAGGATAGGACGGCAAAGAAGAATTTGAAGCGCCAAAAGAAAGGAAAGAGAAAGAAGGCCAACCAACGGTGGAAGCCAGCGGTGGAAGCCCAAACGTCCCGTCAATCAGACATCATGACGTTTGGGCTCCCGAGGGTTTTCGAAATTCGAAAAGTGGTGGGCGGAGAAGCGGAAGCTTAACCACCACCCCAAACAAAAAAAGAAGAGAGAAAAGCAATAAAACCAAAAACCCAGCGGTACCCTCACGGCGGCGACCGCCCCTCACCACCGTCTCACCACCATGACACCGCCCCCCCGAAGCGTAACACAAAAAAGAAAAGCAGAACGAAAAAAAAAGGGGGAGGAGAAGAAAAACCAAGAGGAAACGAGGGCACTACAAGCAAGAACCACCCCCAACACCGCCGCGCCGCCAACAAAGACGCACCCAGGAATCACCAACACCCACCCAGATGCAAAGCGAAACAAGGAAAGAACAAAGAAAAATGACAAGGGCAAACGCCAAAAAACACACACAAACCCTGCCACCGCCGCTTCGCCACCGTGACACCGGCACGAAACACCGGACGACACACCGTCGCCCTTACAAAACACGGGGCAAAAAGCGAACAAAGGAAGAATCAAAGGCAAAAAATACCAAAAGACAGGAGGAAGAAGATCAAGAACTTACTTGTTTAAGGTCAGCAAACGAGAGGCGGTGGCGCAATTGGCGAACGGCAAAAAGCTCGTCGGAAACCGTCTGGAGAAACCGCTCAGAAGAAACCGAAGAGATAAAGAGAGAGAAGGAGCGAAAATGTTGGAAAGAGAAGATGAGGGGAAGGCGTGTGAGATACGCTCTTATAAAGAGCAGACTTGAGCCTCCCCAACTCCCGAAAGGCTTTTTGGGCCTATCTCACCTGGACGGCCCACTAAGCAAGGTATGGCGAAAAGGCCCAAGAATCTTCATCCGCGCAGAACAAGAAGAACACCTAAGTACAGAGCCTCACACCTCGCAAAGCGCCCTCCCAACCTCGAGGACTTCATGACCTCTAAAAACACCCCGCATCTCGCGGATCCAGGGAACTTATGCCCTGCGACCCTCGGGGCGAAGCCCCCAGGCCATGGGGTTGTGATGATGTCCAAAACAGTAAAAGCAAAAAGTGGGCCCAGAGGGACCCCCATAGGCAATTTAGGGACCCACGTCCATGCCCGATTATTTAAAAACAAAACTCCCTACGGATGCGAGGTCTCTCAACATTCCGGGACGACGTCTCGACCTCGTCACCGACTCTACTAATGCACCCGCCCGCTCGAACCAATCACAAGCGACCTCACTCCCGAACCAATCACCAACAACCTCACTCCCAAACCAATCACAAGTGACCTCACTCGTGGACCAATCAAAAACCCTTATTTCGGGCATCCCACATCGAACATTGGCCAAAACTCGGCCCCCCAATTCTCTATAAATAGAGAAGAACCTCGTAGGAAGAAGGGGTCGAAAAACCACTTGAACTCAAGAACTCTCTTGCTTGTTAAAGATCGACGTGATAGGAGCATCGTCAAAAGGCCTCGCTACAGATAGGAGAAACTCACAGAAAGACCCCAAAGTCGCGCAGGGACCTCGTTCATGCCTAAAACCTCACTACAGAAACTCACAAAACTCTCTACATCATACCCTCAAATCTACCTCGCCCTAGAATCGACCTCGCAACATTTAGGTGCGATCTCGGAACCTTGTAGGAGGTCTAGGTGTGATTCTCAAAGTTGTACATCAACCTCGTAGGTTTGTAACCTCGCTACCACGGAAAATCATAAATAAAGGAGCAAGTGTTTGCACTCAAGTATAATAATCTTGTTTCTTGTCTCGTAGCGTAGCTGTTATTTTGGGTTTCATCAAGTACCTCTTAAGGTCTATTTCTTAGTAGCGCCTCGTCGGAAGTCGGGGTGTTACATTAGGGTTTAGGGTGTACAATTGATTCAAATCCGATTTCGGATCATTCTAAGCAATGATTATAGCTAACTTCTGAAAGAAAGTTTTGGATCTTCAATTACTTGAGCTCCAGGAACAAAAAGCCCTATATATAGAGGCCTAATTCGGTCGAATTTCTACAGATAAAAACCGAGAACCTAGAACTCGTTTCTCTTGTTCAAACTCAGATTTCTCTCAATTTGTGAATCCAATCTTAAAATTGAAGCCATATTCAGAATCCTCACGAAAAAACCTTCGAAAACTCCATGCACCCATTAATTTTCCATTAGTCGAAGTCCTTCAAAAACCCAATTGAAACCGTCGAATTTGCCTAGCGGAAAAACAATATACATTTATTTTTTCCAATTCAATGCCTTTTTTTCGAATTTCACAAATCCAAGGCATCCACGGTGTTTTCCACACTCAAAATATGCAAAATGGACTCCTAAATCGTCTAATTCCATCCACAAACCATCCTGAAATCACTCTCAAAATCAAACCCGAATCATTTCCCTATTAACGACATGCTTTTGTATTTGGGCTCATTTTCTCTCCAGACCCGAATCATTTCCCAACTTTATATCATTTTAAAGCTCTCGACCTTATGGATCTAATGCCACTACTCTCGTATAAAATGTATTCCATTTGAGCTCGAACAAAGGGATTGAGCCCGACTAACCTACACATCAAGGAACAAAGCTTGACCTGCTTAGTGTTTTGGAAATTCCTCCATCTTCCATCAATAATTTTCGATGCCGCTAACTCCATTAGTTTCATCTCGAAGTCTTAATTCAAAATTTTTTGCCCCCGCTCTGTGTCATGGACTGTAGCTTCCTTGGCTAGTCAAAAACTGAGGTGTGGTATGCAACTCATGAACAGTAACCTGCACTAACTTTGAAGATCAGTTTTCGTGTCGGTCCCGTCCTGTTCGGTATATTTTCAACACAATTAATTTATTAAAATTATTTAATACATATAATGATTATATTTATTAAATGCACACATATTTCGGAAATACACACTAAAGAATCATGAAATCACACTAAGATGCATAAAATGCACACTCAAGATGCATGAAATGCACACTAAAGATCCACACTAAAAAAATTTGGAATTACGGGTTACCACTCGGGTTTTTGGTCCAACTAGATTTCGTATAAGTCGAGTCTTGAGTTAAGTAACATTTCGTATTTAGTCGGATTCGTGTGAGTCGGATTTTGAGATTGTCGGATTTCGGGAAAGTCGATATTTAGATTTCTAGATTTTGGAATAGTAAGATTTCATTAAATGCGGCGTACATTTCTTGCAAAACATTGTCATCATATGATGATTATGTAATCTAATTTGTATTATTGTCAAATACAATTAATATAATCAAAATAGTTGCATTGTAATTAAATAACCAATTTATTAAGGCAATTTTGAAGACATACACCAATTACAAGCTTTTTTGCAAAAATGCATACTTTATACATAAATTAAAGTTGGTATCAATGTGGACACTTTTGCAATAAATCTAGGCATGTGGGACCCACTTAAACATTGATTAAATCTTTTCTTTTTAACTCGAAAATAAAAAATGACTTTTAAGAAAAAAAGGAAAAGAAATTTGGAATAGAAAAAAAATGGAAATTGTTTTAAAAAAGAAAAAGAAAAAATAAATGTGAAGGGAGGGAAAAAAAATTTAACTGCCCATTAGGGTCAAGATTGGGTTGCAGAATTATGCAAAGACGCTTTCACTTTCCGAAAGGGGACTTAAACATATACAATTTTCCAACAAAAATTCAATTTCCCGCAAAAATTTAATTTTACGCCAACATATTTTATACTCATTTAATTACGCAGGGATCCTGTCATGCAACTATGTGTATCATGTCGCGAAACCATGCGTATCTTGTCTGTGAAAAATTAAAAGTTTTAAGATTGTTGGCAAACAAAAGAAGACAATAAAATCAAATAAATAAATTATGATTGAATAAGAAGCATACAGAGTATTTTCTTAATCGTGAGATATGATTGAAGAAATATAAAATTTAGTCGGATTTATGTGAGTCGAATTTTGGTTTTGTCTGTTTGGCCCGGTCAACGGGTCGACCCAACTCACAATCCAAACTGGGTCAACCCATTTACCCGTTAAAAATATTAGTCGTCCCATAAACAGTGTAATGGGTTTTACGGGTCAGGTCACGGGTCAACGCGTTTGACCTTGCCAAACGGGTCAAAATGATCCACTTCACACGTTGACCCGCTTTACTCTTTTGATCTGTTTGGATTGATTTTGGGCCATGTTAGCCCATTTGTCTTATTTAAACAAAAAAAGACTAATTACAACAAAACACTAAAGAATCATGAAATGCACACTCAAGATTCATGAAATGCACACTAAAATTGCATTAATTGCACATTGAAAATTATATTAAAAAATTGACCGGGTCAAAAAATTTGGGATTACAGGTTACGAGTCTGGTTTCGGGACAACTAGATTTCGTATAAGTCGGGTTTCCAATTTAGTCAAATTTCATATTTAATCAGATTCGTGTGAGTCGGGTTTTGGAATTGTCGGATTTTGAAAGAGTTGGATTTTTTATTTCTGGGTTTTAGGATAGTCGAATTTCATTAAATGTGGCATGCATTTGTTGCAAACAATGGCCATCATATGATAGTTATGTAATCTAGTTTATATCATTGTCAAATACAATTATTATAATAAAAATAGATGCATTGTAATAAATAACCAATTTATTAACAACTTTGATTTTTTTTTGTCCTTGCATATATCCTTATTTAGATAATTTTTACATAAGCTTTCAATCAATTCTACATATTTATAATGTTGTCATTAACTAAAATCATAAATGTTACAAACAATAAAAATTCTAATTGGCAATGGTCATTACAATCTCGAAATCCATAACCAAATACATTCATGCTTTCATTCTTTCGCATTCTCTAACAAGGATTTATGTTTTATAGATTAGGGTTCAAGGTTTAGCCATATTGGTTAATAATTTGTGTTTAGAGTGGATGGTTAGGGTTTAGGGTTTATGGTGTGCAATTGATTATACAAAGTGTGCAATTCTCCAGATGCATAAAATGCAAACTCAAGATTCATGAAATGCACACTGAAAATTATATTAAAAACTTGACCCGGGTCATTAATTTTAGGATTACGGGTCAACCCATTTGACAAGGCCAATCGAATCAAAATGATCCACTTCACACATTGACCCGCTTGAATCTTTTTTTGATCCGTTTGCCTTGATTTTTAGCCATGTTAACCCATTTGTCCTATTTAAATAAAAAAGACTAATTACAACTATACACTGAAGAAGCATGAAATGCACACTCAATATGCATGAAATGCACACTAAAGATCCACACTAAAAATTATATTAAAAAGTTAACCCGTATGAAAAATTTTGGGATTACGGGTTACGGGTCGGGTTTTCGGTCCAAGTAGATTTCGTATAAGTCGGGTTTCGAGTTTAGTCGAATTCGTGTGAGTCGGGTTTTAGGATTGTCGGATTTCTAGTGAGTCGGTCTTTAGACGTCCGTGTTTTGAGATAGTTAGATTTCATTAAATGTGATGTGGATTTCTTTCAGTAATGTGCACAATGTTGAAGATGACTTGTTCAACTCAATATCAAGTCACATTCAAGTTTTATCACTTACATGACAACTTTTATAAAAGCCATGCACTTGTTCAATTTTAGAGCATTTGTTATTATTCAGTTCAACTAGCTCGAATAATCATACGATATTGTTTGATTATTCTCAACCTAACTAACATTATTAGCAAAAAATATAGTAAACAAGAAATAATCAAATCTAAACAAAACATCAAAAAATCCTATGTGAATTGGAAATCAAAATCAGGAAACAAAAACATCATCATACCGTCTCTGGGGTTGATGCCGATGGCGATCGATGACGGGGATTGCATATGAAAATCAACGACGGATCCACCGTCTTCGGCGTTCGAGAGGAAGGATCATCACTTTTGTCGACGATGACAATGATGCACCCGAGGTGGCCGGTCATAGCAGCCATGGGAGGCTATCAAAAGATTCGAGTAAGAGAGATCTGATTGGTTAAATATGGAGCGTTTAAAAATTTGGAATGAATAAAAGATATGAAAGAGGGTGTGATATGGGGGTGATATGTTAGGGTTAAATATAATCTTGTATATTCACCCCCATAATAAGTATTTTGCACCTATTTTCATTAAATCTTAGCCCTTTATTGTATTAGATCTAATGATCACATGCTTTCCCCCGTTTCTCCCTAAAAGGGCGTTTCTCTAAAGCGTAATTCTAAAAAGACTAATTAGAAACACACACTAAAGAATCATAAAATGCACACTAAAGATCCACACAAAAAGTTATATTAAAAAGATAACCTGGGTGAAAAAATTTGGGATTACGTATTATGGGTCGGGTTTTCGATACAACAAGATTTCGTATAACTTGGGTTTCTAGTTAAGTCAAATTTTGTATTTAGTCGGATTTGTGTGAGTCGGGTTTTGGGATTGTTGGATTTCGGTAGAATTGTTTTTTTTTAGACTTCCGGGTTTGGGATAGATTTCATTAAATGTGGTTTGGATTTCTTTCAATAACGTGCACAAGGTTGAAGATGACTTCAGGGGTCAACCCGTTTGACCGGGCCAATCACGTCAAAATGATCCACTTCACACATTGTTCCGTTTAACTCTTTTGATCCGTTTGGCTTGATTTTAGGTCATGTTAACCCTATTGTCCTATTTAAACAAAAAAAAGACTAATTACTACTTCACACTACAGAATCATGAAATGCATGCTCAATATGCATGAAATGCACACTCAATATGTATGAAATGCACATTGAAGATCCACACTAAAAATTATATTAAAAAGTTAACCCGGGTGAAAAAATTTGGGATTACAGGTTACGGGTCAGGTTTTCGGTCCAACAAGATTTCGTATAAGTCGGGATTCAAGTTAAGTTAAATTTCGTAGTTAGTCGGATTCGTGTGAGTCGGGTTTTGAGATTGTCGGTTTTTGGGAGAGTCGGTTTTTAGAGTTTCGGGTTTTGGGATAGTTAGATTTCATTAAATGTGGTGTGAATTTCTTTCAGTAACGTGCACAAGGTTGAAGATGACTTCACGGGTCAACCCGTTTGACCGGGCCGATTGGGTCAAAATGATCCACTTCACACATTGACCCGCTTGACTCTTTTGATCCGTTTGGCTTGATTTTGGGCCATGTTACCCATTGTCGTATTTAAATAAAAACAGACTAATTACAACTACACACTTTAGAATCATGAAATGCACACTCAATATGCATGAAATGACATTGAAGATTCACACTAAAAATTATATTAAAAAATCAACCCGAGTTAAAAAAATTGGGATTACAAGTTACGGGTCGGTTTTTCAGTCTAACTAGATTTCGTATAAGTCGGGTTTCGAGTTTACTCAAATTTCGTATATAATCGGATTCGTTTGAGTCGGGTTTTAAGATTGTCGGATTTCGTGAGAGTCAATTTTTAGACTTTCGGATTTTGGGATAGTTAGATTTCATTAAATGTGGTGTGGATTTCTTTCATTAACGTGCACAAGGTTGAAGATGACTTCACGGGTCAACTCATTTGACTTGGCCAATCGGGTCAAAATGATCCACTTCACACATTGACCCGCTTGACTCTTTTGATCCGTTAGACTTGTTTTTGGGCCATGTTAACCCATTTGTCCTATTTAAAAAAAAGACTAATTGCAACTTCACACTACAGAATCATGAAATTCATACTCAATATGCATGAAATGCACACTCAATATGCATGAATTGCACACTCTTATCCACATTAAAAATTATATTAAAATGTAACCCGGGTGAAAAAAAATTGGGATTACGGGTTACAGGTTATTTTTTCGATCCAACTAGATTTCTTATAAGTTGGGTTTCGAGTTTAGTCAAATTTCCTATTTTGTCAAAGTCTTGTGAGTTGGCTTTTGGGATTGTTTGATTTTGGGAGAGTTGGTTTTTAGATTTTCGGGTTTTGAAACAATTAGATTTCATTAAATGTGGTGTGGATTTCTTCTAGTAATGTGCACAAGGTCGAAGATGACTTCACGGGTCAACTCGTTTAAACTGTCCAATCGGGTCATAATGATCCACTTCACACACTGACCCACTTGACTCTTTTGATCCGTTTAGCTTAAATTTTTGGCCATGTTAACCCATTTGTCCTATTTAAACAAAAAAAAATAGAACTACACACTAAAGAATCATGAAATGCATACTCAATATGAATGAAGTGCACACTGAAGATTATATTAAAAAGTTATCCCGGTTGAAAAAATTTGGGATTACGGGTTACCGGTCGGGTTTTCGGTCCAACTAGATTTCGTATAAGTCAAGTTTCGAGTTTATTCAAATTTCGTATTTAGTCAGATTCGTGTGAGTTGGGTTTTGGGATTGTTGGACTTTCGGGTTTTGGGATAGTTAGATTTCATTAAATGTGGTGTGGATTTCTTTCAGTAACGTGCACAAGGTTGAAGATGACTTCACGGATCAACCCGTTTGACCGGGCCAATCTAGTTAAAATGATCCACTTCACACATTGACCTGCTTGACTCTTTTGATTAGTTAGGCTTGATTTTGGGCCATGTTAACGCATTTGTTCTATTTTAAATAAAAAAGACTAATTACAACTACACATTACATATTCATGAAATGCACACTCAATATACAGGAATTGCACACTAAGGATCCACACTAAAAATTATAATAAAAAGTTAACCGGGTGAAAAAAATTTGGGATTACGGGTTACAGATCAATTTTTCAGTCCAACAAAATTTCTTATAAGTCGGATTTCGAGTTTAGTCAAATTTCCTAATTAGTGTGACTCTTGTGAGTTTGGTTTTGGGATTGTTGGATTTCGGGAGAGTCGGTTTTTAGATTTCTGGGTTTTGGAATAATTAGATTTCATTAAATGTGGTGTGGATTTCTTTCAGTAACGTGCACAAGGTTGAAGATGACTTCACGGGTCAACTCGTTTGACCTGGCCAATCAAGTCAAAATGATCAACTTCACACATTGACCTTCGTGACTCTTTTGATCCGTTTGGCTTGATTTTGGGCCATATTATCCTATTTGTCCTATTTAAACAAAAAAAGACTAATTACAATCACACTAACGAATCATGAAATGTACACTCAATATGCATGAAATGGACAATGAAGATCCACACTAAAAATTATATTAAAAAGTTAACCCGGTAGAAAAAATTTGTCGGGTTCGGTTTTCAATATCCAACTAGATTTCATGTAAGTCTGGTTTCGAGTTTAGTCAAATTTCCTATTTAGTGGGAGTCTTTTGAGTACGATTTTGGGATTGTCAGATTTATGGAGAGTCGGTTTTTAGATTTTCGGGTTTTGGGATAGTTAGATTTCATTAATTGTGGTTTGGATTTCTTTCAATAACATGCACAAGGTTGAAGATGACTGCACGGGTCAACTCGTTTGACCTAGCCAATCATGTCAAAATGATCTACTTCACACATTGTCCCGCTTGACTTTTTTCATCCGTTTGGGTTGATTTGAGGCTATGTTAACCCATTTGTCCTATTTAAACAAAAAAAGACTAATTAGAACTACACATTAAAGATTCATGAAATGCTCTCAATATACATGAAATGCACACCGAAGATCAACACTAAAAATTATATTAAAAACTTAACCCGGGTGAAGAAATTTGGGATTATTGCCGGGTCGGTTTTTCAGTCCAACTAGATTTCGTATAAGTCGGGTTTAGAGTTTAGTCAAATTTCCTATTTAGAGGGAGTCTTGTGAGTTGAGTTTTGGGATTGTCAGATTTTTGGAGGGTCGGTTTTTAGATTTTCGGGTTTTGGGATAGTTACATTTCATTAAATATGGTGTAAATTTATTTCAGTAACGTGCACAAGGTTGAAGATAAATTCACGGGTCAACTTGTTTGACCTGGCCAATCAAGTCCAAATGATCCACTTCACACATTGACCCGCTTGACTCTTTTGATCCGTGCGGCTTGATTTTGGGCCATGTCGACCCGATTGTCCTATTTAAACAAAAAAAGAGTAATGATAACTACATACTAAAGAATCATCCCCCATACTTAGATCTTGCTCATCCTCGCGTAAGCTCAAACAAAATCTAACAATTAATACAAATAAGATCCACATGAAGTAATGAGGGAATATGAAAAATAAAAACTCTCAACTCACAACCCGAACCCATGTAGAGAAAATAATGAGCAAAAACATGAAAGCTCAAACACACACCTCACCAGAATACATATCAAAATCACTCTCAAGCTCTAGAAATTGTAGAGCAACCTAGAATCTACCCGACATCTAAAATGTAATCCCCAAGCCCCAAAGTAGAATGAAATCCTAAACACCTCAATTTTTCCACTCAATTCTACTTAGGCGCCCTTTCGGATTTTCACCTAATCACTCATTCCATTTTCTTCAGATGTGCTCACATATACTCATATCTCTCATTAACCTCTTATTACCCCAGCCTAATGCTGGTCCGGGTTACCTACTTATTACCTGAGCCGCCCTTTCGGGTTTTCAGCTCATCACAAGATTTTCTATGCCTTTTTTCGATTTTTATGGCTTTTTCGTTTTTTTCTTTTTATTTTTTTCAGAACTGAAACATACTTAATCAAATGACAGAAATAAAATGCAATTGTACATATATCACAAAGCAAAGCAGTGAATCCCCTCCCCCATACTTAAACTCTTCATTGTCCCCAATGAAGCTAAGAAATATAAATCAAAGTATAGAAAAGGGAATAACATCCTAGCAGACTCAATGAAGCTAAGAAGACTCACTGCTGATCCGGTGGAGGAAAAGATAGATAACCTAGCCACTGAGTCCGAAAAAAATAGCAGCCTGTCTCTGATGCTCAGTCAGTGCCTCCAAAGATCGATCTATAACATCCTAGCATACTGATAAATGTTGCAGTCCAGTCAACACCCGCTCCTCAAAACTCATCTCAGCACTCCAAGGAAAACCAGAAGGAGCAGATGTAGATGCAGAAGTAGATGGGTTATGTGTAACACCCCCTTCCTATCCTGGAGGTATTACCGCCAGTAACCCCGATTAAGACTAAACCGAAGCTACCCAAGGCTTTAAACTGACTGAACAAACTAAAAACAAGGTAAATGAAACCATTTGAAAACCTAACAAAATTAAGTAAAACTTTACATCGAAAAAGGGAATAAAAGGTCTTATACAAGCCTTAACTTGAAAAGAATTAGTAAATAAATAGAACAACCTTCTATTTTAAAAAAATCTTTATCAAGTCTTTCTTAAGTTCTTATTTCTGAAACTCAACTTCGCTTTGAAGTAGTTCAACCATGATCTTCACTCAAGTATAGCCATTGGAAACCTTTCTTCAACTTTTGGAGCTTCAAACTTCTGAATCCGCCTCTTGAATCAACTTCCAAGAAGAACCTGATGTGTCGTAAACCAACGGTGGATACCATCCGACCATATAAAAGAAAAGAAAATGGACGGGTTAGTCTAATGAAAGACTAGCAAGCGGAGAATCTAACTTGGTTCATATGGTTGTAACTAAACATATTGGCATCCAAATCCGATTAGACTCGGATTATGATCCAACAGTTAACAGTCTTATAGAGAATAAGAAGGAGACTCGCAAAATCAAGAGAGAGAACACCACCACTTATGGTTTCTTTTAAGAAGCATAAACAATTGTTGGGAATTCATATTAATCACATAACATCTTGAAAAGCCTCCATCGACTATTCAGATTAACTTAATCAAAGTTTGATTAAGAATCATTCATAATCGGGAGCAAGAATGGCCTTCCGACTGGACGAACCATTCAGGTATATTAATGTGCCTAACGCACTTATCTTATATTACTTTCAAAACTTTTCACAAACAAGTTGGTGGCTTTTAATCGGCCCGAACTACTGCCGAAATATTTTGGTATTGTAGAGATCATCGGAGTATTTCATCCATTGTCATCTACCAGTTACCAAGATCACAAGACTTAAGTTATCCTTGATCTTTCATTTTGCATATGGTGAGGTAGAGATCACATAGGCCTATTACCATGTCGTCTACACTACACCGTGCCAAACCCGCACTTAGCTAGAGTGCCTATCAACCCTCTCACACGAAGAGTAGGGGAAGAGAGTCATGACCCACCATTAGGATTAGGACCCTCCTAATGTAATATTGTTTTAAAGAGAGGATATGGAACCACGTTCCCCTCCTTGAAACTACCTTAATCACAACAAAGTCTCAGCGTGAGATAGCATACAAGGTCACCCATAACGAACCTAAATCCAGTTCTAGCGCAAAACTGAATAACAACATGGTCATTATTTCTAATAAATATATCAAACTATCATATTTTATTAATCATACAAGTTGTTCCCAACGCAAATATTAAATGGGATCCAATTCCTCATTTAATAACAATAACGCAAGAGAGAATCGTCCACTTGCCTTAGAAGGCGTGCTCAACGTCCTTAGCAATTCCAACATTAATGTTTATCATCCTTCTGACAAATATAACAAAAGGATTTCTCAGCAATGAGCTCACAGAAAACACTTCTTAGTTGTATACTCAGCTTCTACAACTTCCTAATCAATAAACGATTTAATTTCCGAATATCGATATATAATAAATCCTTAGTTATCATGCTTCAAGGAGCCATCTTGGCGGAATTATAACTAATTATCCTCTTCACTTTTGAAACAATTTTCTAAATAAAAATTGTCCATTAGCAACAGTTCTTAAAGATTACCAATCTCGGATCAAACGGATTAACAACGAATCCTGAGTAATTATCCGAAGTCCTTTACTTGCCAATTGGTAACCAAAACTTGTCTTCGCTATAACGGAAGATCCGGACGTCCGTTTCTCAAGCGGTTTGAACCTGTGGGACCGTATCAACGTCAAGATTATAAAAACCACAAATTTAATTAGCAAAGCGGAACCGAAAGGCTCTTACGGTGGCTCCGCAATCAACCCTCTAATTAATTTCGATCGTATATACCTTCTCTCGAGTCCATGGCTTGTTTGGCTCGATAGTGGCTCGATCCCCGAGCCCGAGGGTGGCTGGGCGTTTCCTGATGACAGTCCTTGCGGTGGGTGGTGGTCGGAGGAGCTGACGATCGCCGGCGGCGACGTACGGCGAGGCGAGGAAGTGACCGGTGGTGATGAGCTTCACGAGTCCGTCGTTCCTCCTAATTCTCTCATGTTGTTGTCTTCTTTGTGCAGCAGCAGCACCCAACAAGGCCAGAGAGAGGATGAAGGAGGTGAGGAAGAAGAGGACGCCGACGGTGAAGAGTCTTCCAAGTCCGTCGTTCTCGTCCTTCCTTTCTCGGCCTCACTTGCTTTGGAAATGAACGTAGACTTTGACAAGGCAAAAGATAGAATTCATTCATTCCTTCCGTACTAAGCAAAGAAAGAGATAAGTTTTAAAACAAAACCCGTCTCGGAACGGGACTCGCGTTAAAGCGGTAAAATTATGTACCTCGGATGGAAAAACTTACTAAATACAAAACGTCCCGTAAATTATGTAGACCAATAAAACCAATTTTCCATGATTTTATCTTGCTACCTTCAATTTTTAAGGCTTCCATTTCGTATTTTAAATCATTTATAATATATAATTAAGAATAAATATTCTTTTTCTACCGAAAAATCCTAGAATCCACACCGATCCATAAAATCATTTCTTTGTGATTTTAGGATATCACCAAGAATTTTCTAGGATTTAATTTCCAACAAAAATATTGGATTAAGCGTTAAAACGAACAAAGAGGTTAAAAGGATATCCGAGAAAAATTCAAAAATATCCTCAAAAACCTGCAGTTATTACATTATGTCCTCCCCAACCAGTTGTAGAATGTGGGACGGAGCAGCCCAACCAGACGATTCAGAAGCAAATCTGGACTGGGACGTTGAAACATGATCATCCTAGTTACCTCCACCATCATCCTCAGCCTCATAAACCTCCTCATCCACATGATCATCCACATCAGACTGTAAATGGAAATCAAACACAGTGTTACCGTATGGTAACGCTCTAGTTAGACGCAGAAAAGGTGTAGCAGGATGCCCATGAAGCCAAGTCCAACCAATATCAACAAAACCCCTCAAACAGTTCGCCCTAACCAACGCCTGATGGTTATACAGGTAACCATCAGCCAGTCGTCCTCCATAGCGGGCCTCAATCTCCTTAATAGTAACAAACCGGGTGGCTAACTATGTCACCATACCACCCAATCCAATCTGCCCTCCTTTCTTGGGGTACTTCTTAGCCGACTCAATAAACATTCCAAACCAATCAGGACACTCAGAAGGGAAAGCAAACAGGCACCAAATCATCCTCATATCATGAGCAGAAACCTTGTTTGCCTCTCCCTGTCCCAGAAATGCCATAGCTAGAACCTTGTGACATAAACGAATACAAGGATGAGGAATCTTGCTGTTCTTCTCCCCTGACTGAGATGTACAGTGATCGCAAGTTGAAAAATGAGGGCGCGGTATGGCGAAAAGGGCGAACCGCGAGCGCTTGTCGCACACCGCGAGTGCGGCGTTGTCAGTCGGAAACCGCGAGAGTGGGTTGTTAGCCGCGGTCGCGGGTCACAACGAAGAACAGATCTGAATCTTCGAACACAACGGCGACCGAAAACTCCTAAATCTCCTCAAATCAACAACAATTCGACCTCAACAAGGCAGAAATTCAATGCCAAAAGCAAGAATGAGTACTAACCGATGTAGATCTGAACCCAAAATCTCCCAAACGCATGAATTCGACCAAACAAAGAACGGAATGGGGCTGGTGGTGATGAACCGCGGTTGCCGGTAGGAAGCCGTGCACGTGGGTCTCCGGTAGGTCGCAGGTGGAGGAGGCGGTCCGCGGTGGCGAGGGCGTGGTGGTGGTTTGGTTTTGAAGGATTTGTGGTTGTTGGAGTTAGGTAATTTGGAGTTGTGGTGAGTAAGACAAGGGGTATGGGTTTATAAAAGGCTTTTTCTTTTGTGGGTTTATATTTTCTTGATGGGTCTAGGAGGGTTTGAATTTGATTTGGGCTCGGGTTGGTACTGAATTAGGCTTTTTCGGGGGTTTCACCCGAAAACCTTTTATTTCAGGGGTTTCACCCGAAAACCTTTTATTTCGGTGGTTTCACCCGAAAACCTTTTATTTTTATTTTATTTTTAATTTTTATCGAAAAAATAAAAACTTAATTCTGTCAGGGACAGACTCGCGAGAGCGGGTCCTGGGCCGTGGGCGCAGGTCCAGTCGCAGGGTGCACTTTCTTCGAGATAGAAACTTTTACCTGCGTGTTAGCCCGACAGAACCAAAACGAAACTAAAACTAAACTAACAAAAAGGAAAGAAAAGAAAAACTTACCTCGGGTTGCCTCCTGAGAAGCGCCTTTGTTTAACGTCGTTGGCTCGACGTCATTTTATAGCTCAAAAAGGGTCCTCATATAACTGAAACTGGACCTTCTTGCCCTCATGTTCCATTGATAATAAACCCTTGACAACATCTATCACGGCGGACGCCGTCTTCATAAATGGACGACCCGACAATAAAATTGGGTCGTATCTCCCTTTACCTATTTCCAACACATAAAAGTCCATCGGGAAAATCAATGGTTATGGGAACAGTAAACCTCCCGGGATCTCCATATTTCTTAGGCAATTGCCTTTGAAACATGGAAGATACATGCTCTATATTCTCCACAAGAGCGACTTTCTTAACCTTCCCCTTCTCTTTTTGTTTCCTCTTAATATTAAATAGCTTTTTAAGAAACTTAGCAAACCGAGGAATACTCTAAACAAGTTTAAGTAAAGGAACATTTACCACACACAATTTGATGGCACTCACATTGAACAACTTCATCTACTTGTGAGCACGGTTCCTGAACAACTTCATCTTCTGCACCGAGGAATACTCTGAACAAGTTTAAGTAAAGGAATACTCTGAACAACTTCATCTACTTGTGAGCATGGTTGGTTTCCGCTGGTTGGGACGTTGATATTCAGTTCCTTCACGCTTCTCAATTTGATGGCACTCACATTCTCTCTCGGGTTAATAGTTTGAGATGGAAGTTTCCCCGAGAGTTTGGCTTCTAAGCGACTAAGACTGGTTGCAATCTGGCTCAATAGATTTTCAAGATTTTTCACTGCAGCCTTAGTCTCTTGATTCTCCTTCATGAGTTGAGTGATAATGGCGGGATTTTCATGAGGAACTTGGGGCCTTGTCACATAATTAGGCCTGGGAACATAGTTGGGCTGCCCTCCTTGTTGTGGAAATGATTGTTGAGGTTGTTGATTCCATCTAAAGTTAGGATGGTTCGCCCACCCCGGATTGTATGTGTTCTAGTATGGGTCATTCCGGGGCCTTGATTGATCATAGTACCCAATAGCATTGATGTTCGCCTTTTTAGTCATGTTTTTGGGGTGTGTTTTAGTGTCTTTTGAGTCTTTTTCTTCAGTTTTGTGTTTTTTTTTGAGTCGTTTGTGTAGTTTTTCATGTTTTATTAAAATATGGAGTCTACATAAGCTTTGGTGGTGTTTTGTAGGTTTTTAGAAGCTTTTTGGAGCATATTTTGAAGAAAGGAGTAAAGACGGTGAAGATAGCACTCAAGCATAAAGAGAAGATGAAGATTAAGCGCTCAAGTAAAGTCACTGAAGATCAAGTTTGAGCTTGGAAAGAGATAGAGAAATTCGTTACAAGAACATAGGAAAAAGAATCGAGTCAAACGGAGGTGTAACGAGTCTTCTACACAAGTTTTACTCAAAGCTGTTTTCAGTGATGAACAAGGTCGTTAACGAGGCCCCGAGAAGCAGCGTGTCCAAGTCGGCGTGTTTAATTAAAAGGCTTCTATCTTGTTTCCTTTTATGTTATTAGATAGATGGAAGGGATATATTTTATTAGAAGATATTATTTCCTTATAGTTAGATTTAAGATAGATTTATTTCCTTAAAGATAGATTTAAGATAGATTAGTTTCTCTATAAATACTCTTGTCTACCCTTTGTTATTCGGAACACAATCAATTGCCTTGGAGGGCAAGTAAGGGGAGGAGAGAGGCGTGTGAGAGGGGGAAGAGGCGAGTTTTGTAGAGAAGAACTATCGTCTGGATTCGGTTGTAAGCTTTCTTTTTAATTTAATTTGGATGTTTTCAATTATTATGAATTTTGAGTTGTCTCTCTCTCTAAGGTTGGGGTTAAACCCAACAATGTTTGTGGATGCTTTCTCTTGATCATGATTTGATTGTTTTTATTGCATGAATCTATTCTCTTGCTCTTAATCCTTGAAGCGAAAGTGGATTGGAATTTCTCATTCATAGTTAAAGCGAAAGTGGAAACTTTGAATCAGAATAGTCAAATTAGGGTTTTGAAGCGAAAGTGGATCTATCCTTGTTGAAGTAGAAGAGATTAGATAGTATGTTTATTAATTGAACGAAAGTTAGTTGATTTACTTGCTCTAGTTAACGAAAGTTAGCGCCTTTATGTGATAAAAGCATGATCTTTATGTTTCATGAGTGTAAACGTCAATTCATAATTTGAATGCTTGAAGATCATATCTATCTATCTTGTGCTTAATTCCTTTGCGACAGTTGAGGCAATATCTTGCAATTAACTCAAAAGCGAAAGTGTAAGGTTGATTGTTTGATTAGTTCTAATAGGATTATTTGCGACGGTTGATATTCCTAGGTTGAAAGATAGATACAAAATTTTTTAATTTGCGACAGTTGATTAAATAACTTGAATTGTTTGCGACAATTGACTCTTCTATGATCTAGATTACATGATAATTGTGAGTTCTTGTTGGAAGCATGCATGATTGTTGTTGTGGGGATACCCTAAACCTTAGAATTTCTCTTTTCTTGTTAAAACCCTTGCTTTGTTTGATCGCTTGCGTGAAAAGTTACAAAACTTGATACTGACTATCTCCTGTGGACGAACCTGACTCTGCTATACTCAGCGGGGTCTTGACTTACAAATTTATTTGTTGGCCAAGAAACCCTATCAACAAGCATTGACATCCACTGCTGGCTCTTGCATAATAGGACATGCATCAGAAGGATGGCTCGTTTCACCACAGATTTCACAAGCCCTTGAACTTGAAGCTCCATTACCCACCAACAGTTGATTCATCATAGCCTTGAGCTCCCTTACTTCAGCATTAAGAGAGTCATTCACAGAATTTACAGACCTATTGTTGGACCTCTTTCTCTGGTTCCTGCATTGTTCAGCTAAAGTTTCCAACTTTTCAAACGCTTGCCTCGGAGTGAGATTCTTATAAGAACCTCCACAAGACGCATTCATCATGCGCTTATCAGCATCACAAAGCCCTTCAATAATATAGCAAAACAGATCTTTTTTAGAATAGCCATGATAGGGACAGCTGGCTATGAGCCTCTTGTAGCGCTCATAGTATTCATACAAAATCTCATCTTCACCCTGCTCTAAACTGCTCAGCTGCTTCTTGATTGATGTTTGCTTGGCAGCAGGGAAATATTTTTCCAGAAAAGCACCTTTCATCTGAGCCCAAGTAGTAATCGTCTCAGGTGCTAAGTATAGAAGCCATTCCTTAGCCGAGTCAGCTAAAGAAAATTGAAAAGCCCTCAACATAAGCTGATCTTCAGTCACATCAGCCGGCTTCATTCCCAGACAGACGGAGTGGAACTCTGTAAGTTGTTTATTCGGATCCTCAACACTCAATCCATGGAACTTAGGCAAATAATGGAGAAGATCGGACTTTAGCTCAAATTTCACACCTTCCCCTAGTGCGGGAAATTAAAGACCAAGCTGTTGTTGCTGTAGATTAGGTGCAGTCAGTTGCCTAATAGTACGATCTGCCATTGTTACTAACTGTTCTTCAACCTCTGAATCAGATGAGGAAGAAGAAGAAGAAGCTGACACCGGATCAAACTGAATGCCCAACACTTGAGCTTGGACTTGACGTCTCAACTCTCTTAGAGTCTTGTTAATCTCTGGATCAAAAGGAACAACAGACGAATGATTAGTAGAACGGGTAAGAACCATAAGAGGTTCTTACCGATTTAGGATTTCCGGGACGAACCAAACCGCGAGCGCGGGTCGTCTAGAAACGCTGTAAAACCGATTCCCCGACAATGAAGCCAAAATTTGACTCGACTAAAGTCATTGTGCCGAGATCAAAAATAAATTAACCCAAAATTACAAACTAGTATAGATGCAAGTAAGGGGTCGAACCCAAGAGAATCAGTGTTTCCAGACAATCAGCAAAGACAAGGGTTTTGGATTTAAAGGAAAGCAGAGTTCATTCAATCAATTCCACCTTTTTAATCCTTCGATCATTGATTCATCCACTTTTCTATATTTCCTAGGTTAATTCCAATTTCCGCTTGTCCACGGTCCAAGCAAAACTATGATATGAACTAGGACGCTTAATTCAAATCATGCAAAGTATTAAGGATAATAGGAAATCAATTTATGCAATCAAACAACGAGTCTCATGCATAAAACAACCATCAAACACTCTTTCTCAAATCCAGTCCACGGTCTTGGAAAAGAGTTGCTTCAAGGATATATAAGATTGCACAGACAACAATCAAACCTAATCCAAACAGTAGATCTAAGTCAATCAAACAAGAAGATCAAGCTCATAAAATCAAACATAGATCATGGAATTAAAAATAAGAGTTTTGATATTAACTTAGTAATAGAAAAGTTACCAGAATCTCATTAAATCAAAACAAAGACTTCCTTGATTGAACAAACTCCAAGGAAGATTAGTTCTCCATAAAAACTGAAATAAACTAGGTTAACCTAAAAAGTAGGCTCTCTAGAGTTGTCTCTCCAAACTGAAAACGAAAACTAGGCATAAATACTAGAACAACCAAAATAACCTAAATATAAAAATAATAAAACATACGATAGAATAAAACAAGTTGGCGCGGACTCGAGGTCAACCCGCGAGCGCGGGTCAGCAACCGCGGGAGCAGCTCCCTTGAGCTCCTGGCCTCGCGGAATCGAACTCCACCGCGATCTCGGCTCCATATCCGAGGGCGCGAGTCTTCTTCTTCGTAGAATCTTCAGTCTTGTATTTCCTTAGCAACCGTTGTAAAGCGAGTCTTCAGCTCAAACTCGGATCTCTGTCTTCAAAGTCTTCATCTGTAGGCTTTACTGATTTTACAAATAAACGCCCTAATCTAGCCTAAAACACTCAAAAATCCTATAAAAATACATAGTTACGCTGTACAGAATCCAGCGTATCAAATCATGAAATGCACACCAATATGCATGTAATGCACACTGAAGATCCACACTAAAAATTATATTAAAAAGTTAACCCGGTTAAAAAAATTTGGGATTACGGGTTACGTGTCGGGTTTTGGGTCCAAGTAGATTTCGTACAAGTCGGGTTTCGAGTTTAGTCAAATTTCGTATTTAGACGGATTCGAGTGTGTAGGGTTTTAGGATTGTCGAAAATAAAGAGAGCCGGTTTTTAGACTTCCAAGATTTGGGATAGTTAGATTTCATTAAATGTGGTGTGGATTTCTTTCAGTAACGTTCACAAGGTTAAAGATGACTTTAGGGGTCAACCCGTTTGACCGGAACAATCACGTCAAAATGATCCACTTCACACATTGACCCGCTTGACTCTTTTGATACATTTGGCTTTATTTTCGGCTATGTTAACCCATTTGTCCTATTTAAATAAAAAAAGACTAATTACAACTACACATTACAGATTCATGAAATGCTCTCAATATACATGAATGTACGCTAATGTTAGTGTTTTTAGTCTAGTTTTTGCTGTGTTTCTTAGTTTGTTTAGTTTAGTTTTAGTAGGTTTTAGAGTTAGTTCTGTGTGTTTTTGGATGAGTTTTCATATTTTGTGAAAAGTATGGAAGCTACTCCGTTTTGTGTCTTTTTGTAGGTTTTTTAGCAGAAGAAGCACTTTTTGAGCGGAGTTGAGGTCTTATGGTGGAGGATGGAAAACTTGGAAGATAAGGGAGAAGATTGCATGAGAAGATCAAGTTGAAGTCCAAGTTAAAGAGGAAAGAAGTTCAAGAAAAGCCAAAATAGAGGCTCGTTAACGATCCTGTGAAGGTCGTTAACGAGGCTACAAGATAGAAGTTTTTTGGAGGGAATTAGCAATTTCTATCGACCCTGTGCGGGGTCGTTAACGAAGGCTCCGTGTCGGTAGAGGCGTAACCGACTTTAGGTTGTTATATCTTTTATCTTGTTATCTTTTAAGTAGGGTAAGTTTTTATCTTTTAGTCTTTATAATAGATAATTTCTTAGTATAAATACCCTTGTTATAAGCTTAGGCAAGGGGGCTGTCATATTAGTTTTAGGAGAAGTCGAGTAAGGAGAAGATATCGGACTGAGTTCGTTCGAGAGAGAGAACTTAAGGTCGGTAGTTGAATTTTTGCTCGGTGTTCTTAATTGTTTTCAGATTCAACGAAGTTTGTAAGACGATATTTTCTTATCAATTTCAAGTAAGTTTAGTTTTGTTTTTAATGTCTTATTTGATAAAAGTTGTTTTGTTTATTTCCATGAGTAGTGAGTAGTTTTCTTATCTAGGGTCGGGGTTGAAACCCGACATAGTTGTGCATGTTTGAATGAGTAGGTTGATGTTTTGATTGCCTTTTATCTATTAAATTGCTTGTTGTGCTTATGATTAGACGATAGTCGAGGTAATTTGAGTTTTCAACTTGATCGAAAGAGAAAGTTATGAACTTTAGTGTTGATATTGTTCGTTAACGAAAGTTTCGAGCTTTGGATTCAAAACAAGTGATAGAGTGAATTGATTCATGAAAATTGATTGATTTGCTTGTTGTTCAGCGAAAGTTGATATAATTTATCTTTAAAGGCCTGATCTTTATCTACATATGAGTTTTTATACATAGCTATGTCGTGGTAACCCTTGTCCTAGATCTTTTATTTCATTGAATTAGTTCGTTTGCTTTCGAATCATTCGTTATCGAGTTAACTTACTCTCGGTACCGAACCTGTATACTAGGTCATTAGTTGTTCTGTGTTCGTAGGTTTTCCAGGTTCGTTAACGACCCTGACAAGGTCGTTAACGAGGTTGGTCGTAGTTGTTTTTAGCCTGTGTTGCTTTGTTTTCTTGTTTTAGTAGTTGATAGACAAACAATCGTGCTTCCCATGGAATGATCCCGACTTCGCTATACTCAGCGGGGTCTTGACTTATAAATTTGTTTGTTGTCAAGAAACCCTCCTTCAATAAATTGGCGCCGTTGCCGGGGAAGCAATAGTGTTTGTTTGTTTATCTGTGGGTCTGGGAATAGCCCGACCTCGTTTTTGTTTTAATTTTGTTTTCTCTGTTTGTTTTCCTAGCGTATGCCAGCAGGACGTCACAAGCTCGAATTTGACAACACAGGTTACTATTCAAAACCTGAACGCACCTTGCACCGTAGACAAAGAGAAAACCGATCCATGGCTACACCTGAAGAGATGGCTCGACAGATGGAAGTCCTTCAGAAGCGGATGGAGGAGCTACAAGCTGATCGAGATTCCGTTGCTGCCATTGCTGAACGTGAACGAGTTAACAGTGCTCGTTTACAAGAAGAGCTGAATGCCTATCCGAGGAATGCTAAGCAATATATGCATCCAAAACTAAGTGTGCCAGAGTCTGCAATTGTGCTTCCGGAGATAGAGAAGACATTTGAGATTAAATCTCAATTTATATTCTTAATAAAGAGGGCTCAGTTTGAAGGAAAACCTACTAAGTGCCCTATGGAACATATTAGGAACTTTCTTGATTTATGTGACACTATTGCTGTTGAAGGTGTCTCACTTGAATATGTTCTTTTGAAAGCTTTTAGGTGGTCTCTTACTGGAAAGGCCCTGAGCTGGTTGGAGAGCTTACACCTAAGTCTATCAGGACTTGGAAGGCTTTGTATGATGAATTTCTTACAAAGTTTTTCCCTCCTGTTAAGACAACGGATTTGAGAAAACGCATCACCTCCTATCACCAGCTACCTAATGAGACCTTTGTAGAGACATGGGAAAGGTTTAAAGAGATGCTTAGACATTGCCCTACTCATGGGCAACCTTTATATGTACTCCAAGAAATCTTTTTTCAAGGGATCAATGCAGAAACGAAGAACCGCATCAACTCACATACTGCGTGCGGTTTTATAGAGATGGATCCCACAGCTGCATGGGAATTGCTGAATAAGCTTTCTAACTATGAAGCCATTTATGGTACCCAACAATCACCCCAGCCCCATAGGCGTCTCTACGTACCTACTAAGGACGAAGTTGATCCCGATGTCAAAAATCAATTTCTACAAGACGAGGTCAACCGCCTTAAGAAACAGGTAAGTTTTCTGAAAGCCTCTCAACCTTGTCAAGAATGTGGCTCTTTTGCCCATATTACTTCTGCTTGCACTAACATCGAGTAGGTAAGAGCCGTTGAGACCTATGCTAAGATGAATTACATGAGAGGTCCATACAGGAACCAACCTAATAACTTTGACAGGCCAAACAACTATCCAACGTGGGGCAATCAAAATCCGAATTCAAACTATGCAGCGCCTCCACCAGATAGACGACCTGCGCCATATATACCCCCGGGCTACCAAGAGCCACCATCCTGGGCACAAGGGTTACATGAAGGCATTAACGGAGTCCATAACAAATTCAATGAAGTCCATAGCAAGATTGATGGAATCCAAGCCAACCTTAACAACCAATTAAAAAGATGGGGAGAGTTCGATGTGTGGAAGAAGAATGTCGTCTCCCAGTGATAGATTGCATTTAGGTAGGGTTTAGGATGCATATTTATGTTTGTTTTGCATGTGTTTTAGCTTAGTTTAGCGTAGTTCTTAGGTTTTTTTGGTTTTCTAGGGAATTGGGTTTTGCGCTTGTTTTGTTCGGTTTTGCAGATCTTTAGGTGAACAAGCATGGACGGGATGGATCTTAGTGGACTATGGAGGTGTTTCAGGAAGCTTAGAGTGATACAAGTGAAGATTGGAAGAACCAAGACCCAAGAGCTTGAAGGATAAAAACGCTTAAACCCGGGCTATGCATTGGAGTTCTTGTTTTGACACCGCTATCTTGCGATGCTTGTTTTGGGAGCTATAGTGCTCGGATGAGACTCAATTTGGTATCACTGGAAAGCTAATTCAAATATCTACAATTCGTATTTTTACTCCGAGTCCAAATTCCAACTTGAAGGGGGTGAAAACAGCCTCCGAAGTGTCGCCTAAAATGCTGAACCGAGAGTGCCGCGGGCAAAACATGAACCTCCGCGGCCGCGGCACGTTAGAAGGAGACCGCGCCTTGCTGTTTTACACGGAGAAGTTGGGCCGCGAGTTTTGGGCTTCGATTTGGGCCATGATTGTATGTTTTCCGACTGGTTTGATGTAATTTCGGGATAATTTGATATTTGGATATCTTTTAGGAGTATTTAAACCTTGTTTTTAGTTTCTCTTTCATAACTTGGATCATAACTTTTGGAGGCTAGGTTTTTCTCTCTAGAGGCAGACTTTGAAACTCTTGTAAGTTTGTTTTTAATTCAATTATGCATTGCTAAATTTATTGTGTTTGGCTAGTTATTGAAGTCATGATTTGCATATTGTTGTGAGGTTTGATTGATTCTCAACAAACTTGAATAGAATTTATTCCCTATGCTTAATTGAGTCTAAACTAGGGTTTTGTTAGATTGATCACCTAATTGAAAATCTAGTTATAACTGAATCTTATTAATTACCGGTTGGAGTTAATTTGATCAAGAGTATACTTTAATCAATTTAGTACTGGTTGGACAAGTTAGTTAAAGAAGGGAATAAATTCAGAAGTCACTTAGATGTCTGGTTGCTCTAAGTGTTTGTTTCTATTGATAACTTGAATCATTATGCTGTTGTCTAATTGATTCTAGGAGGTCTTCTAGGTTGTTAGATGATTAGGGTTGTTAGACTGGTAGTTCTATCAACTAAATCTGAAGTTTGGGTCTTAATCCTTAGTAGGGTCATTATCCACAATAGATTATTCAAGTGAGAAGAGAATCAATAGAATCGATGATCAACAAATCAATGTCATGATGGATTTAACTAGTTGAACACGCTTGTCTCTTATTGATTTACATCATCCTTTGCATTTATATTTACTTTGATTTTTGCATAGTAGTTTAGATAATCATTCTGAAAACCCCCCTTTGGTTACTTGGCATCCAAGTAATAGCACAAATACACGATTTCTCGTGGGATCGACCCTTGCTTACCATTCTACTCAGATTGGTTAAGTTAGGAATCTTTGATAGGTAAACAACTAAAAAATACCTCATCAAATTTGGCGTCGTTGCCGGGGACTCATCGCTATTTGTGTTTTTACTTTTGTGCTATTCTTGGTGTTGTGAACCTATCTTACGGTTCATAACACCCGTGCTACTAATCTATGGCTTTGTTCGATTGTAGACAGTTGTAGGATGATCACTTCCATGACTATTTTTTTAGATTTCAAGACCATCTGTTTGAACTTGGTACTTGAGGATTGCAATATAGTGATAGAGAGGTAAACATGGGAGTTGTCCATGGTATGAATTTTGAGACAAGAGGATTGACCGACTATATGAGCAATGAGAGGCTTTTATTTATGAGACCTGATGAATGTTGGGATTTCTTTTGTTTTATGAGCCATCAAAGCTTTCTAGTTGAGTCATCTTCTCAACCACCCCAGTCGGTTGATAAGTCTCTTGGGGATATAATCATGGATATCTCAAAAAGGGCGGATGCTATAATCATGGAGCATTGTGAGTCATGCTCTTCAAGTTTTCATTCCACAATCTCATGTCCTTTTGAGTTGTGTGAAAGGAGTGGTGGAATCACATTGGAGTCAAACGATCATGAGTCAGACACTCAGATTCAAGTTGAGGAGCAATCTACTACACTTGATGTGAGTTATGGAGATGAATTTGATGCCCAATATGAATTCACACCTATAAGTCATGCTGAGCAGATTATCACAGAGCCAAAGGAAGTCTGTGCTGACATAGAGATTCTTATAGAGCCTAGGGAGCCTGAGATATCTTTACCCATGTGGATTAAATTGCTTGAGGGTTTTGTGGTTTTGGAAGAAGACTCATTTTTTGACCATGATGACTTCTTTGTTGATGAAGTAGACAACCATGAGGGAGAAAAACAACATGATACATCTATTAAGTCTCTCGCTGTCATGGTGTGCCCTATGTTAGGCCTTGACATCCCATGTTCCAATTTCTCCACCTTCTCACATCTAGAGCTTATGGAGTTCCAAGATGAGAAGCCAAGTCTACAACACAAGGTGGACGATGAGAAATACATGGAGTTCATCTTTGAAGAAAGTGGTAGTGATTGCAAGTACTTCAACCCACATTGTAAGTATTTTCTAAAGCCACCACTTGTGCTGAATTTATTTAAGCAATTTCCATTTCATGCTAACTGGTCACACATGTTTGATAAGTTAAAACGGTCTTTAAAAGCTATATTATGCATCTTTAATTTATCATTGTGTTACTTATGCTTTTCTGAGATGTGTGCATATGGATTTGACAGGTTATTAAGGACATTGACAATGTATAATCTTGTCTAATCATGCTAAGAGTCAAGCTAATGCCGTTAAATAAGCGCTTCTTGGGAGGCAACCCAAGGTTTAGAGTAGTTTTGTTTTTCAGTTATAATCTTTTGCTTTTTAGGTAGTTTTTTTTTTTGTGTTAGATATTCCAGGTTTGAAGATTGATAACCCGAAGAACCATCACCGTCGGATTTCCCGCCGCACTACCCGGATAGCTAGAGTTTTTGTGAGTATTTCTCTTCTCTTTACTTTTTACTATACTTTGGGGACAAAGTATGTTTTAAGCATGGGGGAAGGGAATTACTTTTGCATAACATGTAGTTGCATTAGTTTAGGTCATATTTAAAATTTTTGCATGCATTGATTAAAATTCCTGAATAATGAAAAAATAATCAGAAAAATTTGAAAAATACAAAAATATTGCATTTAGGTTCTTATTTCCCCATTGTTTAATTCCTCTTGTGTTTCTAAGTTAAGTATAAGTTCTAACCCATGATTTGCATGATTTGCTGAAGTTGATATGATATGAGCATGATCATTGATCAATTACCTTGATTATAGGACTGAGCATGTATTTATCTTGAGTATATGATTCATTTTGAAGTTCTAGACAAAAAATTAGCCTTGTGAGATATTTTTGGCCTTTCATGATTATTTGTTCTCTATACATTCTTGAGTGTATCACCATGATTATCTAGTTCTAGAACTTGTGTTAATACTCTTTTTCAAGGCTGCTTTATATGATTGAATGCATGACATTAAAATGATTGAGGCAATGTTTCTTTATTAGCCTATTATTTCCCTTCCTACCCAACAAGATCCATGTTCTTCACACCCCTATTTCTTTTGAGCTTGAAGCCTATTTTGTTAGCTCCGCAAAATGATTCCTAGCCTAATAAGCTTGCCCATAATCCGGGATTTAGGACTTAGGTTGTGTTTTTGCTTTTGTGTGAGTTTGATGTAAGTATGGGGGAATTGGAAGAAAAGGTGGAAAAAGAGGAAATAAAACTCTTGTGTGAGCAAAGTGAAAAAAATGAAGATGAAAAGTTTGTACAAAGCAAAAGAAAAAAATTTGAGCTTAATTGTCAGTAGTCTTCATTAGTAGCAAAGAAAGAGTTGAAGAAGAGGCAAAGAAAGAAAAAAAAAAGAAACAAAGTGTTTAAATGTGTGTTATGGAGTTGAGAAGGAAAGTTTGGGAGAAGTAAGAAGAAAAAGTGTAAAGTTTGGGTTAGGATTAGTTCTTTATCCCGAATTTAGCACCACATGCCAAATATTATCCCTTCCAAATTTCTCTTTACCTTGGCCCCATTACAAGCCTTAAAAAGACCTCATGATTTTTGTTATGTGTTTGATCCCCATCGGTGGAGATTTAGAACGCTGATGCAAGCTTATGGTAGTCTAGTTTTCATGGTTGATTTTGAGTGAAACACATACCCTTAAACACTTGAGAGTTTAAGTGCAAACACAATTACATTGGTGAGGTCTAGAATGAACAAATGGTCTTTACTTTTTGCTTACCATAATGCATGTTAAGAAGTCTTGGTCAGGTTTTTAATTATATGTGAAATGCTTGTTTGACTTGAGATGAATGTATGATTGCATTTCTTTGGTGTGATTTGGATTTATGTCTTGCTTGAGGACAAGCAAGGGGTTAAGCATGGGGGAATTTGATAGCTTGCATTTACGTAGGGTTTAGGATGCATATTTATGTTTGTTTTGCATGTGTTTTAGCTTAGTTTAGTGTAGTTCTTAGGTTTTTAGGTTTTCTAGGGAATTCGGGTTTTGCGCTTGTTTTGTTCGGTTTTGCAGATCTTTAGGTGAACAAGCATGGACGGGATGGATCTTAGTGGACTATGGAGGTGTTTGAGGAAGCTTAGAGTGATACAAGTGACGATTGGAAGAACCGAGACCCAAGAGCTTGAAGGATAAAAACGCTTAAACCCGGGCTATGCATTGGAGTTCTTGTTTTGTCACCGCTATCTTGCGATGCTTGTTTTGGGAGATATAGTGCTCGGATGAGGCTAAATTTGGTATCACTGGAAAGCTAATTCAAAGATCTACAATTCTTATTTTTACTCCGAGTCCAAATTCCAACTCGAAGGGGGTGAAAACAGCCTCCGAAGTGTCACCTGAAATGCTGAACCGAGAGTGCCGCGGGCATAACATGAACCTCCGCGGCCGCGGCACGTTAGAAGGAGACCGCGCCTTGCTGTTTTACGCGGAGAAGTTGGGCCGCGAGTTTTGGGCTTCGATTTGGGCCATGATTGTATGTTTTCCGACTGGTTTGATGTAATTTCGGGATAATTTGATATTTGGATATCTTTTAGGAGTATTTAAACCTTGTTTTTAGTTTCTCTTTCATAACTTGGATCATAACTTTTGGAGGCTAGGTTTTTCTCTCTAGAGGCAGACTTTGAAACTCTTGTAAGTTTGTTTTTAATTCAATTATGCATTGCTAAATTTATTGTGTTTGGCTAGTTATTGAAGTCATGATTTGCATATTGTTGTGAGGTTTGATTGATTCTCAACAAACTTGAATAGAATTTATTCTCTATGCTTAATTGAGTCTAAACTAGGGTTTTGTTAGATTGATCACCTAATTAAAAATCTAGTTATAACTGAATCTTATTAATTACCGGTTGGAGTTAATTTGATCAAGAGTATACTTTAATCAATTTAGTACCGGTTGGACAAGTTAGTTAAAGAAGGGAATAAATTCACAAGTCACTTAGATGTCTGGTTGCTCTAAGTGTTTGTTTCTATTGATAACTTGAATCATTATGCTGTTGTCTAATTGAATCTAGGAGGTCTTCTAGGTTGTTAGATGATTAGGGTTGTTAGACTGGTAGTTCTATCAACTAAATCTGAAGTTTGGGTCTTAATCCTTAGTAGGGTCATTATCCACAATAGATTATTCAAGTGAGAAGAGAATCAATAGAATCGATGATCAACAAATCAATGTCATGATGGATTTAACTAGTTGAACACGCTTGTCTCTTATTGATTTACAACATCCTTTGCATTTATATTTACTTTGATTTTTGCATAGTAGTTTAGATAATCATTCTGAAAACCCCCCTTTGGTTACATGGCATCCAAGTAATAGCACAAATACACGAGTTCTTGTGGGATCGACCCTTACTTACCATTCTACTCAGATTGGTTAAGTTAGGATTCTTTGATAGGTAAACGACTGAAAAATACCTCATCACCCAGTTAGGGAACCTCGCTGCACAGATTCCAAGACCACAAGGGCAACTCCCGGGTCGTCCCAAGGAGAACCCTAGAGGACAAATAGCGGTGGTGCACCTTAGGAGCGGAAAGACACTACCGAGTGTGTCCAAGCTTAGGAGAAGAGCTCCAAAACTGACAAGGAAGCCACGACTCAGCTCGATAACGAACTAGAGAGGGTCGTTACCAAACCTGAACAATTTGGTAACGATTCTCCCAGGGTTGTTAACCACCTCAGTCCTTGTAAGTTCCCTATTCCGAGCTCCTATCTCAATCCCAGGCTCGTTAACGACCCCACTAGGGTCGGGACCGATCCTCCAAATGCACCAATCGACCCTAATGTCGACCCGGTAACATCACCTCTCGAGCCCGATTTGGCTCCGAGAGTGGTGAAATCTCTTCCCTTTCCTACTAAGAAGTCTAAGAACTTTTCTGAAGGCAAGTTTAACGTTTCGTTAAGATTCTCCAAGGCTTAAATATTTTCTATCCCATTCGCTGAGGCCCTAAGCGAAATGTCGGCTTACACAAAGTTTTTGAAAGACATTCTTAGCAGGAAACGATCCATTACAGAGCTTCAAGATGAGGTCAGATCCATTACTCTTCTAGAGAAATTAGGCGACCCAGGGAGATTCGCTATAACAATTGGCATAGGCGACCACCGATTCAAGGTTCTATGTGATTTGGGAGCCAACGCCAGTCTACTCCCTCTGTCAATCTGGTCAAAAGACAACATGGGACCATTGGAGCCGATCAACATGAGGTTATACATGGCGGATGGCTCATGCGTCAAGCCAACAGGGGTCATAGAAGACTTTCCGGTTCAAGTGGGCAAATTCTTTGTTCCTAACGATTTCATAGTTATGGCAATGCACGAAGATCCGGTGGTTTCTATTATCTTAGGGAGACCATTCTTCGCCACAGCCGGAGCCATAATTGATGTTAGGAAGGGACTCGTAACTTTGGAAATTGGGGATGAGGCGGCTGAATTTCGTTTCAACCCGACAATGAAGGAAACAGATAGAGCTGAATTTAAGATGCTCTACACCCACAATGAATTCATCGAATGTGGGGACCCCGTTGGAAGACTATTGGCAAGTGATGTATTCTCAAGTCAAAGATGGGCCGAGATAGCTCCTGTAGTATCCGTAACGAGTTCACCAACCTCGGTACCGAATCTCCTGGAAGATGAATGTAGCTCGTTAACGACCCTGCATGCCTCGTTAACGACCCTGGCCGAGGATAATGCAATCTCGGCATTTGAATACCTTGAAGAGGTGTTGAAGACGAAGCCAGAAGAACCAATTCTCATTCCAGCTAAACCTTCTCCAACACTCAATCCTCTTCCAGAATCTCTCAGGTATGAATTTCTTGGTCCTAATTCTACTTTTCTAGTCATCATCAATGCTAAATTAAAAGACGAGGAAGTAGAGAAGCTACTCACTGTGCTTAGGACACATAGAAAAGCCATAGGTTACTCTCTTGATGATATAACCGGCATATCTCCTTCACTTTGCATGCATAGGATATACATAGAGGATAATCATAAACCCACTATAGAGCATCAACGTAGGTAAATCCTAATATGAAAGAAGTGGTTAAAAAGGAAATCATTAAATTACTTGATGCTGGGATAATATTTCTTATATCGGACAACCAATGGGTTAGTCCGGTCCATGTAGTCCCGAAAAAAGGAGGAATGACCGTAATAGAAAATGAAAAAAGGAGAGTTAATCCCCACTAGGACCACAACTAGTTGGAGGATGTGCATTGATTATAGGAAGCTCAACAGTGCTACTAGAAAAGATCATTTTCCGCTTCCTTTCATTGATCAAGTATTAGAACGCTTAGCCCAGCATGATTATTTTTGTTATTTAGATGGCTATATCGGTTTTTGGCAGATTCTCATTCATCCCGATGATCAAGAAAAGACTGCCTTTACATGTCCCTATGGGACTTTCGCTTACAAAAGAATGTCATTTGGGCTTTGCAATGCCCCCGCCACCTTCCAAAGGTGTATGATGGCAATTTTTTCTGATATGATAGAGGATATTGTAGAGGTCTTTATGGATGATTTCTTTGTGTATGGTTCTTCCTTTGATGCTTGTCTTGCTAACCTTGCATGTGTTCTTACAAGATGTGAAGAAACCAACCTTGTGCTTAATTGGGAAAAATGTCATTTCATGGTCCAAGAGGGGATAGTATTAGGACATCTTGTCTCTAAAAGAGGGATAGAAGTAGATAAAGCAAAAATTGAGCTTATTGAAAAACTAACTCCTCCCTCTTCTGTAAAAGACATTAGGAGTTTTTTAGGGCATGTTGGCTTTTACAGATGCTTTATCAAGGATTTTTCTAAGATAGCTAAACCTCTGACCAACCTACTAATGAAGGATGTAGTGTTTGAGCTGTCTCCAGAATGTCTTGAAGCATTTTACAGGTTAAGGGCAGCCCTCGTCTCCGCCCCTATTATGCAGTCCCCGGATTGGACTTTGCCTTTTGAGATTATGTGTGACGCCAATGACTATGCTGTTAGCGTAGTCTTGGGACAACGGAAGGATAAAAAGCTCCACGCTATCTATTACGCAAGTAAGACGCTTGATGAGGCGCATAGTAAGTATACCACAACAGAGAAGGAATTCCTAGTTGTGGTATTTGCTTTTGAAAAATTCCGGTCCTATCTTGTTGGTTCGAAAGTGATTGTTTATACTGACCATGAGGTCGTTAGATATCTAATGGCCAAAAGGATGCCAAGCCTAGTTTTCTTCGTTGGATGCTCTTATTACAAGAATTTGATAATGAAATTAGAGATAAAAAGGGGGCAGAAAATTGGTGGCAGACCATTTATCTAGGCTGCCGGTTGAGCACATCACTGAATCCAACAACGAAGTGCCAATAAATGACTCCATACGAAACGAACACCTCATGCTGAACGAGGTTGAACTCAACAAGGCCCTTGTTACCGACCCCTTCAGGGTCGGTATCGAACCACCGAAGCTGGAGAGCGTAGATCACGAAGGAGATCACTTGAGGTGCATCGACACCACAATCGGGAAAGCCGTTACCAAGCCACGCGAGGTCGTTACCGAGGGTAACACAACAGCTCCAAGGTCGTTAATGACCAAAACATATTCGGTAACGACCCAGTCTGGTAAGTTTTCTCAACCCGAACTCGTTCATTTCAATTCAATTCCTTCCTCATCTCTTGCTTCTACTTCTTTCAAATCAATTCATGCTCTTAGAGGATAAAAAGCCCCTTGGTGTGCGGATTTTGCTAACTACCTTGTAGGTGGCGTAATCCCTGAGGGACTAACCCCACAAAAGAAAAAGAAGTTTCTTCACGATGTCAAACAGTACTATTGGGATGATCCTTACTTGTTTAAACAAGGAAGTGATCACCTCTTTAGACGCTGTATTCCAGAAGAGGAGATAGAGAGTGTGATCCATCAATGTCACACACTTCCTACTGGAGGCCATGCAAAAGGATTCAAAACCACAGCGAAGATTCTTCAAAGTGGTCTCTATTGGCCAACCATCTTTAAAGACGTACAGGCTTATGTGACAGCATGTGATGAATGCCAACGCTCTGGTAACATCACTTGGAGACATGAAAAGCCGCTGACCGGGATACTAGAGGTCGAGTTATTCGACGTATGGGGCATAGACTTCATGGGACCTTTTCCTGCATCGGGCCCCTACCAGTATATCCTGTTGCAGTTGATTATGTCTCTAAGTGGGTGGAGGTCGTTGCTACAAGGACCAATGATGCTAAAACCGTGGCCAAATTTATTAAGACTAACAGTTTTCCCAGGTTTGGCGTTCCAAGGGTCCTCATTAGTGATGTGGATCTCACTTCATTAAGCGGAGTTTTGAAGCACTTTTGACTAAGTTTGGGGTATCACACCAGGTGACAACACCATACCATCCCCAAACTAGTGGCCAAGTTGAGGTTTCAAACAGGCAGATCAAGAGCATATTGGAAAAGACGGTGTCCCGCTCAAGGAAGGATTGGTCATCTAAATTGGATGACGCTCTATGGGATTATAGGACAGCATACAAGACGCCCCTATGCACCACCCCCTACAATCTAGTGTATGGCAAGTAGGGGTGTTCAAAAATATCCGATCCGGTCAATCCGATCCAGTGATCCGACGATCCGATCCGCGAAAATCCGAATCCGTTGGAAAATTATCCGAATCCGATCCGAGAAAATTAGTCGGATCATCGGATCGGATATGGATCGGGTCGTCAAACACCCCGGATATCCGAGGGTATAATACTATACATATATATTTTGTGCAATAACAAAAAAATTTAATAGTCCAAATAGTTTTATGTGCTTCGACTTCCTAGTACTACCCCTTTTTTGTTTGTTTTCTTAATTATTTTTAATATATTTCACCCCACAAATAAAATTAACCTAAATCTATATTTAGCACCCCATTTTTATTTTATTTTAAATTATTTTTCTCTTTCATGTATGCGGATGATTATTTGGATCATGATTTTTGGGTGAAAATAAAAATATGAATATTCGGATATCCGCCACAAATATCCGATCAGATCCGAGCTATACGGATAGGATATCTGGGTATACCCGGATCGGATACGGATATGGTTTTAGAGAAAATTTTATTGCGGATATCCGATCCGATTAGCCGGATCGGATTGGATTTCCGGTTATGAACACCCCTAATGGCAAGGCATGCCATTTACCGGTCGAGATGGAGCACAAAGCATTATGGGCTCTTAAGGAGCTCAACATGAACCTCAACGCAGCCGGAGCAAAACGATTCATGGACTTGCAAGCACTAGAGGAGTTGAGGCTTAAGGCGTACGAAAATGCCGAAATCTACAAGGAGCGCACCAAATGGTGGCATGATCAGAAATTGGTGCCCAAAACTTGTGAAGTTGGTGACAAGGTACTTCTCTTCAATTCTAGACTCCGTTTATTCCCAGGTAAGCTAAGGACAAGATGGAGTGGGCCATTTGTGGTTCACCACATCTATACTCACGGGGCGGTAGAGTTGATCGATAACTACAGCGCTATCTTCAAAGTTAACGGCTACCGATTGAAAAGGTTTTATGATCAACCCGACCCGGACGAAAAGATTGGAGTCACCATGGCTCTTACAACGTCGGACTAGCCAAGGTAAGTACGTCGAGCTAACGACGTTAAAAATAGAGCTTACGGTTGGCAACCCGGTTTTTAGTTTAGTTTAGTTTTTTCTTTCTTTTTAGATCTTTTTCTTAGCTTTCTTTTGAGTTTTTAGTAGTTTAGAAGTTAGCAAGATAGAATTGTTTGGAGCTAACATGATACAGGGAGTTGGGCTCGGAAAAACGCTGAAAAGCAAGTCACACAGGCTCGTTAATGACCCCACCCAGGGTCGTTAACGACCCATTTCGAGACCCGGATAAGCGGACACGGCTAGGTAAGTGTTTCTAACCTAATTCTATCTTCTACCCATTCTACCTATGCCGCCTCTCCCCCTACCTCTTGCCCCTCCTATTTAACCCTCCCCAAAACACCCAAATCTCACACTCAAATCTCAATCCAAAGCTCAAATCCTCAAACAAATCCCACTGATTCTCTCTACCCACCACCAATCGGTGCACACCGCCCCTACCCCCGGAATCACACCACGATAACAAGCCCTCCACTCTCAAGTTCGTTATCGGTGAACTACTAGACTCGTTACCCTCCCCAAATTCAATCCTTGTTCTTTAATTCAACGGTATGATTTCTACACCCTAACTTTATATTTGCAAGATTCATGATTTTAGGGGTAAAAATTTCATATCTTGATCTTGTTTGATGTGATTGAGTTGCATGTCTACATTGCACAATGATTCTAGTTCTTCTACGAATGGTGCTTGATCTTGATTTATATTGGGTTGTTCTTGCTTAAGTTTGCATTGAAATTTTGATCAGAAAAGCATGAATTTACTTTTTCTTGAATTGAGTTTATCTTCACCATGAAATTTTGGCAATTTTAGCATGATCGGGTGGGGTAATCGAGCAAGTATGGGGTGTATATGCTCGATTGCTTGTCTTATATGGGATTGTGATCCATGCTTGAATAATTGGAAAATTTTGGGGTTTAGAACTCGGAATAATCCGCGAGTGTTCTCGCCCAGGCTTGTTAACGACCTGTCCAAGCTCGTTAACGACCCTGCAATATGTCCAGTTTTAAAAACACAAGCCCAGGCTCGTTAACGACCCAATTGGATCGTTAACGAGGCAAGTTGAGAGCAATCCCAAGGCCAAGTATAGGGTCTCTTTTATATTGGTTTGAGTGGATCTTATCTTGTACAATTCATGTTTTTGTAGGTCCATATGGCAAGAACTAGCATAGCTACCACAAGAGTCGGGAAGAAGAAGAGGACTCAATGTTCCCCGTCCCCTCCCCGTATGGACAATGTCATTTTGGCCACTCAAGCACAAGTCGGCCGCTTTGATGCCATTTTGGAGAAGGACCACTACACTAGGTGGTTCTCGAGGTCAAGTGCTAAGGAAATGGGGTTTTATGAGGAAATCAAGCACGCTTTTACCATCCTCGGAGTGCCTCAGCAGTTGAAGAAAGAGGCGATATTGCACTACCCGGCTCTCACCGCCGAGTTCTTGGCCACTCTCGAGACAAATTTCAAAACCAAGACCTCGGTGGGAAGGATAAGATTCCGGCTAGGCAATGTCAACCATGAGTGCACAATGGCAGAGTTTAATGACTATCTCGAGCTTCCTAACCCTTCTCGGGACTACAAAATCAAGGACTACAAGGTGAGCAAAACTTGGAGTTACATTTCCGGGGAAATTGAACCTTCCGCCGCAGCACTTTCCAGGGCAAGCATCCCAAACCCATCTTCCGGATCATTCTCCGAGTATTAGCCGCCACATTTTGGCCCAAGAGAGAGTTGAATAGACCAACACGGACAGAAGTTGCATGCCTTCGTACCATACTTTTTGAGGATCCCGCCCCGATGAACATGGGGTATGAATGGTTGCAATATGTTGAGAAGCATGGGATCAAGTCTAAAGAAGTGTGGTGCAGGAATCTGGTTAGTCTTTTGGCGGACAAGATCGGCATAGATCTCTCCCTCTACACGCCAAACCATGCCCAATTGCTCGACAAGAACTATTGGTTTGTTTCCGGCATTTTTGTGCGGACCAAGATAGGGCATGCCACCAAAGTACTTGGCCAAGATGTCCCTCTTACCCTGGCGAAGATGGAGCTTCTTTACGTACCAAATTGGTACGAGTCTTGGACGGGTCATGCATTCACGTTAGAACATAAGCCACAAGATGAGCTGTCGTTGAGGCCGTGTGAGACACGGTTTGAGAGAGAAGGAGAAGCTATGGATGAAGATGATGATGCAACGGAGGCAGCCACAGAAGAGCTCGATATCGAAGACAATGACCTCGGTACCGAGGATTTGGGCAACAATGACAACTTCATTAACGACGCACCCAGGGTCGTTAACGACTACTTCAAGGCTACTTCCGAGGCATACAGCTTCGGTAACGACCCCCCGCCACCGCCTGCCGTGCCACAATCTTATGATCTTATGCCTTATAACTCGGTGATTTTTCAAGACCACTTCCAGCCTCAAGATCACTACCAACCACCTCCTCAACCCACTTACACTGGATCGAGTGTTCCACCTCCATGGGACGATGATCTTTCATTTCAGATGCAACAACTCAACTTGCAGTAGACACAGCTCCACCAAAGGATGGATCGTTGGGAGGGTGTCTATTCCGCTCGTATGGCTTTGGATGATGCGAGGCATCAACATGCGGATGCTCGTTGGCGGACTATGGAGCAAAGGGTGACGATTGATGAGGAGCGTTGGAAGACCATGTATGAGTTTATGGGGAACTTTGAGTGCCAGTTTCCACCACCAGGGCGCTGATTCAGCTTTTGACAAGTTGTTTCTTTTCTGCTTCAATTATCTTGTAAGTTTTTCTTTTTCTTTCTTTTTTCTTTCTTTCCTTTTCTTCTGCTTAGTTTTATTACCGTGGGGACACTGTAATTTTAAGTATGGGGTGGGAAAGGGAAGAAAAACTTGGTTGTGTATTTTGTTTGTTTTGTGTGTCTTGTTTTTTCTAGTTGTCTTTGTTTTTTTAAATAAAAAAATCACCAAAAAATTTCAAAAAGAGTTTTTAGAATGGATAAATACCCTCTCTTTTGGTTCTATGATAGTAGTTGCTAGCATGATCATATAATTTCTTGCAAGCATGTTTTTGATGGTATAGCCCGATTCTTGATTAAAGTTGTTTTTATAGAGGAATAGTATTTGATGAAATTGAGCATGTATAAGTTTTAGCATGAGTGATGCAATCCAACAAAAATTTCCTTGTGAGTTATTTTTGGCCTTATAGGGAGAACATCAAAAATCCATCTTCTTTCTTGTGTGATTTACTCTCTTTATGTATATTATCTCTTGGAATTGTGATGGTTATCTATTTCTTGAGACCTATATAAGATTTATAGTTCATTACTTGTGAAAGTCAGATGATAGAGAACTTATTTTTATAAGCTCTATTAATCTTTATCCACCCTTACATGATCCTTCTTTTGATAACCAATTTGAGCCTTTAAGCCTTTTATTTTTAGCTCCACAAAATTAATCCCTAGCCGATGATAGCTTGACCCTATTCGGGGATTAAGACTTAGTTTGGAGAGGTTTGTTTTGTAGAGTGAAAATGTTATGTTTGGTTCAAAACAAGGTTTTTGGGAAGGATAGATTGGAAGTCTCTTGTTTTGATTTGTAAAAGATCTCTTGGTAAGAAAGGATGCACAAGAAGAAGAAGGTTGTTGGTTTAAAAGAAACAAAACGAGTAGATATTGTAGCTCGTTGACGAACTAGTTTGGGTCGTTAACGAGGCTGTTCGAGCTGGAAAAAAAAGAAGAGAGCTGAAAAAAAAAAGAAGAAAGATGATGAATAAAAAAGAGAAGAAGAGAAGTAAATGTGCATTTGTGTTTAAGAGTTAAACCAGAGATTCTTTTGAGTTTTTTATGAGACTTTCTAGGATATAAAGGGTGAGAGTTTGCGCTTAAAGAAGAGTGAGTTTGGTATGTTGTTTTTATGAGAGTTTTGATATATGTGAGTTTTTAGGAGTCTTTGATTCCCGGATATTATTAGCACCACATATCCAAAATTTTCCACGCCTTATTGTGTTTACCAAGACCCATTACAACTCGGCCGAATGTAAGCTTCTATGAAGTTTTTCATTGAGCCTAAGTTCTCTTGATGATTTTTGCTTGTTTTGACAAATCTTAGGTGGAGAGTTTGGTGATATAAGTTCCAATTTCTATAAGTTTTTGCATATAAGATGAGTTGAGAGATTGAATTTATAAGCCCAAACACTTGAGAGTTGAGAGAAACACATATATCCCTGGTGAGGTTCGATTGTATTTGCTTATGTCTATTAAGTGCTTATATATGTGTGATGACATTAATAGTCATTTGCTATTTTCTGCTATGTTTTTGATGTTTCTTTTAAGTTGATGGCTATTGCTTGATGAGCATGGTTGTTTGGTTTTGATTATTGTATAGTGATTGCTTGAGGACAAGCGAGCTTAAGTATGGGGTATTTTGATGTTCGTGTTTTTAGTATAGTTTTTGGTGTGTTTCTTAGTTTGTTTAGTTTAGTTTTAGTAGGTTTTAGAATTAGTTTTGTGTGTTTTTGGATGAGTTTGCATATTTTGTGAAAAGTATGGAAGCTACTCCGTTTTGTGTCTTTTTGTAGGTTTTTGAGTAGAAGGAGCGCTTTTTTAGCTGAGTTGAGGTCTTATGGTGGAGGATGGAAAACGTGGAAGATAAGGGAGAAGATTGCATGAGAAGATCAAGTTGAAGTCCAAGTTAAAGAGGAAAGAAGTTCAAGAAAAGCCAAAACAGAGGCTCATTAACGATCCTGTGAAGGTCATTAACGAGGCTAAAAGATAGAATTTTTCGGCGGGAATTAGCAATTTCTACCGACCTTGTGCGGGGTCGTTAACGAAGGCTCCGTGTCGGTAGAGGCGTAACCGACTTTAGGTTGTTATATCTTTTATCTTGTTAACTTTTAAGTAGGGTAAGTTTTTATCTTGTTCTAAGCTTAGGCAAGGGGGGTATCATATTAGTTTTAGGAGAAGTCGAGTAAGGAGAAGATATCGAACTGAGTTCGTTCGTTCGAGAGAACTTAGGCTTGAATCTTTTTGTAACACCCCTATTTTACAACGATGAGTATTACCACCAGTGACTTCAGATTTTACCGTCCAAAGCCACCCAAGGCTTTATAAGGTATTAAATTTAAATACAATGCAGAAATTTAACGATAATACATATTATAAAATGGTGCGAACTTGAGACTTTAAATATTGTCATTACATCTTAAATTGTTTCAAAACAACATGATAGAGTTTAAGTATTGGAATTAATAAAACCATGTTCTTGCAAAGTGCAATGAATCCAAAAATGAACAAAAATATCAACCTTGAGAGAATCCGACCATCCTTCCTTTGACTCGAATGATCTTCGTCGTTACGCCTTCGGCAACAGTTTCCTAGAATTTGGCATTTGTCACGAAGGGCCAGAAATACCAGGCAGAATACGGAAAAACAGAATTAGTCTAAGGAGACTAAGCAAGCAAGAATAGAGATTCTCATGGGTAGTCTGGTAAATTGTCAAATTATATTAAAGAGATACTTGATAAGTGTCTTGAGGAGTATGAACTTTAGGTGGAGTTTAAGGACGGAAATGAGTAAATCTCGAGAAGAGATACTCTAAATCGAAGAATGAATTATGAGATTGTAGAACGTCTTAGAGTAGAATTTATGTTGGGAACGTTTTAACTACACACAAGTTTCTAGAAAACCTCTCGCATCCTTGTCGGATCGAGAGCTAGGTCGATCTTTTAAGACCGGTCTGGTTTTGATGTCTTTTAAGGTGCATTAGCACTTATCTTTATTATGTTTCAAAACTTGCATAACATTAATGACTTTCATGGATGCGGAGGCTATGAAATAGCCGAGTACACTTAAGGGGAACGAAGTTCCGACACCTAGCTATGGTGTAGACATCCCTCCAACGAGTAGGAGCGGAAAAGATCACGATCTGAATTACCAAGAGAAGAGAGGGTGGTGGGCCATACCACTCGATAATATCGAGAGAAGAGAGGGTGACGACCGTACTACTTGGTGAGTTATAACGAATTGTCAAGGGAAGGAGGGTTTATTGCCATACCACTAGACATATTATATAGAGATATTCAGGCCGAGCCCGCAACCCTTATTAAACTATTTAAATTCCATAACGAATCTCGAAAAGAGATTTTAAACAAGCAAAGGCCCCATACAACAAGCCTAGCAATATTCCTATTAACAATAATAATAATAGTAATACTACTAACAAGAAGGTCGTTATTTCTAACAATTGATATTTCCTAGGTTTGTTTATTTTAGCAAACAAGGATTTCCCAACGTCGAGAAAGTTAACGAAATCGAATCTATTGAAAGGTTCAAGACTTCAAGTAGAATATCCACTTGCCTTGAATTTCCTTCGGGATGCTATGAAATTCGGAATTAGACAGTCTTTGTGACGTTCGTAAACTTCGACCTACTTAACCGAAAGAAACGACGACGAACATGTATTAAAATCCTTATTTTAATTTTAATTAACATTTCTCTTATTTTCTTCTTCTAAGAGAAGACAACTTAATCTAAATTATTTGGTTTAAAAAATTTAATAGGAAAAGTCAAAATATTAATTCTTTATTATTATTATTTTCAAGGTGATTCTATGTAAGAATTTTATAAACTTAAAATTACTTATTTTAAGAGAAGAAATGCAATGCTTTAATTATTCAAATGAAAACCTTTTTAACCCACATGCAAAAATATATATTTAAAATAAATTATATAAATGGTTTGCATGCTTCATTATTTTTATGCAAAGCTACTTAAAATTTATTCTCATGATCAAAATTCCTATAAGTCATGATTTACTTATTATAAATGGTACTAAAATTCTAAGATAGTCATGCATGCATTTAAAACTTTATAAGAACACCTTTTAATCTCACATGCAAGGATAGATTTAGTCCACAACTTTATAAAAATTCACATGCATAACCATAAGATTTATTTAAGTACTTATTATCTTTATAACTATATTTTTAGTTCTAGAAAGATCATCCATAACTTATGCCAAGTTCTTCTTAGCTTAAAATTAACATGCAAGAAGGTTTTATTTTATAAAGAGAGTCCATTTATGAGCATGCAACAACTTATTAGTTTGTTTAGTACAGATTTTGATATTATTAAGTTCTCTTTAATCCAACTCCTCAAGATTTTAATTTAAAGTTTTATAACTAATACATGCAAAGGTGACAAGAACTATAATAATCATTTTTATTAATATGCAAGGACTCATCTGAATTAAACAACACATTTAATCTTATACTTCTTTCTCTTATCAAGGATCATTTACAAAAAATCATTCTCAAGTTTATAAGTTAGAGAAAGAGACATGCAACTAAGTTGATCTCATGAAAACTCACTTAAACTTGCATGCAAGAACATTCTAACTTAATTGATCAAAGTTTGTCCTTATGAAATTTATTCGAACTAGAAAATCATATACTACCTCCGTTTTGCAATGTAAGTCGTTTTTTTATTTTGCACAAAAATTAAGACAAGATGAAAATGGAAAAGATGATAATTTAATGCTTGTTTTTATCACATGCACTATTAACTCTTTAACCACTAGAATTGCTTGAGTTAATTAATGTTGTTGGAATGTTAAGTAAACTAGAGTACTAACCCCGTCCTTTGGACGGGACAAAGTTTGTATTCTATGTTTATATAATTTAAATATTTAGTTTTTTGGAAATCAAAATATGTGATCAAACATATTAAATTAAAGACAATTAAATTACATTATGAAATATTTAATTTAATTTCTTTCATATAAATATTTACACACATAATATATTTCAACACTGGTGGAAATTAATATAAAAATGTTAGTATATTTATTTGACCAAAATGAATAACTTTGGTAAGATTTTAATTTAATTAATTAATTTATTTATTTATTAGGATTAATATTTAGATAAGAATATTAAGATAATATTTTAATTTTAAGAATAATTTTTTTATAATATGCATACATATAATCGTGATCGGGTGAATACAAACTTGAATTTTATTTGTTTTATTTTTCTAATCTACAACTAAATTATTCATTACTAAAAGGTACCATGAAGATATTTAATTTAAAATTTGTTATAAAGATATTGGTAAAAAATTCTTATATTTTCTTGATCTTTAAAATATTATTTTATTAGTTGGATTTTATAAATTAATGAGACATTTATGGGGATAAGAGTGACAACTTTATATGTTGTTAAGATTAAATAGAGTAAGACCTACTTTAGAAAGTTTTACATTAAATAAGAGAAAGAATGTCTTACATTATGGAACATCTTTTAGAGCTATAAACGACTTACATTGCGAAACGGAGAGAGTAAAAGCTTTCAAAGTCTTAAAAAAGACATGCATGTAGGCTTTATGCATAAGTAAATTATCTTATAATTTCTCAAGTCATGATATACATTAACCAAGGATTTTTGTGTAGAAAATGAACAAAAGTTTGGGTCCTTGATGATAAAATAAAAATCAGAATTTTTTTAAGGCTCAAAAATCAAGTTGTTCATCTTAAGAAGTTCAAAATTCATCTAGAAGCTTATAAGACAATTTTCTTTTAGAATTATTACATGCATGTCATTTATCAAAGATGATATGAACAAAAATGGTATTTCATAAAATCTGAAATTTTGATATTAAAATTCATGATAAACTTCTAAGAATACTTGGAATTATCCTAAGAAAAATACTTAAAGAAATTTGAAAGACTATCCTTTAAAATGTGTCTTGTATTCTTGTAGGAAGAACAACACAAGGGGAGTAAGGGAGGAGGGCGGCAGCTGCTCGGTGAAGGCCCTGGTGGCGCGCGGCCTGATGGCAGCCAAGGGAGTGGTCGGTGGTGCTGGTGGCTAGGGTGTGCCAATGATGGAGTTCAGTTGTGTTTGCATGTGAAAAATCAGCCCTTAAAGAATTAATGTATGGCTGATTTTTCTTGCTCTTAAGGAAAGAAAAGAGAGTGTTTTAAGTGTAGAGAAGAGAGGTTTGAATGATGAAAGGAAATGGTAGAGAATGGTGTGTCTTTGAAGAGAAGGAAGGCTTTAAAAGCCAAGTAACACATGTAAGTGGAGTGTCAAGTTAATCATGATCAAATCGTGCTCATGTGAGTGGGAGAGGGAAAGGAAATTGACTTAATAAAATAGGTATCAAGTGAGTGGAAAATCTCTACCCAAATCCCACCTATATCCCTTCTTTAAATGATCTAAAGATGTTAACAAACGGACAAAAAATGTCGTTTTGAAAAGTACACCAGAACAGACAGGTTTCAAGAATAGAATTCTCGTTAGTTACGAATTAAATTCCGTCTTTAAAATATTTATTTACTCGAATAATTATTTCATAAGAATATTATAATCTATTTATTTTAGAAATAGATTTTCAATAAAAAAAGAAATATTATGAATTTATTTTATTTAACAAATAATTAATGATTAAAATATGAAAAAAAAATTAGTCATAAAAATAGCGACTATTACACTTTTGATCCGTTAGGCTTGATTTTGGGCAATGTTAACCCATTTGTCCTATTTAAACAAAAAAAAGACTAATTACAACTACACACTAACAAATCATAAAATGCACATTCAATATGCCTGAAATACACACAAAGATCCACACTAAAAATTATATTAAGAAGTTAAACCGGTTGAAAAAATTTGGGATTACGGGTTACGAGTTTTCGGTCTAACTAGGTTTCGTATAAGTCGGGTTTCGAGTTTAGTCAAATTACGTATTTAGTCGAATTCGTGTGAGTCGGGTTTTGGGATTGTCGAATTTTGAGAGAGTCGGATTTTAGACTTCCAGGTTTTGGGATAGTTAGATTTCATTAAATGTGGTATAGATGTCTTTCAATAACGTGCACAAGGTTGAAGATAACTTCATGGGTCAACTCGTTTGATGTTGAGAGGATTTCTTGACAACAAATAAATTTATAATCAAGATCTCGCTGAGTACAGGGGAGTCAGGTTCGTCCACGTGAGAAAGTCAATATCAAGTTTTGATACTTGGACCGCAAGTAATCAATCAAAGCTAGGGTTTTTATCAAGAAGAGAGAAATTCTAAGGTTTTGGTATCCCACAACAACAATTATGCATGCAAAATGCTAATAAAACATATTGATCATGCTTTTATCACATAAAGTCATCAACTTTCGTCAACTAAGCAAATAAATCAAACAACTTTCGTCGAATCAATAAACTTACTATCTATCTCTTCTACTTCAACTAGGATTGACCCACTTTCGCTTCAAAACCCTAATTGGCTATTCTAATTCAATGTTTATGCTTTTCGCATCAACTATGAATGAGAAATTCATTTTCCACTTTCGTTTCAAGGATTTAAGAACAAGAGAATAGATTCATGCAATAAAAACAATCACAACATGATCAAAAACAAGCATAGATAACCATTGTTGGGTTTAACCCCAACCTTAGAGAGAGAAAACTACTCACACATCATGATTAAAACAAACAATTACATTAATAAAGAAAGGAAAAGTTTACAAACTGAATTCAAAAAGAAACTTGTTCTCCAAGCAATCTCTACTTGTCCCTCTCCTTCTATCTCTCACGCCTCCTCTCTCTTTCCACTCTACCCTAAACCTAACTTGAATGATATCCCCCCCCCCAAAAAAAAAAAAGACTAGAGAAGAGTTTATATAGAAAAGACTAAGGCTCCGTTCGGCAACACTTATATGGATACTTATAAGTACCCAGTCACTTATATGGAAAAAATAATCTCCGTTTTATGTGTTCGGCAAAATTTGCTTATTTGAAATAAGTTATTTATATCCGATACTTATCTGCTGAAAAAATAATCTGCACCCCCTAACCTTATGTCAAATAAGCTAACTTACCTACCAAAATATAAGTAAGCGGGACCCACGTGATTTCCAATTAAATTTTATTTTTTATTTTTTTATCCTTCATTAATCTATTTTTAGCAATTTTACACATCTTACTTAAAATATCAGCAATTCAGTTTACCGAACACATTCCAGATTATTTGGAAAATAAACAACTTATATAAGTATCTCATATCAACATCCACGATCAACATCAACAACCATAAGTATCAGCATCAACATCAACATCAGCATCAACACCGATAAGTACCGATTTACCGAACGGAGCCTAAAGCTATCTATAAGGAAATAAATCTTCTAAAAGATATATTCCTTTAAAACTATCTGATAATATAGAGATATGGGATAAAAATATCATTAATTGCGCCGATTGGGATCTTCGCTAACGACCTTGAGTGCCTCGGTACCGACCCCATCAGGGTCGTTACAACTTAGATTTGCTGAACTTTTCCACCTTTTGCTGAACACCTCGTTATCGACCCAGTACACCTTCGGTAACGACTCTCTGCAATTTAATTTGGCTCGAAATCGTGCACTTTGCTTCGATAGAAGGATTGTTTCACTCCTTCTTGCTTTAATCTTCTTCCATCGGCTCGGTTACGGGTCTATAGACTTCACACATGGCTTTAAACTTGATCTTCATGTCTTTTTTGAGTGCTTTTCACCGGTTTCTAATCATATCTTAAGGAAATACAAAAACCTACTTCAAAACAAAACACAAAACTAAAGGAAAAGACTCAAACACATACAAACACACCCTAAAAACATGACTAAAAAGGAGAATATCATTCGACCTTGCCAATCAGGTCAAAATGACCCGCTTCACACATTGACCCTCTTGACTCTTTTGATCCGTTTGGATAGATTTTGGGCCATGTCGACCCATTTATCTTATTTAAACTAAAAAAGGCTAATTACAACTACACACTAAAGAATCATGAAATGCACACCAAAGATCCACGCTAAAAATTATATTAAAAAGTTAACACAGTTGAAAAAATTTGTGATTACGTGCTACGGGTCGGGTTTTTGGTCCAACTAGATTTCGTATAAGTCGGGTTTCGAGTTTAGTCAAATTTCGTATTTAGTCGGATTCATGTGAGATGAGTTTTGGGATTGTCGGATTTCGAGAGAGTCGGTTTTTAGACTTCCAGGTTTTGGGATAGTTAGATTTTATTAAATGTGGTGTGGATTTCTTTCAGTAACGTGGACAAGGTTGAAGATGACTTCATGGGTCAACCCGTTTGACCGGGCCAGTCGGGTCAAAATGATCAACTTCACACATTGACCCGCTTGACTCTTTTGAACCGTTAGGCTTGATTTTGGGCCATGTTAACCCTTTTGTCCTATTTAAATAAAAGGAAAGACTAATTACAACTACACATTACGGATTCATGAAATGCACACTCAATATACATGAATTGCACATTGAAGATCCACACTAAAAATTATATTAAAAAGTTAACCTGGGTGAAAAATTTGGGATTACGGGTTACAGATCAGTTTTTCGGTCCAACTAGAGTTCGTATAAGTCGCGTTTTGAGTTTAGTCAAATTTCCTATCTAGTGGGAGTCTCGTGAGTTGGGTTTTGGGATTGTCGGATTTCGGGAGAGTCAGTTTTTAGATTTCTTGTTTTTGGGATAGTTAGATTTCATTAAATGTGGTGTGGATTTCTTTTAGTAATGTGCACAAAGTTGAAGATGACTTCACGCGTCAACTCATTTGACCTGGCCAATCGGTTCAAAATGATCCACTTCACATTGACCCGCTTGACTCTTTTGATCCGTTTGACTTGATTTTTGGCCATGTCGACCCATTTGTCCTATTTAAACAAAAAAGACCAATTACAACTACACACTAAAGAATCATGAAATGCACACTCAATATGCATGAAATGCACACTGAAGATCGACACTAAAATTATTTTAAAATTTTAACCCGTGTGAAAAAATTGGGATTACGGTTACATGTAGGGTTTTCGGTCCAATTAGATTTCTTATAAGTTGGGTTTCGAGTTTTGTCAAATTTCAGATTTATTTGGATTCGTGTGAGTCGGGTTTTGGGATTGTCGGATTTTGGAAGAATCGGTTTTTAGATTTCCGGATTTTTTGATAGTTAGATTTTATTAAATATGGTGTGGATTTCTTTTAGTAACGTGAAATGTTGAAGATATTGTGGTGTGGATATTAGGGTTGAGCACACGGATATATCTGATCCGTTATACCAGATATTTGGTATTTTTTTTTTGAAAATCCCAATTCATATCCGATTTGTTATGTACCGGATATCCGAGAACAGATACCCAAAATATTCGTTTCGTAATATATTGCTATGTTGATTCAAATCAAGGTGGATTATCGGATATTCATCAGCTAATCTAAGTCAAAAAGTTGTTTAACAACATTATTTAGAGGTGTCATATGCCAAATTTTAGAATAATGTAAAATAGAATTAGGGTTATAAAAGAAAGGTTAGGGTAGCCTTAGATTCTTACATAATGAAAGGGATTTTTTTTTTAAAATATAATAAATGGGGTCTGGGTAAGTATTATATTGTTGGAGTTTACTAGATCAAACTCATGGGCCAATGGGCTATGATTAAATATACTCTTGAAAAACGACCTATTATACTATTAATATCATCACCAAGTACCTCTTGGTCTAGTGGTAATTGGCGCTACGTCGATTAAGCATTTGTCCAGAGGTCTCAAATTCGAGATTCTCTGGCGGTGTGGATACAACAGAGAGGCTTGGGAGGAGCAACGCCCTTTACGGGGTCCAACAACACTCCGGTCCAAACGTAGGCACAAAGTGTCGAACTGAGCGAGGGCCCAGCCCACAAAAAATACCATATTAAAATATCATCTTGATGTTATTTAAATATTAGTTTTCCTATTCAAAAACATATAATATATATAAATAGTACCGATATTTCGGATGTATCTGTTTACCTTAAACATCGATCCGTATCCGGTCCGAGTATCCGAAAAAATAAGCCAGATCGGATCGGATACAGATCAATTTCAAACGGATAATTTTTTTTTGATGTAAAGGTAAATTCGGATTAAATGAAAAATGTGCACCTCAAAGAGGTGTTACAAGCAACTTCAAATCTAAAAAGTGTCTAAAAAGGCATAAGAACCTCCAAAACCAAAATTCATCAAAAAGTGTAAAGGAAAGCACGGAGGCTATCCTAACACGCAAAACAACATAGCATCAAACAATAATCTACATCACTAATACAAGGTAGATCAAAGTACTAAGCATCCGGAGGCCGAGTTTGGCCCCATGTCGTGCTTCTCGTGACGCGCCCCGGAGGATCCCCTGGCCATTTATGCCGCGCACGAAGCGCAAGGAGAATGCACCGCTTGGGAGGCGATCTCTTCCTCTTAACCTTGCCTTCATTTTGTCCCTCAACTTCCTGCTCTTCCCTTGAATCTTTGGAAACTTTAGAATCACAAGCACTTACCTCAAAATTCTTTTCACCTTTGCTAGAACTACCAAAAGAACCACTCTCAAGAATGTCCATAGGATCGGATGCCGAGCTAGAGGAATCCTTGTACAAGTCCATGTCTTGATCTTTCTCACCATTAGAGGATTTGCCAACTTGCCCCATCTCACTCACCAACTCCAACTCCAAATTAGATTGCTTCTTCTTTGAGCTCTTCTTACGCTTAGCTTTCTTCCTTGAAAATTCACTTGATGTAGCCGAGCCCTCAATATTCATCTTGTTCTTGCCCTTTTCCATCGAAGTACTCGCCACATTCTGCGGTGGCATGGTCTGATCATTCGGCGCGACAGTGTGCATCGGTTCCTCATTACCCAACGACGCGCCCTTTGGAGCCATCTGGGCAACATCGCCATCCACAGCCTTAGCAACCCTTCCTTGCCTCCTAGCATGGATTCCAACATCAGCTCGTTTGTCTTTGAACGAACAATCCTCTAGAACATGGCCAAAGGAGCAACATTGCTTGCAAAAAAATAGGCTCATTTTCAATTAAACATGAGCAATCAATCGAGGTTCCATCATCAAAGTCTATCCCAACCTCTCAAGTAATATCTGTTGCAAAATTTATTTCGACTAGTACTCTAGCATATGAGCCCCGTTTCCTCCCATCAGTGACCGGGTCCACATATAATGGTTTACCAATATGAGAGGCCACACGGCCAATCAAGTCATATGTCCAAAAGCGTTGAGACAAACCATAAATTCTGACCCATAGTGGAATAGTAGCCACATTCCGACGATTGAAAGCAAATTTATCGGGAATGTGTTGGAGAAGCAAAGGTTTACCATGAATAAAGTAAGGTCCACCATGAAGCACCTTTTCACAATCCTCCTCGGACTCAAATTGGAAGATAATCGAGCCTTCCTCTTCCCTAAACCTGCTTTTCACACCCCAATTCTTGGCTAGCTCTTTGATCATAAAATTTCCAAGGTAAAATACTGGCCAAGTAATGCCCAACCCCAAACATCTTGTGCAGGCAAACCTTCTGAAACTTTAATGGACACACGTAATGAAGTCGGAGGAGTGTAAGATAATTTTCCACCAAGTCCCGAATTCATGAACATTTTCTTCACTCGATCAACTCTTTCTTTCGCCCTTGAAGCAGCACCATCATGCCTATGGTTAGCACTAGGGTTCCTAGCAATATTGGCGTAAGACATGGCGCCAGCCCTGCTGGTTCCGACATGGCCAGTCGGGTCTAAGTTCATGGTACGAGTATTTGCAAGCGGGCCTGCATTCACCGAGCCATGCGCAGCGGGTGGCTCAACATCAGCGTGCCATGGCAGGCGCGATGCAGCAACTCGAGGTGCGATGACCCTTGGCACCCGCGATCAAGTCTTGCTTAGCAATGGCAGGTTGCGCCTCGGTGGGATTAGGACCGCGGCGCGCCTGGATCTCCGCATTAGGGTTTGGCTTGTGGATGCGATACTCAGCCGCCGAAGACGACTCACTAGGCTTTTTGTCTCCGATGGCGTAAGCCCATCAGAGTCATAATCCGATCCTTGATTTTCTTCATCACCCATGAATGAATCCTCGAAATTTTCGGCCAAGGAAAATTGAAGGACATCTCCAATGGTTGTCTTGGGAGGGGTTGCGCCGCCATTTGAAACGGCTAACCTAGCCTTGTTCTTTATCAAACTTTTCTTTTTAGCATCGGCCATAGTAGCCTCCATGAACTCATCCAATCCATCAAACACATCAACATACTTTGGGTCATTGAACTTCTTGGATTTTAGGGCAGGGGAGACTGAATTCCGCTTCTTTTTCCCCATGGCAACTCAAATCGATCAAGCCACCATGGCAAGGGAAAGGGACGAGAGTGGCAGCGCACTAGGGTTTCCAAGGGGCGAGAACTTGCGATGCTTGGAGGCCGAGAACCAGCGTAGGGTTGTGCTCCAACTCGGTGGTGGCGCAAGAGGCTACCACCACGAGTTCGTGTGTGAGGGTCCCGTGAGGAGACCCACGACGGAGGTGTGACGGAGAAGAGGAAGGGAGTCACCGGAAGTTTGCCCTAGAATCGCCCAACCTAGAGAGCGTTTTTACTGAGAGCTATTTCTTACTGAGAGCTCTTTCTTGATTCTATTCAAACGGATAATTTTAATTACGAATAAATACGGATCGGATCGGCGGATTTTTCAGATCGGATAAACGGATCAGGAGATTTTGCTCAGTTGGATATTGTGGTATGACGAATTTTAATGTTCCGAGTTGCACCGGACCAAGCCGGAAATTTAACTACTAAAATTTTTAATAGGTCAAGCCGTCAAGTACTCTTTTCCATTCTCCATTTCTTTTCACGAAACCCCTCAGCGCACCAACACGGCAACACGCAGCCGCCGTTCAACGTCGCCACTCCCTCCGACCGCCAAAGTGCCACCGCTCTATACCACCACATCCGCCGCCTCCTTCACATTTCTTTCAGTCGCACAGGTAACGCCTCTTTCCCATTGCTTGTGATAGCAAATTAGCACGAGATTATGAAAGCATGATGATGGTAGGATGATTTTTGATGCTGTATGCATTTTTGAAGTGATTTTGATTACCTCTTCCTGTCTCATACAGCTTCCATTTTTCTCAATAGGAAAGCAAACGTGCCATGTTCGCCATCTCAACGCTTCGAAGACAATCCCTTAAAACCCTCGCTTCGGTCATTTGCAGCACCATCTCCAAGTACTCTACTGCCTCAGTCTCTCTTTGTGTGTAGCTTCTTCCCTGTTCATCTAATTGACCTAATCGGCTATTTGCATCTTCAATTTTCCAGGGATGGCGCGGTATTAGGAGAGCGTTCCTGGAGTTCGATATCGAAGAGTGCAGTTTTAGTATCCCCCACTTCAGAAAATTGCAAATTTCATTTAAATGGTCGATCGGGAAGCGCTCGATGGATGTCGTCAGCGCCGAGAGGGAGGAGCATGAGGAGCAAAGTGGAGCAGAGGATGCAGAGAGAGGCCGGTAAAACCTTAAAGGAGATCCGCCGAGCTAAGAGGTTGAAGCTCAAGCTCATGACTGAAGAGGAGAGGCTAATTTATCAGCTTAGAAGGGTGAGTCATTCCGATTCTGCATTTTATATGTGCTCACAGAAAAGTATATGAATGTTGGAGCATTGAGCTAGGATGGAACGTTTGAATGGTTTGTGTCTATATGTTACCACCTTACTTTCCTTATTGTTAGACCACGTTAGAATTGAGAAGGATCCTCTTTTTTAGGGTTCGGGGTGTGCTGAGGCTGTCAAAATGCTTAGCCTTGTCTCTTGCCCTAGTTTAATGGTGAAATATGTATGCTTGGGATACCAATTGCATGCTCCTTAGAGTTTTCTTAATGTTATCTTTGTTTGAATAGGGATGTTCATTTTTGGCATGATAGAACTAGAATATATACATGGACAACCAAATGAAGTGTTATAACCAAGAAATGATCCTATTTCTTCAATTTTATATTATCATTGTAATCTATCAGTTGAAACTTCTTTACCAGTGTCACTGTTAAAAAAATTGACTCTTTTGAGTTTTAAAAGATGGAGAAATGCTCATGTGTTTTTCATTCTTCTTTGTTTTTGATTGTGTTTTACTTTTACCATAATATATGTGCTAACATTAATATTATCTATGTCTGCAGGCCAAGAAGAAAGTGGCACTTCTTCTGCAAAAGCTCAAGAAATATGAGCTTCCAGAGTTGCCATCACCTAAGCATGATCCAGAGCTATTAACATCTGAGCAACTTCAGGCTTTTAAGAAAATTGGTTTCAGAAATAAAAATTATGTCCCTGTTGGTGTTCGTGGAGTCTTTGGAGGGGTCGTTCAAAATATGCATCTTCACTGGAAGTTTCATGAAACTGTGCAAGTTTGCTGTGATAACTTCCCCAAGGAAAAGATAAAGGAAATGGCAACCATGCTTGCAAGACTTAGTGGTGGCATAGTAGTTAATATACATAATGTGAAGACAATTATCATGTTCCGTGGAAGGAACTATCGACAACCGAAAAATTTGATACCTCTCAACACCCTTACTAAACGGAAGGTTTGTGAAAATATCATATTTTGTCCTATTTATCTTCTTTCACGCTAATATACAGGAGTAAAACTTATAGATAGGAACATTGTTGAATTTAACCCTGTTTTATGGATGAGTTCAGCAGTACCTTTAGAAAAATGATCTTGTTCAGCTGTGTTCTGTTGTGAAATCCACCAAATGGGATCATGTTTAGCTATCATCTGTTGTGAAATCCACCAAATGATGTCACTTTGAGTAGTTTAGTTGTGAATAGTACTTAATCATTGTTTTACCCTAGGTTTTATGCCAATTTTGTAAAAAACTTCTTATATTCAAGAATTACCAGCTTTTATGCAAGGGATTGTTATATACATTGCTTTGAATGACAAAAGCAAAAGAACCACCAAATGATGTCACTTCTATTTTTTTGCCCAGAATAAATTAATCTCTATATGGTCATTAGTTAACTCTGCTTCGTTGTAGGTCAATTATTTGATTGATTTTTATATTTTATTTAATTTATCTGCTTTTGTCTTGATATACAGGCCCTTTTCAAAGCCAGATTTGAGCAAGCACTTGAGTCTCAGAAATTAAACATAAAGAAGATCGAGCAGCAGCTGAGGCGAAAGGGCGTAAATCCTGAAGATCCGGTTGCCATGGCTAGCATACAAAAAGTGGCTGCCACTTTCTTCAATGCAATCGACCAGAAGGAGGGAAGCCCTTATGTTTTCCGTGGTGATGAGGATTCGAAAATCGAGCCACAGAAAAGCTTGGAACGATTAGAGCCAATGGATGAAAGCGAGGATGAAGAACTGGACAAGTTCATATCTGAGATAGAGGATGCAGCAGATAAAGAATGGGCTGCTGAGGAAGCTGCAGAAAAAGAAGAGTTTGACAGAGTCAGGTATTGGAACAGGGAAAATTCTAGTGGAAGATTTGAAAGAAATGATTTTGACAGTGGAATTAGAGGTGTTAGAGTTCAGAAGGATGTACACAAAAAGAAAATTAAATTTGATAGTGACGAGGAAGACGATCTTTCAGATGCCAGTGAAGAATCTGGATCTGATGAGGAGAAAAACAGTGGAAGAGAATTTGAGAGACGCCCCCGCACAACACCAAGATTTGAGAGAGGAAACAATCAGCAATCACGAGACGGGTTTAAGAAACCAGTTGATTTCAAATCTAGAAGAGAAACGGGTGGATTTGAACATGTTTCAGAAGAGCCATTAAGTGACCTGGAAAATGCAATGTTTGGATCAGAATCTGAAGAGGAGGAAAATCACCCGAGAAAACCGAGATCTGCGAGCAATGCGTATCGAAACAGTAATAGTACACGTGAGAATGCTACAAATTCTAGACCAAGCTCCGCCAGAAGACGGGCTATGGATGAATTTGAAAGTGACCCAGAAATTGGAGTGTGGGATTCAGATGATATGGAAGACCTTGACTCGAGTGCACTGAAAGCAGTTGAAGATGATTACAAGAGTTCATTTGAAGGTGCTAATTATGGAAACAATGAAGATAATGACAGGAACAAGAAAATTGCTCAAAAAAAAGATGAGGGTTGGGAAAGTGATTGAAATTCAAGAATTAACAAGCTGACTTATTGCAGGAATATGAAGAATGTGGTGATTTGTTCATATCCGAAGAATGAAAAAGGGTTGTCAAATTGCAGGTTTGATCGCCAATGGAAGTGCATTTACTGATGCTAAGAAAGGATTCAGTTTTCTTGTGGAAACTTTCATCAGTTGTGTGGTTGGTTACGATGATTCATAATTGTTTGTCAGGATGCTGCTTTTTGAACTTCAATTTGTTTTCCTCCTGATCAGGAAAGTGGGGAATGAGGGATTGTACTGTCCTGGCGGATAAATGCAGAGTTGCGTAAATGGGCTAAAGCCCAAAAAAGCTGTCACAAATAATATGTAGTTGGGCCTTTTGTCAACGTGCTCCATTTTTTTTCTTATTCAATGTAGAGTAATAATTGTATAATCAAGAAAGATACTGAAAACCGAAAGCTGTCATAAAAGTTTTCAAATCAACGTAGCTATCTTAGAAGTGCAATTTCAAACCCCCGGTGTTTCCGCTAGTGTTTTGGGGTAGCGGGAGAACGACGGTAGCTGCCGAACGAAGCCTAAAGCTCCAGCTTTGGCGTCTTATCACATGACAAACTAAGCTTTGGAATCTAATCAGAAAATAAGAATGAATCAGGTTCAAGCATTTCGTGTAAAACTCAAGTAAAGTTACATCAGAAAAGACATGTGTGGCTTTTGGGGCGAGCTGGAATTCCTCACAAGGAACAAGCCATGAAAAATCAGACAAAATACTGAAAACAACAGTCCTGCTGAAGCATAACAGGATTATGACTTAGGATGAAAAGTCAAGAAGATCACAATATAAGAAAACCATAATCAATCGATACCAATACGGGTAAACGATAATTCTTTTCATTTCGAAATTAGTTACACACTACAAGGATAAAGCCGGTGTGTATAGCCAATTCATCTAAGTTCAAACATCTGAGCATCATCATATACTAAGACATAAAACTAGGAATTTACAACCATGTCCTTTTAAATTCTAACTCTGCTTCTTTTCCACAACTCTTCATCCACTTTCTCTCACACAATTCCCAGGCAAAAGATATTTATACTTGTCAGCATTCTCCAACAGATAAGAAGGAAGATGAACTCCAGAATAAGACCGAGGAATCGGCCTCATTTTCCCTATCATCTCCCTAAAAGTATGCTCTTCTGGAAGCATATCATACAAGTTATTCCCATTGCAGATGATATCTTGAATCCTTTGCGCGTTCAAGAAATGGGGGAACCTCACTCTATCATTGTGACTATACGCCTTCATCTTGAACACAAATTCCTCAACATAACGAAAACAAAAGCTACAATGCCATCCGCTATCAGCCAAAAGATAATCCGTCCTGCGAAAATGAGCATACCTTGTTTTCCCCGGCTTATACCTGTGAACCGAAGCTCTCCAACTACTCTCATCAACTTTGAACTCGAAAGAGTACAAATAATTCTTCAATTGGAGATGAAGAACTTGCGGAAACCCATCGCACCACCTCAAGAGATTAATCGTGTGCCTACTCGGTATCTCATCAACATCAGACATGATCAGCAAATCATCTTCTTGAATCCCAGCCAGCCTAAGCAACTTATCAAGTGCTACTCTCTGATAAGCCTCTTCTACAAACGGGTTTTCGCCTTTCTTGAACCTCCCTCCAACATTCCCATAAGTCAGCCTCGGCTCCACAAACTTAAACCTGTTCCGATTAACTTGAAAAAACATAGGCTTTGGGATTGCTGTGAATGTGGAGTTTGATTCCAGGAGGACAAACTGCGAAACATAGGGAGACAACTCCCTCCACCGAATCTCAAGCATGTCGACCTCATTGTTGAAAAGAACAGCGTCGAATACTCTTCTTGGGTACTCGCGGAGTCCCCAGCCATGGAGCTTGCAAAGGGCTTCCGTGGTGACGTTGTCGTTGTAGTAGTGGATTAGCTTTGTGAAAGGCTTTGGAGGAGACTCCCACAATGGCCTAAAGAAGTAAGTTATCTTCTGACCATGAACATATATACCAAAGATGAATGCTGGAATGAAGACTAGTACGAAGATTATAGTCTTGATCTCAATCCCTTGTAGTATGCATCTCAATCTTGCCATGCTTAATCCTGCCCGGGATCCCTGTGGACGGTATGGATTGAGCAAATAATGGTTAACTTTATACCAACAAAACACAACTAGCACAGTTAGAGGATTAAATTGAGAGAATTTGAAGTGCAAAAGCTGAAGGGGATTTTGGGTCATCAGATTTAAACTTAAATAATCATAAACCTAGATTATGCCCACATGGTGAAATACTGAACAAGCAATATTAAATTCGAAAAAGCAAAGACACACTGGAGTTAATTAGTCCAGAAAAGCGAAACAAAAAGCTTCCACATTTAAAATCAATTGGTTCTTCAACCACCAAATTGAGCGTAACCTTTCAACTACGCAAAATCAAAGGCCTTCAGTAAACTGAGTGAATTAGGGTAGAAATCAGGGAAAATAAAATTTGACGACAGAAATTAATTTTGGTCATCACCTGGCCACAATACTCTTTAGAAATGGCGTCAGTTTTCTTCGAATTGCAGTACTCCTCAGAATCAGACGCCATCGAAATGATGAATCAAGTCTCTGTTTGCCAAACAGAGCAACACAGATTGGATGGAGATGGTGTGAATCAAAATGCTAGATCGAACGGCGAAGAGTTACTAGCCTGGCAAGTTTTTCCATTTTTGAGGTGTAGACAAGAGAGAAAATAGAGAGGGGGGAAATGGGTCGTCTGCAATTCTTTGCTGGAGTTGAACAATAATAGCCGTTTCCGTTCAAAGTGGTTTCTGAGCAGTTACTCACTGAAATAATCACACCACCAACAATTAATATCGTTCAAAAATAAACCTGAAAGAAAATGAAAAACAATTATGTACAACTCACTGGATCACACATTCTCACACTCACACTCACACTCACACTCACACACACACACACCCTCACTCAACATAAAACACATTTGGTAAAAAGTATACTTTTTACATTTTTCAATACAAAAATACAATTATTTTTCACATATTTTAAAATAAAAAACCATACTTACTTCCAAAAAATACTTTCTAGTAAGTATAGCAAGGCCTTATTTATATAGGATGTAGACACCACCTACCTTTTTAGTCTATAATTTTTTATTTATTATAAAATAAGTATAAATTAAAGTCTCATTTCAAGAAAGCCTAGATTTTCACAATTCATTCATCTTCACTCAAAATTCTTTGAATCTTCATTCAAAATCCTTTTCAATGTTCAAACTTCTCCTCGCGCACTCGCTAGTTGATTCAGACCGTCGCCGAGCATTTACACGGTCCATCCTTATCTTCCGCGGGTATACAAATTTTACACACAATAATTTGATGTGCATTTCTTATTTGCACACAATCTTCTTGCGTGCAGTGCTTCATTGTACACAAACGTTCTGTTTGCTGCACTACTTTTATGCACACAATCTTCCTGCGTGCACTGCTATTATGTACACTTGCAAATTGCGTGCACAATTATTTTGCACAAAATCTACGCACGTACATGTACACTTGCGAAATTTGAAAAAGCGCTTATATGAATGATGAACATACCACGTAATCTTGATTCTTGACTACGTAACTCGTCTTCGGAGGTTCTTTCATTGTCACTCAACATTCTTGAACTCTTTAAGCAATAAGAGTATGAAGACATTTAGATTTGAATTAGGGTTGCAAACAATAGAGAATGAGAAAAGGAGGAAAAGTAAATTTGGACTAGTTTTATAATTTTAAAAAAGTTAAAAATTACAAACTAATTTTAAGAATGATGCATAACATGGGCCTTTATTTGTTGCAGAATACATACCAAAACACTTGAATTTGTACTATATTTTAAACAGATATCCCTACTTATAAATGATCTATTGTATACCTCAACTAATGCATATTATTTTATCAAGCACCTCCACGCTGATGTGGCGTCGTGCACATCAATCGACGACTTTGGCGAGATAGATGATACTAACACTACGAAAAAAACTGTAGATTTAGCTACCACAAAAGTGGTCGCTAAAACCATGAATCTGGTCGCTAAATCTATTTAGCGATCATAACAACAACAATAACATTGACCTAGTTCAGTTCCCCTCAAGGGAGTATCTGGGGGTCAAGATGGGGGCACCCCATGACAATTATAACAAGCAAAGAGGCAACAAACAAGAAACGAATTGAGTATTTTTAGCCGGAAACTTAGTCGACTAGTTAGCCGGAAACTTAGTCGGAAAATATTTTGTATTATAATTGGTATATATATGTATAGTTTGTATAGATTTTGGTAATTTTAAAAGTTGGTATTATTTTGGGTTGAAGGTGGATAGTTTGTATTATTTAATTATTTTTCCTTAAAAATTATGTAAGTTAAAAAGAAATATTCTTTTTAGATCGTATCTTATATTTCAATTGAATATATTTAAACATTTTTCATTATTTGTTGAGAATTGAGATCTTAGCCCAAATTTAGATTGAAGTTCTTAAAATATTAATTTCACTTGAATTGAATATTTTTTATTTTTTTTATTTTTTTGCATAATATAATCTATTAAAATAACTTTTTGGATAAAATATTAAGGTTATGTATTACAATTAGATTTTTTTCTTTTACTTTTCGTAATAAATAGAATAACGTTTGCAAATATGGATATTAATATAAAGACTTGAATTGAATATTTATAAATAATTTTTTAGATACTAATAAGTAATTTCCATAAATATTTGGTTTTAATGAAGATGAAAATAATTCCGCTAGGGTGTATAGAAAGCATAATATAATTTTTTATAATATATATTAAATTAATTTTTTAAAGATTAATTTATTAAGGTTATCTATTAGGGTTTTTTCTTTTATCCCATGATAAATATGCTAACGTATGAAAATATAGAAAATATTAATTTAAATATTAGACAAGAAGATAACATAGGGAAAAAATACAATATGATACTCTAACTTAAAGATAATTAGGATAGTATATCTAGCAATATTAATACATTTAATGTATTGATTTTTTTTAAATATTTTTCTAAATTTTATAAATTAAAATTACGGTGACTCAAATAAATAGCAAGGAATAAATAGCTAATTGGGAATTTATAAACAAAGCCCAATTTATTTGTTAAATAGCAAAAATCCACCCTCCCTCTCCACCTCCTCCTTCCTCCTTTCATAACCGTGTTGACTCGATCGTTGACTAGCATTGACCACTGTTGAACGGCATTGACAAGCGTTGATCGATCGTTGATTAACCATTAACCGGCCGAAGACTCAAAATTGTCATCAAAAGCCTTGTGTGTACAAAAAGTGTGATCAAACGTGACAATTTTTTGATGACAAAATGTGTCATCAAAGGCTTGATGACACTTTTGATGTCAAAAAGTGTCATCAAAAGCCTTGATATCTAAACTAGTTATGCCTAGTTGGAATGAGCCCACACCTACTGGTTTTGAAAGAGAAATGTCCCATGATATTACTCCGCAATTTAGATCCCTCTTCTGGACTGTGTAATCGTAGAAGGCTAAAATCAAGAAGTTTTTGCCACATGTGATACAAGGCTATTATAAAGGCGACCTTGTGTATATTCCTTAGAATAACTTTACGACCAACAGCTTCGACGAAATTCCCCTTCCAACTTCAAAGGAAACAATTTCCAATCAAGTTGTGCTTAGCAATGACAATAAATAAGTCTCAGGGCCAAACTTTACAACGAGTAGCTATATATTTGAAAGATCCTTTCTTTTTACTTGGGCAACTCTACGTCGGACTTTCAAAAGCCCGTTTACAAGACAACGTCAAAGTATTTGTGCATCATAAAGGGCAAAACCCTCAACCGCTACTGGTTAGAATGTTGTTTCATTGGATTATTCGAAACATTGAGACGAGCCGGAGTCGTATAGTGCCAGTATATTTAGAATTATATTTAATTGATTTAGGTTTTTATTTTCTATGTTGATCGATGGAATGTTGTGGAATATAGTATGATGACTTCCTATAAATTGAAGTAGAAGAAACCTAATGTAATTCTATCATTCTAGATAAGAAACTACATGTTGATTATCGCTCTTATTTTCTAGGACATTAATAAGAGAGTGATGGATGTGGGGTCGAATTAGAGAATGAGGAAGCCCCTGAAAGTTGCTCAGATTGTGCAGATTATCTCCAACATGGGAAGGACTATACTGAAAAGGTGAGAAGAGGTTTATCAGCCCTTTGCCTTGATTGAATTTGGCTTTAACTGAACACATAATGGGAATTTCACAATTACAAGTTAACATTTATGGTTACATCTTATCATTGAATGCTTTGCTTCTATTTCTCATCTCCTGTTGCAATTTCTTCTTCATTAGTATTGTATGTGGTTGAAAGCAATGCAACTCTCTTTATATTTGTTACATTTTTCAATTACTAAGACATTAGCAAGCATGATCTCTACGTGAAGAAATAGATTAATACTATATCATATCACAAAAAAATCTAGATCAATGAAATGAACTCAAGCTGCTGTTGTAAAGGTGAAGTGCCACTTCTTACTACCTCCATTCAGAAAAGATGTACATTTATTAGTTTTAAATAATAAGAGATAGGTGCAGGCACGGACCTATCCCAGCCCGACCCAAAAAAATAAAAATAAGGTAAATTTAATATAAAAAATAAAATATAAGGTAATTTAGCAACATATTAGTTAATTTTAATAAATTAGTTAAATTAAAGTAATTTAGCCCACCCAAAAAAATTAATGAAAATTAGCCCACCCTAATATAAAATCCTACGTCCATTCCCTGTATAGGTGTATTATGAGATCTGTTATTGAAAGATATACAAGTTTATTGTTTCCATTCAATTTTTCTTTAGTTAGGTTTAAAGAAATTTCACCAAAAGTAAATAGTGCATATCTACTATTTTTATCCACCATAACAAAGTTAATCAATTCTTGAAATTTAAGGGCTATTGTTTTTTATCCAATATCCACTATTTTTATGTAGTACGTGATGAAACCCGAAATGACGATCCGCTAAAAGACAAGGAACGAGGATGTTTTTTTTTGATAGTGCAAACATTAGCTTCTTATTTATATCCTTCTTACACCGAGGTTACAAAGCCAACGAGGCTTGACAAGTAATTAAGAGTTACACTTTGAACCTCCTACAGATTATCGAGATCTCGAGCTAACAATCTTCGAGATCTCCTACTTTACTAAATGATTCTACCACCTAAGTGTTGCGAGATTGATCTGGGAGCGAGGTGGACTTGAGTGTGCGGTGTTGATTCTGGTGAGATTGTGTAGCGAGGTCTTCAGTGCAGGCGAGATCTTTGGGTGACTTGAAGTCTTTTTGTGGACTCTTCTTGTTTGCAGCGAGGTCTTTTAACGATGTTTCTACCACGTCGATCTATAACGAGCAAGACAGTTCTTGAGTTAAGATGTTTTTCGACCCCTTTCTCTTACGAGGTTCCTCCCTATTTATAGAGGATTGAGGGATTGAGTTTTGGCCAAGGTCCGATGTGGGACGCCCGGGATTGTGGGCTCCTGATTGGTCCGCAGGTGAGGCAGCGTGTGGTTGGCTGGGAGAGGCGGCATCGATGAGTGGCCCGTGTGGGCGGGTGTCAATAAGGTCGGTTACGAGGTCTAGGCCTCGCTCTGAGGTCTCCGGGGGATCTCGCGGGGTACGAACTTTGCTTAAATAAATGATGGATACGAGAGTGGGACCAGGAACCATTCATTCGTTTTACATACCCTGGGCCCACCTCTCCCTTTTACTAATTTGGGTATCAACACACCCCCATGATCTGGGGATCTCGCCCCGAGGGCCGCAGGGCATAAGCTTCCTGTGGTGGCGGGGTACTGGGTTTTTTAGAGGCTAGGAGTGTATCTCGCGGGATGTGGGGTTCTCGAGGTGGGGAGGGGACCTTGCGAGGTGTGGGTTCCTTGAGGTTCTCATTTCGCGAAGCTTCGTACTCGGTTTTTCCTGCCCGTATGGGCTTAACTTCCTGGGCCCATCCCTCGTCTCCCGCTTAATGGGCCTTTCAAGAGGGATAGACCCAATAAGCTTCCCGGGAGGGATAGGCCCAGACTCGTTCTTTATAAGAGCGTATTCCGCACGCTTCCTCTTCATCTTCTTCTCCACTATTTTCGCCCTTCGCCGTTTCAGTTTCTTGTCAGTTTTTCGAGGCGGTTTCCGACGAACTCTTTTCTACTTCCCGGTTGCACCACTGCTCCTTCGACGCCGACTCTGAACAAGTAAGTCTTCGACTTCTTTCTCTTTGTCTCTTGATGTTTGTTGCCCTGGGCTTTTCATCATTTCGTTTTCGTTCCGTGTTTCGGAGGGGTGGTGGTGCCTCGCCCGAAGTTTCGCGTCGGTGTTGTGGTGGCGAAACGGCGGTGGCGAGGGCGTGCGTTCCCTTGCGCGTCGTCTCCGCCCTTCCTCTTTGCTTTTTACTGTTTTATCCTGTGCCCGGGTTTTTGGTGGTCAGTCTTTTCGGTCTTTCCCCCGCTGTCGTTATGGTGGCGAAACGAGGGAAGTGGTGGTGGCTCTTGCCACGGTGTTGTGTCTTTACCGTTTTCTCTTTTCTCTTTTTTCTTTTCTCTTTTTTGTTCCCAGTCTTGGCTTGTTCTTAGTGTTTCTCGTCGGTCTTGTGGTGGTGAGGCGGTGGAGAGACGGTGGGGCAAGGGTGGCGACCGCCATGCCCTCGCACCCTTCGTCTGCCCGTGGCCGGTTGCACGCTTGTCTTGCCCTTACTCTGAGTTTTTGAAGTTATTAGGAGCCCAAATGTCATGATGTTGGATTGACGGGACGTTTGGGCTTCCACCGTTGGCATCCACAGCTGGTTGGCCCTCTCCCCTCTCTTTCCTTCTTTTTGGCGCTTCAAATTCTTCTTCGCCGTCCTATCTTGTCAGAGTAGCCTCTAGGGCGCCACGTGGCTTTCTTCCCTTATGACTTCGCGTAATTTTCCCCTCCGAGGTTGTGACCTCGTGCTTTTTTCTTCCGAGGTTATGACCTCGTGCTTTTTTCTTCCGAGGCCATGACCTCGTGCTTTTTTCTTCCGAGGCCATGACCTCGTGCTTTTCTCTTCCGAGGTCGTGACCTCGTGCTTTTTTCTTCCGAGGCCATGACCTCGTGCTTTTTTCTTCCGAGGCCATGACCTCGTGCTTTTCTCTTCCGAGGTCGTGACCTCGTGCTTTTTTCTTCCGAGGCCATGAACTCGTGCTTTTTTCTTCCGAGGCCATGACCTCGTGTTGTTTCTTTCTTTGGTTACCTTGCCCAGTGTCTTACTGTTCATTTCTTTTCCAAGTGCTAGCCTTCCGCAACCTGGACGTCGTTCTTTCATGCCTAGGAGAACTTCTGCGAGCCCTCCGCCTGGTTTCATTTTCAACGTTCAAGAGAGTTTTTACCAGGAGGTTTCTGAGTCTGTAGGGATCGTAGAGCCTAGCGATTCCCAGAACCCGAGCTCTCCTTCATTGGTCTTCAACAACCCTTCTTCTAGCGACTCCGCTACTTCGATCAACTCGCTCTTCCCTCGTCTTCGTGTTTACTCTGGTGTTGAAATGGCTTCCTCTTCTACCCCTGATGAGGTCATTGCCGAGGTTGAGATGCGGTTGGATGCGGCAATTGCCTCGACCTCTACCTCTTACGTGCCCCCGAACTTCCCCGCGGCTTATATCACAGATGTCGTGTCTAGCGTTCCTGCTGTCCTTGAGGAACGGATTCCCATGGACCCAGGCACCCCCGAGACTTATTTGTCCGAGGGAATGGCTACCGATCTTAAGCATAAAGACCTCGAGAAGATCGCGAAGGACTTCCCCTGGCCCGAAAGAGTTGAGCTGGCACTTCCCGAGGAGGGGGGACGGCCCTTGGCTTCCTACGAAAGGTGCGTGGTTGTGCACCTTTTCAGTCTTCAAGCGGGCTTCAGGCTACCTCTGGCCTCGCACATTGCTGAGTACCTGTGGGCCATGCGGGTCTGTCCTGCCTAGTTGTTTCCGAACGCTTGGCGGCTGTTGTACGCCTACACGATTCGAAGTCGTGAACTTGGGGACGAGCCGAATCGTGATGAATTGTCAGCATTATTCCTAGCGAGGAGGGAACCTCACTTCTGCCTTATCAACCTTAGCACGCCGAACGTCAAGATCACCACGGCCCAATCGAACGTCGGGACGTGGAAACCGAAATGGTTCCTGGTTCGAGATATCAACGGGAGATATCTCAATTTTCCGGTGGTGCCGGGCACCTTTGAGAGGTGTGTGTGCCAGCACACGGTCGAGGAGCTACAAGCGCTCAAGGCTCGATACGCTACAGCGAGCCAGGCGCCGTACCAAATATACCTTTCTCAGGACCGGCCAGAGCGGGCCGGCCTGAGCCTTGCCCCTCCACCACGCGGGAGTGACGAGGGTATTTTATTCTTCTTTCTTCGTTGCGTTGTCTACCCTTGGAGGATTACGAGGTTGACAACCTCGTAATCCTAGTTTATTTCAACATAGCTTTTTATTTTATTATATATATATTATTTCCTATTATTATTTTTTTCAAACTGCCTTGCTAAATTCAACTTTTTTCTCCGCCCTTTTTGACTTACTCTTATGTCTTTCTTTGACAGTGAACCTTTTGCACGCTCTTACTTCGAAGTCGAAGGGGAAACAGCCCCTGACTTCTAGTTCTAAGGCCCCGGCCCCCCGGGCTCCCAAGGGGATTGTTATCAAGGACCCCGCCCCTGTGGTGAGAGTGCCCACTGCCCTAGCTAGACCTACCCCTCCGCCGCCAAAGACGCCCGGGGAGAAAGCCTCTAGCGAGGTCCCGCCGAGAGGAGACGTCGCGAAGGCGTCTACGGAGAAGGCTTCTAGGGAGGCCCCGCTGAAGGGAGACGTCGCGAAGACGTCCTCCCAAACCTCCCGGGGCTCTGGTGACGGAGCCGGGAAAAAAAGGAAAGGCGAGGGTTCCCCTCGCAAGGATAGGAAGAAGCATAGGTCAGACGAGCAACGGGATCCGTCGGGAAAGGACCGGCGAAGTCCGTCTAGGAACGACATCCCCCGATTCAACTTCGACGGACGAGTACTCAACGTCGCTGGTCCTTCGCCAGCTAAGTTCCACTGTCCCGGCCCAGTTAGGGCAGTTCCGGCGAAGTAGGCCAAGGAAGAGTGGAAGGAGGAGGTCGCATGGGCCAACAACCTTACTGATGCAACCCTCAACGAGGAAACTGCCCGATACTCGGCCATGGTGAGTTTTGCTTTTGTGAACTTCGTTCTTCCTTCCTTTTCTTCTGTAGAGCCTTTAATTACTTCCGCGAATTTTTGCAACACTCCTTCCTTGATAATTACAACCGCAGACGCATTACCCTTGCCCACCAGCAGATGGATAAGCTGGAGGCGGCGCTCAAAGCTCGAGAGGAGGAGTGTGAGCAGAAAGCGATAGATCTCGCTGCAGTTGAGAAGCGGGCTAGGACGGCGGAGGATGCGACCCGGGAGCAGGTGAAGGAGGTTGCAAGGGCGAGAGAAGGGGAGGCGAAGGCTAAAGAGGGGGAAAGGCGGACGAAGGAGGAATTGGACAAGGCGAAGGGGGTCGTTGAGGAATTGCAGCGCGAGAACGAGGTGCTCCGGGGTAAGCTCTCCGCCGAGCATAACTTTTTCAAGGAGAAAGAGGCGGGGCTTTTGAGGGCGGAGGAGGAGATCGCCCATCTCTCGAAGCGCGTTGTTGAGCTTAATGAGGAAGTGGTGGTTGTGGGACCTAAGTACGTGGCCTCGGAGGAATATCAAGAGGAGTTGGTGGAGAGTGTTAGGAAAATGTTCCATCAGGCCGTCCACATGGGTGTTAAGCAAGCGGTGGCCAAGTACAGGCACATTGACCCTCGCATCGTCTTCTTCAACCCTAATTATGACGAGACCATGGGGGAGCTGGAAGGGGAGGAGCCTGAGGGGGAATGTGAATTTTTCCTCAATGCGGACGGGACCGTGTCCAGCGAGGCTCCCTCCGAGGCGGAGCTCGCTTGAGGGAACTCGGAGTTGATCTCCACGGGACCTCATCCCGCGGCCGACGCGCCCTTCTCCCAGCCTTCCTACTCCCGCTCCGGCTACAGAGGCCTCGAACGCGCTTGTTGACCCTACCGTTGAAGCCTCTAAGAGCGAAACCGTTGACCTCACCGGTCCAGACGCCGAAGCCCTGACGAGTTAAGAGATGCTGTGTTTTTGTTGTTTGTTTTTTATTTTTGTCTTGCTGGTTGCCCTACGGGGTTTGTAATTGGAACATCTCGGCCCTTGTGGCCTTTATTTTGGTGGCCCCGCGGGGTCTGTATTTAAACATCTCGACCCTCGTGGCCTTTTCTTTTGTGCACATATGGGCCTTCTTGGCTGTTCATTTCATATCCTCTCCCTCATGGATTGCTTGTATGTTTTTCGGATTACTTGTTTCGACTTACTTTTCGCTTGTCCATATCCAACCCCATGGGTCGGGCGTCACAACTGTGACTCCCGGGCCATATAGAGCACTTTTGTTTTTTTATTGTGAATATACCGAGGTTGCGAGCTGAACCAAGACCCTTCGACCCCAAGCGGGAAGCGAAGGGTGGACCTTACGAGATTCTCCAACCCCAAGCGGGGAGCGAGGGGTGGATCTTACGAGATTCTCCAACCCCAATCGAGAAGCGAGGGGTGGACCAAATGAGATTCTCCAACCCCAAGCGGGAAGCGAGGGGTGGACCTTACGTGATTCTCCAACCCCAAGCGGGAAGCGAGGGGTGGACCAAACGAGATTCTCCAACCCCAAGCGGGAAGCGAGGGGTGGACCAAACGAGATTCTCCAACCCCAAGCGGGAAGCGAGGGGTGGACCAAACGAGATTCTCCAACCCCAAGCGGGAAGCGAGGGGTGGACCAAATGAGATTCTCCAACCCCAAGCGGGAAGCAAGGGGGTGGACCAAACGAGATTCTCCAACCCCAAGCGGGAAGCGAGGGGTTGACCAAACGAGATTCTCCAACCCCAAGCGGGAAGCGAGGGGTGGACCTTACGTGATTCTCCAACCCCAAACGGGAAGCGAGGGGTGGACCAAACGAGATTCTCCAACCCCAAGCGGGAAGCGAGGGGTGGACCAAACGAGATTCTCCAACCCCAAGCGGGAAGCGAGGGGTGGACCAAACGAGATTCTCCAACCCCAAGCGGGAAGCGAGGGGTGGACCAAACGAGATTCTCCAACCCCAAGCGGGAAGCGAGGGGTGGACCAAACGAGATTCTCCAACCCCAAGCGGGAAGCGAGGGGTGGACCAAATGAGATTCTCCAACCCCAAGCGGGAAGCGAGGGGTGGACCAAACGAGATTCTCCAACCCCAAGCGGGAAGCGAGGGGTGGAACTTACGTGATTCTCCAACCCCAAGCGGGAAGCGAGGGGTGGACCAAACGAGATTCTCCAACCCCAAGCGGGAAGCGAGGGGTGGACCTTACGAGATTCTCTAATTCTGAGAGAGTTTTTGAAAAGCCTGCAATCCTTTATTCATAAAAGCTTGTAAGGGACAAAGGGGTCCGGAGAGTTTACACGTAATATTTTTTGAGCCGCACAATGTTCCACGTCTTGCCTAGGGTGCGTCCCTCGCTATCTTTGAGTTTAAAAGCCCCGGGTGCGACTTCCTCCCCGAGGAGATATGGTCCCTCCCAGTTAGGGTCCAGTTTGCCACCCTCGGTACGTCTTAGAACGAGGTTTCTCGAGGTCAAGAGACGAGGTCTGACATTCTTGTCGTGATACACCCCCACCCGGCGCTTGTATTCTCTAGAGCGCAGGTCGGCGACCTCGCGAATCTCGTTCCGAAATTGTAGCTCATCCTTGAGGCTGGACTCGTTTTCCTTTTCGTCGAAGTTGAATACCCTCGCCGATGGGACCAGAGTTTCTACGGGGACTAGCGTCTCTGCCCCGTAAGTCTGGGCGAAGGGTGTCTCGCCCGTTGCACGACGTGCGGTTGTGCGATACGTCCAGAGGACGAGTGGAAGCAACTCTGCCCAGCAACCATACGCCATGCCCAAGCGCTTTTCTAGGTCGGTCAGGATGCGGGTGTTGACATTCTCTACCTGGCCGTTGGACTGGGGATGAGCCACCGAGGAGATATTGAGGGCTATGCCTAGCTCTGAGCAGAAAGCCCGGGTCTCTTCGCAGTCGAACTGGGGGCCATGATCGGTCATGATGGTCATTGGGACGCCGAATCGACAAATGAGGTTCTTCCACAAGAAGTCGTAGACTTTTGCCCCGGTGATTTTCGCCATAGCCTGTGCCTCGATCCACTTTGTAAAGTAATCAACAATGACCAATATGTATTGTACTTGGCCAGCTGCCTTGGGAAAGGGTCCGAGGATGTCCATCCCCCACATCGCGAACGGGCAGGGTGCGTGGATGGAGTGGAGAGGCGAGGTCGGAGCGCGCTGGATGTTTGCATGTTTCTGACACCCTTTGCATCTTTGGACGTAGGCTTTTGTATCTTGTCGGAGAGTGGGCCAGAAGTATCCCAGATGGACGATCTTATGTGCCAAGGCCCGCTACCCCGGGTTGCCGCCACAGACTCCCTCATGTGCTTCGTATAGGTTGGGCTCGGCATATCCTCGACGGTAGAGCTGGTCGCCAGTGACGCAGTAGCGGGACGCCTGCATTTTCAGCTTCCTAGCCAGCGCGGGGTCCTCTGGGAGGATACCGCTCCGTATATACCTCGTTATAGGGAACCTCCAGTCCTCGGTTCTTATGGATAGGACCTCGCCATCTACACTTCGTGAGAGCTTTCTCTCTACCATCACGCAGTTGCCTACTTCCAAGGGAAGCGCGGACCCCAACCTCGCGAGAGCATCCGCCTTTGTGTTCGAGGTTCGCGGAATTGATTCTACCGCAAAGGTCTCTAGGCACGATACAAGGGCTTTCACCTTCGCCCGGTAGGCAGGCAGAAATCCTGTCCTGGTGTCGTATTGGCCATTGAGTTGTCGTGCCACCAGCTCAGAATCCATGTAGACCCTGATCTTGTGGGCTCCGCTGAGGAGGGCCATCTCGATCCCGACAGTCATTGCCTCGTACTCAGCATCGTTGTTGGTGGCCTCGAAGGCGAAGTTGAGAGCATACTCTGTTTCGATCGAGGGGCCAGCGAGGAGTACACCGGCCTCGCCGCCAGCATCACATCGTGAGCCGTCAACAAATATCTTCCATTCCTCCGAGCTTGTGTCGGTATCGGGGAAGGTGACCTCCACCATGAAATCGGCTAGGGCCTGTCCTTTCATCGCGGTCCTCGGGAGGTAACTAATGTCGAACTCGGAGAGCTCAACGGCCCACTTCGTCATACGCCCGGAGAGGGCGGGCTGGTGGAGGATTTGACGAAGTGGGAGGTCGGAGAGGACCTGGATGGGATGTGCATGGAAGTAAGGGCGCAAACGCCTCGCGGCGGTCACCACTGCCAGCGCCATTTTCTCCGCTGGGGAGTACCACTGCTTCGCAGGTTGGTGCACACGACTCACGAAGTACACTGGGTGCATGGCCTCCCTGGTGAGCACTGCGCTCACAGTCTCAAGGCTCACCGCTACGTATAGTTGCAAGTCTTTGCCTGCAAGTGGAGGTGACAAGGTGGGGAGCCTTGTAAGGAAGGTCTTTAACTCGGAGAAAACAGTCTCGAGCGATTCGTCCCAGGCGAACTTGTCGTTCTTCTTGAGGGCGGCGAAAAAGGGGAGAGACTTGTCCGCCAAACGGGAGCAAAACCTCCCCTAGTAATTTACAGCGCCATTGAGCCGCTACACCTCGGTTCGTGACCTTGGGGACCTCATTGAGACGATCGACTCTACTTTGGCGGGGTTGACGTCGATCTCGCGCTCACTGATCATGAAACCCAAGAATTTCCCCGATGATACGCCGAAGACGCACTTCTCGGGATTTAGGCTGAGACGGTTGCGCCTGAGGGTGGTGAAGACCTCGGCGAGGTCCAACATATGTTCCTCGGGATTCTTACTCCGCACGACTATGTCGTCCACGTAAGCCGACACATTCCTTCCCAGATGATTCTTGAAGAAGCGGTCGATGAGACGTTGAAATGTGGTACCAGCGTTCTTGAGGCCAAAAGGCATGACCTTGTAGCAGTATGTTCCCCGCTAGGTGATGAAGGACGTTTCTTCCTCATCGCGTGAGTTCATCGAGATCTGGTTGTATTTCGAGTATGCGTCGAGGAAGCTTAGGACCTCGTGGCCCGCAGTTGAATCAACGAGCTCATCAATTGAGGGCAGGGGGTAGCTGTCCTTGGGGCAAGCCTTGTTGAGGTCTTTGAAGTCCACACACATCCGCCACTTGCCACTGGCCTTTTTTACCAACACGACGTTGGACAACCACCGCGGATACTTCACCTCGTGAATGAATTCCGCGGCCAGCAGTTTTTCTACCTCGTGATTGGCAACGTTTGCTCTTTCTTCATTCATCTTCCTTTGTCGCTGTACCACGGGGCGGGTGGCCATATCGACGTTTAGGGAGTGATGGGCTAGTGTTCGCGGAACACCGCGGAGGTCTTTTGCGGTCCAGGCGAACACGTCGCGGGATCCAGCGAGTAGGGCCTCTAGGGACGTTGCAGATGTCCCGGTGAGACATTCCCCGAGGTAGATTTTCTCGGAGTCGCTTTCAAAGGGGGTAATCACCCTTCTCTCTGCCTATGGCGTGGGGACCGTGAAGTCCCGAACTTCGAGGTCGGCCTCGCAGATGGATTCTACCATGAAGACGGGGCTTCTCTGTTTTGCCGATGTCGCGTAGCAGACACGGCCTTCTTCCTGGTTGCCTTTCACCTCGCTCACACCGTCGTTGACGGGGAATTTCATCTTGAGGTGGTAGATGGAAACCACCGCCTGGAATTTCATCAAGGAGACCCTTCCGATGATTGCGTTGTAGGCCGAAGGTAGGTGCACCACCGTAAACTCCACCACCTCGGTCCTTGTTGTTGAGCCGGTGCCGAGTGTCATCCAAAGGTCTATGAGACCGGCGACGTCGTCCTCGTTTCCTGAGAAGGAGGTGAGCTTCCCTGCGTATGGCTTTAGAGACGTTGCAGAGATGCCTAGTTGCTCGAAGGCGCCGAAGTACATGATGTCCACGGAGGAACCCGTGTCCACCAGTACTCGTTTTACCATCTTCGAGCCTAGTTGGGCGTGCACCACCAGAGGGTCGGAGTGTGGCATGTGGAGGCCTTCGGCATCTTCGGAGGTGAAAGCCAAACCTGCATGGGACCTCGAAGTCTGTGTCACGTTGTACACTGAGGGCTCGTGGTGGCTTGCCCTCGCGTATCTCTTCCTTTCTGCCTGGGTTTAGCCTGCCAGAGAGGGCCCTCCCGAGATGGTATGTATGTACCCGTCAGGTGCCGAGGCCGGCCCAGGGCGCGCCTGTCCCGCGGGGGTATTTTGTTCAATGTTGTTGGCCCGAGGAGGAGGGTGAGTGGGACCCCGTTGTACGACGTTGGCTCCCGAGGCGGGGTTGGCGTGGCCCCGCTCGTTTGGGTTATACGCGGGACCTCCCTTGCCTTTGTAACCTCGTGGTTTCCCGCCGAAGCAGCTCCAGCCTCCTCCGCCACTCCCGCGGTTGTTAAAGCGGCTGTTGTTCCTGTTGTCGTTGCTTCTGTTGTTGTTATTGCCCTTGTAGTCGGCGCGCCGGTAGTGGGCCTGCGTCATGTACGCATCCTTTGCGGCCGGTGCAGCCATTTTTGCCTTTCCCTTAGCCTCAGTCACAATTTCTTTATCTGTCTTCGGACGCGAGCTCTGGTTGGCGGCGTCTTCGGCGTAAACTTGAGCCGTGATCCGAGCGCATAGGCTTTCATACGTCATTGGGTTTTTAAGAAAGATGCGATTCTTAAAGGCCCCTTGGCAAAGATTGCTCATGAGGACGTCCCGTACTGACGCCTCGTCGATGTGAGCGATTTCCGCGACTGCGGTGGTGAACCTCGTGAAGAAGGCACCCAACGTTTCGCTCTCCCCCTGCTCGATGTCGCGGAGATCCCGCATGTTCTTCTTGCGCCTCCTCGAGCTGTTGAAGTGCGCGATGAAGGACTCGCACAGCTGGGAGAACGCGGTCACGGACTCGGGCTTAATGCTAGTGAACCAGGTCATTGCCGCCATGTCCAATGTGATTGGGAAGATACGGCAGAAGATGGCGTCACTATAAGAGTTGACGTTCATCTGGACGGCGTAGTGCTTCACGTGGTCCTCGGGGTCGGCCGTGCCACCATAGAGACTCATTTGCGGCCAATGGAAACCCTTTGGCATAGGAGCCTCTTGGATCTCGGTTGAAAAGGGGTTACGGTACCCGATCTCGGCAGGCTGACGACGAGATTTCGATTTTTCCAGAGGGCGCGCCGCACTCCCCGCTGTTTCAGATATCTCTGCATCTCGCATTCTTGAACTTCGTGAACGAGATCGAGAGATTTGCATGGGATCTCGGGGAGGTCTCTCCGTCGATGAGCCATTGGTCGACGTTTCCCGCCTGGGTCCGTACCCGGGTACGTACTCGGGTACGTATTCGGAGTGAGGTTGTCCTGAGCAGGTATGGGGACGTATGGGGGGGTGGCCTTGCTGATACTGTCCATACCTTGGGTAGGGATACGGAACCGGGGGCGCGCCGCCCTGCTCATACCCTTGGAGCAGGTAGGGATCCTGGGGGGCATTGTACGTCCAGCCCGGAGGGACCACGAAGGGGCATCCAGGGGGCCCCGCGGCCATCCACTGCGGGGTTTCAGGCATATTGTCGGGATGTTGGGGAAAGAAGTTATTTGGGCAAGCCATTTTGTGGGGTTCAAAGCCAAGGTTTGCACAAATCAGGAAACTGCTTAGGATGAAGAAGTCCCCACGGACGGCGCCAGTGATGAAACCCGAAATGACGACCCGCTAAAAGACAAGGAACGAGGTTGTTATTTTTGATAGTGCAAACACTTGCTTCTTATTTATATCCTTCTTACACCGAGGTTACAAAGCCAACGAGGCTTGACAAGTAATTAAGAGTTACACTTTGAACCTCCTACAGATTATCGAGATCTCGAGCTAACAATCTTTGAGATCTCCTACTTTACTAAATGATTCTACCACCTAAGTGTTGCGAGATTGATCTGGGAGCGAGGTGGACTTGAGTGTGCGGTGTTGATTCTGGTGAGATTGTGTAGCGAGGTCTTCAGTGCAGGCGAGATCTTTGGGTGACTTGAAGTCTTTTTGTGGACTCTTCTTGTTTGCAGCGAGTTCTTTTAACGATGTTTCTACCAAGTCGATCTATAATGAGCAAGACAGTTCTTGAGTTAAGATGTTTTTCGACCCCTTTCTCTTACGAGGTTCCTCCCTATTTATAGAGGATTGAGGGATTGAGTTTTGGCCAAGGTCCGATGTGGGACGCCCGAGATTGTGGGCTCCTGATTGGTCCGCAGGTGAGGCAGCGTGTGGTTGGCTGGGAGAGGCGGCATCGATGAGTGGTCCGTGTGGGCGGGTGTCAGTAAGGTCGGTTACGAGGTCTAGGCCTCGCTCCGAGGTCTCCGGGGATCTCGCGGGGTATGAACTTTGCTTAAATAAATGAGGGATACGAGAGTGGGACCAGGAACCATTCATTCGTTTTACATACCCCGGACCCACCTCTTCCTTTTACTAATTTGGGTATCAACAATACGTACTCTATTTCAAACAATGCATTTTTGCCAAATTTAGAGGAATGAATTCGAATATTCTTTGTGTTACTTGGCTTTTGCTTTCGTATCTTGCCATTGTGGTTCCGTGAAGCTTCTATTTACTTTCTCTTTGTCATAATGAGTTGCTATTGTTTTAAAAGCCTGGCCCTGTGACATACATTGCTGCATTTCATTTGCTAAAACCTGCATTGCTTAAACATTTCTGTAATAGGTTGTTCGGGGTAATGTTTTTGCTTTTGCGATTCCTTCCTTTTTTGCTTCGTTTGTTCATCTTCATATAAGCCGCAGTTGGTTTGCTAGCATGACTATTTAGTTAGCCTTGTGATATAGGTTCTTGTTTCTATGCTTATGGCGAGCTTTTCATACTCGGGTATTGCGTTTTGCTATTTTGCTTTTTTTTATCCTTTTTTTTGCTCGTTTGTTTTAATTTGTTCTTCTGTTGTAGGCCTATGTTTGTTCGGGTGGTCTTCCTTGTAATGTTCTAGCATCAAGCAAGAAGTTTGCTCCTCGTCGGCCCCGTAGGACGAGTGCCGAGGTAATCTGGTAGCTTATGTCGTTGTCATTTGTTGTTTGTAAAATTAGCAAACACTGTTGTGCAGGGTTGTAAGCTTTTCAATTCCGTATCAGATGAATGCATTGCTCATCTCAAGGAAGTTGTGCTTCCTTCATAAAGTGTTCAAAAGTTGATATGAAAAGACATGGATCAACTTACTTTGCTTTTACAAGAAAATTTGAGTTTGTTGTAGATTCCTAGGATGTGATTCTGGGACTTTGATGTTCTACCTTTTTCTAATTAGAAGTTTCTTGTAAGATATTTGAAATTTTTCACACTTAAAAGTTTCTTGTAAGGGTTTCAAAAGTTTTTTGTCTAAGTGATTGAAATGAAGTTTATGATCTTGATGGTGGATAATAATTTCTTCTTTGATTTAGCATTACATGATTGTGTTGCATTAGGTTTCCATACTAAGGCTCAAACCATGGGTTTTTTCACTTCTTGTTGCACTTTTCCCTCTGACTTACTTGCTGGAGGACCAGTTCAGAATCAAAAGCTTTGCTGAATAAGGTGGAGATTTTGATTTTGCAAGGGAAGACAGGAAATTGACAACACTATTAGATGTTGAGGGTGCCAAGACATCCCTTCTAGGTTTGTATGTTGCAATTTTTATGCTGATAGCCCTCGAGATCAAATGTGAAATTGACTTTTTGATGGAGAGACAAGACTCTTGATAGAGTTGTTGGATTTAGACACGATCAACCTATTGCTTTTCCACCAAGAATGAGGTTTATGCAGCAATGCAGAGCTTCCACTTTACCAATCTTTACAATGAAGAGAATGGCTGCAAAGGGCGCATGGATGTCTTGCAGTGGGTAATGTGGCAATTATCATGTGCTTTGCTATAAGCTTAATCTTGAATGTTTTAATATGAATGGTGGGTCCAACTTTGCAATATTCTCATTGGCTCCCATCTTGCTGTTAATCAAGATTCTGATTTTGTTGGGTTTGGTGAGAAGCAAAGATGCTTCCCTTTTACACCCATTCTTCCCTTTTACACAAGCCAAAGCACTCAAAATCACATGTAATCATAGTGATGTTGCTTGCAAGTTTAAGCTGAAAGGCTGCAAGCAAGATCATAAATTCACACAAAAAAAAGACAGACGGTCCGCGTGCGTGTCGCACGCAGGGTCTACCCTAGTATTTTAAATGGTAGAAGAGGACATGCCAAATCAGTTCGTGCCAGTTGGGTTAGATAATAGATATTGCATATTAAATTATTTTAGTTTTAACTCCGAAGTTAGATGTTCATGCATAGTTCGACTTCTTGCAAATTGGACTGGAATGATTCAAAAAAGCCATCATTGTGAAACCAGACAAGGTTAGGGTTGAGGATTTTTATTGATTCACACCAACACATTATACTCTCTTGTTTTTTCAGGCCAACTTTTACATGTAAGAGAATAAACATGTCTCCCAACTCCATAAGAACTTCGTCATAGAGCAACAAATCAAGAAAGCTTGCAATAGACACAAAATGCTTAAATTCTCACTGGATGCTTATTAAAGTTTAAACATAAACATTAACAATGGCAATGCATACAACGATAAATAAGACGACCAACATTACCAGAATAGAATAAAGAGACTAGGCTTGTAACTCTTTTTGTCCAATTCAAAAATGAAAATTTCAGCGGATAGCTCTACATGCTATGGAAATAAAACATTCGCCCAAATCAGTAGACGGATTATGCAATCAAGAGAGCACTAGTATACACGGCAATGCAGCAAAAAACGCTGGATCCAGACAGGTGGAAGAGAAATGGATTTTACCATCTTCAAATGAGGTTTATGGTGAAAGAAACATATGGGTGGGTATCTGTTTCGCCTGCAAGGCCACCCATTGGTCCCACCTCATCTTCAGGCTTCCAGTAACCACTACAAAGCAAAGCAAATCCGAAAGGGATGGTTAAATTTCAGATATTAACTTCTGCCCCATAATATTATTTAAAGTAGTGTAGGTGGTGACTAAAGAATTTTCAACTTGCAAATAAACTTATCATTACGATGCATTAGGTCAAAAATTCACTGGACAATGCAGCGGAATAAAGTGTACAGAGGACCAACAAGCTTTAACAAAGATGAACAGTGAAAGCAATAGGTCAATGTCAAAGTACTATTGCTAATGGCAGCCCTGTGAAGCAGCCAGCAATACAACAAACTCTCTTTAGTTACAGGTTACAAGCCATCTAACCCTTTTCTGTTGGCTTTGGCTTGAAACTGATCATTCGTCAATCATACTTTGTGTAAGAAATTATTTTCATTCATTCAAAGGCACAGTCTCTAGTGCCTAAAGGTTAAAAATAGTCACAAACATATATAATAGACAGCGACATTACCTGTTTGCACTATCACATAGACCTTCAAGAATTGCACGAACTTTCTTCTCACTTTTTGTGCTTGGAGATAAAACACTGGCCTGCATTCACAAAGTGAAGATCTACTGAGCAACATAACCACCAAAATACAAATTAGATGATGTGCTTCTAGAAGAGTTATGTACCAGGAATGATGGAGGCAAGCCATATCTCAATATACTCTCAGTAAACACACGCACAGCACAGAAATGCATCCAAGCACTGAAAACCTGCAAAGTTTATTTATTCAAGCCTTATAAAAATCCCAGATTCAAATAACACACCAAAAAAGCAAGAATAATCATGGGGGTGTCCAGCCCAAGGAAGGATCTTGGGGAAAGGCAGGAGATAGCGCTGAGATAAAAGCAATAATGCCCCTCTGGAAACAGCTCAAAAGGAGACCCCAATAGACACATATAACATTACATTCATCCTGCTATGCTGAGAGCAATATATCTTCTAATGTACACTACAATTACCACTTGGTATTGCTAGTAAGCATAAGTGAATGAATTCATAAATCAGACATACCCATTCACCTGCAACTAAATACAATTGTTCTGCCTTACCTCCCCATAACTGGAATAGCACCATTGCAGTAGGGAGCTTCGCATAGTTTCTTGATCTTGCACCAATTTGTCCAACTCCTGCTTCCGTGTGTCTTGTGCTTCCGAACTATATTCAAAGTCACGAACCTGAAAAACATTACAGAGTTAGATCTATATAAACAAAAATCATAAGCATCCACAAATCTACAATACATTTTCATGAAAGGGTTGTTTGCAATGAATCAACTTGGACCTTTTAGTAATTTAGAAGCTTCTTCACAGAAATTTTAATGCAAAACTTATAAACAACAACTCACTTGAAATCCTCTTTCACGTGCTTTTACTCTGAAATTGTCAGCAACACGATTAAACATTGTAACAGTATAAAGAGCATATTCGTTGTCCTCATGGAGCTTTTTTGTTGATCTAGGCACCTGAAAAAATTGGCTACACTTTTCAAACCAGGCAGCAAATATGTTCAAGAAATTATACAAGTAATCTGTAGGCTCAGGATAGGCACTGCAGCCGCTTTCTCAAGATAGGCACTGCAGCCGCATTAGCGTAAGTGAAAAGCAAAAGAACCGCACATGTAATCCTTACCACATAGTCAGTCAAAGTCTCATAGCTTGAGAACCAGTCCTTCTGTGAATATTTTGAAACAACTGCAAGCAATGTCACCAAATGCTCTGAGGTAACAATGTCTTCTGGCTTCACAAGATTTGATAGATCACGAACAGCTAAGCTGAGATAATATGAAGAAACTAATAAGGTGGGGGAAAAACAATAGATTCAGACTTGAATTTACTGAAAGCTCAAACTAAGTCCCACCTTCCAGTCTGCTTTCGGTTTATTGCATTTAGTTGGCTCCGTACATTGTTATACTCAGCAACACGGACCTGAAAAGGAAGAAACCACAAGCCTTATTCTCCTCAACCAGACGATAATCATGTTCACCAATTGCTAATGAAGAATCAGAGTCCTCATTTGCCAAAATATGTCACAAAGTAAGAGCTCTTAGCTCAAAACTGTTTCCCCTTTGACCAATGGACTCCAGTTAGGATAAAATATCAGGTTTAACATCCAAATTTCCAGGAACCACAATGCGCATCCACTTGCTCAAGAAAAATGAAGAGAATGGGAAGCTACTTCTTCAGCCAGACTACTATCGTAAATCAGTGACCATAAATCATGAATTACACTTTAAACCCCAGTTCAGCATGCTGACTTTACACTTTCAATAAGAGTTTTATCTAGAATGGAAACCCCAGTTCACTCATCTCTCCAGTAAGCTATCCCAAATTCTTGTGTTTAACATCCCCTACCAATACACAAGAAAGCAATAGCAGAACAAGAGAATAAACCAGTCAGATTGGAGAAAAGAGATGAAAAATAGATCTTTCACTAAATTTATTGCATATACTAATAAAATGACAGTACAAGTCATACCGATAAGAAAGCAACCAAACAAAATCACATGAAGCTAAGATTAATAAATTGTACCTAATCCCTGAAAGATAAATGAAATGAAAAAGATAGAGATCAAGGAAAAATACCTTAAGATCGTCCTCAACCTTTGCCACAAATCCGTGGATACTGTCAACTATCTCACGCAGAGGTGACATGGTAGGATATTTGGCCTCATCCCAGACAAACCTGCAAAATAGACGATAATGCTTCAATGAAAGGGGTTTCAATTAGCACCTTGAACAGCATACAATCCTAATAAAACTCCCACCTGGTAAGATAAGAATCGATGGGAACCCCATCAACCGTCAAAGCTCCGGCCTCAACTCCGGACGATCTCTCCAATTCCTCGATCTGACGCCTGATCTTATGCGTCACACTCTCCACAATGTTGTTCGACTACCAAAAAAATCCATAAATTCAAGCAAATCAAACGCCAAGTCCGAAAATCAATCAAATACCACAAGTATTAAAATTCCAAATACAATTAAGTAAGCATCTGCATATCATCAGAAATTAAAACGAAAAACAGATCTCGCAGTTCGATCTATATTCCACTAAAGCAAAAAATTCACCTTCAAGAGGTCGTCGCTAAGGGCAAGGAGCGAATCAAGGGTTCCTACACGAAGATTAGGCACATTGAACTGCAAATTTCAAAAAAAGACAAATTTCAGGATCAATCATATTTGTATCGACTAGAATTGAACGAGAAAACAAGAACTGAAACCGCCGGATCGAAACAGAGGGAGAGATACTTACTCTGTAGAGAGGGGTGTCGAAAGATTGCTTGGAAATGGACTCCTGTAACTTTGCCCAGAGAGAAGAAGCTGATGTCTTGACGGGAAGAGACACCATCCAGTATCTAGTCGCCATTGTTGATCTTTGAGAGGATTCAAAAGGTTCCTCGCTCGTGATCTGCCAGGAACTCCGACACGCAGAGAGCAACCAGATTTCAGTATAGAGCGTGATAAGGCGTTCTGGCGTTGTTTGATTTTCGCCCTCTGTTCTTCAGGATCTAATATTAGTATTAAAATAAATAAAAGGGAGAAAAATTAATAAAGAGTCTTTCCTCTGTTGTTCGGTGTTTTGGATGCTTGTCAATAAATTGGATTTTCTTTGTTCGGGCCAAACAACAGAAATGGTAAATTTAACGAAATCGCTCGCAAATTAGCCCATTTTAACCAAACCTCCCATAAAATAAATAATTACTTGAAACCACCCATAAAATTTGACGTTTCCAAAAGATCACCCAAATTACAAAGTCTTTGGCCTTTTAGTTAGAAGAGGAACGAACTCCCCTGGTTTAAAAACTGAAACTTTGTGACCAAATACATCAATCAATTAAGATCTAAAATTGAAGCATGGGAGAATCCTAAAACAACAAAAATCAAAGATCGTTGAACATGTCCTTCACTAAACAAACATTTGAAATCATATAGCTAGCATTCACAGAGGGACTAGGGAGAACAACCAACAAACATTAGAAGGATTGAAAATCCTACGTGAGGCAATCGAAAATAATGAAAATTGGGGGTTTGGATCTATAGTTGTTGACATGTACCGATTAGTGTGAGTAAAAGGAGAAGTGTAAAGACCTATTAGATTAGTCATCATCGTGGATCATCAATATGACATTTGGTTTAGCATAAGACACAAGAAGTTGAGAGCACAATGGAGCACAATGGGAGAGGGTCTTCGTCGGATGTTGTAGGATCGTAAATAGCATCAAATGAAAACAGGGTTTATCATGAAAACTAAGAACGAATCTGAACCATCCGATTAAAACACTAGAAATGAATTTAGGTCATCTGATTAAAAAAATAAAAAAACGAGTATGAACATAAGGCCGTAAAACGTGAACATGCAATATTAATACGTGAACGTACCTATATTATATGTGAACGTATACTAAATTTTCTGAAGTTAAAATGCGGTTATAAGTGAACAACCCTTGTACTAATATGAACATGTGTATAAAATATGTGAACAGAATGTAAAATGTCAACCATCGTGTTTTTGGCAAAACTAAGTGAAAGAATAAAAAAATATATAATTTTTTTATTTTTTATTTTTTTATTTTTTTGTCAAATTTTTTTAAGCCGTTTAACGCTTATATTATGATTTAATCGAACATGAACATATGACCATAAAACATGAACAAACAATACTAATATGTGAACACACTTGTAATATATGTGAACATATTATAAAATCTCTGAACCGGAAAATGTGATAATATGTGAACATGTCTTATAATAGTGTGAACATATTTTTTTTCTTAGTTTCGCTTGTTTTTGGAAAAAACAAACGAAACTAAGAAAATTAAAAAAAAATATTTTTATTTTTATTTTTATTTTTGTCAAAATTACCACTTTGCCTCTATCTCTTTTAATCTTAGCCATCAATTTCTCAAATCTAAGGGTCCTCATTTATTTCTAGTTTTCAAGATAAGAATCATTTACATATGAATCAACCTCTTTGGTGATAAGAGAAATGAGCACAAGAGTGATGTGAGGTTTGTTCATAAGTAAATTGTTCTCCAATTTATTCCACCAATCGTAAAGCATTGACCTATGGTCCTTTTTGAATTTTGGGATAAAAAAATTTCATGGCTTATTTAGGGTTTTTAGGGTTTACATTTTGGATCTTTATTTATGTGTTTGGACCTTTGACATCAATTAACAAGAGAAATTATCGTCCTGATGTGGATTGATTTTTTTCGTAACATTCAAAGTGTTTGGTATTTTATAAAATTATATTTTTAATGGATTCTTTTGTTAAGAAAATGGAATAATTTGTGACATCACATTTTGAATATTGCTCAATGGTGAATATATAAACAAATTTAAAGGCTAGATTCAATATGGTTAAATGACACCATAATAATCTCCAAGGCTACACTCCAACCTTACTGTCGAAATATCTACATTTCATTAAATATGCAACATCTTCATACTAATCATAAACTATAATTCATATAATGGCATAATATGTCGTATTCAATTCCGTTTTGTCAATGTATTTAGCATGGTTGTAACAATTAGGGCTAAAAAGTTCTTACAACACTTTTATAAAAAGAACATATTGTGTGTAAGACCTAAATCCATTATCACATATGCTCAACCTAACTCTATTAATGAATCAAAGATCCAAACTTCACTATTATAGGACATATTTTAGATTACAACACCGTGAATTTGAGACTTTTTTATAAATGATTGAAGTGCTACCCATTTCAACAAGAACTCTTTCTTTCCAAGGTTCGAGTGGGGACAAAGAACTCTTAAGTTAAGCGTGCATGGGCAAGAGTACAACTGTGATAGGTGGCCTCTTAAGAAATCCATATTTTGGCTTGGTATAGCACATCTAAGGACTAGGGTCTTACATAGATCATATTTCATTGCATTTCACTATGTTGTCAATTATACAATTTTATAGTTTTTCAAGTTATTAATGATATATTTATTTATAATAATACTATTATTGCATAAGACGTGATATGGAGTGTTAGTATAATACAACCAAATAGCATGCAAACATCTATATATAACTAGAAATGACATTACATGGTTAATTATTTGGCAAGTAACTATCAATTTAATTATTAACTATTAACTATTATAATAAAATTATTTGGCAAATTTATCGTATTCAACTAATTCGACATATTTTTAAAGCAATTTACATAGTAGCTACTGGAATCCTCTACTCAAATCATTTGTCTCATGCATTTAAGAAATGCAAAATTATAGCAATTTACATAGTACTGCTTATGTTGCACTTATACAAGCATTTTGTGGCCAATGAGATCAACAAATGAAATGACTTAGATGCACATGGGACGAAGGTCTTTTTGAATTTATTAACATGTTCCTCCCTCGCAATTACAACCACAATAAACACACGTTAATGAGTTGAAATTTAAAGCACTCTCTTTCTCCCTTGAAGGCAATTTCTCTTTCAAATTTGGTATACATTTATTTGCTAGTTTTATCTTGAAATTCTATTCAAAGTATAAACGCATTTCAAAAACTAGATTATAAATATCTAGAGAAGTAGAAAATAAAGTGTTCATGACCAATGAGCAAGGAGTATAAATTTTGTATAACTAGAAATTGATTTTTTTTTTATCTTCATTCTTTTAAGATATGAAAGTAGCAAAAGTAGTGAAAGTAAGCCATATTATGTGAAAGTGCACTCTCTTGATATGTTGAATTTTTTTATTTGTAGAAGTTTTTGCATTTGTTTTGTAATCTTCCTTGTCTGAAATATAATATTATTTGAAGTAGATAGACAATATTATGTTGTGATGGAGGTTTGAAGTCATGTATTTTGATATTTGTCGTGATTTGATTATGTACTTTATGAAAACGTAGATAAGTGTGGTTTTGTACATCAATTATTATAACATGTTCATTAGAGTTTTGTAAATTTGTATATTAATGTTTTTATAAATTGTGCATCGTTATTATGTATTTTCGCAATATGTCTATTATGAAATTTACATCTTAGTTTTAATACATTATGTAGCATGTTTTATATAGGATGTACATCAAGGCATCAATTCTTGTGAGTGACCATATTGAATTAAAAGATCACGTATGGACAAGTTCATAAAAAGAAAATTTGAAAAGGGCAAAGGAGGAGGAGGAGGAGGAAGGGAGGAAAAGAAGAAAAAGTCAAGATGATATATCTATTTTGTTGTATAATTTTTTTTTTGTTAATATGTTTATGGATGTAATTAGATATTTTGATGCATACTAAGACAATTTCATTTATTTTTTTAGGATGGTAGTAAGAAAATTTCCATATCATGTAATTCATATTCATGTTTTATTTTGCTAAATCAATGAACATTTATGCAAGATCTTTTTAGAAACACAAAAGTATACTAATTCTAGCTCACGACCCTTGTTTGTTGCATGGATTGAAATTTATATTTTAGATTTTTTAATGTTGAAGTACTATAAGAAATGTGAAGAACTGATAAGTTTAAAGTATTTTATAATAGAAATAAAAAAAAACTAAAAATTGAAAATATTCGTTAAAGAAAATAAAACTCAATGTAAACCATGTACCACTACAAAAAATTTGCACACACAATATAATATATTTAGCCTATATTTCAACATATTAATCGGTTCTCTTTTGATTTCACATATTTCAATTGCTTTGGGCAATTTCGCCAATTAGCAAAAAATGGAAACATTATTAGCCATTAGTATACAAACGTGTTTTATTGCACATGTAACTTATTTTGCCTACAACCCTACATCCACTTCTTCCTTCCCCCCATTTTGAGTCCACTCAGTCAACTTGGTCGTTGACCGACATTGATTACTTGTTGATCGGTGTTAACTAGCATAGATCAACTATTGACCGACGTCAGACCATACATTTTCATTATTGGGAGTTGAAAATATGGAAAAAATAGTGGTCTTTTTATTTCCCTAATATTAATGCAAACACTACCTTTTCTTTTCATCGTTTAATATTATCATTTGGGGTTGCTACTAGTGTTTTTTTAAGCATAAAGGAAAGTGTTTTTTTAATTTATTATTTTTTAGTTTTTTAATTTACTTTTTCATGGAACTGTTCATGGTAATTTTCATGATATATGTTATATAGATATTCAATTGATTTTTTTGTATGAAATTTAATTTCCTATTATCATTGTAAATATGACTGTCTTATAATTTAGAATATGTATTTATTATAGATTCTTTAGAATATGTGGGAATTTATTTTTGAGTTTGAATAAAATTTGGTATTAAATGTATTGGCATTCATTGTAAAAATATTTAATTTTTTTATTTATATATAGATAAGAGAGAAGTTGTTTGTATTTTTTTTACTATGTTAATTATAAAACGGAAAATCTTTATGCACACGAAAAAAACGCCTGGGGCACACGGGATTGTACGCTTCATGAAGCGTATGACCCAAAAGGGTACCCGGTGGAGGGGTCATACCTTGTGAAAAGGTACCCGCTTCATGAAGCGACACACAAGTTATGTTAGACGCGTTTAAAAGCGTTAGTGTTATCTTCGTCTTCCTCACACAAGCTTGAGTTTCTTCCATACCCAAATTCAGGAACCAATTTCGGAATCCTACTTGTTGATCTTCGACAATGGTGAGAGTTACTGATGGATGTATTTCTGGTGGTGGCAGACGTCGCGGTTTGACATAGAAAGATGACGGCGGCGGCGAAGTGCAGGCGGCTGATTCAGATTCCCACATTGAGAGACACTGCCATTCCCCAAGTAAAGTACAATGTCAGATTAGTTTCCAATAGTCTTGGTTATTTGATTTGGGTCAATTTGGTTTTGAAGTGCATAGCAGGAAATTCTACTAGGTTGATTTTTAAGTGTAGAGTATTGAATTTGATGGAATTGGGGGATTTCGAGTTCAAACTAGGTTATAGTGGTTGATTTGTTGCATATGAAGTTTGACTTGATGTTGCTGGATTGTTGGTAGAATTTGCAAAATTAGGGTTACGTTTAGTGAACTCTCCATCGACTCTGCTTCTATGTTGAAAGCCGTGAATTGAAGTTGCTGGATTGTTGCTTGGAAGCATATATGTGTTATGATCTCTTAGGAGGGCTTTGGAAAACATGAAAGTATGATTCAAGCTTGAGTTCCTCCAATATCTAGTGTGTTGCCCATAGATAGGAAGAGTGTCCTTCAATTATATTTGTTACATCCACCTATACATTAAGCCAGATAATTCAGCAGCTCACATAGAAGATTAAACTTGGTTTAAGGCAACTTTAAGAAGAAAGAATGAATCACATTCTCAATCCCAAGAACTTTAACGAGTTGGATTCCTGCTAGACCTTTAGTGAGCAAGCTCTCCACAAAAAGAAAAAAATAAAATTACAATTAGATGATGTGCAAAACAGAAATCAACAATTACACTATCCTATATCAATACTCTCTATTTCCTTTATTGTGTGTGTTTATTATTATCTTCATTTGTTCAATAACATGCTCTAGGTTGAGTAGTATTAGATAGGGAGCAAGGCAATAATAAGAAAAAGGAAACGAAGATTTTGCTGAATTAGGGTTATTTGAATTGAGTATACCTCTGTTAGCGTCAACACTGCCGCCACCACCACCTCAGTTGAAAGATCAATTCCATCTTGATCAGGCATGAGAGGAGAATCAAATGTTGAAACTCTCTCTATGTTCCTCTGATTTTAGTACAAAGGGAATTTGATCAATCAACTCTCCATTTCTTAATCCCATTGTCAAGTGAGCACATAACTGGCATGTTGGAAGCTCTACAGATCCTCACATTGTGAAGCAAATATTTGGCACTTCTACAGTTGATGGAATTCCACATCATGTGCTTTACTTAAATTTTTATTGGGCTTAATGAAAGTTTTTTAATATTGCTAAATGAGTGCTAACTTATCATACTGTTATGACTTTTGTTCATGTGCACTCAGTTTGTCCTACTAAAGATTGACAATCCATTAATAAGAAGACTCAATAAATTAGTCATCAATGAGATTCTAAACAAAGATGCTAGCTAGCTAGTATCTCAGGTAAGATTTTTCCTTTGAAGAACGCCTCTCATGATTTTACTTTCTTGCAGTTTGAAATTGTGGAAGAAAGGAGGTATGTTGGGTGATTTGATTATACATTCTAACTAGTTTGAGTCCAGAGCAATGTTGTAAACTGTGATTTCTAGCTTAATATGTTGTTAGTGATTCAAAGATTTTCAGTTTGTTCCTTTGCCCAGATCACTATTCTTCTTATATTTGGTTGAAGACAAGACAAACCTATAAGTGTCAACCATTCTAACTATTAATTTAGATTCAATAACACTTGGTTTTTGCTTGTACTCTCATTGATTTAACTAAATGTTTGAAGGTGAGGATTCCTTAGCTTTGTAACTATGTTGGTTGTGTTAGATTTGCTCTACTATGATATATCCTTGCCTAACTGATGTGATTAGCATTTGTTTTCCATGATGAACACAACAAAAGCAACACAAATGCAACTGATCCAATGATTCATAAGGAAACAAAAATTTTATGTATCTTTATAATCTGTTATAGCAGGCAGTGCACAATGCACAACATATTAATACAACAAAGTTTGTGAAGTCTAGATTAGATATTTTCTATTCCTTATTAGACAGATGGGGATGGGATTTGTTGTGTTGTTTTAGTGTAAATGAAACAAATGACCATGTTTAATCATACAAATCATGTTGATAGTGAATAACTATATGATCTAGTTTTTTTCTTTATTTTCATTGTTGGACATTATTTTTTATTTAACAACTTTCTTGTCATTTTTTACGGGATTAATTTGAATTAATTTGTTTTTTATTGAATAGTGGTTGACGTCGTTAGGGGGGACCAGGCGAGCGATGCAGATCTCGGTATGGATGTTGAGGTTAGTGATAGGGCTGGCGAGACTATAGGTGGCGGTGATGTTTTAAGGACTGTTGGAGGGGGTTCTCCGTCTCATGGTGATACGAGGAAGGACGATACAAGGGACGGTTGGGACGAGACAACCATGATGGTGCATATTTTGTAATTTAGTTTTCATAATATGAATTTTGAATTGATTAAAATTGCATATATTAGTTATTGTAATAGTTTTAATATATGATTGAAGTTTAATATTTTTCATTCGTTATAGTAATTTAGTTACATGCCTTTTTTGTTGGACGTTAAGCTAATATGTATTTTGAAAAATTAAATCAAATTGTAAATACAAATGAAAGAAGTTATAAGTATAAAAATAGTTAATAAAAAAGCAAGTAAATGTAAGTGCAAAATGAAGTATAAAAAGTGATTAAAAATATAGCAATTGAAGGTAAGGCACAAAGTACGAATTTTATAAAGGAGTGTTTCCGACAAATAATGAAAATCGTAAACAGGCGTTTCAGGAGTTGAGTCGGGAGTTTCGTGCTCCCAACGCAACTACACCTCATGCACCAAAGAAGAAGAGGACTAGGAACGCGAAGACACAAGGTATATTATAGTCAGATCGTGTTGAGGCCCCTCCGCCGAAAAAGAGGGCTAGGAGATTAGAGGTTGATACATTGATATCAGAGCTAAAGCGAGTCGAGGGAACGCATGATGGTGTAGATATTTAGACAGAGCATGACGTTGGTCTGTCTGCTCCGGTTGAGACTGCTGAGGATATTCAGGGGGATGCTGTTATGACCGATCAAGCAGAGGAGAGATTGGCGTTAGATGTTGTCATCACACCTATGGTCGAGCCTTCCCCTAGCCACATTGCTTTAGAGGCTCCGATTGGCACCGTCGAGGATCTTTTGAGGGACTTTGATATGACCCCTTCAGTTGCCTCGGTTTCACCTTCACAGACCCCTCCCATCATCACGCATGCACAGGTCCTAAGCCCTCCCATTATTCAGTCTACATAGGTCCCGACCCCTCCTATCATACAAAATCCACTTTTTGATCCTCCACCTACACCGACCCCTCCTGTTGTTGACCGTTAAGTTGCCTTGGATCCTCCCATTATCGACCCTCCACCCACACGGGTCCCTCCTGTTGCTGACGTACCCATGTGGCAGCCAGGAGGACCACGTTCGACCATCCTCCTTTGACACTACCCCACGCATACTGCGGAGTCGATATGGAGGTGGACTCCTCGAGCTGCTCCGGCCCCTCCTGCCGACGTCGATCCTCTTGTCCCAGCTGTTGACGACGTATTGGTGAGCTTATTTACGATTTTCTTTAATTTTTATTTGTATTGGCACAAATGAACCAATCTAAAATATTTTCTGAAATGTGACAGTGGAGGAAGCTGTATAAGGCATACTCACGCCCATTGGATTAGATTGATTTTCAGCGTCACAAAGTTGACGTGTCGGGTACGTGGTGGGAGATTGCAAGGCGTAGGAGTTTGAGGTATGTCGGGGCTCTTGATTACCGTGGATCGGACCATGCCATCATTTCGGCCTTTATCAAGCGTTGGTACCCCGAGACCAACAACTTTCATTTTCCATGAGGCGAGATTTCGATCACGTTGCATGATGTGGAGCGCATTTTAGGCTTGCCAATAGATGAGAAGCAGGTCGACAAGTAGTTTTCTGACATGGAGTTTCAGGCGTGGGTCATGGATATGTTCTCGATTGATGCACTGACCTTTTTGCAGATATAAATCCGATGGCATTCCATCTGACGAGCTTAAGGCACATGTGATGAGGATGATCGCATATGGGGTCGTCAGTCATTTGATAGTTGTTGCGTATTTGTTGTGGGTCATCGGTTTAGGGCTTTTTTGCAACAAGAGCACGAACAGTGTCAGCATACAGTACTTGCACTGTCTCCTAGATCCCGACCGCACGAGTGGATATGCATGGGGTGTTGCGGTTTTGACGGTCTTGTTCCGCGAGATGGGCGTTGCGTCCCAACGAGATAGCAAGGACGTTTCGGGTTGTATTCTCCTTCTCAGGGTAAGAAAATTATTTTAGATGTAGTTGTGTATGTTTAGGATTTTTTCTCTATGTAAGAAACTAAGTATAATTTTTTGATAGACTTGGATATGGGAGTACATGCAGCATTTTAGAGCGCATCCGATATTAACGGTAGAGCTTTTAGTCGATCCTCACGCGGGTGTCCGAGCTAGAGTGGAGACGCGCTCACCTCCGAAGAAGCCAGAGCGCCTGAAGGAGATTCATAAAGTATTATACACGGTGCACGCTGATGAGGTAAAAAATGGAGTCCAACAATATTTGAGTGGAAGGAAAAGTAAACAATGTAGATCTCTGTTGTTATATTTTATTGTTTTTTTGGCAGATAAAGTGGCATCTGTGGAGAGGCATTGATTTCGAGTCACAGCGTTACCGAATTTCCAGGTTTTGAGGGGTGCTTGAGTACTTTGGCACTCAAGAGACTTACATGCCCGATAGGTGGCTGCGTCAGTACTTCCGGATCCAGTGCATACCTCTTGAGCCCATTGTGACGGATATAGAGGTTCGTGGCACTTCTTGGCGCAAGTATGAGGTGGGTTTTACCGACGAGCAACTCTATTGGAACCAGCGGTACGACCACCTCATTGACCTTGAGCAGCACCCTTTTGGCTCGGTATGCTTACCAAGCGGACCTCGCCTACTGGGATTGGTTTGATGGAGTCACACATCCATAAGTCGATCCTAGGTCAGAGCGTCAAGACTGTCCGCGCGAGCCACACACCCACCCATCAGCTATAGTGGATGCTATCATGGTAATTATAGTTTCGACAATTATTTCATTGAATTATTAATCTTTTTTTATGTTACTTTAGCTAAAAAGTGTCATAAATTATGCAACGACAGCAGCATGTCGTTGGATACGCGTTGGATGGTGTGGGAGCGATGCCCGCTGATCATCCAGCTAGTCCGTACTTGCAAGACATGCTGAGCATATTAGGGGACGACCATCCGCCACTTCCACCTCCTTTGAGAAGGCCGTATCGGGATTCTAGATATGAGCCCGGCGAGGGGAGTGGGTCTGGAGGTGTTGCGCGGTGACATCATCAAGGTTAGTGTGAGGACTTTCCTTACTTGAGTTTCAGTCAACCTTTCACAAATGATTTTTTTATGTCATAATGATCTTTATTGAACAATTTTTTTCTTTAAAGATCATATCTATTATGAATCACTTCAGTTATAGTTTACCTTGCTCAATCCTCATTGTGAATCACTCAAAATTTGTTCAGTCTTTGATAAATTATGTCTAATGAGGTGTGATTTCAAACTACTTTAAGATGCTTGTCTTGCTTGATGTATTCAAAATCCCAGTTAGAACATTCAGAACATGAAATGTAGTTGCAGTGTGAAAGGTTATGTTGTTTGTGAAAAGACTGGCTAGAAAATTTTATTTACTGTATTGTTGACAGGCTACACTTTTCTGAGTGCTAGAATAGCGTTAAGTAACTCTAAGATGTGATGAGCTCTTCTATATTGATAAACAAATGGTAAGAGTGTTCAAGGATTATATCCTCCTGAATCTCTTGATACTTGTGATGGAAGTCCTCTTTGGATGGCTCTAGAAATGCTTTTTGCTATGTTATGCACAGACAAAGCACATTAGCATATTAGAAGTTCTCTTACATGCTCATTTTGCAGCTGTGTTTTATGTCAAATCAATATTTTCAAATATGTTATATACTGAACTTTGTTCTTTCCTAAATTCTTGTATTAGAGTAAACAAAACTGGGTTGGTTTATATTCTCTACTAAATGCCTTTATATGTGCAAGTTTTCATGATTCTCTAATGTACATGTTTGATGTCTCTAGTTGGTAAAGCTGTGAAGGTAGCATTCGTAAATGGAATTGAGGTTCTTAAATCTGTATAATGTTTGTATTTGATTAGCTGATAATAAATAGAAGCTTTTGCTCTGTCTACTTATAGTTTAGGACTTTTGCAGCTTATTTTTCATTTCATAAATTGCTTAGAATCAAGAAATTTATCAAGCGAGGATTGAGCAAGCTAAGAATCAAATATAACCAAATTTACCTAGAAAAGGCATTAGCCAGTCTTAATGTATCTCCTATCTCTTTTTGTATCTTCAAAATTCATTGTTGTTGTAGAATGCATCAGCTGAATGCTGAATTAAACTAGCAAATTAGTGTTATGTATTGAGTCTTCTTAAATGTGTACCTCATATTAACGTCAACATTTCCTAACATCTTTTTGCACTTTGTATTGCAGAAAATTTTAGAGCTCTGTCGGACATTCTATTTGCTCTCATATTTGAATGAATGTCCAACAACACAATGTCTTGACAGATTCAATCCCACATAATATTTCATGCTTGCAACACTATCTGAATTGATCTTGGAGGAGCACCATTTGGTCATTTCTTGCAGCTTACAACTTCTTCTTTACAACTTCTGTACATATTTTTGAAGTTGAACAGATGTCTTGTGTTGTCCTGGTTGATTCATGGCAGCTTGGTGGTGTCCTGGTTGCACCTCTCTTGTTTTTTTGTTTGTGCTTTGCTGTTGTAAATGATGGAGTTCATCGCTTATGCAAGCACTTTTTTGCACAATTATTGTTGCCAACAAATGTAGTAGACAACATAACTATTAACCAACAAATGATTGTCTCTATGCAAACACTTGTGATAATGAATGTCATTAGAGGGACTAATTTTGGTTCATGACTTATGTTGATTGGCAACACTATATAAAAGCATTAATGTTGGTGACTGAGATTGATCTGTTGTTGTGCTTTGTTGAATTAGTTCGATGGCTTTCAATGCTGTCGTGGTTGAACATTTCTGTTTGTTCTGGTTTTAGAAAAGATCACTTGCGCTTCATGAAGCGTAACGCTTCATGAAGCACAAGGCTTATACAAAGAACTCTTCGATCTAATGTGCCTCATAAGCCTTGCTCTTATGAAGCGTAAGACTTAGGATGAATAAAAAGGGTGGCTTTCGCTCGCCCCCCGTTTCGAACCGTAGACCAAATCCTCTAACGCGTTACCTGGACCAAGTGTGCCGCATTGGCTATCGATATATATAAGAGATAATTTTCTTTTGAACTAACTCGTGTCTGATTCGGTTTGGTCCGAAAGTAAAATAAACCGACTGGTTCACATACTTTTAGGGTTCAAATAACAAAATTATAATTGGTTCCTAAGTGATTGTACTTAATATAATTTTTTGGATGTCTAATATATGCTTTTATGTATATTTTAATAAGTGAACCCTTAGTAATCATATTAGACCTTTTATATAATCGAACCGACCTCAAAATAAACTGGAAAAATAAAAAAGGGTCTGGTTCTTGAAATTTCATGTCATAAGGGTTATTAACATGGTTTATGGTAAGGTTAGGTTTTAGGGTTAGGGTTATGGTTAAGGTTATGGTAGGGTGAAGGTTTATGGTTAGGCTTTAGTGTTTAGTAACCTTCTAAACACTAACCCGACATCCTTACAATTAGTTTATTAGGTTCTTTTGGGAGAGGGTTTAAGGTTTTGTGAGAGGGTTAGGGTTAGGGTTAGGTTTAGAGTTTAGGGTTTATGGTTAGGGTTTAGAAATAGTGATTAGGGTTTAGGTTTATCTTAAACTGTAAACCCTAAACCATACACCATTAACAAAGACCCTATATCACAAGCATCATTCATTTAACATATTAACCCTAACATATATACAATATATCCGTAAACTCTATAACTAACCACAAACCCTTATCATAGTAACAAAACACAATGTCTAAACCTTCGACCTTATAACATGAAATATCAAATAGTAGTAGTGTTTGTAAAGGATATTTGGCGCAGTGTATGGTTGTTATGCTAAATACGGTTTATTGTTAGTATTATTGTTAATTGATTATGATAATAAACCATATAACATGAAATGATAAGAATTGGACGCTTTATTTTTTAAAGTCATTACCCAACCATACAAAGAGCTCTCGAATGAACCAGACCCTTTTATAATTGTTATGTTGAATACGATTTTGGGTTTATGATAATAACCCTTATAACCTGAAATTTCAAGAACCAGACCCTTTTATATTTTTACAGTATATTTTAAGGCCGGTTCGATTTTATAAAGGGCGTAATATGATTACTAAGGGTTCACTTATTAAAATATACATAAAAGCATATATTATATATCCTAAAAATTATATAAAGCACAATCTCTTAGGAATCGGTTTTAATTTTTGTTATTCGAACCCTAAATCTAGGTGAACCGGTCGGTTTATTTTAATTCCGGACCAAACGGAATCGAACATGCGTTAGTTGAAAACAAAATTATTTCCTATATATATCGATATCCAATGTGGCACACTTGGTCCAGGTACACACGTTTGAGGAATTGGTCTACGGTTCGAAACGGGGGACGAGCGAAAGACACCCTTTTTATTCCTCGCTTCATGAAGCGCAAGGCACTTTACAATCTCGGCCTTTGTTTTGTTTCAAGCTGCGCTTCATGAAGTGTAACGCTTCATGAAGCGCAAGTATTTTGTTACAAAATCCAGAAAATATTTTCCAGCCGGTTACGATAAGTCTGAGTTGGCAATGGAAACCGATTACGATGCTATATTTACGGAAGCAATCTGCCATTTCCTTATTTTTCGTTGATTTGGCTTGGTTTTGGTGCAAAACTTGCCCGCCAATATCAAACCATGGCCAAAAAATCAAAGCGTCCACCTATATCTATAAAAACCAGTTGCCTTCAATTGTTTGCAGTGCAATTTGAAATCTCCATAATCTCATTAAAAACAAGTTCATGTCAATTGTACTTTCCATGACAGATCCTTTTCAAGAGGAAGTAGTGCACAAGAGCACTTTTATTTGACTCAACCAACAACTAAACAAACTCGTACAATTCGGACTCTACCAAAATGAATTTTCTCATGTTTCACACATGTATTAATGCGACAAATGTATTATGATTTTAAGCTGAACAGAAAAACATATAACAGAATTTATAAGCTAAGTTTATTTCATCAGTTGCAATCTACCATAATTATGTTTGTTGTGATATTTTCTGCATAATGTTGCAGTCTGCCATAATTAAGCTTCTTTTTTAGGAAGGTTAAATGAATGCATAGTCACTTGATTCACTTCAAAATTAAAAATCTCTCCTAAGTTAATTTGATTCTGATCCTGCATTTACCTGAAGATCAAAAGCTGTTGTTGGCTTGGATGTTGAGACTGTTGCAGATCATCTACAATTGCCTTGGTTGCTGCAGAATGGTTGCTACAGGTTTGGATCTTTTCTGGCGTATAAGCCTTGCGCTTCATAAAGCGTAAAGCTTGATGAAGTGCAAGTGTTTAGCAGAGTTCGTTCGACCAGGTTTTGAACCCTAGTCTGGGTAGGTGCCTTGCACTTCATAAAGCGTAAAGCTTGATGAAGCGCAAGTGTTACACTTAGTAGCATCCGTGTGACACCCTTATACCCTATGACATATACTTTGTAATAACTCTCCTTATATAAAGAGATAATTCATATATAACAACTATGTTCACATCAGCACATCTCAGAAAGTAACAACCATATAAGGTTGCACACACATCTATATGTCTTTACTTTTATAATAAAACATCTATGACTCTAACTTCTATTACAATCCATATGTATATTATGCAAAATGAGGAGGAGAAGGTTGCATTCAGCTTCAGCCGGTCGACCTGTATGAATGTGACCTCTAAACGGACACACATCAGTAAGAACTAGCTGAACTTGAAAAATTGTTTTGCGATTTACGTGAGTCGCATACTCAGTGAATATAACCCATCATCAATTATTTCACACAAAGCCAAATAATTGGTCAGTATACCTATTCATACATATTATATATGTCATATATGAATTTACTATGCAAATACAAATGCTGATGTTTCCGATTCTTTATTCTGTGAACTGTTCAAGCCTGAATTTGCCCCGAGTTTACTGTATATGGACTCTTATGGTCCTTTTAACAAAGAAATCCGAAGATCTCCTGAATATTGACCCGTAGGTCTCGTATGATCCGTAGATCCTGTATGACCCGTAGGTCACTTTAACAAAGAAATCCGTAGATTTCCTGAATTACAGTTCAGGGCAAGATGGTCACAGGTCCTTTTAATCTCATTGCAAATGCTATGCAATCAAGTGCATTCTATAACCATATATCATATACCATCTGTTAACATACCATCTGTGCAAACAACTCTGGAAATTTCAGAGCTATCATATAAAACGCATATATCCATATAATCCATATAACACATATATCTATATAGCTCATATAGCACATATATATACATAAAGCACATATATCCATATAGCTTATATATCCGTATGGCACATATAGCATATAGGGTTGAATCTCCGGTCTATACTCACGTGTTTAAGGCATATACTATTACTTTTCCCCTTGTCTTTGACCACGATCTATGACTTGTGCTCCTATATATAACCCAATACAAATTGGGCTATTTACTCTTATAAACTCTAACCCTAAATGCAATGAAATGCCAGAATGCATTATAACTTCTTGCATATATATCCAAATCCTTTAAAACTTGACATCGATAAACTATATATATAGAAGAACATTTTTCTAGTTCAAACCTTTCTAAAAAACTTGATCAAAGGGCTCCCTAATATCATTACAAATAGAAACTCTAAAAATTACTCTGAAATCTTTTACCGAATATATATCCGATATCGAAAACATCCTCTGAAAACTATAAATCGACTGATTTCGAAATCAAAACCAGCTGTAGATCTAGATTTGGAAAAATTAGGAAAATCCAGATAAACCATTAACTAATTAAAAACTTACCAAATCACGCTTGTAGTTCGGGATTAAAACCCGATTGAAGAGATCTAGTACCAGATCCACCAAAAACAACCGAAAACAAAATCAAACTCGTTTTCTTTTTCTCTTAATCATCTCTCTCTCTTTTTTTTTCTTTTGAAAGCTCTACGTAGCTTTTTGCACAAATCAAACAAGACAATTGTATATAAAAGAGTGAGGGAAGTCGGCTAAACTTTTCAATAATTTCGGTTTTCACCCTCAAATCTCCTTAACTACAAACTTTATCCTGAATTAATTAATAATTAACTTTTTCTTAAAAGCTTTTTAAAATATAATAAACTTAATTAGAAAGTAAATATTACTTTTAAAAATTCACTATATATCATGCCAATATGCTATGCATATGCTCTTAATCTTATATGAACGCCGAATGACGTATGCACTTTGGTCGGGGATGTTACAATCCTCCCCCTCTATAAGAATTTTGTCCCCAAAATTCGCTATCTCTTCTTATACCTTTCTCATCTTATGCTCAGTTCCACAAGTTGTATCCTCTATACCATGATTCTTCTGAATTACTTTCAGAATCTTCCTCTACAACTGTTTGATTATATAATCTGCTATCATGATCAGTCCTTTATGAAGCTCAGATTTTCTGCAAACTGCACTTCTGAATCTTTTAACACATGTGATGGATCAGATCAATACTGTAGTAACATACTGACATGTAAAATATCATCAATATAGACCAAACATCCATGTGCCATTTTGAATGAAAAATGGCGTATCTCTACCTTGTTGAATCTGTTCAAAAATTCTACCAACTTCCCATCTCAGATGTGCATCTTTAAATTTCTGTCTCAGAACTGATCGAATCTCAAAAGTAGTAATCAATAGTCATATGTGTCTAATTGTAGTCTAGCATTTTCACTTTGCAGAGCATTCAAACATAACACTGAAGTCATGTGCATATCTGTCATCATACTACTAGACTTTCGACTCAAAGCATCTACTATAGGATTGGCCATTTCCGGATGATACTCGATTGTACAATCATAATCTTTCAGTAGTTCCATCCAGCGTCGTTGTCTCATGTTCAATTGCTTTTGGCTCATCAAATATTTCAAACTCTTATGATCTGTAAAGATTTAGAATGTTTCTTCATGTAGATAATGTCACCAACTCTTTTACTGCAAATATTATTGCTGCCAACTCTAAATCATGTATAAGATAAGAAACTTCATGTGATCGATACTGTCATGATGCATATGCAATTACTCTCCATTCAGCATAAACACATAGCCATGACCCTGATATGAAACATCACTGTAAATACCAAACCCTCTTGTATCTGTAAGAATTCCCAGTATTATTGTTGTAATCTGTCGGTGTTTTAACTCATCAAAGCTCTATTCATGCAGAATTCCAATGGAATGTAGCATTCTTTCGCAAAAATTTAGTGAGTGATGCAGCTATAATAGAGAATCCTTCCACTAATAGTCTGTAGTATCCAACCATACTAAGAAAGATACGAACTTCGGTAACTGTAGTTGATGCTTTGCAGTTTACCACTGCTTCAGACTTTTTAGAATCAATCCTCTATACCTCTTCCAGATACTATATGTCCGAAAAATATCATATGATCGAACCAGAATTTACACTTTCTCAGTTTAGCAAACAATTGTTTTCCCTTCAAGACTTGTAGCACTGTAGACAAATAATCAACATGCTCCTATGTACTTCGTGAATACACCAACATATCATCACTAAAGATGATCACAAATCTGTCTAGATTAGATTGAAATACCTTGTTCATCAAAGCCATAAATTCTGCTGGTGCATTAGTCAAACCAAATAGAATTACCAGAAACTCATAATGCCCATATCGAGTTCTGAATGTTGTCTTGGTAATGTCATCTTTAGCTATCTTTAATTGATAATATCCGGATCGAATGTCTATCTTCGAAAATACCTTTGCTCCTTAAAGTTAATCAAATACATCATCTATTCTTGGCAATGGATATTTGTTCTTCACTGTCACCTGATTCAACTTTCTGTAATCTATGCAAAGTCATAAGATACACTAGCCCTAATGAATACTTTGTCCAACAAATCCTGTAACTATTTCTTCAGTTTTTGTAACTCTAGAAAAGCCATCCAATATGGAAGAATAAGAACGTTCTCCTGTGCTTCCAGACATGCTTCGGTGCAATACCTGACATTAATTTCATAGTAAACTCTATTTCTCTATCAATTGGCAATCCTAGAAGATCTTTTGGAAACACATCTGGAAAATTTGTAACAACTGAATATCTGCAACCTAATCACATTCAACTGTGCTGTCTATAACATAGGCCAGATATGCCTCACATACCTCTCTGATCATGCGAAAAGCCGCTATTGCAGATATTAGGCAAGTGGGTACCATTTGTCTATCACCATAGAAAACCACTCTAGATTTCCCAGGCGATTCTATCACTACTTAATTTGGTATAAAAATCTACTTTAGCATGATGTCTTGACAACCAGTCCATGTTCAAAATAACATCAAACTCATACAAGAATAGCAAGATTAGATCAGCTGATAACTCTACTGTATCCACTCTTATTAGACAATTCCGATATACTGTACGTACCTTTACCATTTCCACTATACTTTCTCTTCTATTGGTCCATGTGTATGAAATGTATGCTCATGTTATTTTGTATGAAATGTTGTTATAGACTGACGTGGCACGGCTGAACCTCCTCTCCTTTATGCATCATGCTCATGAATGCAATTCTAATGTCAATTACATATGCTTATGAATGCACGCCCTTAAAGAATCATATCCCTGCTCTGATACCAAACTAACAGTGACACCCTTATACCCTATGCCATATACTTTGTAATAACTCTCCTTATATAAAGAGATAATTCATATATAACAACTATTTTCACATCAGCACATCTCAGAAAGTAACAACCATATAAGGTTGCACACACATCTATATGTCTTTACTTTTATAATAAAACATCTATGACTCTAACTTCTATTACAACCCATATGTCTATTATGCAAAATGAGGAGGAGAAGGTTGCATTCAGCTTCAGCCGGTCGACCTGTATGAATGTGACCTCTAAACGGACACACATCAATAAGAACTAGCTGAACCTGAAAAATTGTTTTGCGATTTACGTGAGTCGCATACTCAGTGAATATAACCCATCATCAATTATTTCACACAAAGCCAAATAATTGGTCAGTATACCTATTCATACATATTATATATGTCATATATGAATTTACTATGCAAATGCAAATGCTGATGTTTCCGATTCTTTATTCTGTGAACTGTTCAAGCCTGAATCTGCCCCGGGTTTACTGTATATGGACTCTTATGGTCCCTTTAACAAAGAAATCCGAAGATCTCCTGAATATTGACCTGTAGGTCCCGTAAGATCCGTAGATCCTGTATGACCCGTAGGTCGCTTTAACAAAGAAATCTGTAGATTTTCTGAATTACAGTTCAGGGCAAGATTGTCACAGGTCCTTTTAATCTCATTGCAAATGCTATGCAATCAAGTGCATTCTGTAACCATATATCATATGCCATCTGTTAACATACCTTCTGTGCAAACAACTCTGGAAATTTCAGAGCTATCATATAAAACGCATATATCCATATAATCCATATAACACATATATCTATATAGCTCATATAGCACATATATATATATACATAAAGCACATATCCATATAACTCATATATCCGTATGGCACATATAGCATATAGGGTTGAATCTCCGGTCTATACTCACCTGTTTAAGGCAGATACTATTTCTTTTCCCCTTGTCTTTGACCACGATCTATGACTTGTGCTCCTATATATAACCCAATACAAATTAGGCTATTTACTCTCATAAACTCTAACCCCAAATGCAATGAAATGCCCGAATGCATTATAACTTCTTGCATATATATCCAAATCCTTTAAACTTGACATCGATAAACTATATATATAGAAGAACATTTTTCTAGTTCAAACCTTTCTAAAAAACTTGATCAAAGGGCTCCCTAATATCATTACAAATAGAAACTCTAAAAATTACTCTGAAATCTTTTACCGAATATATATCCGATATCGAAAATACCCTCTGAAAACTATAAATCGACTGACTTCAAAATCAAAACCAGCTGTAGATCTGGATCTGGAAAAATTAGGAAAATCCAGATAAACCATTAACTAATTAAAAACTTACCAAATCACGCTTGTAGTTCGGGATTAAAACCCGACTGAAGAGATCTAGTACCAGATCCACCAAAAACAACCGAAAACAAAATCAAACTCGTTTTCTTTCTCTCTTAATCATCTCTCTCTCTCTCTTTTTTTTTTCTTTTGAAAGCTCTACGTAGCTTTTTGCACAAATCAAACAAGACAATTGTATATAAAAGAGTGAGGGAAGTCGTCTAAACTTTTTAATAATTGCGGTTTTCACCCTCAAATCTCCTTAACTACAAACTTTACCCTGAATTAATTAATAATTAATTTTTTCTTAAAAAGTTTTTAAAATATAATAAACTTAATTAGAAAGTAAATATTACTTTTAAAAATTCACTATATATCATGCCAATATGCTATGCATATGCTCTTAATCTTATATGAACGCCGAATCACGTATGCACTTTGGTCGGGGATGTTACAATCCGAGTTATGCTTTCGTTTGCCCTAGTCTAGGGAGGTGCCTTGCGCATCATGAAGCGCAAGGCATATCAGCCATCTGTGTCCCTAAGAGAAGGGATCACGAGTCGCGAGCCACCTCAAAACCCAGTCATGGGTTGTGACCTCCATGTCACAACCCGTGATGGCCATCACGACCGGACCTTTGTCCTCAATCCGCCAGTCACGACCCGTGATCCCAAGATTACGATTCGTGATCCCTTCTATGAAGCTTGTAGGTGCTCCATCCTGACCCATGACCCCATTCCTGGGCCTCTAAGACACCCCATCATGACTCGAGTTGAAGTCTTGCAAGTAAATGAAGAAGAGGATTAAAATTGACAAGATTGGGACCTGGAAAACAAACGGAAATGAAGTACGCGAGCTCATCAATTCTTTTTCACCATGTTCATTCGGTAGCTCTTCATATAGTACTTTATCATAAGCCAACTCATATGGTATTTTATCGAAAGCCATTAACAATTATACTAACACAAAACCATATTTACAATAAAAAGCAAACACTAAGCCAAATATGCATTACAAATATCATAAATAAAATTAATACGGTTCTAACTAATTACATATATCATCAACTTCAAACAACAACATTTGGATCAAGATTATGGCTAATCTGCTTCTCGCACCATGTTGTCATTCTCTGTCTAAACGGCTCATCCCACCCGTTGACGCTAGGGTGATGGCTTCTTGTCCAATCCCTCAGCGGAGGAGGAAGTGGGGAGTCATTGCTCAACCAGACCTGCAAATTAAACATATAATATATTACCAAGTAAAAAAGTATTAAGTGCTAATGTACTTCATGATAAGAATATATGACTCACAAGTATGAAGTGGTCTTTGTTTCCGACGAGCGCTATGGCAAATCTTAGTCGGAGGGTCCTGGCTATCCCCTCTCCCTGCATCGGCAAGCATGTGTGCGATCCATCCCATGACAGCAAAACAACTGCAACCTGATGTAGTGTGGCAAAGATCAAACCGGCTATGGGCATCTTCATCCAATATATTCGAGCGCAAGGGCTAATCACATAGGGCATAGTTTCCAACATCTCAACAATAGGAGATTTGTTCCAAAAAGGCTCATATACGCCTCTGTTCCTCCTCAATTCGGTTGTCAACTCCAACCAAATTCTGCGGTACTCGCTCTGTACATGTCCCAACAACACGACGAGTGATTGATAACCACAATACCCATTTGGCGTTACATCTTGCAGCTGATCAATGTAAGGAAACATGAAGTCGTTGACGTTGTCAACTCCAAAGTTGAAATCCAATCATATCATGTTGCCCCTCACTTCTTGTGCACTTGTACCTGTCGCAACTTTTTTCGGGGCCTTGTTTGTTGAGCCCTTTGGCCTTCCACGCTTTTTGCCGGGCAATGAGGTTTTTACTAAGCTCTCCTTTTCCTTCACTTGCTTCTCCTTTTCATATGCCTCCATCCGATGCTCAAGCAAAGTGTTATTCCTCTTTGTGGACCACTTAGTGGACCCCTTTGGTCATCCCCTCTTCATAGAATCTACCTGCTCAATCAAAGCCGACTTTTTTCCCAGCACATTGTCTACAAACGACTTTGTGATCGAGTACACATGGTCATATGTCAATTCACCCTGACGCTTCCTCTCCAACATATCTTCCCATCTGATCTCGGTAAGTTTTTTTTAACTCTTTGTCTTCTATAGGCATGCGTTGCAAATCAACTCCCTCCCATACTACCTAATGCCAAAATGGGTGTATGTCACTTGGCAGGATCGACCGCTTAATGAGAATGGCTTGGGCAATCCTATGACGGCAAGGAAGACCCATGCACTCCCGTACCCAATAATCAACACACTCTTTCTCTAATTTTCCTTCAGTGGCGTCCTTGTTCAGGTCGTAGTACATATTCAACAACTTCAGAATGCACAATGTTGACACTTTGTAAAATAGGCGAATGAATATCATCCTAACTCAACTAGGGACACTATTCAACTCTTTTGGAATCTTGCTACGTGACATCTCCAGACCCCCACCCTTATATCATTAACTTGGGACTGAATGTGACTATGGATCCTTCCGATCACTGTGTTGAAGCCTCCTCGAGAACTGTCAAGTATTTTTTAAGCACGATGCGCATGCCCTCCGCCCTGTGTCATACATATTATTATTATTATAATTAATGTACATTACAAATGTGTAAATCAAATAATTTTAACAACCAAAAAATATATAAACCATTAAAACGTGTGTACATGTCTGTTGTTGTCATTTCGAAGTGGGTACAATGATCGGTCCATGCTCTAACTATTGACTTCTTGTAAGGCCCCGACCACGACCTCTCAACATACTTCATCAACCCTCCCCAACGCGCTTTGACTCTTCTAAGCCTATCCTTGTATTTTTCCTCCGTTGTCGACATGAATATGTCCCAACATCTATTAGCAAACCTTAATCCAACTTCCCTGTTTTCTAGGATACCTATGGGGTATGCTAATATGTTCGCCTTAACATGCACCCAACATAGAAGATGTTTCACCTCCTCTCCAAACACAACTTCCTTTGTGTTAATGATTGCCCTCTCTCGATCTACGACAATCACATTTGGCATTGCTCTCACTTACTGAAACAAACGCCTCAAACGCTCCAACACCCATGAATAACTAGTGGTGTCTTCTCTTGAGAGAAATGCAAAACCTAGGTTGAAAGATCTGTTAGTGAATGTAAACCCAACCATCTACAACAAAGCCATGTCGTACCTATCAATACATGAAACAATTATACAACTTTACAAAAACAATAATTGACTCAATATATAATTAAAAACTTAAAAGATTGTACATGTTGGTCTTATATGTGCTGTCCATAATGACGACATACGAAAACAACTTCAGTATATGCAGCGAGGAGGGGTGCACAAAGAAGAGGATATCAATATAATCTGAACCACCTATCCTATTCGTAAATACTCTGTAACTGTTTCTTTGTAGAGAATGTAGTGCATATTGGGTAGTTGTCAAATTTGCACTATCCTCTTTTAGATACCGTGCCCTCAAATTTGAAACTTTCTTCCTTGATGTCACATTTCTAGGGTAAATATTTCTCAACAGCTTCACTGTACGAGCATGTGGCACATATATATAGATCAATTCCTTCACAAACAATTTTTGTGCTTCCGTCATTCGGCCTGAAAATGAATTGCCAAGCAGACTGGTGGGGAGGTCGTGGTTGTGGACTTCGAACACAATCGTTAGTGCCCACTTCCTGGTCGATTTACTTCTAACACCAAGCAACTCGAATTTGCATTTGCACTTTGTGTACAGTGTTCGCACCTGAGGCGGTGTAACAGTAGGGATGACATCACCCTTCTTTCCAGGTCTATACATACCATGCTTATAACATGCTAGCCTGACCAAATTTGCATTTGATGTTTTTATAGGCAACACCATATTTCTTTCGCGCCCAACTTGCCTAGCCAGGCTATCATTTCATCTCGACTATCCCACACCCCATCGTGATGAAAGTCAGCAGAAAAATCTCTCCCATTTACATATTCATAAATTAAAATTACTTTCAATTAAACTTCAAATACACAAAATATGTTTCTAAAAATAACATATTTTTAACTAATATTTTCCAATCAATTCTACACTATTAAATAACAATACTATTTCCGTTCTAAAATCACCTATTTAATAATATATCATATTTTTAACGCATATAATCGATACAGATGCTTAAGATTAATAATCTTAATTTTTTTAATTTAAAAATATAAATAAGGGTAACTTAAAATTTCTAAATATCAAATTACAAAATGCAATTTAAATATATGACTTCTGTAACCAAAAATTGACCTCGACTATGTCGTTTTCTTCTTCGTAAATGTCTATTTCTCCTTCTCATCCTTCTTCTTCAAAAGATGATGACAACTCTTCATAAGATGATGATGATTCCGCTTCATAAGGTTCATCTGAAAAAGGCGATTCTGTAACATCCCCGACCAAAGTGCATACGTCATTCTACATTCATATAAGATTAAGAGCATATGCATAGCCTATTGACATGATATATAGTGAGTTTTTTGTAAAGTAATATTTATTTTCTAATTAAGTTTATTATATTTTAAAAAAGTTTTTAAGAAAAAGTTAATTATTAATTATTTCAGGGTAAAGTTTGTAGTAAAGGAGATTTAAGGGTGAAAAGCGTAATTTTCTAAACATTTTGCCGACTCTTCTCGGCCTATATATATACATGTGCGTAGTCTTCACAATAAGAATCAAAAGCATACAAAAAAAAACGTAGTGAAGAAAAAAAAAGAGAGAGGTGAGTTCGAAATTAATAAGAGGAATTGTTGGATTTTATTGTTTTGGTTGGATCTGGTACAAGATCTCTTCAATCGGGTTTTAATCCTGAAGTACAAGCTTGATTTGGTAAGTTTTTAATTAGTTAATGGTTTATTTGGATTTTCCTAATTTTTCCAGATCTAGACTACAGTTGCTTTTGATTGAGAAATCAGTTGATCTATAGTTTTCAAAGGGTGTTTTCGATCTATCTGAACTAATTGGACCATAAGAGTCCAAATACAGTAAACCCGGGGTAGATTCAGGCTTGAACAGTTCACAGAATAATGAATCGGATGCATTTGCATTTACATTTGCATAGTAAGTTCAGATATGACATATGTATAATATGTATGTATATGTATATGGACTAAATGTTTGACTCTGTGTGAAATAATTGATGATGGTTTATATTCACTGAGTATGCGACTCATGTAAATCGCAAAACAATTTTTCAGGTTCAGCTAGTTCTTACTGATGTGTGTCCGTTTAGAGGTCACATTCATACAGGTCGGCCGACTGAAGCTCTAAGCCACCTTCTCCTCCTCATTTTGCTTCATAGACATATGGCTTGTAATAGAAGCTCTAAGCAACCTGCTAATGTGGCTACAGAGAGAGATAGATGCAGGCGTTTTGAGGATGGATTGTCTTATAATATCCGGAGTAAGATTACGCCGTGGGATCTTCTTACTTTTACAAATTTGTGTACTGCAACAATTAGAGCAGAGACACTGTTAAAGGAAAGACAAACATTCTTCCAAAAGCAAAAGAGAGAATCATCAGTTCATATGGGTGAATCGAGTGGAAGGCCATCTAAGCGTCAGAGTTTTTCCTCTCCAACACCAACATTTGGCAGAGGTGGCTCAAATAGTCAAAGAGGTGGACACACCTCGACTTTTGGACGTGGTGGTGATAGAGGACCAGGGATCACAGTACAGACACGACCTATGTGTACTCATTGTGGTCGATCTCATATGGGAGAGTATCGAGTATTAACTGGAGGGTGTTTTAACTATGGACAACAAGGGCACTTTTACAAAGAATGTCCAATTAGTTCAGATAGATCGAATATTAGAAGAGCAGCATCTGAAACAACTGTACAAAATTTTCAGTCAGAAGCACCGGTATGGAGTTATGCTAGAGGTCGTGGAAGAGGTCAGAACATGAATAATATCGCTAGTAGAGGAAGACCACAAACACAGGAATCTCGACCACAGGGCCAAGCTCGAGTTTTTGCTATGTCACAATAGGAAGCATCCAAAGCACCTGAGGTTATTACTGGTAAACTTTATTTACATGATCTTGAAATACATGCATTAATAGATTCAGGATCCACGCATTCATTCATATCATCTACCATAGCATCTCAAGTACATAAGAAACCTGAACCCTTAGATTACAGTTTAGGAGTACAGACTCCCTTGGGGGAAATGGTAAGGGTACACACAGTGTATCGAGATAGTATAATACGAGTGGATACAGTAGAGTTACCAGCTGATCTGATCTTAATATTCTTGTATGAGTTTGATGTTATTTTGGGCATGGACTGGTTATCAAGACATCATGCTAAAGTAGATTGTTATACCAAAGAAGTAGTGATAGAATCGCCTGGGAAATCTAGAGTGATTTTCTATGGTGATAGACAAATGGTTCCCACTTGCCTAATATCTGCAACAACAGCTTTTCGCATGATCAAAGAGGGATGTGAGGCATATCTGGCCCATGTAATAGACCGAACAGTTGAATGTGATGAGGTTGGAGATATTCCAGTTGTTAAAGATTTTTCAGATGTGTTTCCAAAGGATCTCCCAAGATTACCACCTGATAGGGAGATAGAGTTTACTATGGAGTTAATGTCAGGCACTGCACCGATTTCTATTCCTCCATATCGCATGGCTCCACTAGAGTTACAGGAACTGAAGAAGCAGTTACAGGAGTTGTTAGACAAAGGATTCATTAGAGCTAGTGTATCACCTTGGGGTGCACCAGTTCTATTTGTTAAAAAGAAAGATGGTACCTTACGGTTGTGCATAGATTACAGAAAGTTGAATCAGGTGACAGTGAAGAACAAGTATCCATATCCAATGATAGATGATTTATTTGATCAACTTCAAGGTGCAGAAGTATTTTCAAAGATAGACCTTCGGTCAGGATAGCATCAGTTGAAGATAGCTAAAGATGACATTACCAAGACAACATTCAGGACCCGATACGGGCATTATGAGTTTCTGGTAATGCCATTTGGTTTAACTAATGCACCAACAACATTCATGGCTTTGATGAACAAGGTGTTTCAACCTTTTCTAGACAGATTTGTGATCGTCTTTATTGATGATATACTGGTATATTCACGAAGTAAAGAGGAGCATGTTGATCATTTGTGTAGCGTACTACAAGTCTTGAGGGAAAAACAGTTATATGCTAAACTGAGTAAGTGTGAATTCTGGTTGGATCATGTGGTATTTTTAGGACACATAATATCTGGAAGGGGTATAGAGGTTGATCCTAAGAAGGTTGAAGCAGTGGTAAATTGGAAAGCACCAACTACAGTTACAGAAGTTCGTAGTTTTCTTGGGATGGCTGGATACTACAGACGATTCGTTGAAGGATTCTCTATTGTAGCTGCACCACTCACTAAATTATTACGGAAGAATGCTCCATTCCATTGGAATTCTGCATGCCAACAGAGTTTTGAGGAGTTAAAGCATCGTTTGACTACAACGCCAATACTGACAATTCCTACAGGTACATGAGGGTTTGTTGTTTACACTGATGCTTCATATCAGGGTCTTGGTTGTGTTTTGATGATGAATGGAAAAGTGATTGCTTATGCATCAAGACAATTACGACCACATGAAGTTTCTTATCCTGTACATGATTTAGAGCTGGCAGCAGTAGTTTTTGCCCTAAAGATTTGGCGACATCATTTATATGGAGAAACATTCCAAATCTTTACGGATCATAAGAGTTTGAAGTATTTAATGAGCCAAAAGGAATTGAACATGCGGCAGAGGCGCTGGATGGAACTATTGAAAGATTATGATTGTACAATCGAGTATCATACGGGAAAGGCTAATGTTGTAGCAGATGCTTTGAGTAGAAAGTCCAGTGGTATGATGGCCAACATGCACATGACTTCATTGTCAGATTTGATTGCTTTGCGAGGTTTAAATGCCAAAGTACAGTTTGACACAGAGGGAATACTGTTTGCTACTTTGGAAATCCGGCCAGTGCTGAGACAGAAAATTAAAGATGCACAAGTAAGAGATGAAAAGTTGGCAGAAATTACTGAACAGGTGCAACAAGGTAAAGATACGCCATTTGTTATTCAAGATGGCACATTGTTGTTTGGCACCAGATTATGTGTACCTGATGTTGATGATCTGAGACAAGAAATTTTAGATGAGGCACATAATGCATCATATGCTATGCACCCTGGCACGACAAAAATGTATCATATCTTAAGACAACATTATTGGTGGCCAAGAAGGAAGAAGGAAGTTGCTGAATTTGTTTCTAAATGTCTTACTTGTCAACAAGTCAAAGCAGAACACCAAGCACCTACATGTATGCTGAAACCTTTATCTATTCCGGTCTGGAAATGGGAGCGGATTACGATGGATTTTGTTGTGGGATTACCACGAACACAAAAAGGAAATGATGCTATCTGGGTGATTATTGATAGATTGACTAAGTCAGCACATTTCTTGCCTATACGTTGGGGTTGTTCATTGGATAAATTGGCAGAGATATACATGAAGGAAATTGTCCGACTTCATGGAATACCAGTATCCATTGTATCAGATAGAGATCCTAGATGTACTTCTCATTTTTGGGAAAGTTTTTAAACTGTTATGGGGACCAAATTGCATTTCAGTACAGCTTATCATCCTCAGACAAATGGGCAGTCAGAAAGGACTATACAGACCTTAGAAGAAATGCTTCGTGCTTGTGTTATTGAGTTTCAGGGTTCATGGGATAGGTATATTCCATTGATGGAATTTGCTTACAATAATCAATTTCATAGCAGCATTGGGATGGCACCATATGAGGCATTATATGGAAGGAAATGTCGAAGTCCTTTATATTGGGATAAAGAGGGTGCAGAAATTTTAGAAGGGCCAGAAATTATACAAGACACAGTTGATAAGATTGATATTGTAAAGAACAAAATGAAGGCGGCACAAGACAGACAAAAGAGCTATTTTGATCAGCATCGCAAGGAGATGGAATATCAGGTTGGAGATAAAGTATTCTTACGAGTTTCTCCATGGAAAGGTGTCATGAGATTTGGTAACAAAGGAAAACTAAGTCCTCGGTATATTGGGCCATATGAGATCATAGAGAAGGTGGGACCATTGGCATACAGATTAGCATTACCATCAGAATTGGCTCAAATTCATAATGTTTTCCATGTTAGTATGTTACGACGGTATCGATCTGATCCATCACATGTGCTAAAGGATTCAGAAGTACAAATTGCAGAGAATTTGAGCTACATAGAGGAACCAGTTATGATAGTGGACTACAGAATCAAACAGTTGCGGAATAGGGAGATTCCGATGGTTAAAGTAATTTGGAAGAATCATGGTATAGAGGAAACGACTTGGGAAACCAAGAATAAGATGAGAAAGTCATATCCGAATTTGTTTAATGGTAATTAATTCCCTATCATACTTCATCATAAGAAGAGCTAGTGAATTTTGAGGACAAAATTCTTATAGAGGGGGAGGATTGTAACATCCCCGACCAAAGTGCATACGTCATTCTACATTCATATAAGATTAAGAGAATATGCATAGCCTATTGACATGATATATAGTGAGTTTTTTTTAAGTAATATTTATTTTCTAATTAAGTTTATTATATTTTAAAAAAGTTTTTAAGAAAAAGTTAATTATTAATTATTTCAGGGTAAAGTTTGTAGTAAAGGAGATTTAAGGGTGAAAAGCGTAATTTTCTAAACACTTTGCCGACTCTTCTCGGCCTATATATATATACATGTGCGTAGTGATGTTCGCATTTCTAGTATAGTTTTTAGTAGGTTTTCTTTGCTTATTAGGTTTAGTTTTGTTAAGTTTAGGTTTAGTTTTGAGTGTTTTTAGGTAGTTTTGCATATTTCTATGAAAAGAGTAGAAGCTACGCTATTTTGTGTATTTTGTAGGTTTTAGCAAGGAAAGGAGCTATATGGAGCTGAATTTGGAGCATTATAGTGAAAGACGGAGGAGTACGAGATTGAAGAAGTCAGAGCTCAAGATTACGAGAGGGAGTGTGGAAGAAAACAAAAGCCCAGGCTCGTTAACGAGGTTGTGAGGGCTCGTTAACGAGGCCACGAAGGAGAAGAATTGAAGATTTATTTTATAATTCACCGATCCTGAGCGAGAATTTATTTCCGTGTCGGTTGAGTATCTTTTTAGAATCTTTTGGGGTTATTAGAATATGTATTTTAGGTTTTATTATCCTTTTAGATTTTATTTCTATCTTTTAGGGTTTGTTTCTCTCTTTTTAGGAAAGTTTATATCTTTTAGCCTTTTTTGTTTTTAGCTTTTTAGTATAAATACCCTTCTATCTAGCATAGAAAGAGGAGGCTTTTGAGAAGAGAATTTTTAGAGTAGAGAGAGAATTTCGAAGAGCCGAGAGAGAGAGGAGTCGGATCGGAGGAGGCTCGGTAGACGACAGTCACCGGGATCGTTAGTTGTGATTTGATTCGGTATTTTGATGTTTTCGGTTTCTTCTGAATCTCTGTAAGACCATATTTTCTTATTAATTTGAGTACTGTTTTGTTTTCAATGTTTCCTTTGATTGAAATTATTAGTTTCTTAGTCATGAGTAGTGAGTAGTTTTCTTTTCTAGGATCGGGGTTAAGCCCGACATAGTTGAACATGTTTGATGAGTAAGATTGTGTGTTGAATGCCTTTTATCTTTGATTGAGAATTGTTTGTTGTGCTTATACCAAAACGAAAGTTGAGGTAATTTGGGTTTTTAACTTAATTGAAAGAGAAAGTTAGTAACTTGAAGGTTGATATTGTTTGAATAAGAAAGTTTCAAGCTTTAGATCCAAAACAAGAAATTAAGTGAATTAGGATACGAAAGTTTGTTAATTTACTTGCTAAGTCAACGAAAGTTGATGACTCTATCTGTTTAAAGGCATGATCTTATCTTCTTACGAGTTTTTCTGCTTGGCTATGTTGTGGTGTCCCTAGTCCTAGATCTTTGTTTTATTTGAATTATTTCTAGTGAATTTTCGTTGTTGAGTACTTGTCTCGGTACCGAATTTAATTAGAATTTAATTAGGTCATTATTTGAAGTGTTCTTGTGTTCGGTGGTTCGTTAACGACCATGACAACGTCGTTAACGAGGCTACTTGTGAGTGTTTTTATTTGTTTTTGTTTGCTTTTTAGTAGATTGATAAACGAACAACCTTGCTTCCTGTGGAACGATCCTGACCTCCCTATACACAGCGGGGTCTTGATTATAAATTTATTTGTTGTCAAGAAACCCTCTCAAGAAATTGGCGCCGTTGCCGGGGAAGCAACGAGTTTGTTAGTTTATCTTTGGGTTCGGGAATAGCCTGACCCCGTTTTTGTTTTTTAATTTTTGTTTTCTTTGTCTGTTTTCTCAGTGTATACCGGTAGGACGACGAAGGGTTCAGTTTGATAACACTGGTTATTACTCAGAACCCGAACGTTCCCTGCACCGTCGACTCCGAGAAAACCGAGCCATGGCCACAGCAGAAGAGATGGCTCGAGAGTTAGAGATCCTCCGGACTCAGATGGAGGCACTTAAAGCCGAGAAGGACGGCGCAGACATCAAAGCTGAGCGTCAACGAGCTGACAAAGCTCGTCTACAAGAAGAGCTTGATGCTTATCCAAGGAATGCCAAACAATACATGCATCCGGAACTGAGGGTGCCAGAATCTCCTATTGTGCTTCCAGCGATAGAGAAACCTTTTGAGATAAAATCTCAATTTATATCCTTAATCAAACGGGCTCAGTTTGAAGGGAAACCTGATGAGTGCCCTATGGAGCATATTAGAAACTTTCTTGATTTATGTGACACCATTAGAATATGTTCTGTTAAAAGCTTTTAGATGGTCTCTTACTGGAAAGGCCCTGAACTGGTTGGAGAGCCTACCTTCTAAGTCTATCAGGACTTGGAAAGCTTTGTATGATCAATTTCTTACAAAGTTTTTCCCCCTGCTAAGACAACGAAGTTGAGGAAACGAATCACCTCCTATCACCAGTTGCCTAATGAAACATTCGTTGAAACATGGGAAAGATTCAAAGAGATGCTTAGACAGTGCTCTACTCATGGGCAAACTTTATATGTTTTGCAAGAAATCTTTTTCCAGGAAATCAACGCAGAGACCAAGAACCGCATCAACACGCATACTGCGTGCGGTTTTATAGAGATGAACCCGACAGAGGCGTGGGAACTGTTGGATAAGCTGGCTAATTATGATGCTATGTATGGAACCCAACAAACTCCACAAACTCAAAAACGTCTCTACATACCTAACCGAGAAGAAGTTGACCCAGATGTTAAAAATCAATTCTTACAAGACGAGGTCAACCGTCTGAAGAAATAGGTAAGTTTTCTGAAATCCTCTCAATCATGTCAAGAATGTGGTTCTTCTGCACATAGTACTTCTGCTTGCACTAACATTGAGCAGGTTAGAGCCGCTGAGACAATAGCTGAGATGAATTATATGAGAGGACCATACAGGAACCAACCTAATTATAATGACAGGTCGAACAACTATCAACCATGGGGCAATCACAATACAAGTCAAAACTATGCAGGGCCCCCACCAGATAGAGGACCTGCACCATATCGACCTCCAGGCCATCAAGAGACGCCATCATGGGTTCAGGAAATAAAGGAAAGCATTAACGGAGTGAACAACAAAGTTGATGAAGTTCAAGCCAAACTGAATTGACAAGATAAAAAATGGGGAGAGTTCGATGTTTGGAAGAGGAGTGTTGATTCCCAACTAGGGGACTTAGCTGCACGGATTCCAAGACCACAAGGACAACTCCCGGGCCGCCCCGAGGAGAACCCTAGAGGCCAAATAGCAGCGGTACACCTCAGAAGTGGGAAGACATTACCGGAGAGAGTTCAAGCTGAAGAGAAGGAGGAACAAGACCTCGCAAAACGGCTCTTTAACGAGCCAGCGAGAGCTAATACCGAGCCTACAAACCAGGATGACGAGGCTCCAAGGGTTCCTGATGACCCTACCACAGGTAAGTTCTCTGACACGAGCCTCCCTCTCAATCCCAGGGTAGTTAACGACCCCACCAAGGTCGGTAACGACCCGCCGAGGACATCAATCGACCCCAGTGTCGACCCGGTACTCTCACCTCTCGAGCCTAACTTGGTTTCGAGAATGGTGAAATCTCTTCCATTTCCAACTAAGAAATCTATGGACTCTACTGAGAGTAAGTTCAAGCGTTTCGTTAAGATTCTTCAGGGCATTAATATTTCCATCCCATTCGCTGAGGCCCTAAGCGAAATGCCGGCTTACACAAAGTTTTTGAAAGATATTCTTAGCAGGAAAGGGTCCATTACAGAGCTGCAAGATGAAGTCAGATCGATAGCTCTACCGGAAAAGCTAGGAGATCCAGGAAGGTTTGCAATAACGATCGGCATAGGCAACCACAAGTTCAAGGCTTTATGCGATCTAGGTGCCAGTGCTAGTCTCGTTCCGCTCTCAATCTGGTCTAAAGCCAATATGGGACCACTAGAGCCGGTAGACATGAATCTGTACATGGCAGATGGGTCATGTGTCAAAGCCACATGAGTGGTGGACGACTATCCTATTCAAGTCGGGAAATTCTTTATACCGAATGATTTTATCGTCCTTGATATGCCTGAAGACCCTCATGTACCCATAATTCTCGGGCGACCATTTTTAGCCACAGCAGGAGCAAGGGTTGATGTGCGGAAGGGACTCCTCACTTTTGATATAGGAGAAGAACGGGTGGAATTCAACTAGGATCAAAAATCCAACGACCCAGTTGGAGTCGCACAAATAGAGTTGACTCAACCTGAACTCGACACAACCGTCACTACCGAGCCTCATTTGCCGATCACTGAGTCCCACGTGCAAGAGTTTAACCAAGGCCCTACTATATGTATTACAGAAAAGTCCAAACCACCTTGGCTTTCGGACTACACTGACAATCCAGGGATATCGAGCGTATTGATAGAAGAAAAGGGTCCTAATTTAGGAACTCAAGCACACAGAGGCTGCAAGGCTACGAGGGGGGTACGTCAATACCCCAACATGGCTACACGTGAACCACCATGAGACTAGCAAGGGAGCTCGTCGGGCTAACGACGTTAAAAATAGTGCTTACGGGAGGCAACCCGCTTTTAGAATAGACTTAGCTTTTCTTTTTCTTTTTAGATTATTTTCTTAGCTTTCTTTTGTTTTTCTTTTTAGTTTTAGTTAGGATAGAAATTAGAATTTTTCAGCTAATAAGATTTCAGGAGAAGGAATCGAAAAACTCACTACAAGAAGGCTACGGCAGCTCGTTAACGACCCACCCAGGGTCGTTAACGACCCGGTTCGAAGACCCGACTCGTCAAGAAATGGGGCAGGTAAGATTTTTACCCTAATCTATCTTGTTTTCTACCCTAGCCGCCGCCTCTACCTACCCTTTCTCCTCCTATAAAAACCCCTTTTACCCCCTTTTACAAATCTACCAATACTCTCCCAATTTCATACTTCTCTAAACCCAAAAAGCTCGAATTCCCTCTCCCTTCTCCCCCACCGGTTTGGAATCCTTCACTTCACCGACCACCGAGAGGCCGTCGTCACCGGAGCCTGGAAACCGATCACCGACGAGACACAAGCTCGTTAACCACCCCGATTCCGACCCTTGTTTTTCAATTTCTCGATTCTCCGGTATGATTTCTAAACCCTTGCTCGAAATTGCATGATTGATTGTGTTTAGGGTAGAGATTTCATATCTTGAATCGTGTTCTTAGAAAGGTCGATTTGCATGCTTGGTTTTTGTTCATAAAAATTCTTGATTGTGCTTAGTTGTTCATGTTTTAGAAAAGATTATTCATGTTAGATTATCTATTAGAACACTCTAGTTAGGAAAGCATGAATTTTTCTTGTTCTAACTCCTAAGTTCGAAACTTTTCATGTCAAAATTTTGGGTAATTTTAGCATGTCGGGATGGGTAATCGAGCAAGTATGGGGTGCTTATACCCGTTTTTGGGATTGATGGAAAAATATAGAAGAGTGCATGCTTGATTTGTGCTTTAATTTAAGGTAGATTAAGATCGGAAATTCTGGTTTTTGTTCTCGGCGGCTCGTTAACGACCCATCCAGGCTCGTTAACGACCCTGCAATGCTTCATAGATCAATCCGAGTCCAGAATCGTAAATGACCCAATTGGGTAGTTAACGAATAATTCCGAAGTTAATTCGAGACCAAGTATGGGGTCTCTTACCTATCTATTTTTGAGTGGATCTTATCTTGGAAAAGTCTTGATTATTTTGTAGGATCCATGGCAAGTTCAAGTAGACCCGCTACCCGAGCTCAGAAGAAAAGGAGAAACCATAGGTCCCCATCTCCACCTCGAGTGGATGATGTGATTTTGAGCACTCAAGGCCAAGTACGGCGTTACCGTGATTTTCTGGAGAAGGACCCCTACACCCGATGGTTCTCAAAGTCCAGCGCTGTCAACACGGGGATCCACACAGATGTTAATGACACTTTCGTCATCCTTGGAGCCGCCCATCTTTTGAAGCAGGAGAGTTTGCCACAGTATTCGGCCCTCACATCCGAGTTCTTGGCCACCTTGGAGACCAACTTCTCGTCGAAGACCTCGGCGGGACGGATCCGGTTTCGGCTCGGTAACGAGGACCGTGAGTTCACAATGGCAGAGTTCAACACAATCTTAGAGCTCCCAAACCCATCGAGAGACTATAGCTTGAAGGACTACCGAGTGACCCACACTTGGAGCTACATCACCGGGGAGGTTCAATCCTCCACCGCGGCATTATCCGGGGCAACCATCATCAACCCCATCTTCAGGATTATTCTTAGAGTCCTAGCCGCGACGTTTTGGCCGAAGAGAGAGTTAAACCGGCCTACAAGGACGGAAGTTGTTTGCTTCCGCACCATCCTTTTTTAGGAGCCCGGCCCCTTGAATTTGGGGTACGAATGGCTTTACTACATCGGAAAATCAACCAAGTCCAAGGAGGTTTGGTGTGGCAATTTGGTTAGCCTCTTGGCTAAGAATCTTGGAGTCGATCTCACCCGCTACACACCGGCTCACGCCCAACTCCTCAACAAAAATTATTGGTATAGCTCCGGTGTCTTCATTCAAGCCCAGGGAGGATTTAAGGTGAAGGTTCAAGATCGCATAGTTACACCTACCCTCGACAAGTTCGAGCTTCTCTACGTACCGAATTGGTACGAGGCGTGGACGGGATATGCCTACCCATTGGAACCTAAACCAGGGGACGAGCTTTCGCTTAGGCCATGTGAATCCCGGTTTGAGCGGGAAGCCATGGGATGAGGATGAGTATGAAGATGAAGATGAAGAAGAGGACACCGAGGTAGTAGGCAACGACACTGAAGAGGCCGACACCGAGGGCGGCATTGAGGAGCTCAATTACGAGGAAGAAGACGTCGACACAGAGGTCCTAGGGAGCAACATCTTCGTTGACGAGCCCACTAGGCTCATTAACGACCATTTCCAGCCCCATCCCAACACTGTTAACGAGGCACCCAGCTTCGTTAACGAGGTGTCGGGAGCTCCTGTCGACCCACCACCAGCTCCTGTCGACCCTCGTGCCTATGGACTCATGCCTTATAACCCGGTGATGTATCAAGACCACTTCCAGCCTCACTACCCGCCACCTCCTCAGCCCGAGTACACAGGATCGAGTATACCACCACCATGGGTCGAGGATCTTTCTGCACGGATGCAGCAGCTTCACCTCCAGCAGGATCACATTCATAGGAGGATGGATAGATGGGAAACTGTCTATTCCGCTCACATGTCGATGGAGGATGAGAGGCAGCGTCAGAGAGAGACGGAGGACGCTGAGCGTTGGAGGACGATGTACGACTTCATGGGGAACTTTGAGCACTACTCTCCTCCACCAAACCGTTGATTCAGCCTGAAGAAGAAGTTTTTCCTTGTTTCCACTTTTACAACTTTGTAAGTTTTTTTTTATTATGTCTTTCTTTATCTTTTTAATCTTTTGATGTTTTCTTTTCTATTTCTTTTCCTTCTTCTTATTTTTCTTACAGTGGGGACACTGTAATTTTAAGTATGGGTGGGAGAAAGTAGAAAACTTATGTCCTAGGTGTTTATATGTGTTATGTAGTTTCAATTTTTTATGTCGAAAAGATAAAAAAAAAAGATAAAAAAATCGAAAAAAAATTTGAAAAATTTTGAAAAAAATATAAAAAAGAGTTTTAGAATTGATAGATATCCCTTCTTAAGTTCTATGATAGCAATCGCTAACTTAATCATATAATTCCTTGCAAGCATGTCTTTAAAAGTATAGCCGGATTCTCAACTTGAAATTATTGGTTTTAGAAGAAGATAGCATTTGATGAAATTGAGCACATATACTTTATAGCATAGATGATGCAATCCAACAAAATCTACCTTGTGAGTTATTTTTGGCCTTATAGGGGAACATTTATAAATCCCTCTTCTTTTCTTGTGTGATTTACTCTCTTTATGCATATTATCTCTTGGAATTGTGATGGTTATCTATTTCTTGAGACCCTTATTACTTGTAAAGATCATATGATGGAGAACTTATTTTCATAAGCCCTATTATTCCCTATCTACCTTTACATTATTCCTTCTTTTTGATAACCAATTCTAGCCTGAAACCTTTTATTTTTAGCTCCACAAAAAGTATTCCCTAGCCGAGATAAGCTTGACCCTATCCGGGAATTAGGACTTAGATTGGAGAGGTAAGTTTTGTGGTATGTTAAAAAGGAAAGGAGTTGCTTATAGTTTGCTTTAATTGAAGGATATTTGGGAAGGGTAGATTGGAAGTCTCTTGCTTTTACATGTAATAAGAAAGGTCTCTTGATAAGAAAAAAAATGCACGAAATAAAGTTTTTGATGGAAGTGAAAAGAGGAGAAAGAATGTATACGGCGGCTCGTTAACGACCCTGATGTGGGTTTGTTAACGAGGCAGCGAGGAGAAAAAGAAAAAAAAAAGAAAGAGAAGGAGAATGATAAAAGGAGGTCAAGAGTTGAGGTGCAATTGTATTTATAGATAATATCAGAGATTCTTTTAATTTGTTATGAGACTTTCTAGGATGATAAAGGGTGAGTGAAAATAAGTGTGTAAAAAGAGAATGAGTTTGGTATAATCTTTTATGAGAGTGTTTGTAATGTGTGAGTTTTTAGGAGTCTTTTGATTCCCGGATATTATTAGCACCACATGACCAAAATATTTCCACGCCTTATTGTCTTTACCAAGCCCCATTACAACCCGGCCGAATGGAAACTTCTATGAAGTTTTTCATTGAGCCCCCTAAGTTCTCTTGATGATTCTTTGCTTGTTTTGACAAATCTTGGGTGGAGAGTATTGGTGATATAAGTTCCAATTTCTATGAGTTTTTGCATATAAGATGAGTTGAGAGATTGAATTTATAAGCCTAAACACTTGAGAGTTGAGTGAAATACAATATCTCGTGTAAGGTTGGATTGTATTATCTTATGTCTATTTAAGTGCATATATGTGTGAGGATGTTAATAGTCTTTTGCTATATTTTTCTCATGTGTAGATGTTGCTTTTAGAAGTTGGCTATGTCTTGATGAGTATGTTTGTTTTGGTTTTGGTTAGTGTTTTGTTTATTGCTTGAGGACAAGCAAGTCTAAGTATGGGGTATTTTGATGTTCGCATTTCTAGTATAGTTTTTAGTAGGTTTTCTTTGCTTATTAGGTTTAGTTTTGTTAAGTTTAGGTTTAGTTTTGAGTGTTTTTAGGTAGTTTTGCATATTTCTATGAAAAGAGTGGAAGCTACGCTATTTTGTGTATTTTGTAGGTTTTAGCAAGGAAAGGAGCTATATGGAGCTGAATTTGGAGCATTACAGTGAAAGACGGAGGAATACGAGATTGAAGAAGTCAGAGCTCAAGATTACGAGAGGGAGTGTGGAAGAAAACAAAAGCCCAGGCTCGTTAACGAGGCTGTGAGGGCTCGTTAATGAGGCCACGAAGGAGAAGAATTGAAGATTTATTTTATAATTCACCGATCCTGAGCGAGAATTTATTTCTGTGTCGGTTGAGTATCTTTTTAGAATCTTTTGGGGTTATTAGAATATGTATTTTAGGTTTTATTATCCTTTTAGATTTTATTTCTATCTCTTAGGGTTTGTTTCTATCTTTTTAGCAAAGTTTATATCTTTTAGCCTTTTTAATTTTTAGTTTTTTAGTATAAATACCTTTCTATCTAGCATAGAAAGAGGAGGCTTTTGAGAAGAGAATTTTTAGAGTAGAGAGAGAATTTCGAAGAGCCGAGAGAGAGAGGAGTCGGATTGGAGGAGGCTCGGTAGACGACAGTCACCGGGATCGTTAGTTGTGATTTTGATTCGGTATTTTGATGTTTTCGGTTTCTTCTGAATCTCTGTAAGACCATATTTTCTTATTAATTTGAGTACTGTTTTGTTTTCAATGTTTCCTTTGATTGAAATTATTAGTTTCTTAGTCATGAGTAGTGAGTAGTTTTCTTTTCTAGGATCGGGGTTAAGCCCGACATAGTTGAGCATGTTTGATGAGTAAGATTGTGTGTTGAATGCCTTTTATCTTTGATTGAGAATTGTTTGTTGTGCTTATACCAAAACGAAAGTTGAGGTAATTTGGGTTTTTAACTTAATTGAAAGAGAAAGTTAGTAACTTGAAGGTTGATATTGTTTGAATAAGAAAGTTTCAAGCTTTAGATCCAAAATAAGCAATTAAGTGAATTAGGATACGAAAGTTTGTTAATTTACTTGCTAAGTCAACGAAAGTTGATGACTCTATCTGTTTAAAGGCATGATCTTATCTTCTTACGAGTTTTTCTGCTTGGCTATGTTGTGGTGTCCCTAGTCCTAGATCTTTGTTTTATTTGAATTATTTCTAGTGAATTTTCGTTGTTGAGTACTTGCATCGGTACCGAATTTAATTAGAATTTAATTAGGTCGTTATTTGAAGTGTTCTTGTGTTCGGTGGTTCGTTAACGACCCTGACAACGTCGTTAACGAGGCTAATTGTGAGTGTTTTTATTTGTTTTTGTTTGCTTTTTAGTAGATTAATAAACGAACAACCTTGTTTCCTGTGGAACGATCCTGACCTCCCTATACACAGCGGGGTCTTGATTATAAATTTATTTGTTGTCAAGAAACCCTCTCAACACGTAGTCTTCACAATAAGAATCAAAAGCATACAAAAAAAAACGTAGTGAAGAAAACAAAGAGAGAGGTGAGTTCGAAATTAATAAGAGGAATTGTTGGATTTTATTGTTTTGGTTGGATCTGGTACAAGATCTTTTCAATCGGGTTTTAATCCTGAAGTACAAGCTTGATTTGGTAAGTTTTTAATTAGTTAATGGTTTATTTGGATTTTCCTAATTTTCTCAGATCTAGATCTATAGTTGCTTTTGATTGAGAAATCAGTTGATCTATAGTTTTCAAAGGGTGTTTTCGATATCGGATTTATATTCAGAAAAAGATTTCAGAGTAATTTTAGGGTTTTCCTTGTAATGATATTAGGGAGCCCTTTGATCAAGCTTTTCATAAAGATTTGAACTAGAAAAATGTTCCTTTATATATATATAATTTATTGTTGTCAAGTTTTAAAGGATTTGGATATATATGCAAGAAGTTATAATGCATTCTGGCATTTCATTGCATTTGGGGTTAGAGTTTATTAGAGTAAATAGCCTAATTTGCATTGGGTTACATATAGGAGCCCAAGTAATAGACCGTGGTCAGAGTCAAAGGGGAGAAATATAGTATCTGCTTTAAACAGGTGAGTACAGACCGGAGATTCAACCCTATGTGCTATATGTGAACGATGAATATATGGATATATGTGCTTTATGTATATATGTGCTATATGAGCTATATGGATATATGTGTTATATGGATTATATGGATATATGTGTTTTATATGACAGCTCTGAAATTTCCAGAGTTGTTTGCATAGAAAGAATGTTAACAAATGACATATGATATATGGTTACATGATGCACTTGATTGCATAGCATATTGCAATGAGATTAAAAGGACTTGTGACTGTCTTGCCCTGAACTTTTATTTAGGAAATCTACGGATTTATTTGTTAAAGCGACCTACGGGTCATACAGGACCTACGGGTCATACGGGATCTACGGATCATACAGGACATACGGGTCAATATTCAGGAGATCTTCGAATTTCTTTGCTAAAGGGACCATAAGAGTCAATATTCAGGAAATCTTCGGATTTCTTTGTTAAAGGGACCATAAGAGTCTAAATACAAAAAACCCGGGGCAGATTCAGGCTTGAACAGTTCACAGAATAATGAATCGGATGCATTTGCATTTACATTTGCATAGTAAGTTCAGATATGACATATGTATAATATGTATGTATATGTATATGGACTAAATGTTTGACTCTGTGTGAAATAATTGATGATGGTTTATATTCACTGAGTATGCGACTCATGTAAATCGCAAAACAATTTTTCAGGTTCAGCTAGTTCTTACTGACATGTGTCCGTTTAGAGGTCACATTCATACAGGTCGGCCGACTGAAGATCTAAGCAACCTTCTCCTCCTCATTTTTCATCATAGACATATGGCTTGTAATAGAAACTAGAGTAATAGATGTTTTAGTATGAGAAGTAACGATATAGATGTGTGTGTGTGTGTGCAACCTTTTATGGTTGTTACTTTCTGCTTTATGCTTATGTGGATAGTTGCATATATGTGAATTATATATGTTTATATGTGAAATAAGTTATTACAAAGTATACATCATAAAGTATAGGGGCATCACAGATTCCGTCGATGAATTTTCTTCATATGGTCTATTGAATGTCATTGTATTGTGTGAAAGTTGTGTTTTTTACTTATAAACTCTGTGATGTATGAATATATAGGTCTTCAATGTTTGCTATATAATCTATCTTATGACATAAAACTTTTCAATGATACATTCGCAAAAATGTGCACAAGAGATATGGCAAAACAACATACATTTGAAAGAAAATAATGTATACATACATACATATATAGATAGATAGATAGATAGATAGAAATAAGACTAACAATAAAATCTTTTTTCCAAATTTACGGAAACACTCATAATTAGGCATGGCGGTGGCGTGGTGTGCAGAAAAAAAATATGCCCAAACCCGTACACTTCACGAAGCATCACTCTTCATAAAGTGTGATGCTTCGTGAAGCGCACGCCCCGATATGACCTCGCGGGAGGGCACCCTTTGGGTCATACGCTTCATGAAGCGTAAATTCCCGTACGAAGGATGTTTTTTTCATGTGCGTAAGGAATCGGCCTTATAAATTTGATCAAGCTAAAAATTTCTCTCCACAAGGCCAATACGAGGCGCCCATGTCAGATATGACGGGCACCCATGCTTTTTTAGTCGGTCGCCTCGACCGACGTGCATGTAGTCGGTCGAGGTGACCGACTGTATAATTTTTTTTAAAATAACACGCTATCTGCAAATTGCAAATAGCGTGTGGGCCCCCTAATGTAGTCGATCGAGGTGACCGACTACATTGAATTTTTTTTTAAACAAAAATCGCTGCTGGGGCCGAAAGAGCAACGACTCTTTTTGGCCCCAGTTTTTTTATTGAGGGCTATATAAAGCCCTCAACTCCTCCACAAATCCTCCACAATACAATACCATCGGTAAAAAAAATTGCAATCGAGAGAAAAAAAAAGTGTGAAAATGAGAAAAGAGTGGTCTTTCGGTTTAGGAAATTCTAAGAGCAAAAGTCGTTCAAAACTTCACATGGGCAATCATTGCAATTAGATTTGAATGAAGGGGCGATCGTTGAGGATATACAAGCTAATGTAGAGCAAGAGGAGGTACCGATCCAACCAACGACTCCAAATGCGTTTGAGTTCGACCTCACAAATCAAGAAGCTACGCCACTTAGCGGGGGGTTTGGTTTAGGTATGTAAAGTTAATAATTTACGTTTTGAATCATCAGTTTAGTCGGATCATATATTATAATAATACTTTAAAATTATCTTAATTTTATTTGTTAGTATTTTAATTTAATTTAATATTCATATTAGAATTTTCTTAATTTGATTTCATAGTATTTTTATTTGATAAGTAATTATAGTATTTAATACATTATATATGATAGTGGTCATCCGTTATTTATGTAGAGACGCTTATGAACGATCCCCGATATATGGAGTGGTATACGTTTGGGGGTACAAACCCCCAACCACCACACGAGTTTACTGGATCACCGTTTCCACCTAACCAACCGCCCACCCAATATACAACCCCCAAATATCATAATTTGTGGGGTCATCCACTTCCCAACACACCCCAGACAGCACCAACCTAACCCTCACTAGGAATTTGTATACTTAATTCGATAATGCTTTCACTCCCCGGACCGACATACAGGCTGGCCCACAGGGTGATACGTGGATTCAAGATGCAATTTCTTTTACTCCCTTGAGTCCTTAGTTCCAAGCTAAGAATCAGGCGGGGACTTCTAATTCCCAACATCCACCATCCCAACCTTATTTTCAAGCTGAGACTCATGTCGAGACTTCTTATTCCCAACCTCCACCATCCCAACCTTATTTCCAAGCTGAGTCTCATGTCGGGACTTCATATTTCCATCCTCCACCAGATCCTCCCAACACCCAAGATGGATATGGTGGCGGACCAATCGATACTAGTTTGTTGGTCAGTTACGAGACGCATATAGCGAAGCTCTTATAGGAAGATCAAACGGTAAGAACGTTTAATTAATTTACCTTATATGTATGCATAAATAATTATACTGAATACTTTTGATAATAATGTTTCAGCATAGTAGTAAACCTTTGAGAGTGCATACACGAGGGAACATTAAAGATTGGAACGAAAAGTTGACGGCTGGAGGTGTGTGGGTCACCTACTCACATGTGCTCAGAGTAGAGGATTATTGCGCCTACAACAATGGAGGTTCAAACAAACAGATGAAGCATTGATTCAGGCTTTTGTCGAAGGATGGCATCCTAAAACAAACAGTTTTCATTTTCCTCGGGAGAAATATCAATCACCCTCCATGATGTCCACTACATTTTGGGCCTACCGCTGAACGGGATGAAGGCTATTTTGACGTCCTCCGAAGAACAATTAAAGCAGTTTATCAGTGTTGCATACAACGTTAGCCCTCTTGAAATGAATAGGTTAGAAAGCAGAGGCAGCATAAACATCAAACGTTAGAAGGAGATCCTATTTAGCATGATAGAAAATGGAGGAAACCTAGAGTTGATAGCGTCAGGATATTTGTGTGATCTGTTGGGAAGCAACTTGATAATGGACAGGTCAAGTGATGGGTTACCCCTCAGATTGTTGCAGCTCGTGTTGAACCACGATCAGGTGATGGAGTATTCATGGTGTGTTGCTACACTTGCATGGCTAATCAGGCAGCTCAGAATGGCGTCCCGAGCTGAAGGAGCGCAGATCGCACGGTGCTCATATGTGTTACACGTGAGTGATGATACCCTGTTTTGTTTAAATTGCTAGTCCGATTTTATTTGAATCTAACATATTCTCTATTTTGTAGAACTTCATTTGGAGGTACTTTCCAAGACTCCAAGGTCTTATCAATCACGATATCATACGATTGCCAGGGGAGAATTTCATAGCAGATCGTGGTCGAAACAGGAATTCCACCGTCACATCAGTGCTCTACTACCGTCGCTACTTAGACAAGATAAAAGTTGAAGAGGTAAGTAACATCAAATTTAACTAACATTTTTATAGATTATATAACACATAATTTTATCGACTTGCGTTTTTATATATTCTATAACATGAGAAATTTGTGTTTATGTGTAGGTCAATTGGATTCCATGGCGGGATTTTATCGACTTTTCCACTGGCGATCTTAGTTTGTCGAGGTATAGGGGTACCTTGACATGTCTCCACATCAAGGAGGCATATCAACCCGAGAGGTTCGCTCGTCCATTTGGTTGGCACCTGTCAATCCCTAAATTAGACGTTATCAAGCCAATCAGTATATGCCGACCAAAAAAATTGACGAACGTGCATGTGAAGTATGATGTGCAATACTCGGCAGATGATGATCACTGGGAAGCTCGATGGAACTCGTTAGTGCCTATGGGGGAAATTGCACCACACATGTACTTTATGGATGCCGAGTACGTACAATGGCATATGAGACGAACACATCCTTTTTTGTTGCACACGTCCTCCGTTGAATTGGCAAACAACCCTCCGATGCCACAACCCGCAGTGGATATTTATGCGTTACGTGTATGATGATACTTGATTGATTTTCTCGTATTAGTAAAAAAACTTCAAATTATAAAAAAACAAATTTGTGTTGGTTTGACAGTGGATGACACTGACGAAAGCGCTGAGTAGAGAACTAGAAGGTCATAGGAATCCTGAAGTGGTCGACGTCGCTCGCCAATTACAAGCCATATGGCTTGGAGAGAGGCCTCCACCACCGATCCCGCCACTTGTAAGTGGTCGCCGTCGCCGCTCCCCCTCTATACAACCCGCACGCCATAGCGATGTAGGATACTATACATAGTTTAATTTGTTGTAGTTGTAGTTGGTAATGGTTACTTATCTTAGTTGGACATGTGTATTTCGGGGTACTTATATTTGTGTTGGTTTTGTTACTTATATTTGTGATGGTTTTGTTACTTATATTTGTAGCTTAATTTTCCAAAAGCAATAATATTACACTAAATCATACAAACTAAACCATACATACGAACGTACATAAACGATAATATTACACTAAACCATTCATACACTAAACCATTCATAAGAACATACATAAACCATGATATTACACTAAACATTCATACACTAAACTTGATAAGGACTAGATATCTGCCCATAAGGACGAGACAAATTTTCTGCAATCTGATACTGATCGAACGTATATAAACGATCATGATCGGGCTAGGTATCCGCCCACTAATGGATAATGACACTCTCTCCACATTCTTAGCGGGGGGGGGGGGGCATCGGAGAATCATCGTGCAATGTAACCTACAATATTAAACAAAATACGCAATTGTTAAGTGTCCTAAATAAAAATACAATATTTATTAATAATGAGGATATTGACTTACCGAAACGTAGTGGTTCCCAAGGAAAGCAATACATGCAACCTTGTCCCAAAGAGGGCTCTAAACGTCCCCGTCTCCTGTGATCGGGAAACATGTGTGTGAACTACCCCAACCAAATGTGATAAGTGCACACTGAAATCTAGTAGCAAATACAACGCCCATCAAAGGTATCTCCATCCAGTACTCCACTGGACAAGACGGGTGCAACCAGTTGACTTTACGGATCAACTGATCAACTGATCAACCTGGGAGAAGCCCCAACCCTCCATCCTTGAATACTCGCAGTGGGTCCTCAGCTCCTGGACAAGCTCACGTCGCATACGCTGCCATCCATCATTCGCATTCCACCCCATCTGAGAAGCGAGCGCCCCATATCCACAATGACCGTCTCCTGAAACATCATGCGCAGCGGCGATGAATGAGATCATGAAAGGAGGTACATGAGGTATGAGATCTAATCCTCCAAAGTCGCTAGTGAGAGGGGGGCTTGGGTGGAATAAACCCCATTCCCGACGTTGGAGGCAAAACCGGGTCTACATCTTCCTCAATCTTGACATCTTCCTCTTGTTCATCAACTGTTGGGATCGATGTAAATGCTTTCCCTGGCATAGAACGTGCGCCTTTTACGACCCTTTTGCGCTGGGGAGGTTGTTGTTGTAGATGCTCCAACCTAGTCAAACCTCTTGCCTGAACCTTCGATTTCTTCCTAGGTCTTCCTTTCTTCTTCTCACAATCGAGTTCCTCCAATGTGCTAGTATTTTTGATCTTAAGATAATAGAGGATCACCTCACGTTGCACGCGTTTGTGCATCGTGCCTGCAATGTAGTCTACTATCATCTTCACCCATTCAGCATCGTCATCTTCTATGCAATCATCCTCGGGCGATGTCGTCGGAAGGCCTTCCCATACCAATTGCTTCCAAAAAGGATGGATCATTGAAAGCTCAATAGGCTTACATTGGGTGATGCATTGCTCGACTTGGTGAGGGCACGGGAGCCCACAAGCAGTTGTCCACCACTGATCGTCGCATACCGAACTAAGAGGGGCACTAATATGATCGAACAAATTACCTATACAATTGTTGGATACCTTCGTTGGGAGGAGAGAGAATACTGTTCGAAGCGGTTCGACCATGTGATAGATGGCAAGTGGAATAGTGTGCGATCCATCTCCATCTGCCCACGTACGGTCATAATCTGGATTCTGATCGCGTTATGTATCTTCCTCACTATAGTACTGAACCCTCCAACAGATGATCCCTAGTAATCCTTCGGTGTGGAGTGTTGTGACTTGACCCTACAAAAATTTGGAAATTAAAACCCAATTTTGTAAATTGGAATGAATGGCAAAAGTACCTTATTGTTACCTATTTGTGGTCCTCGTAAAAAGGTTGAAGCGGTGGTCGGTGAATGCCCTCACAATCCGATCGCGCCAAGGGGCGAGCCGGTTTTTTTTGGAGATATGTAAATAAAATTGGCTCCACGGAATTTTCACCAATTGGAGTCGCGTCTCGTACTCCCACATGGTCGTCGAACAAAATAGCTACCACGCTTTGTTCGCAAAAAAGTCCACCGACTTATCCTAGAACCCATGTCCCGACGCGTATGCCCTATAGTTGCATTGGATGTGCACCGAACAAAGCATATGTTTGGCTTTGGGAAATAAGATATCGACAACATTCACCTCAGCCATATCCCGATCGGTTAGTATGGCTTCTGGCTCTCTTCCAACCAGCTTATAGACCTCTCTCAAATAGAGTAACATCCATTCGTAGTGGTCTTGAATCTACCTTGTCATAAACGCAGAAGAATTACACAAAGTCTTCCCGAGGCATGTAAATCCAACCATTTCGCACAAAAGCGTGTCGTACCTACAATGTCAATTCAATGAGATTTAATGCGTGTACTTCAATCTACTACTATATCATAGGTAATAAAAAGACTTACATGTTTTTTTTGTACGTCGAGTCCAGCACAACGACGTAAGGGAACAACTTCAGCAACTGGATCTGTAACACCCCTATTTTACAACATTGGGTATTACTGCCAGTGGCCTCGGACTTTACCGTCCAAAGTCACCCAAGGCTTTTAGAATGATATTGAACTCATAAAATGCGAAAATTAACATAATTTATAAAATAAAAGGTTGCTCTCGAAAGAGACTTTGTTCATACAAACCTTCATTACAATACCTTTAACGAAATGGAGTTTGATAACGGAAAGCATAAAACTTGTTCTTGCGACATAAATAGAAATAAACCAAAAGTACGAAAAATACATCTTTGCGAGTCTTGCCCTTCCTTCGTCTCCACTTACACCTTGCTCGGGTTCCTAGGTTCTGACATAATTCGCGAGGAGCGAGAATATGCTAGGGAAACATGCGGAAAAGAAGAATTAGTCTAAGAGACAAAGCAAGCGGGAATGGAACTTCCCAAGGGTAATTTGGTAATTTATAATATTCGAGGGAGATATTATCGGATGTGTTTTGAGGTATAGAACTTTTCGTGGGGCTTAACTGAACGAAGAAGAGCGTATCTCGAACGGAGATAGCTCGTAGATCGAGAGAAGAACTACGAGATTGTAGAATTCTTTTAGAGTAGAAAGTAGATTGGGAACGTTATTATTCATACAAGTTTTGAAAATCTCTCGCGCCCTTGCAGACCGAGAGCCGGATCGAACATTTGAGATCCGTCCGATTTTGATGTCTTTTAAGTGTGCATTGGCACTTATCTTATATCGTGATGAAAATATTGATTACTCAGCGGGGTCTTGACTATAAATTTATTTGTTGTCAAGTAAATCCCTATCAACATGTACCCTTTTTATTTAATAAAAATCCGAAAATTATAAAGCATTATTTTTATTTAAATGCTTTTATTCCTTCATAACCCTTATAATACATTCTTGACTTTATTTATATAATTTATTTAAGAATCTCTTTTTAAAGAGAATATGGGTTATAATATTATATTATGAATTCTCTTTTATATGGCGAAAAGGATTATAAAAATTATATTATATTGGTTTTAAAAACCTTGGAATATTGCGGATATTACAAGATCGACTTCGGATGGGCAAAGAAGATGTCTAGTACCTTACGGCTACCCTTCGTAGTTCGATAGTTATAGTATTGATTAGACTCTAAGAAATGAATCGCAAATTCGCTCACCCCCCTTCTGTTCATCTCCTTTTTAAACACTACGTATCGAAAATCATACAACTGCTTCATTGATGTGGTCATATCTGGATACTTTTCCACTAGGAATGTCATGGATTGCCTAGGTTCTATATCTACCAAAACCATATTTCTTGCATCAATCTTTTGCTCCTTAGTCAGTCGCCCCGCAAACGGATAACCCTCTAGACTGGTGGAAAGGTCATGGTTGTGGTTACTACATTCCACCCTTATGTACCACTTCTTGGTCTTTTTGTCCCTCCAGCCTATCAACTCGAAAGGCAACCCTTCTTTCTAGTACGAGGACGAGGTTTAAGCTCATCAGCTACACCTAAATTCTTAACCATTTTACGTGGTATGCCTTTTTTTCCCGCTTTGTACTCACCGCCTAATACACATACCAAACTAATCTTTGTCGGCCATGAGTTTTTGATGGTGAGTACAATGTTTAACCCTCTCCCTATCTTACGGGCCCACTCTATCATAGGATCTCGTTCCTCCCACTCACAATTATTTGCAAAATAACTAGAAAAATCTGGAAACTGAATAACCTATAATAATAATAAAAACCAATTAGAATTTTTATCCTAATTTCTAAACTTAATAAAATGACATTTACATACCTGATTTGATTCTAGATTATAAATGGCGCCATAATTGTGCTCATTTGAAACCTCATATCTTCCATCGTCGTCATCAACGTACTCCTCGTTTAAATCAAATGGAGTCGGTGGTTTTGACCCTCCCACCATCAACCACTACGTAAAATTATGAAATATTTAGGAAATAATATCGAATCGTATAAATTTAACGAAAAAAACTTAATAAATTGCAATAAAATAAGTAATTAATTACATTAAATTTTGAAATCAACCAATTCGCCATTCCGATAAAATTTGAAAGTGAATTTTTGTAGAGAAGAATGAATGTATTTTTGGATGTGAAAATGGGTTTGAGGTATAGGTTTAAATAGAGAGATGAAATCCACCCGTTTGAAAATAATACCAACGGGTGGATAGTCGGTCGAAGGGACCGACTAGTCCGCCACCTCAGCCAATGTGTAGTCAGTCATCTCGACCGACTAAATTCCACTTTCCGAGGCCCCATGTGTAGTCAGTCGAGGTGACCGACTGGGGCGCTGGTATGCCCTGACATGGCGCTTCGATCAGGCGCTCCACAATGATAAAATTAGTTATAAATGATGAAAAAGAGTCACGTGCGAATGGGCGCCTAGGTGCGAAATAAGAATAAATCTCGATCGTCCATTCCAAAAAATCAACGTCCCTGATTAAACATTCATTTAAAAAAATAAAAAAACGGCACGGGCGAATTTTTCCCGTATTATTCGCGTATTTTTCAATAAAATACGACACGGACGAATTTTTCCCGAATTATTCACGAATTTTTCGAAAAATACATTTTTATGAGACGCGCCCAGTTTGTTCATCAGAAATAGCGATTTGTTCATCAGAAATAGCGATTTGTTCATCACAAACTAGCATTTGTTCATCAGAAACTAGCATTTGTTCATCACAAAATAGCATTTTGTGCATAAGAAACTAACATTTGTTCATCAGAAACTAGCATTTGTGCATAAGAAACTAGCATTTGTTCATCACAAAATAGCATTTGTTCATCAGAAACTAGCATTTGTTCATCACAAAATAACATTTGTGCATAAGAAACTAGCATTTGTTCATCACAAACTAGCATTTGTTCATCACAAAATAGCATTTGTTCATCAGAAACTAGCATTTGTTCATCACAAAATAACATTTGTGAATAAGAAACTAGCATTTGTTCATCAGAAACTAGCATTTGTTCATCAGAAACTAGCATTTGTTCATCACAAAATAGCATTTTGTGCATAAGAAACTAACATTTGTTCATCAGAAACTAGCATTTTGTGCATAAGAAACTAACATTTGTTCATCAGAAACTAGCATTTGTGCATAAGAAACCAATGAACAAATATGAATATAACAATGAACAAATCCACAATGTTGATGAACAAATCCACAATGTTGATGAACAAATCCACATTGTTGATGAACAAATCCACAATACTGATGAACAAATCCACATTGTTGATGAACAAATCCACAATACTGATGAACAAATCCACAATATTGATGAACAAATATGCCAAAACCAATGAACAAATATGTATATAGCAATGAACAAATCCACAATGTTGATGAACAAATCCACATTGTTTATGAACAAATTGATGTTACTAATAAACAAATATGCACAAACCGATGAACAAATATGTCAAAACCAATGAACAAATATGAATATAACAATGAACAAATATGCATATATCAATGAACAAATATGCATAAATTAATGAACAAATTGATGTTACAAATGAACAAATATGCACAAAACCGATGAACAAAAATGCCAAAGCCAATGAACAAATATGTCAAAACCAATGAACAAATCCACAGTGTTGATGAACAAATCCACATTGTTGATGAACAAATCCACAATACTGATGAACAAATCCACAATGTTGATGAACAAATCTGGGCCGTTTTTTTTTCAAAAATACGCGAATAATTCGCCAATAATTCGCCCGTGCCGTTTTTTCCCCTTTTAAGTGAAATGATCAGCGCCTTTAATTTTTCTTGATCCAACGATTTCTAATCTTTCTTATTTCGCACCTGGGCGCCCATTCTCACCTGAAACGGACTCATAAATGATTACATGTTTCCACTAATCTAGTCACGTGTTACGTGTAGTTGGATTCACGTTCATTATCGAGTATCGACCATTATTCACATGTTTAAGAATTGCTTCTTAAACTCACCCACCTCTTCTTCTTTTACTTCTCAACTACTCTCGCCTCCGCTTTCCTTTTTCGGAGCTCTGCTCCCATGGCGGCCTGCTTCCTCGGTGCACCGCCCCATCCTACTTCTTCTTCTCCCTCCTTTCAACTCCCAATTTCTACCAAAGCCTTTTCATTCTCCTCCGTTCCTCTCCAACCCAACATTAACCCTCCAAAACCAAAATCTGCGATCTCCTCTTTCTCTACTGAATCCACCACCGTCTTTACGTCCTCCTTTCGATCTCCGGCGCCAGCTCTCTCAACGTGCTCAGATCTCCGGCGGCGGCTGCTGATCGTGCGGGCCGCGCGGGGGAAGTTTGAGCGGAAGAAGCCGCATTTGAATATCGGCACGATCGGACACGTTGACCATGGGAAGACGACGCTCACTGCTGCTCTTACGATGGCTTTAGCTTCCTTGGGAAACAGCCTTCCAAAGAAGTACGACGAGATCGATGCTGCTCCTGAAGGTAACTTGAAACGGTGATGCTCTTCTAATTGAATTCTGTACTCAAAAAGTACCATTCCTTTGTTCTAACTTCTAACCAGGGTATCTGTGCGTCTCTGTGATGTGCTTGTTGATCTGCTTTCAATATTCAAATAGAGTGCTTTAGAATTCTGAAGTTTTTTTTTTTTCATGCTTGGATTCTAGCTCTAGTATTCAGTGGAACTGTGGAAGTTTATTATATAAGAGGGGCTTTGTCATATATGGGGCCAATATGCACCGACTTGAAGGACTAATTGGTCCAAGCATCAAGATTATGCTGATTACAGTGGGAATACATCTAGAATTAAAATTTGTCTGCTTGTGACAATTGAGAAAGAAAGCTGCTTTGTTGAATGTCAGATGCAGGTTTTGAAGGACCACAAAGACGAGACAAGTACAACGAGAATGTGAAAAACACAGGCTCCAAGCTTATGTGGTTGGTGTTGGAGGGGAAATTCTCAGTAGTGATAAGTGATCCTGAGAGAGACTATAAGTAGAATTAACCCTTGTGGGTAATCATGATCTGCTACTAGTGGTTACAATTTAATGTGTAGGATTGCTGTAAGGCCTTTGTAAACAGTCCATTTCTCCCACATAAACCTAAAAGAACACCTACTCTTTATCATAAATGGGTTATAGTTAAGTGGCAAAATGATCTAGAACCGATAAGTGAGATTTCAAGTGATATTTCGTGGAAGTGTTTCCGTAGGCTTCTTCGGTCCGAAGCCTGTTTTACCAGCAATTGTGCTGCTAGGCTGTATATAAAATGTCACCAGATTGACCTACAAAACAAAAATGTTGGTGTGAAGGGAAAACGGCAATACAGCTTTCAGGGCTGGCTCTATTGACTTTCCTAGTTGTCCTGTAATTTCTTTTGATATTTTCTCGGTATAGATGAATGTCTTACCCAGCACCCACCAGCTTATATTAGTTATTTGTATTGTTGGCTGCTTGTTTGTCCTTTTCATTCATATGTCATCCTCTCTTAGTTTCCAAGTTCATAGCTTCTTTTTTTGAAAGAAAAAGAAGACAATGCAAGAAATTGAAGATTGCATTGTTTCATAGTCTCTCCAATATTTTAACTTTATGGTTGTAGCTAAATTTTGGATTATACAGCCAAAAAGACTCATCTTTGAAGTTTCATTTTACTTTTAAGTGAAAAACTGGTGTGCATTGTTATATACATTAATATGGCATTCTGTTTTGTTTTACTCAGAGCGTGCCCGAGGTATCACTATAAACACTGCAACTGTTGAATACGAGACCGAGACTCGGCATTATGCTCACGTGGATTGTCCTGGACATGCTGATTATGTGAAGAACATGATTACTGGAGCCGCTCAAATGGATGGTGCCATCCTTGTTGTTTCTGGCGCCGATGGACCCATGCCACAGACCAAAGAACACATTTTGTTAGCCAAGCAAGTAGGAGTACCCAATATGGTCGTCTTCTTAAACAAAGAGGATCAAGTTGATGACCATGAATTGCTAGAGTTAGTTGAATTAGAGGTTAGAGAACTCTTGTCCTTGTATGAATATCCAGGGGATGAAATCCCGATCGTTTCAGGCTCTGCATTGCTTGCTCTTGAGGCTTTGATGGCAAATCCTAATATGAGGAAAGGAGAGAATCAATGGGTTGATAGAATATATCAGCTTATGGATGAGGTGGACAATTACATTCCAATTCCAAAGCGGCAAACTGAATTGCCATTTTTGTTGGCAGTGGAAGATGTATTTTCAATAACGGGTCGCGGAACCGTTGCAACGGGGAGGATTGAGAGAGGCAAAGTCAAGATTGGGGATACAGTAGAGATTGTTGGGTTAAGAGAAACTAGGACCACAACAGTAACTGGAGTAGAGATGTTCCAGAAGATTCTAGATGATGCCCTTGCAGGGGACAATGTTGGGATTCTTCTACGGGGTATTCAGAAAGCTGATATCCAGAGAGGAATGGTGTTGGCAAAGCCAGGGTCAATTACCCCGGTTTCAAAGTTTGTTGCTATTGTGTATGTCTTAAGGAAGGAGGAAGGCGGTAGGCATTCACCGTTTTTTTCTGGGTATAGACCACAGTTTTATATGAGGACCACAGATGTTACTGGGAAAGTGACAAAAATTATGAATGACAAGGATGAAGAGTCTAAGATGGTAATGCCTGGAGACCGGATCAAAATGGTTGTGGAACTTATTAGGCCGGTTGCCTGTGAACAAGGGATGAGATTTGCAATTCGGGAAGGTGGAAAAACAGTAGGTGCTGGTGTGATTCAGTCGATTATTCAGTAAAATGCACTTTATTGAGTTTGTTCTTATATTGTGAAGCACTGAAGCATATGGAGCTGGGATAGGTGCTGAAGTTCAATTTTGTTCTGTAAGTTTATTAGTTGGAAAATAATATATAGTTATGATGTAAAATAGGATGCATATGTGTTATGATTCTTTGTCCGTGCTTTTGTTTTTCCTCCTGGCTTGCTCTTCAGGGAAAGTATATATTAGACATAATGAGCAGAAGGGTTGGATCTCTGTTGGGACAGCTGCTGAGTTGCAGTGTTACTAGCGCCTGTATTCTGTTTATACTCTGGAAAGGATTCTGATCAACCAGTCGTCTGTATCTGATGAAGTTGCTGTTACATTATTATACTGCTGATGAATTATCTTTGTGGTCTTGATAGCACTGATGTGAAATGGGATGCTTTGGTGTAAATGTTGCTTTCAACAGAGTCCATGGCAATACCAGGGATCAAATGGTGTAATTACTCGGTTTGACAAATTCTTTAAAGTAACAGATCCCCATGTACCGTACTCATTCCTCAACACCAATTTTCAAAGACACTTGCAACGTCCACAAAAACTTGGAGAGCCAAAGAAGTGAAATGAAGGCGGGAACTAGTGCTGCATGACCAGTGACATACGAAGCTCTGGAATACGAAGCTTATGAACTTCTTGAACCATTTAGAATGGAATGGATACTTTGGATCTCTTCCTTTATTTTTATTTTCCCCTGTACAATAGAGAAACATTAAGTGCAGTCAACATAAATCATTATTTGGATGATCCTCATAAATCCCGTCATTGGTTGCTGATCTTGGTTACAGCTGCGCTGGTGTAGATTCATGTTGTAAACTGTGTTTGGACATATAAGTTGTTTAACTAGTTGAAATTAAAATTCAAGTGATAAATAACTAGGTAAAATAGGAGTTAAGTTAAACAAACTTATTAATTGCGTTTGTATATAAAAAAAAAGTAGTCATAACTTGTTAAAAGTTACAAATCATATTTTTGATTTAGGAAAGAAAATAAATTACTCTTATTTTTATATTAGTTAATTTAATCAACGGTTCGGCTAATGTGTGCCCATGGCCATGGGCACACAATAAAAGTGCTAATTTGAAAATTATTTTAAAACTATTCCCTAAATTGGAATTAATGAACCCTTTTAGAATAAATCAAATTAACAAATAATTAATAAATTTACCTAAATTAGTATTACTAATAATAAAGCTCTTGAATTTTGGGAGTTATGTGGATACATAGTTGGCAACTTGGCATCCATATTAGGCACCAATGACTTGCATGTACTTAATTCTTCAAAAATCAAAAACCACATCTGTCCAACTCGAATCGAAGGACCAAATACCGAACTAAAATCTCATGACAAGCATAATGGGTTTAAAACCAAAGGCCACCCAACTTAAGTCCAATCTTTCCTTTAACTCCTATCACAAGTCTAGCAAAAGATCAATCTACTCCTAACTACGGACTACCTACATTTCCTATATCACAAGTTAAACCTGGAGGAACAGAAAATTGCATCCACCTTGTAAATCAACTACAGCTTTTCTGAGCTCAAATGGTGATGGGCATAATTGTCAAATCCAAACAAATGTGGTAACTTTAGCAGGTAAATCACAAGCTGTTTTTACAAACCCACGTCGCTTCACAACTTCGAAGCACTTTACACTAGTTTATGAGAACACAGAACTTACACAACCATGTTGTTCATGAATCACTATACAACTAACGTAGAAATTACCAGCTCTGTCATTGTCTTCGCATCTTATCGACAATGTTCCTGCTTTTCTCCTCAAGCTTCTCGCCCATCTTCCTACCCAAATCCATCATCCTTGCTTTTCTTCCCAGTCTTTTCAGTTTACTCTCATCCTCTTCACTCTCACGGTTTTGTCCATCCTTCAGACTCAAGTATTGAGTCGAGTTTCGTAAATGTTCTGGGGATTCACTTTTAAGGAGTAAAGGGGTGTTCATTTCATTCAAAGACTTTTCTGGACAAGAATATGGCACAGCTTCTAAGGAATTAGTTAAAGAATTGTCAAGAGAGTCATCATTGCAATTTTGCCTGTTGTAATCAATAATGTGCCTGCTTTTTTCCTCTATCTTCTCACTGATCTTCCTACCCAAGTCAATCATCCTTGCTTTTCTTCCCATTCTCTTGGGCTTACCATCGTTATCTTCACCGTCATGAATTTGCCTATCTTTCAAACTCACATAATGAGGTGAGTTCTGTATATGTTCCGGTGATCCGGCTTTCTGCAATAAAGAGGTCCTCATATCTTTCAAAGAGTTGCTGCTTTCAAAGTATACGAAGGGTTAGCCACAGTTTCAGGGATTACTTACGGAGTTGGTGAGAGACTCATCGTCTTTACTTTGGCTGTTCTTTGGCTTTTCCTGGCTTCCTTCATTTCCTCCTGCTGGAGGTGGTTCATCAGGTTGTTCAATGTTGTTGCTCAATTCATTTGGAAGTGTTGAATCACCATCATGCTTGAGCCATGTGAAAGGAGCAACAGTTCTTGGAACCCAGTCTTCTTTCTCTGCTAACATCCACGGAATACACAAGCTTTCGCAATTAGGAAATACTAATGTGTCGCGAATAGCAGCCTGCAGTGTGACAATAGATCCAACATAATGGTGTTAATCGTTTCTCGCTGTCAACTTTCCATCTCTACAAGAAACTAAATATAATTATTGAATGCACAGGTCAAGTATGACAGAAATTCTGACGTGTAGACAAGAAGGAACCCATGCATAACAGAATAAGTCCTGCCTAGAATATAAATTTGTTTTGGATAACTTACAAGTAACGAAATGTTCAATATTATTTTGAAACAGAATGCTTTGGGGGCTGGGTGTCAACAATGCACCCTGCATCCGGTACCAAACTACTTTAAGTAATCCATATTTCTATCTTAAATTTTATTAAATGTTGGTCATCATATATGACTATTAGCCAATGCCATATGGCCAAATCGTACACGTTTTGGATATAAAAAGCTAGTGTGTATCTTTCCAATAAATGCAACGATATCCTTTTAATTTCAACTAACCCATATTTTGTACAAGATAAATAAGGCTCGACAAAGTACAATCGACTTTCATGGGGAAAATTTGTAAAATCTTCACTAATTCTATGATATCTCATCTGCATATGAATTGCCAAACAAAGTAACATCTTTTCTTCTCCAATCATTCACCTTGTATGCTCAAACTAACACAATAATCCCAGTTGACTTTTCAACATCATATTACAGAACAAAAAAAAAGAAGGCATTCAGACCAATTTGAATAGGAGAAGTTTTTACTGAATGCTGAAATTGCAAATTACTTTATTTAGTTCTATATTTTCACTTCTCAAATTAATATTTTCCTTCACTTGGATAAAGCACTTGTATTCATTTTGATTATCTTTGTTCCTTTGTTAATTGATAAATACTGACATTGTTATCAACTATTGCACGTCTTTAATTCATTTTTCATACCAATTTCACATAGAATAAAAATCACCATATCTGAATACAATCCTTCGGTAGGACCTCTCACTACCTACTAGAGTATGTCTAGAACGGTCTCAGTTCATACGAGGGTAAAAATGAAGTCAAGAAAAAATATTAAGAAAAAAAATAAGTGGAATGGAAAGAGCTTTTCATACCTTAAACCGATTCACCAAATATAAAGAGATATGCGCACTGGTAATTTTATGTTCACCAACAAATGACTCCAAATGGAAATCTATAACAGGCATGGAAATGAAGGTAAACCAGATTTGATCAGATGGAGGGGGCTTTATACGTAACTGCATCGTTCCTCTGAGTGATGCTACCCTTATAGCCAACATGAAAGGTACCTTCAATTTAATGGAAATCACATCAAATTAGTCATACATCCATCACATATTACATCACATTATTAATGCAGAAAGAAGTGCACATTAGACACTTGAAAATCAAGAAATGCAATTCAGACATTGCCCAATTGCACATTTATAGAGGAAAACTAATTTTAGGTCCATATCAAAGTTGTTAATGGCATATTCAACTACATATGTGACTCTGGAACACTTTTACATCCAATCTGATCATATGAATCTTTCAACATATTACTCCCCACTTCCTTAAAATCCATAATAATAGCTGATTAATTGAACAGACCAAGTACGCCACTGAGATAAAACAAGAAAGATTAATGAAAAATCAAGGACACTGGGTAATGCGCTTAGAGATCATAGAAACAAGTTTTACATGGTCTCTGCTCCCTTTCCTAAATTTGCAGCATCACTTGATTCCTTTTTCTCATGAAATAAGTGATGCCCCGACATTGGACTCTGATGACTAGAAACATTATCCACAATCATGACAATATTATTGACTTGAGAAAGCAACAATAGATAAACTTCTTTTGGAGTTCAAATGTTTTTTTCCCCTAACTAAAATTTGAAAGTGGGGGTCTATATGTAAAATAAAATACAGATACAAAACTAACTTATTAAAGAGCCACTATTTTAATGATGATGTTTTATATAGCAAGTGCAGCATTGTGTATTGTGGAGATGTAACATCTTTCCCAATAGTCCAGTCCAACATTGGTCAACTCATGAACTTCAAAAACGAATCCTTGATTTAACCACCTAGACATTTATCCGTACACAACTAGACTGAAAAGCATACCATATCAAGAACATTATGGTGAAAAACTGAAAATGAAGCTGGGAACATACCTGAGCAACATGCTTAGCCACTGAATTTATAATAGATTTCCACTTGGATCCTGAGGCTGATGAAGTACCACCGTTCTTGAAGCTTGTGACCCTTTCTGTTGCACAAGATTGTAGTCAAAGTTTGTATGCATATACACATCTTAGAAGTCAAATAGTCGATCATTTATCTTTGCTAAATTCAGAATGCAAGTTGACATCATATTCCTAATAGTAGAAGATACATCATCAATGCAAAACCCCCTACTTTATTTTCAATTGAATCTAAAGAATATTGCATAATATTTTGTTTTTACTTATAATAATTAACAGATAAATACAAGCTGTATTTACATACAGAATACTAAATTATTGAACATCTTAATCCCTCAATATTTCATTAAACCTGACAGAATTTTCCAAAAATAGAATTCATGCTTTCACAAAGTGACATTAAGGAATGTAGCTATGATTATTAATTTTTACCACACCAAGACTTATCCTTGAAAATGAAAAATATCCCAAAACAACTTCTTCTTAAAACACCGTTCTAACAAAGTTTAAATTTATCACAATCGTAAACTTAGGCAAACTTTAACTTGTATTTGTAATTCCTAGTCATCAGGCCTGACCTCTCTCATCTACAACAACAACAACAACATAACCCAGTGGATCTTCCCTTACGGGAAATCTGGGGGGTCAAGATGGGGGCACCCCTGGCTTAAAGTGACGGGGGAGCGACCAATAGACCCGACAAGACCACAGAGCACATAAAACCCATAGAACCCATATAGCACATAAACGAGGTAACCCAAAGGCAAGGAAGAGGCAAAGTAAAACCGAGGCGAAGGAAACAAAGCAAAAAGCAAAACAAAACATAGAACCAAAACGAAAGTGTCGAAGCTCGAGGCCCCCGTGGACCGGTCCGTTCAGGTGCCTAGTTGTACGGACCGGTCCACGGGGGCCTCTCTCACTTAAGGAAATCAAATCAAATTTGATTTCAATATTAGATTTTAGACACAAAATAAAAGCATTAACCATCAATGATGCGAGCAACCATATAGAAAGCCTAGTGGGATGGAACAGTGTGGTGCCCAATGTTATTAAACCAGTAGCGGTGTCAGAAATTATTTATGATGCAACACACATTTGTTAGATAAATAGAGGCGGTAATGAAAGTGACAAAAGGAAGACAAAGGTAATTTTAAGAAATATGAACTAATAGGATGCCTCTTTTACACAACTGCTAAAAACGGATGAAACTGATCACCTATACACGAGATATTACTCATTTTTCAAATTAATGTTGCTTGCATATAGACAAGGATACTGATATATTAGAAGTGTCACTTTTGTTTGCATATCTTGGATCCAAATAATTTGACCAATGAAATAAATTTAGGAGTATGACTTATGCAGCACTCACAGTAAACAAGATGAAATAAGAATGATCTAGTAATTACCAGATGAATTACTTCCTTCATTTTTCCGCCCCGTTGAATCTATGGTCTCATCTGAACAACTTAATTCCTCCCCAAAGTGCTCAAACCCCTCGAGGATATCTGTTGCCACTCCATCAGCAGAGCTCAATTCCACATTTGGGTCAATAGCACCATTTTGAAAATCTTTGTCATGCACATCAAGCCTGACCTCGATATACAGCACCATATCACCACTATATTCAACATCCATTTCTAAGGCCCACATTTCTTTCATGTCCATAGGAACAACCCTCATGCTTCGGATATGAGGTGGTAAGTTTCCCGTATCTATGTCAGTGCAAGTCATAGCACCAATATAATTAGGAGTTCTCATATTTGAAAGTGTTCTCTGTCATATAGAAATCAAAAGAAAAACATATGCAATTCAGTAATCCAAAGTTTGACAAAGCTCAAAATGAACAGTTCGTAGATATTGATCTTGAAAAGGATAAATCAGGAGGCTGGACAGGTCATTATTTGCAAATTTAAGAAGAAAAAAATCAGAGATTATCATAACACTACACATGAGGAGGTTGACGGCCACCCGTTTTAAATAAGAAAAGGAAAGGTAAACACAAGTTTGGCCACGGGATGAGGATCAATTTTATATTGCTTCAAGGGGAAAACAATCTTATTAATTATCACAGAGTACACTTGCAAATCTCTCTTACTCGCTATTTATTGGGGAATCGTACACTTCCTACTATTTCCTCTACAGTATTCAAATACTGTCACTCTAAAAATGGTCAAAAGACTGTATTGGAATACCGTAGATGAAATAGTAGGAAGCGTGTACGATTCCCCAATAAATAAGACAGTTTTTCCCTTGAAATCAATAGAGAATTGATCCTCATCTCGTAGCCAAACTTGTCTTTAACTTTCCCTTATTTAAAACTGAACCGTCAGAGGTAGTAAATAGATTCATGCCACAGAATGCATGAAATTTTTACTAATGTAAGAATGCGAGGATCATTCCTAGTGAGCCATAGGTTATGAGAACCAATAACAGCCTTAATATAAATAAGATTCATATTAAACAATTGCAACCTATGCAGATAAACTCCTTCTAGCCTAAATATGAGAGGAAAGTGAAGTTAATCAGCAGAAACAAGAAATGCAACAGCAGTACAGCACCCAGCCTGGGAGAGCCAAAAATAGATACAAAGTATATACTAAGATTAACAAAAACCTGAATTCGGTCTTTTAATGAATTCTTTATGGCCAAGTTGCTCTTAGCATCAAAAAACAGTCTTGAAATAAGCAAATTCCAACATAGAGTCCCTTCATCAATGCTAACTTTTTCATCAGCTTCTGTATCAAGGACATCTGGGACTTGGCTTCCCAAGTCAACTGACTTTGTTTTTGAAGACGAATTACTGTCTTCCATCCAAACATTGGTTGATTTTCCTGAAAAATCAGTGTTACCAGATTTAGTGTAGGAATTTGTATAGTATTATCTTTATCAATTACAACATTAAGGAACAAAAAAAGCATTCTTACTTTCTAATGCAGACTTAGAAGCCTTTTTTGCAAACTTTTTCCAAAGTAGGCGAACCCTGGATGGAGGAGGATCAAACCTGCTTGTCCTATCCACTGGACCAAGCTGATAAACAGCAGGTTTTGCAAAAGAAGGATATCCTTCAGTTAGGGATCTCAAATAACAGACAAAATCTTCACTCAATGTTGAGAACCATTCTATGGTTTCCTTTTTGTCACATGAGGCAACACGAAGAGCCTTACACCAAGACTCCTTATCCCAAGAAGTTTCCAGGTATATATACAAAACTTTACTTCCACCATATAAAACATTGTTACTCTCCACTTTGATAGGAAATCTTTTACTCCTGTACAATGATAGGAAAAATATGAAGATATAAGAGAACATTATTTCCGAAACGATATTTATTCTACTTAATTCCAGTTAAATAAATAGTATCAAACTACAACAGTTTAGAACACTACAAAATTTTGCCAGATTACACAAAACTGTAGATATTTGACCACTTATACATGCCAAAACAGAAAGCAAAGGTGTTTTAGTTTCCCAAGCAAGTGGCGCAACATAGCAAGTGCTACAACATTTCAAACTCCCTAAGGTCTATCTTAGAGTTATCAATACTATTGAGAGAACTTGGATCAATAAACAAAAGGATTGCCATACTATATCTCCTTGACATCATTAATTGACACAATGATGGAAGCGTAATAAAGGCCTATATGAGTGTGTTGATCACAGATAAGGTATCCATGAGTTCATGTCCTTCTTCCTTCTTGGGTTGACACCAGATTAGTTGAACTCTTAAGCACATAAAACTTCTTATGTTTATAACTCATTTCAAAGACTAATTGTTCTCAATATTATTTCTATTTAAATGGATTAAATGATCCCTACTTCAAAAGTCATATAAAGTAACATGTTCCCACTATCATCACTACTCCACATGACAATCATCTAAGCTTAAGAACTTGGATCTGAATGAAAGCTATATAGCCGCTACTTTCGTGCTCCAGAACACAAGCATTCATTCAATCATAAACTAATCTTTCACTTCACACTTTAGAGCTCCATCTTTTTCTCAGATACAACCATCAGAAATCATGGGACCGAACACATATAGAGTAATATATAAACCATAGTATTTTGCAAGACTGAATATAGACACATCATCTGAAAGGGAGCTAAAGTAAAGTAAGGGTATGTGTGTGTGTGTTTGTGTGTGTGTGTGTGTGTGTGTGTGTGTGTGTCGTCCATAAGCAAGCGAAAACACTTCATAGTTATGCTCCTTATCTATCCCAAAATATTTACTATACTGAATATCATAAAAAGGAAGGAAATACTTTTATTTCTTTGAATCAGGAAAGAAAAAATTTCAGTAAAGATGAATATGTACTATCAACATGCAATTGTTAATTGACATGTTATGATCGGAACTTTGGACTTGCCATTTTTTTGAGGACATGCCTGTAGCAGAAACTGCAACTACCTTGCAACCCTTCAACAATATTGTTGTACGAGAACCATCTATTTCTGTTAGAGATAGATATTTCCCCTTGATTGTTGCAGGTCTTGGAACAGGAGAAACCTCAACAAATTCTCTTCTTCGTTCTCCAGAAGGTGGAATCTTGGGGACCTTTTCAGGCTCCAGAATCCAGATCACACCCTGCCACAAATTTGACATATTCCGAGAGTCATTTTTCATGAGTTCTGAAACAGAAGTGTTGTGTCAATTGGAAGGTTGATAATGATGAGGAAAGGAATTATAAGAAGAGTGCCCAACCCAGGTATCCTCCTAAACTGAATCTTTTTACTAGCCCTACAGCTGGCAAAAGAAGGAACAAGATGATGTGCACAGGATAAACTTCTAGGAAAATACATGAAATCGTTACTAAGCACACCATTGACTCCCACTAAAGGCTATGCTTACACCTAATGGCATTATGCGCAAGAAACAAAGATGATATTTTATTTTTTTTGGTCGAAACAAAGATGATATTATTGAGCAAACCATAGAGATTCTTGATACCCCTAAACATCAGAGTTAGGTCCAGAGCAACATTATTTTGCATCGATTTATTCCACTCCACCAACGTAACATCCAATGGACAAAATCCAATTATCCATACTTCTATTTTTTAGCAAATTAATAATAGTAGCATGAAACTACACGATTATCCCCATTTCCAACAAGGCATTGTACAGATCTTCTGCTTCTCATTATTCTCTCCAATGTGCAAGAGATTGAGGCATCCATAAACCCTATCCTTTTCACGTAAACATTTTCTTCAATTTTGAAATTTACGAAACAAAGAAATATATTAGACCAGCACTAGCAAAAAATTCAAGACCCTGGGAGGTATCCATCATATCCACCCGAACAAACAACCTCATGCATCATTTCGGATCCAATCCGATATTGCTATTGAATCGTGTAGCCAATGGTTTTAAACTAAATCAAACCACCCGCTTCTCGCTCAACCATTGCTTCCAATATCCGTTTATCGCTCAACCATTGCTTCCAATTTTCGTTTCTACCTACATTTTTCTCACTATCTGACTTCAAAATCACACTACCGGCGAACAGGCAAATGAAAAAGGAGAAAAGTAGAGAGACCTGTTTGTAAGAAATCTTGTCAGAGAGAATCAACTCGCTTCCACTTGAGATCTGCCGAGTAGAAGAGTCCGTCGCTGATCCCGCCGAATTGGATTTGGCGATGATTCGCCGGACGATGTAGTAAACAACGGCGGCTTCTACCACCACGGCGGCGATCGCGCCGACGATGAAAGCCGCAATCAGCGCAATCATCGCCGATTATCGATCCACCAGCAACAGCAAATCTGATGAGCAAACCTATTCCCACCAGTCAATAAGAAGACGAAGGTGGAGATCTAAATCTTGAAACGGGAATAGTATTCTTGCAAGTGTGGTTTGGGGTGTGTGGCAACGGGCGGTTGGTTGCTCTGCGCGTTCAATCGTGAAATTCCATTTTCTTTTGCTTTTGAGAGTGGAAGAGGGGATAATCAGCTCAACTAATTACAACTTGCAATAAGTTTATCAAAAGGATTAATTTAAGAGAGATTCGTATGAATTGATAATATAATATGATGATGCCATTGCCACTTCTCTAAACTTTCAAGTCGATCAACAAATTTTCTAAATTTTATAATTATAGATACGAATGTTCTTTGCGTTAATTTAATTTAAGTGTTTAACAAAATTCTACTATAACCTCTCCAATCTTTTTCTAATAAATCACCAAATATTAGCTTTTTTTTGGCAATATTACCCTCTTTAAATTTGAATGTAGAATTGATAAACTCAATAAATCACTCTTGATCAATATTATAAACAATAGAAAATCCAATTACACACGTAAGGTTGACATACGCAATAGAAAATCCAATTGCACATACATATAATATAGTTGATAATGTACACGGACCACATGAGTACATGACTAAAAAAAATTGAAAATTATTATTTATTACAATATATTATCATTACTATATATATAGAGAAGAGAAGACTACCAGATGTCCCGATTCGAAAAATTGAAGGGCTGGTTGAGAGCGATTTTCGTAGGGAGAGGGGCGGACCAAAGAAGAGCCGAAAATAAGTCAGTCTCAGCCGATATGGCCTTGAGTAGGACCAATGGCATGAGAAGATTACAGTGGAAGAGAGAATAACGACGGCTTGAGGGAGTGTCATGCTCTTTCTTCCTCTTCGTTTCTTCCTCTGTTTTTGTTTTAGTTTTTTTGGGTACTTCTAGAGTATTTTCCCACTCTCGCTTCTTTTTTCTCATGTTTTCTCCCGTTTGTTTTCAGTCCTTTTCTTTTTCTGCTTTGGGCTCACCTTAGATACCATCCCGACTTCGTGTTCAATAAGGGTGCGTACATCTCGACCCCGGGATCCCGCTTCACACCGGGTTCCACCTTGGTAGATGTTATTGTTATTGTTGTTGTTGTATATATTAAAGTAAACTAGTTATACCCGTCGTGTCATGTACAACTATGGTTCGATATTTTATAGATATTACTTAAAAATATAATATAAAAATTAATGTAAGAAGTTTATTGCATGTACATGTACAAATTTATTATTTTTTGGTACTCCCTCCGTCCCATTATGTTTGTCCAATTTCCATTTTGGTTGTCCCAAAATGTTTGTCCAACTTTTTTTCTTTCCTTTTATATCAATACATTCTTACCATATTACCCTCATCTTTATTCATATTATCCAATAAAAAAATCTACACCCATACCCCTTTTAGTAATCTCCTTTCTCTTTCTCTTTCTCCCATATTTAACAATCACCATCACAACCTCTCTCATCATCCTATTGGTTGCTTTTCCCTCTTCCACTTTTTCTTAATTTGTGTGCTACTTGTCCTTTTGGACGAACATAATGGGACGGAGGGAGTATCAAATAACATATTTAAATATAATTATTGTTTAATGTTGAGAGTAAAAAAGAATATTATGATAAAATAATATACATTTCTCATTTTTCTTGATGATATTTCATAAATATTTAATAAAAAAAGATAACATATGAACAAAATAAAAATATTATAAAATAATATATATATATATATGTATTTATAAATAAATTCGTGAAAAGATATCATGTTAAAAGATAAAGGATACTTATACTTATTTAAAAAAAAATTAAATTTGTTATCTTTAATTTTAAATATTTGCATAAGGAAGTTTTCAAAAGTTATTGTATTAAATAGATATTTGTTTGATGTTAATGATAGATTTAAATAGTTAAAGAAGAATTTAAAAGAAAATATTTAAAATATTAGAAATAAAAATTAATTTTATAAATATGAGGTGGGCCTAGAATCCTTCTGGTGGCTCGAAAAGATATAGCTTTAATATATATTTATAGATGTTTGAAAAATATATAAATTGATGCATGTCAATCTCACATAACTCACATCACTTATTTTCCTAAATTTAATCTAATTAGTTAAAATTTAGTGATGATATTTTTTATTAGTTAACATCTTATCGTAAACCCTGAATATAAATAGTTTATTTATATATTAAATAAAAAATTATATATATTTATTTTCATAATATTTTGATTTATTGCAATAATATTTTGATATTTTTTCTTTTTTTTAATTATATTATTATTCAATTTCAATTTGAATTTTAGTAATAAAAAATATTTCATGTATGTAAATATATAAATTAAAAGATATTAGATAAATTTTATCCTTATCTTTTTTCATAACTAATTAAAACATTAAATTTTGCCTATTAATATAATTCATAATATCAATAAAATAATTATTATTTGAAATGATAAAGATAAAAGATGATAAATTTGTAGTTTTGTGATTTAAAATGTTTATTCAAAAAAATTTGTATTAAGTATTCACATAATTATTTGTTATTGAATAATTGATATATTTGAAAATTTTATAATTATTACTTTATGTACACAAAATCCGTATAAAGTATGGGAATACAAAGTTTGGTTCAAATGAAACAAACTCTTATCCTGAAAATTGAAAAGTGCACTACAAAGTACAAAAAGTGCAGTACAAAATACAAAAAGTGCAATCCGAAAAGGGTACTACAAAAAAATATGAAAAGTGCACTACAATGTACGAAAAATGCAAATGTGAAAAAGTGCACTCCAAAGTAGGAAAAGTGCACTACGAACTAGAAAAAGTACATTCGTTTCATTTTTCAAGATAAGAGTTTGTTTTATTTGAACCAAACTCTAAGAATACATATTCTTTAAGAATAAAAATAAGGCAAAATATTATAAAACCCCAAATTGGGAAGTATAAACCCTATAAGATCATTTTGAATTAAAAAAAACTATAGAAGCTATAAAAGCTACTCCCTCTGTCCCGAAATGTTCGTTCAAAAGGACATAAAACACAATTTTTAAGAAGTTGAATAGTAATTGTACTTTATTGCAGAGTTGCATTTAATGTTGTACAAAAAAAAGTTATTTGAAGAGAGTGATCCAAAAGTATAAATTTGGACCAATAGGAAGCAAGTTTACTTTTTTTTCCACCAATAGCAACACAGCATACAATCACATGGATTCAGCATTATTGGTACACAGTCTACTTAAATACCCCTGCTGAACATTCTTCATTTAAGAAGGAATCTTAGTTTGAAATCAGAGCATTTACAGAAAAAAAAAAGTTTCAAAACTGCATCACTGACTGGCTGTAATGGCTTTAGTATTTGACTTAAATTCAATTCCAGTTCCAAAAGATGATGACATTAATGATGCTGACTAGGTTGGGGGAATTCCTGATCTGAACAAGCCTCCTATGGGCATGGAAGAAGATGCCAGCCATCATCATCAACCAAAAGCAGGGAATCACACAATAGGGGCAACACATCATCAACCCTTCACCTCCAGGCTCAGCAGTGACAAAAAAATACAAATAGTTATGAAGCTTCTTAAAATGGCAAATGGGGTTCAGCTTCCAAATAATGCAATCAAAGAAGTTGCATATGAGTTCAATTTGTCAACAAGGACTATATCTAGATTATGGAAGGTAACAAGGGAACAAGAACATGCAATACAAATGTCAAATCTCAGTACAAACTATCACAACTGTGGTAGCTAGAAAGAGGATTGAAGTCGACAATTCAGCAATTACATCAATATCAATGGGGGACAGATCATGCATCAGGGATTTAGCCAGCAAGCTCAACATCTCAAAAAGTACAACTCATAAAATGGTCAAAAGAAAAGCCATAAGGCATCATACAAATCCACTTCATCCCGTCTCAAGGATTCAAACATGAAAACAAGATTGGACTGGATATTGAATCTACTACAAGGGGACACACCAGAGAGTAAGAAACAATACTACACCATGTTTGATTTTGTCCATATTGATGAAAAGTGTTTATATTAAGCAAAAAATCTCAAAGGGTCTATCTTGCACAAAATGAAAGAGGGAAACATAGAGCTGCAAGTTCATACCCAAAGTTATGTTCACAACTGTTGTAGCAAGACCAAGGTTCAATTCAGAGGGTCATTGCACTTTTGATGAAAAAATAGACATATTTTCATTCACTTACAAAGAAGCAAAAAAAGAAAATAAAAAAACATAGAAAAGGGGACCATTGTCACCAAGCTCATTGAATAAGCCAACAAAATAGTGACAAGAAGAATGCTTATAGATCATATTGTTCTAGCAATAAAGGAAAAATGGCCACAAGTCGATGCAAGTCACAAAGTTATTTTCATACAACAAGACAATGCCAAGGGGTTGAGCATCTGTGACACCCTTATACCCTATGACGTATGCTTAGTAATAACTTATTTCTTATATAAACAGATAATTCACATATAGCAACTATCCATGGAAACACAAAGCGGAATTAACAACCATACAAAGTTGCACATACACAGTTCTATGCCATTACTACTCATACTAAAACAACTGTCACTCTTAACTTCTATTACAAGCCATATGCCTATGATGCAAAAATGAGGAGGAGAAGGTTGCTTAGAGCTTCAGCCGGCCGACTTGTATGAATGTGACCTCTAAACGGACACACGTCAGTAAGAACTAGCTGAACCTGAAAAATTATTTTGCGAGTTACGTGAGTCGCATATTCAGTTAATATAAACCATCATCAATTATTTCACATAGAGTCAAACATTTAGTCCATGTACATATGCATACATATTATATATATGTCATATAAGAATTTACTATGCATATGCAAATGCCGATGTATCCGATTCATTATTTTATGAACTGTTCAAGCCTAAATTTGTCCCGGGTTTTCATTACCAACTCTTTTCCATTACCAACTTCTCCTTTCTCTTTTTTTTTCCATATACCAACTCTTTTTTCTTTTCTATTACCGACTTTTAGGCATCTTAGGCCTCATTTGCTCATATACCATCTCTTAGACATCTTAAGCCGGGTATGACCCGTAGGTCTCTTTTGTATACAAATTCAAGGCAAGGCAGTCACAAGTCCTTTTAATATCAAGTAATCATATATCATATATCATATACCATCTATTAACATACTTTCTGTGCAAACAACTCTGGAAATTTCAAAACTATCATATAAAACACATATATCCATATAATACATATAATCCATATAACACATATATCCATATAGCTCATATATCACATATATACATAAAGCACATATAGTTTATAGCACATAGGGTTGAATGTCCGATTTATACTCACCTGTTTAGCACATATACTATATCTCTTTCCTTTCTCTTTGACCACGATCTATGACTTGTGCTCCTATATATAACCCAATGCAGAATTAGCCTATTTACTCTTATAAACGCTAACCCCAAATGCAATGAAATGCCAGAATGCATTATAACTTCTTGTGCATGATTCCAAATCTTTTAAAACTTGACAACGATAAACTATATATATATATATATAGAAGAACAATTTTCTAGTTTAAACCTCTCTAAAAAACTTGATCAAAGGGCTCCCTAACATCATTACAAAGAGAAACCCTAAAATCACTCTGAAATCTTTTACCGAATATAAATCCGATATCGAAAACACCCTCTGAGAACTATAAATTGATTGATTTTCAAATCAAAATCAGCTGTAGATCTAGATCTGAAAAAATCAGTGAAATCCAAATAAACCAACAACTAATTAAAACTTACCAAACCACGCTTATACTTTGAGATTAAAGCCCGATAGAAGAGATCTTGATCCAGATCCAACAAAAACATCCAAAATCAAACTCTTTCTTTTTGTCCTCTCTTTTTCTCTTCTCTGTGATTTTTTTCCCATATGTATACGTAGCTTCATGTGAATCATACCAATATAAATACAAAGCCAAGGTCGGCTAAGCAAATTCGGTAAAATTTTTGGCAAATTATATTTTTCACCCTCAAATTTCCTTTACTACAAACTTTACCCTGAAATAATTATTAATTAACTTTTACTTTAATTTTATTTAAAATATAATAAATTTAATTAGAAAATATATATTACTTTTAAAAACTCACTATATATCATGCCAATATGCTATGCATATGCTCTTAATCTTATATGAATGCCAATGACGTATGCATTTTGGTCGGGGATGTTACAACATCGATTCAAAACCAAACCGAACCGAAAACCGAAATCTGATTTTTCATAAACCGAAAACCGAACTAAATCTTTTCGGTTTGATTCGGTTTAGGTTTTATTCGGTTCGGTTATATGCATAACCGAAAATTCAAACACTTTGAAAGTCATAAAATACAATTAACAAAATAAAACCGAACAGACTAAAAATCATAAAATGCAATCCAAATCACATCTGTAAAACTCGCCAGATTCAAAATCAATAAATGCAACCCAAATCACTTCTATAAAGATCAAGGAATGAAAAAAACATTAAGGATCTCAGGATCAATTCAAAAGCAAATAACTTTGGAATCTTCAATCTAGACATATCAACCACTCAAACTCAAAGCCACAAATATGTAGATATGACCATCTCAGTCAAACAACGCAGTGAAAAAAAATGATAAAACAAATGGGGGAATCAAGAATAGGGATTTTGCACATATCAAATCTACAATCAAGATGAAGGATGACAGGCCACCTTCGTCGTTCTTGTTGAATAGGCAAATTTCACGGGCAAAATTAGTCAATGAAAGCACTAGAGACACCGCGAATTCCACGGAAAAATTCGAAGAGAAAACAAAGAAGAAAAGAGAGAGTCTCGATTGGAGATATAGAGAAATTTGAAGGGTGACAGGCCACCGTCGTCGTTGTTGTTGAATAGGCTGGATGCTAGTCATAGCTCGCACGGGTCGGCGACGGAAACTACACAGCAGAGCGTCGACACTCACAAGTAGCGAGACTAGGGTTGAAGATGGAAATTTAGAACGCGTCGACGTTTGTCAACTTGGTCTCCAGTGGGCTGAATACCCAAGGCTAAATAATGGTTAGAATAATTTTTTTAATAAGGTCGGTTTAACCGAACCGAACCGATCTAAATTGAACTGAAACCGAAACCAAAATTATAAAAATCCTTGAACCGATAACCGAACCGATAATATTCGGTTTTGGTTCGGTTCGATTGGTTCGGTCTAAAATTTCTGTTCTGACCGAATCGTGCTCAGCCCGACACTCAAGAGGATGCATAATGGCAGTAGATTTATCAACAAGGTGAATTCACATTCATTTTGATTCAGCAACCACCCAACAGTCCTAATCTAAATATTTTAGATATAGGATTTTTTAGAAGCATTCAATCATTAATGTACAAGAAAATGCCCAAGGATATTGATCATATGTTAGAGGTTGTACATCAAGCTTTCTATGAGCTAGACCCACTTACTTTAACTAATGTTTGGATGACATTACAATATGTTATGAATGAGATCCTCAAGGTCAAAGGAAGCAATGACTATGATGTACCACATGTGGGCAAGAATAGATAAGGAGCTCAGGGGAATCTACCACTTCAAGTACAAGCACCAAGTTGGGCAGTTTTGCAAGCATGGGGCATCATTCATGGGGTAGCACAAGGGGACATAGAGGCAGAAGAAGACACTGAAAATGTATATGACCAAACTCAAGGGACTAAAGCAAGCAATGCAGCTCAAGACAGTCAGGAAGATGGTCTAGGTTTAGTCTAGAAATGTAAGATCGGTTATGTAAATTATAAGCTTTTGTGTAAATGGATATGTGATAAGTATCCACTTTTGTATCTTTATGAACAAGAACAACGAAAGACTCAATAATTGATTAAAAACAAATCTCAGATGTCCCCACACATCATTGACACAAAATCAATCCACAAAACCCTAACAAGAAAATGCCTCCATCAAACATAATCATGTTTGGGTGGCAAAATCATGCAAGGCAAGTGGAAATAGTGATGTTGCATCTCAGTTATGAAAAGTCCTCATCACTAATAAAAAAATCTCGGATGTCCCCATACATCATTGACACAAAATCAAGCCAAAAAACCCTAACAAGAAAATGCCTCCATCAAGCAAGATTATGTTTGGTTTGCAAAATCAAGCAAGGCAAGTGGATTTATTGATGTTGCACCTCAGTTATAAAAAGAACTCATCATTGATTTTTTAAAAAAATCTCAGATGTCCCCATGCATCAATGACACAACATCAATCCACAAAACCCTAACAAGAAAAGGCCTCCATCAAACATAATCAAGTTTGGGTGGCAAAATCATGCAAGGCAATTGGATATAAAGATTTTGCTTCTCATTTATTTTAAGACTTCATCATTGATTTGCAAGAAAAACTCAAATGTCCCAAATCATCTCAGACTCAACTTCATCAGAAAACAATTAACACAACATGATCAAAAAACAAAAGTTGGGCAACATCATCGGATCACAGAATCCGGACAACATGAGCACATAACACAAGCCTCAACATCACAAATCAACCACTCATGCCACAAAGCGAAATCAAGGGGACAACAGACACAATCTCAACAAAAATGGTCACCAACAAATGCCAATAGAAGATGATAATGCAATCAAAAACCACACAAGCCACAACATCACATTAAATACCACATGCCAAATGAACAACACAAACACACAACATTCAATCAACAAAAGATGATAGAGAAGGGGACTTAGCTACTCGTCACTTTCAGAATCAGAGACCACAATGTCCACATCATCCTCGACATTGTCAGAATCAGGTACACGGAAGCGGCTTCAACATTGTCAAGCAACACATCATTCACATGGGACTCGAGAGTACGAACCTGATCTACACATTCATCGTCTCCAGGCCGGAATATGCCCTCCACAGATTCTTCGGACCGTCAAGGACTAAATGAATGGTTTCCATCACAAGAGGGCCCCCACTCACAATTTTGGGACTCAGAACATTCATATGAAGGGGCCTCATGAGAATCCAAGGAACTCTCGACCCAAGAAGGCATGGATTCAGAACTCATCTGAAACAACCAAATGATTTCGAGTAAGGGGACGAATTGAGTGACGACTTAGGCTTTATTTTGAGGTGGAGACAGAATTCGAACAATCGAGAGAGAATTGAGGGAGATCGAGAGGATTTGAGTGATTTTGAGACAAATCGAGAGAAATTGAGGAGATCGAGAGGTTTTAGGAGAGATTGAGCGAACCTTGAGAGATTTCGAACGAACCCCAACAATTGAGAGGCACGACGAGAGATTGAGAGAGTTGGAAAGCCACCCAATCAAACCTTTTGTTAGATGTCGATCCAAAAGCTCGGATTCGAGAGGATTTGAGAGCAAAACTGAGCGTTTGGGAGAGATTGAGGAGAGAGTATTCAGATGCGCCATCAAGGGGAGTGATAGATCTCAAAAGTGAGGAAGGGGAGTGAGAGAGATTAGGGTTTGTGGGTATAAGAGGGTGCAGTGGGTAGATCTAGGGTTTGAAGTGGGTCGTTCAAATTGGATCAACCCAAAAATCATGGGCTTCATGAGAGAGTGGGGGGAAAGGAACCAAACACCCAAAAAACAACGATCCCCAAGATCCAAACCCGAAAATTGTTTGGTTTTGTCTAAAAAAAATAAACAAAGCAATTTTTTGGAGTTTTAATGGAGGTAGGTGGTTAAGTGTTTGTGTTTTAATGGAGTTAGGAATATGGAAAAGACGGATAAAACGGATAAAAGATGATATTGTAGGGGTAGTTGTGTAAAAGTAGTATAGATATAAAAGGAAAGGGGGGATAGTACGACAAATATTTTGGGACGACGGAAAAGGAAACAAGACAAACTTATGGGACGAAGGGAGTATAATTAAAAAGAGAAAATTAAAAATATATAACTCGATCTTTTGATGGGTGGTAAATGAATAACCCAAACTTTAAAAAGGTAAAAAAAAAACTCGAACTTTTGGCGTGTATTGAAAATCCAAACCAGTTTATTTTCTTGACAAAATTTAGATCAAATAAAAAACCTTTGGGGACGGGGATATGCGGGGACCCGTCACTAATGAGGCGGAATTTCCCCGACTTAGTGGGGAACAGGGTGGGAACAGGGATCATTTTTGTATTCCCGATTTTAAATAGGGCGGGGACAGGGAATGTACTATTCGCTCAAATCCCCGCTATATATACCCGATATTTTTTTGAATTTATAAAACATAGAATGAAAATAGATTTTAAATATAATTTACTTTTTAATCTAAAGAGTCTTTTGTCGGAAACCACCCGTATAATAGGCCATATTAGAGAAAACCACCCGTTCAATAACAAATTACCGCAAACCACCCTTATATCTATCTTCGTTAACAATTAACCACCCGCTCTCGGACTTCCATTAACAAATCGTTAGATACAATATTTTGTTTTTATTTAAATTCAAAATTAAAATAAAATTCCTAATTTAATTTATTTTCATTCAAAATCAAACCAATTTTTTTTTGCCGAAAAATCAAACTAAAATTCCTAATTAAAATCTACCCACCCTCTCTAGCCAAAAATTCCTTATTAAAACCTAGATCTGTGCACCCATCTATTGTGTGAGATTTTTATGCATCGATAGAGTTGGGAGATGATTTCGGCCTCCATTCATGCCACCGTACTCGTCGCCTCCATTCACGCCATTATACACCGGCCCGCCCCGATTAATCACTGGAAGCCATCGTAGCACCGCCTCCTTCTTCCTTTGTTTTTTCTGGTACAACATCGAAGGGGTTGGGGAAGATGATTTCGGCCAGCGACCACCGACTATCTCGGGGCTCCGTTTGATGCTTGCGTCCCTCAGGAACACGCACTCCAATGGGCAGATCTAGGCTTGGTGAGGAGTGGCTTGGAGCATAGAAGCACAAATCCGGGATCAGCGGGGTCGGGCGAGGGAAGTGGTTCGAGGCTGGGGTGCACAGATCTGGTCTCATATATGGGCTCGGGTGCACAGATCTGGTTCGGGAGGGCTTGCTCAGACTATCCCGTTCATGGCTGATTGAAGATGGAGGCATGAGGGGATAAGGGGATAACAGATCTGGTTCGGAGGGCTTGATAGAGTTGGGAGATTCATCAGTAAAGTGAGAAAATTGATGAATCTGGGCAAAAAAAAATTGCTAATTGCCTTTTTTAGGTATTTAGTAGAAAGAATAAAGTGAGAAAAGAAAAGAAAATTATAAAAAAAATCAACACCAACGAAGTTTAACGGATTTTTAACGGGAGATGGGCCAAGGGTGGTCAATTTTTGACATAATTGTTTTTATTGGTGGTTTCCGGTAATTTGTTATTAGGCGGGTGGTTAAGTGAAATATGACCTATCTTACGGGTGGTTTCCGACAAAAAACTCTAATTTAAAAGCTTATATATATCTACAAATTATATAATGAAATTTAAAATTTATGTTACTAAATTTGATATTTGTAATTTTTTTGTAAGTTTTAAATTTATTTTTATAATAAACGGAACCCCGTTAACAACCTGATAGCCGACGGGGATTCCCCGCCCCGTTTCACGCGGGGTTTAAATGAGTACGGGGTGAGGATATTGGACATAATAATATTCAGGGATAGGGACGAGGAATGCATTCCCCACCTCACCCCACCCTCATGTGCCTCCCTATCTAAAACACTAATTTCCAATCAAATTTTCGAGCAAATGAACAACCATTAAGTAGAAAAAGAACAAAATTTATTAAAAAAAACTTATTTCTCTCTGAATTTTGTCCTAATTTTGTTTTAAGATAACCCAATAACCCCCAATTTTATGAGATGAAATAGATAGATATATGAGTTTTTTTTTGTCGCATGATGTAATTTCATATCATTTTTTTTCTTGTCAATTTTCCGGTGTTGCATCAACTTATTTGATAGAAAATTTGGTGAAACAAAATGTTGGATTAAATTTGTAAGAGATCTTTAAAATTTTGTATTATTTTTCTACTTTTTCAAAGTTTAGATAATTTATTTACCGCACATCCAAATAATAGGTTATATTTATTAATTTTTTCAATTTAAAATCAATAGACGAAAGAGAAAATGAAATTTGAACAAGTAAACTAGATTGAAATCATTTAATATATCTCCAATATCAAACTAGAAAAGAAGATTCAAGTTTCATTAGTTGAAATCTTCTTTTTCCATCGTAAGTACTGATTAGAAGGCATATTTGTTCTTTTCTTTCGGAGGACTCTCTCTGTCTCTCTCTACTCTACTCTACTCTACTCTACTTTATCGTCAACAACAAACATTAATGGTGACAGTTATTTGTGAGAGCAATTTGTCCATTCTCTTTCGTCCCTACTATGTTTAGAGCACTGTCTAGTGTATGATCAATTTTGTCGACGGTGGCGGTTTCGTGACAGTTATCAGTCTCGTTTGGTGGCTTCCGGCATTGGGGCGGTGTTGCCTTCTCCTTCATCCCCTTCGTCTCCTCACCACCATGTCTCTCTTTCTCTTCTTATGGATTCTTGTGCTACCAATATTACAGCTATTACATTCAACATTCCATGTCCATATCTAATCTTTGTATTGCGGATTTTAACTCCATCTACAATCGGTTGAATCACATCAAGACCGACATCAACACTACAACCAATCGATAGATCCCTCGTGAAAGGTTGTAAGAAATGGCGAGGTGAAAGAGGGTATAATTGTTATACGACTTTCAAATTATAAATTAATTGTACTTTAAAAAAATGATGGAAAAAGAATTAAGGACCCATTTGGTGGTCCACCTTTTGGAGTGGGGAAAGGAAAAGAGACCTTTCACTCCCTCGTATGGTGTTTGATAGCCAAATTTTTAATTTTTTTCATTCAATTCAGAGTAGGAAACAACTCTTATTTTGTTTCCTCCGAAAATTAATGAAGTAACAAAATCGTTTCCTTCCTCCCTCCTAGTCTCTCACGGACTTCACCCACCCTCTCCCTGACACATCTGACCTTTTTCTTCGTTCCAATCAGCCTCACCTCCACCGGCTGTGCCATCCTCACTGCCGTTGTCAATCAAAACTCCCTCACACAGTCTCTCTTTCTCCCTCACACAGTCTCTCTCTCTCTCTCTCCATTGTTGGCCTTCGTCATACTCAACGTCGGCCTTCGTCATGCTCACCACCGCTACCGGACCTTGTCATCCTCACCACCATCAATTTGTGGAGTTGTCATCCTTCGTCATGCTCACCGCTGCTATCGGCCCTTGTCATCCTCACCGCCATCAATTTGTGGAATTTAAAGCATGTTGTGGAACCCTATTTTCTAGATTTGAAATTAGGGAGATAATTTGGTGAATTAAAAACCTAATTTTTTTATTTTCATATCTGAATTTGGAAATAAAATTTGATAATTGAAGCCCTTAAATTTCAAGATCTGAAATAAATAATTGACGATATAATTTTATAAATTAAAATTGTTGGTTCCTAAATCTAAATATTGGCCATAATGAGTTGAGAATTTGGGAATATTTTTGAATTTGTTTCTTTGCTCATAGCAAGACCTTACAGTTTTGGCAGTCCTAGCAAGTATGGTCCTATGTAGAGACCAATGGCATGATAAGATTATATTGACATAGTGATAGTGGTGCCGACCTGGAGGGAGTATCTTGCTCTTTTTCCTTTCGTATTAGTTTCTCTGCTATAGTTTTAGGGTTTTTCTAGAGTATTTTCCCGTCATGCTTTTTACTTCTCTACTTTTCTTCCTTTTGGTTCCCGTCGTTTCCACCTTTTGCTTTGGGCACCTTAGATACCCTCCCGACTTTGAGTCGAGGTAAGGGTGCATACATCTCACACCAGGGACGGAACCAGGAATTTATTCTTGGGTAGGCTGAATTTACCTTATGAAATAAATCAACACATATATAGTACTATTTTTTTGGAGGCTCAATTCTATAATAAATTTCTTTAAATACTTTATAGATAAAAACATTTAGATATGTAAGGGTGCATACATCTCACACCAGGGACGGAACCAGGAATTTATTCTTGGGTAGGCTGAGTTTACCTTATGAAATAAATCAACACATATATAGTACTATTTTCTTGGAGGCTCAATTCTATAATAAATTTCTTTAAATACTTTATAGATAAAAACATTTAGATATGTAAAATTAATTACAGAAAAGATTTTATTATTAAAACTAACACAACTTTTATTGCTAACCAAATTTTAACTACAAATATATTGTAATATACTGTGCTTATTAATACAGTACATAGAAAATATAAAATAAGGAATAAAGGAAATTTTTCTAAAAGAATTAAAAGAAAGGAGGAGGGTGGGTCTGTGCAAAATTTGCTTTATAGAAAGAAACAAAAATAAAACAAATGCAAACCATCAAGCTCAAACCCAAGACCCTTTTACCGTTTTACCTTACACTCCTGCCATCTACACTATGTGTTTTAATAGACAAAGCTCTACTACTCTATATATTAGTCTTATATTTTTTGGGGGTGGGCTGTAACATATCCCAACCCACCCCTAAATCCGTGCATGTTTCAGACCCCCCGATCGTGTGTCATATCGGGTTCCACCTGGGTTAATGTTGTTGTTGTTGTTTCTTTGCTCATAGGACACAATTTTGAATTGTAACAATATTTCTTTGCACTCGGCTCATTTTTCATTCTATTTCCGTTTACATTTCCATTTTAACAGCCAAACGGGCCCTAACAATGAAACGAGAGTCTTTCATAAACTAGTAACATCGACCGATTTCTTTTGAATCTTTGTTTACTGTTGTGGCCATAAATTAGATTTTGCCATGTGCTTCCTTTCGACTAAGATTTCATTGATCAGCTCCAAACAAATGATCATTTTCCCTAGCGATGTCAATTAAGAGTTTTCTTCAGCAAATTTTTAATAAGAAATTAATTTGACAAAACATTAATGTAGGGATGATACAGGAAGTTTATTTTGTTTAGGAGACCTGCAGCAGGGAATCAACGCGCAAAGACGAGTGAGAATGAAAATACGGGCTGAGAAATTTCTGCAAGGTATCATTTCAACCGGGGGCTAAGGAATGGGTATCAAAACACCCTTAAAACAACATACCAAACAGCACATATCCTCCAAACCACATACAATATTCCCAAAACAAGCATATAACCAAACAACACACCCTAGTGAAGCCTCGTCAACTCCTCAACACTCTTGCAAAGATCCTCAACAGGAACACTCATCGCCTTAGAGATCTCCTCCATACGAGCGCGGTTCAGGTCAAGAAACGACTCGATCAGGTCTCCGTCGAGGAAATTCTTAGCATCAACCGTCTTCTTTTCATTATAAAACGACCGCCAATGCTCGTGGCTGAGTCCTCCCACGCCCTTTATGATCTTCCTCAAGTTGGCCTGGAGCTTCTCGAGGAACCCGTACTGCTCGGATGGGAGCGATGCGATCACGCCGATGACGCCGTTGATCGTCCCGAAAATGACGGTCGGGATTTGGCCGACGTCGAAGTCGGGAAGACGCATGACGAGGGAGCCGTGACGGAATCGGTTGACGAATTCCCCCAAGTGGTATTCCCCGACAACTTCAAGGCGGGCCCGTTCTTCGTCGGTCGCTCCTTCGCTGTTCTTTCTCACTGTGAAGAGGTTGTAATTGTTCTCGGCTCCGAGATAGACGTCGTCGTCTAAGATCTCAACGGCTGACATCCAATTTGCATTGTAGTCTCGTGCCCGTTCCTCGATTGCACCTTCCTCATGCTGATGAAAAAGAAAAATTGTATGAGCATGAAAAAGAAATGCACCCGGAATCAGCTTGACCACAATGAAGTTTCAGCATGTCATATCTAAATATCTAATAAACTATCCAACTAGTTGATGCAAATCTGAATAATCGACTGTCTTGCACGCTTAAGCTAGTTGCTTGTCAATCACCTAAATTAGAATGATGAATTAGAAAATCAAGCTTATGCTAACTTATGCTGGTTTGGTTTGTTTCTTATCTATTAACTTCAACTAATTTATGACACCAACCAAATATATTTATTTATCTAACTTTATATCTAGTTTATTAACTCCAACTAGTGTTTAAACAGCAAAATTAGAAATCAATAAACTCAAAAGACAAAAAAAAAGAAGATAAAGTCCATTTTAGAAGATTAAAACAAGTGAATGGTAAGAAGGGGACGGACATAGTATGCTGAACATACCTTGTAAATTAGCAATGAGATTGACTTCATCAAATCGCCCACAACAATGAAATCACCACGGGTCTGCACATACAAGGCGAGTATATGTCCATGATGCCCACACTCAGACTGCAATTCCCGAGTACCGTCGTCTCGAAGCACCCACTTATAAAGCTGGATTTTCTGATTAATACCAGCAAGTAACTTTCCATTGAATGCATTCAGAGAATAGACGGCTCCTTTAGTTTCCTTCTCAGCTATAAGCTGCAATTTTCCATCTTCCACGACGAAAACAAGAATCCTCCCCTGTGTGTGTCACCAGAAGCAAGTAAAATATGAAGAGACCAAGGATTATGATGATAGGAAAAAGATGGGAAATCTATGCAACAACAATCATTATACAAGCAGAATCATAGGAATCAATGAGAAGCTGAAGGGAAATCTGATCGAGTAGTCCAGGGACTGTTGGAGTAAACCCTCCAATGGCCAAATAGGCTCTGCCTATATTGCAATTTGAAATTAGATGTTATGGGGACCAATGGTCTGGCCAAATAGGCTAACCCTTAAACTATTCTCCTTAATGGAATTGTTTCTTAGATCCAGACCATTGGTCCCCATAACATCTAATTTCCCTCCTATATAATTATTCCTTACATATACCATTAACGGTTTCTCAGTGCTAACAGGGACAAAGTATTAGTAGTAACATGTCAAAAGTTCTCAAATTCTCCAGGCAATTACAAATCTCACATTCTCTACCAGGTTGATATGAAGTCAATAATTTAACGAGTAGCTGCACCTTTTGATAGTATTTATACAAGCTAAATTATAGGAATAGAAGCACCATAACTATTTAAAGAGAAACAAGGGAACTTTTATTACCTTTGTAGGCTCGTTTTCGTCAGGCAAAACATATGCAGTTCCAACACAGTAGTATACATTGTTATCATCAGAGAAGGAGCAGCTTAAAATTGAGCATCCACATTCATATGTGTCAAGTGGATAGGTTGATATGAAGTCAAAAGACTGATCATCCAACAGCCGAACAAAGTGCATTTCAGACTCTTCTGAAGTAGCTTGGTTGTACTTCAGACTGCAAATTGCAAACGTACGTGTTTGCTCTTGATGACAGATGCGATGGGCATGCTCCCCAAGAGGGATCGATCGGATATGAAGTTTTTGGATATCATCAATTGTGCCAATAGTAAGCTCATCCTCTTTTGCAATTGCAAGGCTAAAACACACAAGTAAACAGATGGATGTTACACTCAGCAAAAGGTTAGAAGAGGAAAAGCTTCAATTTATTACTTGGCGGTGCCTTTACACATTGCAAACCCTTCTAGCCAAAAGCTAGATGAACAGCTAAAGCTACTTATAAAATGAACTGCTTTAGCCCCCAATTTAAATTGATAGTTAGTCCGTCTTTAGGAGTGTCAACATATTTGCATAGTTTCTAAGTTTACATTAATAAGTATACCTTTCCTTTTCTAACCTACATATATAGGATTGGCAGGTTGAAGTTAGTCATATTCCTAATCCTAAGAAAAGGAATCAGTTGGCAAACTAATTGGTGAAGGCTGACTGTTGATATGCTAGGAAATTTTTTTCTATATAATAACACCCCCCGAGGGTCTTAAGATTATATATTAGATATTCATTTTATAATAAGTTATATCGAAGTTTTACGAATCAATAAAATGGGCTTTGACCCACCTTTTGCTAAAAAAATATATGCTATCTCATTTATACACTGCTCAACAACATTTTATTGTTTACGCGAGTAATTTGTATTCACAAAACATATCTAGATGAGCTAAATTTACATAAATACACATTTCTTATAAAACAATGCTGCAATTGGCTTAACTGTTGTAGTCCAACAAGATCAAGTATAAAGATGGCAAAAGACTACTCACCTATCTGGAAAAGCAGCTGTGTTGAAGGGGCACATATAGCTGACTTCCTTCAAATTCACATTGCTGTAAAGAAGCTTCTTGTTACTGCTGTAGATCACAGTGGGCCGATCAGATGCCGCAAAAACATGTGTTGAGTTCTTGGATGAGAAAGTCCGAAGTGTAATTGGTTGAGTACCAAGTGAAACCTTTTTCCGGTCACTTAGTGTGCCAGCACGAGTATTCAACAGGAAGTTCAAGAGATGCCCATCTCCAAGGGCACACAATAGATAAGAGATCTGGAAATAGCATAAAAAAACAGTTATAGCTGTACCCAAATGTAAAAAGATGGAACACGAAAAATAAAGAGAAATGCATGACATGAATATTCAGAGCACACCACTACTTCCCACTTCATTTACAAACACAAACCAAACATGGAAATTCTTACCCCTTCGAAAGAACATAAGAGAACAGAGCGAGGAATAATCTCTCCTCCTAGCTGCTCCTCTGTCTTCAGATCAAGATCAGGAAGAGAGAAAACTCTAACACTAATATTGGTCCACATCCCAACAGCAGCCAATTGACTCTTGTTTGAATTCTCACCAATAGGATTTATATCAAGGCATGAAATTTCGTGGTCCAACTGTTTGTGGACTACTTCAGTCAACGTTCCATCACCAATTTCTAAATAAACAAGATTCCGACCACTGGTTGCCAATAACACCTATCAGGATACAGTGAACATTGGATTAAGATCAAAGTACTAACTCTAATCAAATCACTGCAGTTTGAGATTCAGAACAAACCTGGGTGGCATTTGCTGTCGCAACATTAATAGTATACTCTGATGGGGGTTTCCATTCATCTCGTAGCTCCCTAGACAAAGAGTTTACCAGTCTTACAGAGCTTGAAGTGACCTGCACCAAGTATAATTGTCAATCCAATTTCTTCTATAGAAAGAGAAAAATAGATGATGTTCAAGAAAGAACACTCACAAAGTGGATAATTAATCCTAAATATCAACAAAGTATTATAAAAAAAAAAACACAGAACGATGGGAATGAGAATAAATGATGTCAGTCAAATGAAAGATCACATACTTGAATAAGTTGATTGAACACAGCATCACTACAAAACAAAGTCTGGAGTTGGGAATCAAACCCTTCTATCTCTGTTTCTTCCAACTCATCTTCAGTATTCATTGCTAAAATTCTTGTTTCATTAATAAAGCTGACAACAAGAAAGGTGTCATATATATCATCAGTAGAAGATCTCAACGACCACATCCCTTTGATTCCTTGAAGCTCTACAGATGCCTATAAGAAAACGACAGAATATCAGGAGGTCATAAACAAAAAACTAACTAAACTAAATATTGAGTGGAAATAATAAGAGAGACCTGTTCGTTTATTCCTATTCCATTGCGAACAACACGAAGAGAACCATCTTTATATGCACCAGAACATGTTACAACCTGGCCTTGACCTTGCCGCTCGAGGTCCACCACACAGAAGTCAACAATAGGACCCAAATTAACATATCTTTCCAAAACTTCAACATATGATCCTTTAGCATCAGGTTGTACATTCAGTTTTACGAGCTGGTGAGACCATCAATGTCAAGTGTTAGAAACTAAATACACATAGCATAGATTGCTTGAGAAGGGAAAGATTAAAGTAAATTGCAGTCCCAACTATAATTTTACACTGCATCTAAAACCAAAAATAGAAATGAACAACAATCTCCAAAATTGAATCAAACACACCTGAGAATCTCCATAGCTTGATCCAACATAAACAAAAGCATTGTCCAAATAGGATATTGTTGATGCAATTGATGTTTCCCCCAAAAGCTCGATTTTCAGGCCAGTGACTCTACACAAATAAGAGTTTTATTGATTGTGATCAGAATATCATACAAAATGAACTGGAATCTAACACAATGCTACCTTATGTCTTTATGTGCTCAGCAGTAATAATCAGCCATTCATTTTTTTTCAAGTTCTCGAAGGTGAAAATGGATAAACTGCCAGAAAACTTTTGACATGCACAAACACATTTCATTAAACAACTACTCTTCACTCTTTCCCTCTTGCTCAACTTTCAGGAATTCATGGTTCCCATCAAGGTGAAAGATTTTGCTGGTTAATGGTTTTGAATATGTGAAGGTTCCGAATTGATGAGCCATTAAGAGGCTGAATGGAGTTTTCATTAAAACATGTCAGAGATTTGTTTAGACTCAATAAGAGTTGTAGCAATTTGTTTATCATCTTAGTGGGTAACTTTTACCACGGTTTCCTTAAGATGGGACCAGGCAGTATTAGGTTTGTTGATTGCAAATGTACATTGACCAGACTAAAAAACAGAACGCTTTCTAAACTGGTGTTATTTTGGCCATTCTTCTGCATCTGGCTTAAGCTGAATGATCACACTTTCTCTCAATGATTGCAATCGCGAATGCTTGATGAGATCATTTTGTTTACCTAGTTTCCTTAGGGCAAACCTAACTGTGTTTTTAGGAGTCATAAGCAGATGTACCAAGTACTCTCTTTTCTTCCATATTTTAGAGGGCACCTTGCGCTGTACAAGTTTATTTATATTTTAAGATTCATTGCATGCAAATAAATTTGGCTTAATTCACAAAAGACATAAGTTTCACATAAAATGTCATGTTGGTGAAGTAAAAGCAACAAGAAATTCTATAAAGCGAGGACAATAGGCTCTTCTTAATTTTTGTACTCACTCCCACAGTCCCACCCATGGTAAACATACCCTTCAAGGGGCAACCATCGTATATTTATTTATGAAAAGATAAAAGGGTCCACAACCCCTTATATAAAGAGATATCCAGACTACTTTTTGTGTTATATGTGAGAGGTTTTTTTTGTTAATTTTACAGGTTAAAGTTAATAGGTTGTATATACATTAATGGATATTGGAGGGGAGAAATTGAGAATTAAGAGATTTATCATTGGAGAAAGGAAGCTTTTCCTTTATGTCTCCATTATGGACCGGGTAACTTGAAGGTTAGGGAGCAGTAACAGGGAATAAGCAATACTGCCTTGAAAAAAATAAGAATTACATAATATAATGGTCACTCACTTTTCCTTCTCATGGGTAATAACAAGTAGGTGAATGAGTCCTGCATGATCACCAAGCAGATACCTCGAACCATCAGCATCAACTCTTCCATAGGCCCTAGTGATTGACTGAGAACAAAACAACATGTTGGAGGAGAAATCATGAATGATGCAGTTCATCCAAATATAAGTTCTTAGATTTGGCAACACATCAGAAAGTTTTGGGTATGAAAAAAGTCAAAAACAAAGAGTATAGATTCTGAATAACATACAGGTCTGATGGGGATTGCTTTAAATGCAGTAGCACTGCAGTAGACTATTGTCTCCTCACCAACAATGATAACCCCACAGAGCGGTGGAGGAACTGGTATTAACAAATCTGCGCCGTTGTCAAGATTGTTTTGTGACCATGGGCCCTCAACAAAATCTTTTTCTTTCAAGGAAACCTCGTATGTTTTCACATGGCGAGCATCTTTATTGTCCTGCAACAATTCAAAAACGTCAAAATCAGGCATGTAGTATTTTGCAGCATACTAGAGCAACATTATTTTAAGCTAAACAACCTCTTCAATATGTCAAGCAAAATAATATTTGAAGTGTATTGTGATAATTATATATCTTTATCAACAAAAGTGTTCTTCTACAGCTCTGTAACCATAAGAAAAAGACCATGCATCTCAATTTATAAGCAAGCCAACCTGGTAAAGGACTACAATTGTAGGTCTGGAACAACCATATAGAAACTTTATGTCCAGCACTTGTAGCTCCTCAAGCCTTCAAAAACCAGGAACAAACTGTTAGTTTGACAAATAACATTTACGATAAAGATCAAGATAGGGTATATAACTAAATAGAAAATTTGAAAACAAAATCACAAAACAGAGAAGCTGTAAACTTGCCCTGTAAATTTCAAATCTATAATACCTCTAAGATGTTAAAACACAGACATCATTTGAATTAATTTTTAAAAATAAAATTCAGAAACAGAGTAATACAGAAAAGGACCATAAAATCTCCAAAAGAGTTCAGAGGTCAAAATAGGAAGGATCAAATATCCATCTTGGCAGAAGATTATACAATGAGCCACATTTGACATGAATAACACTTGGTTTGGGAGTTCTATGGAGTAAGGCATTTACAAAAATGATAACAGACAACTACAAGATCAAAAATATACAAGAGCCAACAATTATCACCCCTAAACTAATCAGCCACTGACGAATGAATATAGGTAGGCAATTTCAACATCAGGATGAGAAAAATAAAAGGATTTCTTATCATCAAGGCAGCTCATGCATAAATAAAAGGAGTATGTGAGAAATCAGAGCACAATTTACCTAATGTTGAAAGCTTCCTTGAGTTGTCCTTTATTATCAAATGGAATCACCTGCACCGATGATTGAGCACTTTACACAATAATCTAAAGTGATAACTGAAAGTGTCCATAAATTTGAAACTAAAACATTGCACTGACTATCTACCTTGAATAACCCGTCATACAAATGTAGTCCAATTAATCTGCAATCAGGGTCAATGATGCCAATCTGCACAAAGACCCCCACGGGCCAAAAAGACATAATAAAAAAACAAATTAACTAATAAAGAAATGGAGAAATGAAGAAACAGGTAGGATATTAGCATAGGATAAATAAGTCCAAAAAATTGGCGGAAAAAGACTGTTTCAGCATAACATTATTGTATTTTCCGAACTTTACACAACTTATACAAACCTGGCCATTGTCAGTGGGCCGACCAATGCGATCCGAAACATCTCCCATCGCTCTAAAAAAAGGCAATGTAAGTTAGTTCAATTACAAGTGTAATTACTAACAATACAGGAGAGAACAATATTTGACATTAGACCAGCACTGGACCCCCCCCCCCCCCCCCCCCCCAACTTCCAGGTGAGTGAGCAATGCACTTAAATGGGAAAGTGCAAAGGAAATGGAGCATTTTAACCTTCAAAATATTACTTATTGCTTCATTAATTTGATAAACAATCCCTTTAAATTCATTCCATCAACCTATATACCTGGTAACTAGCTCCGATGTCTCAGGATCCCACTGAAGAACACAAAACTTATATCTCTCTGTTGCAATGAATAACAAATCCTGAAGTTCACCCTGCAATTGGGGGAGGGAGAAAGGAAAATTTTTCAGATCATATAAATCATCTAACATAACTGCAAAGTTAGGAGGCAAAAGTATACTCACAGGAGGACGAAATAGTTCAAGTGTTGCAATTCTTCCATAAATTGGAACGTCCAACATGGGCTACAAATACAAAAAAACTTAAAAATATGTCAGTACCCTTAAGTGAGATTTCCAATAGGAAAAGGAGAAGATAATCAAAAGCCTCTAATAGCAATGGAGAGAGGAAGTAAGGAGCTCTAAATCCTTCAAACCAAAGGATAGGGAGATAGAGACCCCAGCACAATTAACCAATTTCATTCGAACAGGGTTATGTGAAGTACAAACTTCAATTCAAAATATGTTGATTGATTAAACCCAAGTTACAAATATCATTATTTTTAATTATTCTCTTCATTGTTCACATTTCTTAATTAGTATTTTCTGTTTCCCATAACACCACTCCTTAATTTTTAAGAACTTCTCTGTTTTCCCATTTTCTCCATGTTCTCTTCAATTAGAAAATATAGTTATTATGTTTTGTATCGGTATTAGAAGTTTGTTAATTTCTTTTTCCACTATAAAAAGAGGAGATGCGTCATTTAAAAATGGAGACTGGATTATTGGATTACAGCTTCTGAGTTTTCCTCATTGAGGTGTGTGCAACATGCTTACGCTCGGTCCAATTTATTTTTAAACTTTTTCCTAGTGTCCAACAGGAATGCTTGGCCTTTACCTTGCCAAGAAAATTTACTATAAGTCCATTAGGATTCTACACCAGCTATTTTCAAGAATAGTACTATTTACAATTTGCTGGGAGGACAGATACCTTTTTCTCTTGGATCATTCATTATCTTAGAAAACATAATGTAAGTTCATGCTTTGCAAAAGATAAGGTGGGCACTTGGAAGTGTACACAGATCTTGTGTGAAACTATCACTATAAAGAAAGGATGAGATGGTTGGTGTTTCTAATTGTTTGGGTTATAGGAAAAGTTGCCAATGGAAACTTGGACGATTTTTGAGTGAACGCATATGTATTCACTGCATACAGCACATCTAAAATTAGATTAACCTCTATGGTAAAGCTTCCAGATGCAAGTAATTTAACCTCTATAACACAGTTCCATAGATCTAAGAGTTGGAAAAGCTTCCAGATGCACATATTTTAACCATTAGAACACAGTTCCATACACCCAAGAGTTGGATAGGCTCTCAATACATGCATGAGTTCATGGCCATCAAGTAAAAAGTAGCAGTAGCAACATGTATAACCTAGCCTCACTAAAGCCATCATACCTAATTATTTTTATATATTTATGTTGTAGATAGACATCTCTAGATGGGGCGCATCCTCATGCTCATTGGCTTTTATACAGTGCATTTGAGATGGATAAAGCCCCATATCAATTTTGGTGCATTTTAACTAAATTCAATTTTGGCGCATCCTCTTGACATGTGTAGGCTATGGGTGCCCCCATCTTGACCCCCTGATCCTGCTTGAGCGAGACTTTACTGGGCTAACATTTTATTGTTGATGTTGAAGGGTACAGACATCTCTAGTCACAGCCCAAAAATGCATACAATTTTAAGCAACTTAAGAATGTCAATTATATATCTCGTCTGAGTAAGTTTCAGGCATAAAATTATTCCTAAACACAGGCATCTAAACATTATAAGAAAATAAAAAAAGCAATGCTCTTAAAGTCAGTGGCAATGTATGGATCACTTTTCTAAGTTTTCTTTATCTAAGTAAGATTCATGTTCCCATAAATATGCAAGAGAATTCTTACTCGTAAAGTCCAATTTAGACCAACAGACTGATGCACAAGTGAAGAAATAATAATTGCAAAATGATACATAAGTGAGGTGGAAATATAAAGAGATTGCACTTCCTTTAACCCAAATGAAAAGGAAGAAAGAGGCTACCTGAAGGCCCTGGGGAGTGAGCAAATGTATCTCAATTCTGGTGCATTTACTGAAAGAGAGCAAAACCAATAATTAAAATACCATTCAGGTAATATTTCCAAGGGACTTGAAAATGGATCTGCCAGCTTGCCAATCACTATGGGATTAATATTAAGATCCATAAACTTGGTCTCGCCGGATCCTAAAAATTGGCGGTACCTAACTACCTACGAAATGGCCTAGTAGGTTCCCATAAATTAGAATATTCAAATGTTATCCACATCCTAAAGGCAACATCCAAGAAAATGATGTGCTCTTTTTCTGAACAATATGTTTTACAATTTAATAGATGTATGTAAAAAACTGAAGATGCTAACAGCGTAATAAACAAGATATGCTCCTTTCCAAAAAGACAGATATGACATGCTGAAGATGTGGCAAGAAAATATTTTTGGAAAGCATTCAGTGAGGTAGCCTAAGGCCATAAGCTATCACGTCGAGGCATGTTTCAACAATATTCCTGTGGTATATTGGGTTCGAAGCTTTCAATGTGGACACCTAAAGTATCACATCATATACTGAGGCTTATTTCAACAATATCCCATGGTATATTGGGTTGGAAAGCTAAACTTCATTTAGACGCGCAGATATTGAGAGATTACTGTACAAATGTAGAACTTTGGTTCTAACATAAAAGGTTCAGTACTTTCCATCAATAATTTGTCATTATCTTTAGATTAATCCCATCACTATATATATGTACTGTAATGCCAAACTTGGTCGTCAGCCTAAAAGAAACATATCTTCTCACTGAGGTTCAAAATAGAATATGTTAGTATTATTACTCAAGATCGCTAATGTTGAACAATTCCAAGGTTGGACTTGGATTTCAATGAACAAGGTTTGAAATCCATGCCACTTCTTCCTTGTAGTAAACCAATTTTAACAGAAATTATTTAACCCTGACAGCTAAACAACAGTTCCACATTTATTTTAGGTTTCAACTGCTCCCTACTCAGACTGGGCAAACTGCTGGAATACAACATGCCGAAGATTTCACCCACAGCTACTCAGAAATTGAGCAAACCCCCGCAAACAAATGAATAAATTGGCGTAGCAAAAACCCTAACACGAAGAAATACGCAAACTTCTGATAAAGAAGAAAGAGAGAGGGAGAGAGTGCATACGCTATGATGAGGTTTAGCTCTTGGGGACTTGTGAAATTGCCGACGCATGAATGGGTGACATTGGTGGGCTTGTGAGCTGTGACAACGTAATTCCAATTGCTCATCTTCTTGTCCTCACGATTCCTCGCCGCCAACCGGAAGAATCAGAGCTTCTCTCTCGATCTCAGAGAGATATGGGGAGGGGAGAAATCTGGAACAATCTCGTACAGCAGAAATGTAGGGGGAGAAGAACAAGAGAGATGACACTACAGACGATTGTAACTTGTAAGGAGCGCTGCATCTCGCGGTTTCTCTAGGGCTGCATTAGCATACTGGTCTGGAAAATGACGGACCGGAGATAAATATCTTTCGAACCGGTCCGTTCCGACCCCGATTGATATTCTCCTTTGAGAACGCTTTTGCAACAAAAAGTCTTTTTTTTTATCAGGTAAGAATTAGGTCGCACTCTTTTATGAACATGAAGTTCTAGATGAGTCTTAATGACCTCGGCAGGGAGATTGTTACCCAATTTAGCAATTTTATCAACAACAGCGTTACAATCCCTAAAAATATGGTTAATTTGTAAATTATGGTCTCTGCACGTGGAGACAAGGATATCAGATATTATTAATTCAATCTCCCAAGAACATTTAATAATCCCTTTAAACGCATTAATAACTTGGAGGTTGTCTCCTTCAATAACAACCTTTCTTAAATTCATATTTTTCACTTCTCGAATAGCTTCTCGGAATGTCAGAGCTTCGGCTTTTAAAATTGAGATTTTTCCAAAGTTACATGTTTTCAAGTCGATTATCTGGCCAATGTGGTTTCTGAGTACAATTTCTCCCGTTGCTTAGTTGTTAGAAAGCCTAGATGCATCAACATTGATTTTGACTTGGTCATGATAGGGTTTTTTCCAGTTCTTGTTTATTAATTTTCGCTGGTTCGATGGCCGATGTTTAACCGTTCCTATGCTTTCCTCGTCTTCTGACCACTGTTTAGCCTTGTCCCAGTTTTTAATTTAGTTTTGAATATATCTTGTCAAATCTGGAATACCATCACATTGATCTTGCTGAAAGGTTAGTTTATTTCGTTGATGCCAAACACTCCACCAAATAATCGCTATTTCTGTGAATTCTTTTTTTCCTAGCAATTGTTTAATTTCATTCAAAAGTTCCCTTGGTAATTTATTATCATGATCGATTCCCCTAATTACTTGGGTCGTGTTTGGGTTTACTTTATTTGTTATATAAGTCATATACGGGCACTTAGTAAGTATGTGGTTTGTGTCTTCAATGGTACAATCACACAATATACATCCTCCTGGTGTAACAACCTGTTTTTCCCTTAATCGTGCTTTTGTAGGGAGACCATTGTTATCACTTTTCCATAGAAAGTTTTTAACTTTCGGGTATGTGTCTAGATTCCAGATCCAGTTATTTAGGCTTGGCGTTTGTCCCTCTATGTTAGTAATTAATTCAATTGCCGAAGTAGTGGAAAACCACCCATTTTTACTTGGTGCCCAGTAGAGTCTATCTGGAATATAGTTATCTGGTAAGGCAATTGTTTGGATTTGGTCAACTATTTCATTTGGTAAGACTTGTCTTAATTGATCTATTTTCCATGTCTTATCATTTGATATCCATTCTGCAACTTTCGATGTTTCATCGATCATTGAAGGGTCCATGATATGGGGATGCAAGGGACCTCCAGTGGTCCATTTATCTTTACAAAAGCTAATCGTTTTTCCATCGTCAACTTGCCATATTAATCCCTTGCAGAATTCTTCCCTAAGATGAATAAGTTTTTTCCATTGCCATGATGTATTTTGTTTAGGCTTATATGTAAAGAGGTTATCACTTTTAAGATATTTTTGTGTCACTATCTTTACCCAGATATTGTTTGGTTCTGCAAGGATTTTCCATAGTAGTTTCTGTTGGATCGTAAGGAGTTAGCGAGAGCTTGGGAACTAGCGGTTAGGTTGTTCCCAAGGCAGAGGAAGTAAATGAAAGCATGTAAACAAACAATAAAGAACACAGTTCCCTTATAGAGGAACCTCATGACAACCAACCATTTGTGTGGGTAAACCTCTACCTCCGCTTGGAGGATTTTGAATGACTTACTTGTATTATTGATTGTTCCTTAGTTACAAACAACCAGATTCAAACTTCTCTGTTCCTACGAGTTCTACCTAACTCTAGCAACACCAATGAATCTTCTCAATTGAGTTCCTAAGCAAACAACTCAACTAAAACAAGTGAATCAAACCTTACACCTTGACCTTATCAGTTCCCTTGCTCCTGGGAACTTAGCTTCGCCGTTGTCGAGATCAAACACTCGCCGTCGGGGACTTCTCTTCTTCTTTCTTTCTTTCTCTAGGAGTATATGTGAGTTCTGGGACAAGTGCTCAAACCGAGCACTATTCACTTGGCTTTATACTTGTGAATGCTTGGGCTCCAATCTTGACTTTCATTTGTGTCCGAAATGCCCTTTTGTCTTGTATGCCAAGTCGTTGTCCTTCACATGTGACAATTTTGAATTGAGTCAACTTTGAGAGTTGATCGGGCCGTTGGATCAAACGCCTCAGTCTGTTCCTCAGACTGAGCGTTTGTTTTGTCTTGAGGTAGGATCTCGTAAATCTCGCTGACTTGTCTTTGTTTGCACATGTGAGTTCCCATGTGATGGGAACTGTCTTCTTCAGAGTTCCTTTAAGAGGAACTCTTCATCATGTAAACTAGTGTTCCTTGAGCGTTTATGAAGATTCTTCACTGGACCTGTGTTCCTTAGAAATACTTGGACAAAGCACGTTAATTCCCATATGACGCTCACAGCAGCTTCACAGACATGTTCCCATCCCTGGGCCTTAATGAGGTCCCAGAGCTCCCCAAGGCCTTTCTCTTGGAGTTGTTCTTCGTTGAGGACTAGGGGAGGGATGAGTTTCCTGTCTTCCTTGATGGGAACTCTCTTTGAGGCAGTTTTCTTCCCCTTCTTTGCCTTGTTCCCCCTGGAGGCAGCAACCCTTCTTTTCAGCTGAGGGGACTTAGCCGTAGAGATGGACATGGGCCGGGCCGGGCCGGGCCCGGGCCGGGCCACCACCGGGCCGGGCCGGAGAAGTAGGGCCCGGGACCGGCCCGGTATTGTACCGGGCCCCGGGCCGGGCCGGGCTGATATATATCAGCCCGGTCCTTTATTTTTTTTTTTTAATAAATAAATTATCCGGGCCGGGCCGGGCCGGGCTGGTCCTGGCCCGGCCGGGCCGGGCCGCAATTCCCAAACCCAGGCCCGGCCCATGGCCCGGGCGGGTTTGGCCCGGTTGGCCCGCGGGCTGGCCGGGCCGTGCCAATCTGGCCCAGATGGGCGGGCTGGGCTGGTGCGGGCCGGGCCGGCCCGCACCTTTGGCCATCTCTACTTAGCCGCTTCGATCAAGAAGGCAGGCTCCCTTTCTTCTTGGGCAACCGCCGACACCACCATTTGGCGTCCTTGATCTTTTTCAGCTTCGTGCACCTCGGTGGTGGCATCACCATCCGAGGTCCCTTCTTCTTCTTCTTCTAAGGACAGGCCCATGTCCTCTTCATCATCTTCTTCGTGATGACTTGTGCTTGGCCCAACACCGTCATCTGGTTTTGGGTTCCCTTCTTCTTGGGTCTTGCTCCCTTGCTCTTTGGAAGACCCGTGTAGGACGCATCGGAGTTCTTCCTCGAGGGCGTCAAGTTGGGAATTTTCTTCGGCAGTTCCCATGAATATGGGAGGCTGCACTGTGGCCTTCTTGCTTATGACTTGAGATATGGTTAGCTCGTCTTCATCGGAGTCGAGGTTTATTGGAGGCTTGGCCGAAAAGGGAGAGGGGAGCTTGACGGTTGAAGGGGATTTTGGTGGTGAGGGAGATTGATGGAGTGGAGAGTTTTGTGGTGTTGGGACCTTTGGGGTTGAAGGAGGAGCGGAGTGAGTGGTGATGAGAGCCTTGGGACTAGAGTTCCCAAAGGCGGGTTTTGGATTGTGAGAGGGAGACTTGGTAATGGGGGAGGAGGGTGGTGGAGGAGTCTTCTGTTATGAAGAAGATGGAGTGGGATTGGGTGTTCCCTCAATCATGGGAAGAGAGGGAGAAGAGGTTGTCGAATCTCTAAGACCAGAGGTCTCAGAGATGGGTTTAGGGTTGGAAGTTTGAATAGGAGGTGGTGGTGGAGGTTGATTCTAGGATTGTGAGTTCCCAGAAGCGGATGGGAGGGGAAAGATTAGAGGGGTTTGGTGGTGTAGGAGTCAGGCTTGGAGAGGTAGAGGACTTCATCCATGGCGAGGAAGGATTTCTTCTTCGACATGGGAAGAGAAGGAGAGGAGGGGGAGATCTATGTGTGTTTGCGTTTGGAAGAGGATTTAGAAGTGTGTTTGGATTTAGAGAAGGAGTGTTTAGATTTTGAGGGTTTGGATTTTTCGTGTTTGGATGGTGGTTCGGAGCCGAAACTGTCAACGATGACAGTTCCGGAGGAAGAGACTCAGAGAGGTTGAGTAGGAGGAGGTGGAGGAGGAAGAGATTGAGAGGATGTGGTGGTGGAGGAAGGCATCGCTAGGGTTTGCGTTGCCGGTAGTGGAGGAGGAAGAAAGGGACTAACATATTTGTAAAGCCCTTCGAAGAGGATTGCACGAAGGGCAGGGTCTTGTTCTTTCTCGACATCCCTCAACATGGTGATGAAGAGGGTTTTGGGATTGGCTTGGATCCACTCACGAACCTATTCAAGAGTGTGAACTGGATCCATGAGAGAATCTGGGAAAGAGAAGGGTTTTGGAGGTTTGCTTGAAAGGGAAAGAAAGAAGATTTCAGAGAAGATGAGTTGCAGAGCGTGAAGGATGAAGAACGGCCCAAAAATGGCAATGGGGTTTTTTATGTGAGAGAGAGACGAGGGTAGAAAGGGAAAGAAGAGTAACCTCGATAACCGTTGGCCAATAGATGCGGAGGAGCGTTTCAACTTCCATAGCACGCTTATGACACGCATCGCTTTCTTCCAAGGAAAGTGATGAGGTATTTTCGGTGGTCGTTATACCTATCAAAGAATCCTTAACTTTACCAAACTCAGTAGAGCGGTAAGTAAGGGTCGATCCCATAGAGACTCGTGTAAGTGTGTTATTTTTTAAGTGCCAAGTAACTAATATGGGGGGTTTATTGATTGAAAATCTAAACTACTATGCAAATTGAAACTAACTATTAATGCAAATATGATTGAGTTTAATAAATATGAGAGAAACGTGTTCAACTAATTAGATCCATCATGATATTGCTTTATTGATCATCAATTCTCTTGATTCCCTTCTCACTTGAATAATCTATTGTGGATAATGATCCTACTAAGGACTAAAACCCAAACTTCAGTTATAGTTGATAGACCAACCAGTTCTAACAACCCTAATTATCTAATAACCTAGAAGACCTTCTAGATTCAATTAAATAACAGCTTGACGATTCAAGTTATCAATAGAAACAAACACTTAGAGCAACCAGACATCTAAGTGACTTGTGAATTTATTCCCTACTTTAATCAATTTGTCCAACCGGTACTAAATTAATTAAAGTCTACTCTTGATCAGATTAACTCCAACCGGTAATTAATCAGATTCAGTTTTTAACTAGAAATTCTATTAGGTGATCAATCTAATAAAACCCTAATTTAGATTCAAATAAGCACGGATAATAATTTCTATTTAAGTTCGTTGAGAATCAATTAAATCTCACAATTATACACAAATCATGACTTCACTAATTAGCCAAACACAAAGGAAATTAACAATGCATAATTGAAATTAAAATCAAACTTACAAAGGTTCTAAGTCTTCCTTGAGAGAAAACCCTAGCCTCCAAAAGTTGATCAAAAGTTCTCTAAAAATAATCTAACATAAAGTATTTATATGTCTCTAAAAATATCCCTCAAACATTATATCTTAAACACACATCTCGGCCAAAATACAAGCCCATAAGTCAAAATATCAAAGCCCAAAACTAAGACTCGGCCCAAATCCATGTCCGTTGAAAGGTCCAGATTGCGCGGCATCGGCCTGCATTGCGCGGCCGCGCAATCTCCTCCCCGCGCAATTGTCACTCAGTCGAGATTGCTCGGGCAGATTGCGCGGGTTTGATCCCAAGCAATTGCTTGACTTCTTGGCTCGATCTTCCTTGCCTTGGCTCATCTCGTCCACCACCACCATGATCCATCTGCACTCGCCCCGCTGTTGCTCCTGAACCTAAAAACCTGTAAAACCGAGCAAACCAGCGCATAATACCTGACAAAACAAAAACCTAAAAACTACCTAAAAACTAACCAAAACCTAACTAAAACATATATAAAACATGCATCTAAACTACTCCTATATGCGAGCTATCAGAAAGTCACTTCGAGAATTTCAAACGCTTGGCCCATAATGCTTCGAATTCTGACACAATTTCCCGTTTCCCAAGTGACGTTTCACCCTTTCAAAGATATCAGTGTTCCCTTGCTTGTGCACACCAGTTCCCATGATCTTTCAAAAGGTCAGATTGAGTGGAGTGGTTAAGGGAACTCACACTCAAATTTTGTGAGGCTTGGGAACTCAAAGTGGAACCAAACAATTACAACTCGATAAAGGGATAAGGAGTTTGGCTCATGAGAAGCGTTTGTTTGGCCCTTGGCTTAGGGTTGGTTTTATGATCAACCGTCATGGTGGCTTGTAATGAGGGTTAAAGGGAACTCTGGTTGATCATTTTGGGCCGAAAGAAATAGAGTTCCAAACGTACATTAAAAACTTTAGACTAGTAATATGGCAAAATGAAAGCAATTGTTCCTAGTGTTCCCTATCATGCAAATCAATATAAACTAGCCAAGCACCGAGGGAATAACAAACAGGGACTTGTTCAGTTTAGAGTTATCATCCCTAGGAGCATCCGGAGACGCTGAGAAGGACGTTTGTCTAAAGCCTTAGTAAGAATGTCCGCAATTTGCTCTTCAGTTCTACAATGTTCCATAGAGATGTTCTCATGCTCTACATTGTCACGTAGGAAGTGATGCCTAATGTCTATATGCTTAGTACGTGAATGATGCACATGATTTTTAGATATGTTAATGGCACTTGTATTATCACATCTAATGGGAACAGGGCCAAAGGACATATTGTAATCCTGTAGTTGGTACTTGAGCCATAGAACTTGGGAACAGCATGAGGCGGCAACCACGTACTCTGCTTCAGCTGTGGAGAGTGCCACTGAGTTTTTTGTAATAGCTGCGATTTTTGAGGATATTTTTGAATTTTTCTCGGATATCCTTTTAACTTTTTTGTCCGTTTTAACGCTTAATCCAATATTTTTTTTTGGAGATTAAATCCTAGAAAATTCTTGGTGATATCCTAAAATCACAAAGAAATGATTTTATGGATCAGTGTGAATTCTAGGATTTTTCAGTGGAAAAAGAATATTTATTGGATAAGCCGTCTTTTAAAATATGTACCGAAAAGGATTTAAAATACGAAACGGAAGCCTTAAAAATTGAAGGTAGCAAGATAAAATCATGGAAAATTGGTTTTATTGGTCTACGTAATTTACGGGACGTTTTTCGTTTAGTAAGTTTTTCCATCCGAGGTACATAATTTTACCGCTTTAACGCGAGTCCCGTTCCGAGACGGGTTTGATTTTTTAAACCGCCTCCCTTGTCTTAAATAGGAAGGGATCAGAGAGAGTAGATGGCCACGGCCTTCTTTGCCTTATCTAAAGTCTATCAAATTTTTAAAAGAAAGAAAGAGAGGAAGTGGATGAGGACAACGACGGACTCGCTCGAAATCCTCGACACCGCCAGTGTTCTTCTTCCCCTTCCACTCCATCACCACCTTCCACCTCCATCTTCATCTTCAATACTTCTTCTTCCTCTTGGGATGGTGGGCTGCTGCAAAGGAACCAGAACCGAACCAGTGAGAGGACGGAACGACGACGGGCTCGCGCAAGAGAATTCCTTCACCGCCGGTCTTCTTTGCCTCGCAAAAGTGACGCCGTTGGCGACCACCAGGCTGTCCGACCACCACCCACCATGGGAGCCGCTGTCGGGCAACGCCCAGCCACACTCGAGCTCGGGGATTGAGCCATGATCGAGCCAAACGAGCCATGAGCTCGAGTGAAGGTATATACGATCGAAATTAATTAGCGGGTTGATTGCGGAGCCACCATAAGGGCCTTTTGATTCCGCTTTGCTAATTAAAATTATGATTTTTATAATCTTGACGTTGATACGATCCCACAGGTTCAAACCGCTCGAGAAACGGACGTCCGGATCTTCCGTTATAGCGAAGACAATTGTTGGTTACCGATTGACAGGTAAAGGACTTCGGATAATTACTCATGATTCGTTGTTAATCCGTTTGATCCGAAATTTGGTAATCTTTAAGAACTGTTGCTAATGAACAATTTTTATTTAGAAAATTGTTTCAAAAGTGAAGCGGATATAATTCCGCCAAGATGGCTCCTTGAAGCATGATAACTAAGGATTTATTATATATCGATATTCGGAAATTAAATCGTTTATCGATTAGGAAGTTGTAGGAGTTGAGAATACAACTAAGAAGTGTTTCTGTGAGCTCGTTGCTGAGAAATCCTTTGGTTATATTTGTCAGAAGGATGATAAAAATTACTATTGGGATTGCTAAGGACGTTGAGCACGCCTTCTAAGGCAAGTGGACGATTCTCTCTTGCGTTATTGTTATTAAATGAGGAATTGGATCCCATTTAATATTTGCGTTGGGAACAAATTGTATGATTAATAAAATATGATAGGTTGTTATATTTGTTAGAAATAATGACCATGTTGTTATTCAGTTTTGCGCTAGAACTGAACTTAGGTCCGTTATGGGTGACCTTGTATGCTGTCTCACGATGAGACATTGTTGTGATTAAGATAGTTCAGGGAGTGGTTTTATATCCTTTCTTTAAAACAATATTACATTAGGAGGGGCCTAATCCTAATGGTGGGTCATGACTCTCTTCCCCTACTCTTCGTGTGAGAGGGTTGATAGGCACTATAGCTAAGTGCAGTATTGGCATGGTGTATGATATCCGCTTTTTAGGTAGGTTTTTAGTGTCTAGATAGATTAGATTAAGTTGGTTTTCGCATTAGAGTTTTATGTTTTTGAGTCTTTTTGCTTTAGTTTTCGTATTTCCTTGAGATTTGGAAACTACGCGTATTTTGTGTCTTTTGTAGGTATTTTGGAGCGTAACCGAAGAATTTGGAGTACCATACGAAGAGGTGGACGAGCTATGAGGAGAAGTTAAGGAAGTAGGCCGGAAAAAGAGTAGAATCAAGCCAAAGGAGCTCGTGCACGAGCCTACACATGCCAACATCGATCCATCCCAAAAGACAAGCTCCAGGACCGACCCCAGGGGGGTCGTGCACGACCCACTTTGGGTCGTGCATGGCGCCGACTCTCCCTTATTCCGAGATCTTTATGGATGTATTCTATCTTTTATTTTAGGAAGTAGTTTTATCTTGTTTCCTAGTGTAATTAGGGCTCCTTTTTCTCTATAAAAGGGGGCTAGACCTTCTAGTTGAACTCTCTCTTTTTCTAGCTTTTGTTTTGACATTATTTTGGAGATTAAGAGGAAGACTTTGAGGACAAGTTGGAGAAATTTGTAAGACCTCTTTATTTTTATGATCATGTCTTTTTCTTTCTTTTCTATGTGTGAGTAGTTCTCTTAGATTCTAGGGTTGGGTAAAAACCCAACACAATCATGCATGTCTAAACTTGAATTCATGACTTGATTGCTTGAAGATCATATCTATCTATCTTGCGCTAAATACCTTTGCGAAAGTTGAGGCAATATCTTACAATTAACCTAAAAGCGAAAGTGTAAAGTTGATTGCTTGATTAGATCTAAATAGGATTATTTGCGAAAGTTGATATTCCTAGGTTGAAGGATAGATAGAAAGTTGTTTAATTTGCGACAGTTGATTGAATAACTTGAATTGTTTGCGACAGTTGACTTTTCTATGATCATAACTGCATGATAGTTGTGAATTCTTGTTGAAAGCTTGTATGGTTGTTGTTGTGGTAGCCCTAGCCCTAGGATGGCCTTTTTATATTTGATTTAAAACTTGTGATTTTGCTTCGATCTCGACCCCCAAAGTCGTGCTCGAACCCTTGCTTTGTTTGTGTTTTCTTGCTTTTCTTAGTTTATCAACTAATCTTTGGCCCTAATCTCATTCCCGTGGACGAACCTGACTCCACTATACTCAGCGGGGTCTTGAATATAAATTTATTTGTTCAAGAAACCCTTCAACAAATTGGCGCTGTTGCCGGGGAAATTGCTTGCATAATTATTGTTGTTTCGATTTGTCTATGCTTTGGTGTGTTTTGACTTGAAATTTAGAGACTATTGTGGTTGAAATCTGATACTTGGGGCCATTGGGGGCTAGATCCGGATTTTGGGTAGAGGTTGAAGACGAAGTGCATTACCAGGTGGTCGTGCATGACCCCAAGAAAATTAACACCCAGGACCGACCCCCAAAGGGGTCGTGCACGACCCCCTAAGGGTCGTGCAAGCACTCTTGTTGTGTAGAATTGGGTGGTTTTTGCTAAGTATTGCATGCTAGGTTGAGAATTGATCCATGCTTTCGTGTCTTTATATATCATGTCTCGCCTTCGTTGTGACACGCTTAATTGATAAAGCTTGCATTACTTACTTTTGAATAAGTATGGTGTGTATTATGTGGCGTTGGTGTTTAATGAATGTAGGTACCATGGCCTCTGCTTCTCGACCCGCCAAAAAGTCAAAGAAAAGTGATAAGCCCGAGCTAGACCTATACAACATGGCCTCCACATTCCAAAAGACGTTCAATGTGTTCCATGAACTCAAGCATCGAACACGATGGTATTGCAAAGAGGATGGGAAACAGTTGCGCATTCACGATGATTTGATGGAGGCTTTCACTTATATAGGGGGTGAGAATTTGCTTCAATGGAGAAATCACCATTATCCCATACTCACTTGTGAGTTTTTGGCCACCTTTACTACCTCTATCAAGAGCCCTCACACTGGTGGTAAGATCCAATTTCAGCTCGGGAACAAATGGTTCAAGCTCACCTTGCAAGAGCTTAATGATGCATTCGGGTTCCCTAACCCGTTTTACGATGCCAAGCGTGAGCCCGACCCCCTATTGACATGGAGTTATCTATCCGGAAAACAGGAGAGCTCTTTCCACAATTTACCTAGCAAGGATATAGCCAACCCGCTCTTTCGGATTATTCTTCGCATCTTAGGGAGCACGGTCTACCCAAGGACCGAGTTATCTAGGCCAAACAAGAGAGAGGTCTTCATGCTAAGGACGATGTTATTCTCTTCTCCCGAACCCCTCAACATTGGTTTCGAGTGGATGAGAAGTGTGGATGATTTTAAGGCCAAGTCGGATTCGGTCTACTTTGGAGGGATGATTGCTCGGCTCGCCCACAACCTTAACGTCAACATGAAAGCTTATTCAAGAGAGAGGCCGATATTTATTGACATCCCGTTTCTCGTTAATGCAAAGCTGATAGCAAGGCACCCCAATGATCCTAACACATATTGCTCCGTCTTTCATGGTCATCAAGTCATCATCACCAAAGAGCGGGTGGATTTGCTTCATTTACCCAATTGGTTTGAGGTATGGTCCAGCGACTGATACCGTTTGAAGAAACGCCTTGAACAAGAAGAGTCCTTAAGAAGACGCCTCCGCCGCTATCCGAGTCCAAAGCCCGGGTATGAAATTCTGGCTTTACCCCCGCCTCCTACCTTCAGGCACGACCCCAAAACGACCCATCTGGGTCGCGCCAGACCCCCTGCACGACCCATTTAGGTCGTTCGAGCCATCACGACAGTCCGTGCACGACCTTACGGGGGTCGTAAACGACCATCCAGGGGCGTTCGAGCCTGCCCGCCACTTTGTACACGACCCCTATGGGGTCGCGCACGACCCTCCCCGACCGTACCACGTCCCTATGCCACCCATGCATCCTACCTTTGGGGCGGTTTATGAGTTCGAGACCTCCTCAAATGCCAACACCGGTCCCGTGAATGAGGAGCCAATGCAACAAGATGAGGCTCCGGTGTATGATATGAACTATTTGGCTCGGGAGATGGCGGCAATGAGGGTTGATCACCGGCAACAACATGAGGCCGTGATGCGGGGACAAACATATATTAGGGAGGACTTAAGGGAAACCTGGGGCGTGATGGATCAGCGTTGCCAAGAGTTCCAGTAGTTTCAGTCTTACTATGAGGCCCAGCAAGAAGTGGATGATTACCGTTGGGCTCATACAGAGGGCTACATGCATTGGGACTACGGGAACTACCCGGGTAGAGAGGCGTATATTCCACCAGAGCATCCACCATTCCGCTCTCGTCGCCGGCCTCCACAGTGATGAGCTCCACCACCCTTCCAGCTTCAATATAAAGTTGTGAGTTTCTTCTTCCTATCTCTTTACTTTGTCATATATTTTTGTGCATGAGGACATGACATGATTTAAGTATGGGGTAGGGAAAGAAGAAATCTCACTAGTTGTATATAATTGAGTCTTTGTTTGATTTCTTGATTATTAGTTTGTCTTGTTAGGAAAAAGCTAAAAATTTAAAAAGAAAAAAAAACTAAAGGAAAAAATCAAAAAAAAAAAATTGAAAAATGTCGAAAAATCCAAAAATATTTGCTTCTTTGTTTTAGGATAGAAGAATGCTCCATCTTAGATGTCCTATGATGAGATCTAATTTTCATGCTTATCATATAATTCCTTTGGCATATTTGGATAGTATAGCCTAAGTCTTGAGAAATTGCTTTTAATTGTGAAAATAGACTTGTGATGAAATTGAGCATATGTGTTTTAAGTAAAAGTAGTTGCAATCCAACAAAAATTTTACCTAGTGAGGAATTTTGGCCTTATAGGGAGAACATCAAAAATCCCTCTTCTTTTTGTTGTGTGATTTGCTCTCTTTATGCATTTATCTCTTGTCATTGATATGGTTATCTATTTCTTGAAGCCGCTATGAGATCGTTCATACATGTTATTTATGATTAAGAACTTATTTTTCATAAGCCACTTTTTATCCTTTCTTTTACCTACCTTATACATTATCCTCTTTTTGAAACCAAGTTGAGCCTTAAGCCTTTTATTTTTAGCTCCACAAAATTATTCCCTAGCCAAGATAAGCTTGACCCTATCCGGGGATTAGGACTTAGTGTTGGTTGTTGTGATGGTTTTGTTGAGTGAGATTTGTTGGGTCAAGTATGGGGTAATTATGGGTCGGGAAAAGTTAAAAAAAAAATCTTGCAGTTTGTCATGTAAAAGGAGTTTGGTTCCCTGAATGAACTTACAAAAGAGTTGAAAAAAAAAAGATTGGTACCACCCTCCCATGAAGAAAAATGAAAATAAAAAGGGAGAAAAATAAAGCAAAGTGTTGAAAGTGAAAGTGTGCATGAACCAAATTTCCTTAGTAATTAAAAGCAAGATAAGTTGGGATTTAAAAGGGTTGAAGAAATAAGTGAGTTTGAGCATAATGTTTGAGAGAGTTTGGTATAATCTTTTATGAGAGTTTTGGAGATGTGTCATTTAGGAGTCTTTCATTCCCGGATATTATTAGCACCACATGGCCAAAATATTTCCACGCCTTATTGTCTTTACCAAGCCCCATTACGAATGGAGTCTTCTATGAAGATTTCATTGAGCTTAAGTTCTTATGATGATTGATGTGTTTTGACTTCTCTAGGTAGAGAGATTGGTGATATAAGTCTCAATGATAAAGTTGATGTTGCATAAAGATTGACATGAGAGTTGATATTAATAGCCTAAACACATGAGAGATGAGTGAAACACATTAAAATCCCTTGTGAGGTTGGATTGTGATTGCCTATGCTTGAGACTTATACATATGTGATGACGTTAAAATTACTTGTCTACTTTTTCACTTATGCTTAAAATGTTTTGACAAAGGCTATGCTTGAAGATTGTGTTATTGGTCTTGATTTTGCATGATTATTGCTTGAGGACAAGCAAGTCTAAATATGGGGTATTTTGATATCCGCTTTTTAGGTAGGTTTTTAGTGTCTAGATAGATTAGATTATGATGTGATTCCATCTATCGATTCATGGCCCCACGGTACCGTGCATATCGGGGCGCCGTTGCACATGCTGATTTCCGACCTTGGAGCGCCTTGGCCTTTGATGAATGGTACCACTTATTCGGGTACTTTTAAAGGCACTATGCTCCATGATTTGAGTGAAGATCTCATCCCTAAAGACAAGTTCAATTTGCACGACAAAGGAGGGTCTTCACTTGGACAAATATCCAAGGCCGGTGTCCGAGGCGCTAAGAAGCCAAGTCAAGGTACCACGCCCTATCTTGGGTGTATCACTCGAGCACATGCTAGGGCAATGCTTGACAAGATCAAGGAGGAGATCAAGGCTCATAAGTTGGACTTTGGTTAGCAAAGGTAAAAGTTGGAGTCTTATGATACATCATGGTTCGATAAGTGACAATTTAACGGTTGAGGACGATTAATGTGTTCTCGGTTTTTATGGGTTCTTTTTGTAATTTTCTTTAAATGAGGGGGATGATTTTGTGAGGCTTGTTGTCTAGGTTATATGGTCGTCCATCCCCCTCCTCCCTTAGTAGACTTGGACGAAATTTGCTTCTCTTTTCCTTGCATTTTCAATTCAAAGTTCTTGTTTTGTTTCGTTCAATTCTCGTTGTTCAATTGTTGGTGAGTCATATCCGACAATTCGAGCATCCTAGTTTGTTTGAGAGCTTGGTGAGTCATATCCAAGTTATCAAGCATCCATATCCCCTTGTTCTCTCCATTTTCGAACCATCATCCATCTCGGAGGTTTCTGCACCATCTCAGTAAATTAGACATAACTTTCAATCCACTCATCATATTTCTCTCATATTTTGAGGGATTAAACTAGACTCAGAGATCTAACTTCTCGAATTGGAATCACTCAAATCCAAGTTCGGACGAGGAAGATCCATCCAGTTGAAGACGGGTTAGTTGTGTGGTGTTTGTTGTCGGAATTCCTTGGATTCTCGTGGCGATCTCTTTGCACCATCATCCCCTCCATCGATCCTTTCATCAAGTGGTATCAGAGCCACGCGAAGGTATCGCCATCTAAACCTTGTTCCGACCTTGAATTTCCACTTGTTGCAAGGTTTTAGGTTCGAACTCTTTATTGGCTGCGTTGTGTTGTTGTGTGCGACCATAGTGTCCTTGTTGTGTGTTGTTGTGGTCGTTGCTTTGTCTTGATCTTGTGGTTGTCTTGTCCGAGTGTGTGTTCAGCCATGGCTGCAAACCATGCTCAAAAAACGTTCCAATAGAACACCCAAAGGAGTTATAAAAAGTTGGTAGTTGAAAGGGTGCATTTGTTGCTTGATTAAAGTCTTCCTTTAGTGCTTGAAATGAATTGATCTTTGCTGAATTTTTCTGAGAAAAAAACGTGTGAAGGAGGTCCCAAACCAGCCTTGTTTGTTTTCATTACATGCTTGTTGTTGGTTGCGGTGCTAGGATACGGGAACGACACCGAGACGAGACATCTTGTGTTGTGTTTAAGTATCTTGAAATCTTTTGTTGAATAATCAGAAAAACCTTGCCGGCGGCGTAAAGCTAATAAGGGGCCAGGCACAGAAAGAAAGATTAAAGACTAGAAAAACCTTGCCCGGCGGCGTAAAGCTAATAAGGGGCCGGACACGGAAAGAGTAGTCATCTTGTAGTGCCTAGCAAAAGCCTACAAAAGTCGTCTTCTAGTAGTGCCTAGCAAAGGCCTACCCAAAACAAAAAAAATTAATTAATTAATTTCGTAATACTTGGTGTTGAGTCTTGGTGGTTTAGTAGCTTCCTAGCATTGTTTTCCTAAGCAAGTGTGTGGTGAATTCTCTCTTTGTTGCCTTTGTTGTTTTTGCCTACTTGCAACTTGTCGGATTTTCATCTCATGCAAGTCTTGGTGATTAATTCGTGTGACCTCTATACCTTGATCTTTGCCTTGTTTTTACGATGACAAGTGTAGGTGATGACAAGAATAAGGAACAAGTTGAGGAGATGTCCACTAGTTCGATGGCTGCCATGTTACAATCTTTTCAACAAACCTTGCAACAATCCATTGAGGCTTTGGGAACTAGGTTGACTGATTTGGAGAGCCAAGTGCGCAACCGAGATGATAGAGCACGGGTGCCTCAAACGGGGGCTCTACCAAGTGTGCTACAAAGCGCCAACCAAGTGGAGTCATTGGACGAGAGGACAAAAGTACCTCAAGAGGGAGAGCTCAAGAAGACACGAGAGGATGGAGAGTGCTTGGTGGTCCCACGAACACTTTTCATGACGGAGAATACCACCAGGCCTAGTCAACGGGAAGTTATCTTTCACACTCGATGTAAGATCGTGGATAAGGTATGTAGTGTGATTATTGATAGCGGTTCTTGTTGCAATATTATTAGTCAAGAGGTGGTGGATAGGTTTTCTTTGAGTACTACTCTTCAACCTTTACCTTACCCTTTGTGTTGGTTGAACTCTAACGCCCCTTTCCAAGTCAAGGAGAGGGCTCGTGTTTCTTTTTCTATAGGGCCATACAAGGATGAGGTGGAGTGTGAATGGCAATTTGACAAGAAAGCGATCCATGATGGAATATCCAACGAATACCACTTCCAAATGGAGGTAAAGAAGGTGATTTTGCACCCGATGTCTTCCCATGAGATAATGTTGGATTACGCAGCCAAGGAGAAAAGGAAGAAGCTTGCTCATCGAGAGGAAAATAAGGGCAAGAATCTAGCCAAAGGGAGCCCCTCTACGCCCCTATTTTTGGCCAAACCGAAAGACGAAAGTGAAACTTCCTTCTCGGATAAATCTGCACCACCTTGGAAAAAATGGTGTAACTTACAACTCAGTGGTCGAATGATGCTTAAATTTGGAGGAAATGAAGTAGACTCCTTTAGCTCAATCTGGAACTTGGAATCGCTCAATTTCGAGTTCGGAGCTAAGAGAAAGACCTTGAACAGGTCGGAGCTGAAACTTGTCCCAAGCTACGATGTGCATGCCATTCGGGGAAGTAACACTTCTTCCTTACTTTTATCTCAAAACTTGACATCTTGGCTGAATTATTCTCATATTTTTTATAGCTTTGTCATGTACCATACCAATAGGATTGCAAAGAAAAGTGGCATAGCTTTTTCTTGTATTTTGTCATATCATGTTGTGCTTGGAAAGGAGGTTTGTGTGTTGACTTGTTTTGTAGGTCATCTGGGTTCCTGGATGCATCCTTTTGAAGGGGAGAAGACTTCCTTCCAACAAAGATTGATGAGTGACATAGAACAACCAAAAAGAGAGACTCTTTTCCATGAATTGGAACAACGCATCACCATCAAGTGTCCAATAAAACTGATGCACATATTGCAAAAAGAGGAGGAAGTTGTGGAATCATCTCCTAAAATCAAGCGTCGTCCTACCATCACTCCTAGCTCCATGAAATCGTTGGCTACACCATGGATGGATGCATTCCCTATGATTCCTTCAAGTTTACCCTTCTTGCTCCATGAGGAGGATGAGGCTGTTTTAGTCACTCCAAGCGGTGATTACATTCCTTTTCTGGTGGAGGCCAAGAAAGATGTCTTTATCATGGAGAATGCCACACCAAGGGAGCTAGAAGCCCTACCTCCATTGTTGAGCTCACAGGGTGATACACGTGCACCGCTCAGGGAAGTTTCTTGCACTCCTCTATTCTATATTTATGACTATGTGTTGGTTGTGTCACATGCATTTGATCAAGTAATTTCACTTTTCTTTCATGCATTTGTGACATCTAGGACTAAGTACTCTTGCTTCCATTTTAGTTCTCTTGCCCAACACATGTCATCTAAGATGCATATAGGTCATATAACTCCATTGATGCCTACTTACACTCAATCTCTTCATTGCTTTATTATGAGATGTACCCGTAAGAATACGAAGAGAAGTGGTGTAGCTAGTGCACACTTTTTGGCCTATCATATTGAGATTGGAAATGTTATTCTTAACTTGACTTCTATAGATTGTACTTGCTTGTGCTTCCCTCGATGTGTCCTTGGTTTTACAGGCTTGATAGATTCGAGGACGAATCCTTTTAAAGGGGAGGAGGATGATATGATTCCATCTATCGAGTCATGGCCCCACGGTACCGTGCATATCGGGGCGCTGTTGCACACGCTGATTTCCGACCTTGGCGCGCCTTGGCCTTTGATTAATGGTACCACTTATTCGGGCACTTTTAAAGGCACTATGCTCCATGATTGAGTGAAGATCTCATCCCTAAAGACAAGTTCAATTTGCACGACAAAGGAGGGTCTTCACTTGGACAAATATCCAAGGCCGGTGTCCGAGGCGCTAAGAAGCCAAGTCAAGGTACCACGCCCTATCTTGGGTGCATCACTCGAGCACATGCTAGGGCAATGCTTGACAAGATCAAGGAGGAGATCAAGGCTCATAAGTTGGACTTTGGTTAGCAAAGGTAAAAGTTGGAGTCTAATGATACATCATGGTTCGATAAGTGACAATTTAACGGTTGAGGACGATTAATGTGTTCTCGGTTTTTATGGGTTCTTTTTGTAATTTTCTTTAAATGAGGGGGATGATTTTGTGAGGCTTGTTGTCTAGGTTATATGGTCGTCCATCCCCCTCCTCCCTTGGTAGACTTGGACGAAATTTGCTTCTCTTTTCCTTGCATTTTCAATTCAAAGTTCTTGTTTTGTTTCGTTCAATTCTCGTTGTTCAATTGTTGGTGAGTCATATCCGACAATTCGAGCATCCTAGTTTGTTTGAGAGCTTGGTGAGTCATATCCAAGTTATCAAGCATCCATATCCCCTTGTTCTCTCCATTTTCGAACCATCATCCATCTCGAAGGTTTCTGCACCATCTCAGTAAATTCGACATACCTTTCAATCCACTCATCATCTTTCTCTCATATTTTGAGTGATTAAAATAGACTCAGAGATCTAACTTCCCGAATTGGAATCACTCAAATCCAAGTTCGGACGAGGAAGATCCATCCAGTTGAAGACGGGTTAGTTGCGTGGTGTTTGTTGTCGGAATTCCTTGGATTCTCGTGGCGATCTCTTTGCACCATCATCCCCTCCATCGATCCGGCCATCAGATTATGTTGGTTTTCGCATTAGAGTTTTATGTTTTTGGGTCTTTTTGCTTTAGTTTTCGTATTTCCTTGAGATTCAGAAACTACGCGTATTTTGTGTTTTTTGTAGGTATTTTGGAGCGTAACCGAAGAATTTGGAGTACCATACGAAGAGGTGGACGAGCTATGAGGAGAAGTTAAGGAAGGAGGCCGGAAAAAGAGTAGAATCAAGCCAATGGAGCTCGTGCACGAGACTACACATGCCAAGATCGACCCATCCCATAGACAAGCTCCAAGACCGACCCCAGGGGGGTCGTGCATGACCCACTTTGGGTCGTGCATGGCGCCGACTCTCCCTTATTCCGGGATCTTTATGGATATATTCTATCTTTTATTTTAGGAAGTAGTTTTATCTTGTTTCCTAGTGTAATTAGGGCTCCGTTTTCTCTATAAAAGGGGGCTAGACCTTCTAGTTGAACTCTCTCTTTTTCTAGCTTTTGTTTTGACATTATTTTGGAGATTAAGAGGAAGACTTAGAGGACAAGTTGGAGAAATTTGTAAGACCTCTTTATTTTTATGATCATGTCTTTTTCTTTCTTTTCTATGTGTGAGTAGTTCTCTTAGATTCTAGGGTTGGGTGAAAACCCAACACAATCATGCATGTCTAAACTTGAATTCATGACTTGATTGCTTGAAGATCATATCTATCTATCTTGTGCTAAATACCTTTGCGAAAGTTGAGGCAATATCTTGCAATTAACCTAAAAGCGAAAGTGTAAAGTTGATTGCTTGATTAGATCTAAATAGGATTATTTGCGAAAGTTGATATTCCTAGGTTTAAGGATAGATAGAAAGTTGTTTAATTTGCGACAGTTGATTGAATAACTTGAATTGTTTGCGACAGTTGACTTTTCTATGATCATAATTGCATGATAGTTGTGAATTCTTGTTGAAAGCATGTATGGTTGTTGTTGTGGTAGCCCTAGCCCTAGGATGGCCTTTTTATATTTGATTTAAAACTTGTGATTTTGCTTCGATCTCGACCCCCAATGTCGTGCTCGAACCCTTGCTTTGTTTGTGTTTTCTTGCTTTTCTTAGTTTATCAACTAATCTTTGGCCCTAATCTCATTCCCGTGGACGAACCTGGCTTCGCTATACTCAGCGGGGTCTTGAATATAAATTTATTTGTTCAAGAAACCCTTCAATAGTGTAGTGTAGACGACATGGTAATAGGCCTATGTGATCTCTACCTCACCATATGCAAAATGATAGATCAAGGATAGCTTAAGTCCTGTGATCTTGGTACATGGTAGATGACAATGGATGAAATAATCTGATGATCTCTACAATACCAAAATATTTCGGCAGTAGTTCGGGCCGATTAAAAGCCACCAACTTGTTTGTGAAAAGTTTTGAAAGTAATATAAGATAAGTGCGTTAGGCACATTAATATACCTGAATGGTTCGTCCAGTCGGAAGGCCATTCTTGCTCCCGGTTATGAATGATTCTTAATCAAACTTTAATTAAGTTAATCTGAATAGTCGATGGAGGCTTTTCAAGATGTTATGTGATTAATATGAATTCCCAACAGTTGTTTATGCTTATTAAAAGAAACCACAAGCGGTGGTGTTCTCTCTCTTGATTATGCGAGTCTCCTTCTTTTTCTCTATAAGACTGCTAACTGTTGGATCATAATCCGAGTCTATTCGGATTTTGGATGCCAATATGTTTAGTTACAACCATAAGAACCAAGTTAGATTCTCCGCTTGCTAGTCTTTCATTAGACTAACCCGTCCATTTTCTTTCTTTTATATGGTCGGTTGGTGTCCACCGTTGTTTTACAATACATCAGGTATTTCTTGGAAGTTGATTCAAGAGGCTGATTCAGATGTTTGAAGCTCCAGAAGTTGAAGAAAAGTTTCCAATGGCTATACTTAAAGTGAAGTTCTTGGTTAAGTTGCTGCAAAGCGAAGTGTAAAAGAAGTTAAGAATTTAAGGAGACATTTTAAAGACTTTGTTCAAATAGAAGGTTGTTCTATTTATTGATTTCTTTTTGAGTTAAGGTTTGTATAAGACCAATTGTATTTATTCCGCTGTAATGTTTCGTTTAGTTTGTTCAGTCAATTTAAAGCCTTGGGTAGCTTCGGTTTAGTCTTAATCGGGGTTACTGGCGGTAATACCTCCAGGGTAAGTAAGGGGGTGTTACAGAAGTGGTATCAGAGCTAAAAGTTCCAAGTCTTGATTAAAACTTTCATCCTTCCATATAGAATTGTGAAAAACTCTATATTAGTGTTATCTTAGAACCATTTATGGAAAGTGGTTAAGATTGGAGGTCAGACTCGTGAAGAGATAGAAAGAGGAAAGGGAATTGGAGAACATGAGGTCATAAGTTTGTCCTATGGTGGACATTTGATCCCCTGGAGATGGGAATGGATTCCGAGAAGGATCCAAAGTAAGATTAGGTGAAGATTCCTAAAGTTGAACCGGTTCTTGACCAAGTTCTCAATAAATTCCTATTCTCTCTTGAGAGTCCGAATTGGGTGTACCCTCGTCTTTCTTCCATGTTATTAGGAAACTTCTTGAGAGATTTTGAAGTTAAGTATTGTACTTCATAAAGACTTTCTATTTTGAAGGTTTGATGGAAGATTTCATGTTAAGAATTTTTGTTAGAAAGTTCATGATTCAAAGATATGTGAAAGTTCAAGTGTTGTCTTTAAAAAGGAAATTTTAAAGTGAGTTTCTTTGAAGAGTAAGAGTTTTCCCGAGAATATTTTTCTTAGGAATTTCTGAATTTGGTTGAAATTCGATTATCCATAGAAGTTGGGAGTTGGAACCTCTACTCCTCAATGTTAAGATTTGGAGAATCGTATGAGTCTTGAGTGATTCTTAAAAGATCAGTATGGATCATGAAGGGATGTAAAAGAATCCTGAAAAGAAAAGGATAGTCTTTGGAAACTTTCTTCAACAATTGTGTTGGTGACTCTATGGTATAGAATCATGGATATTCTGCACTTTTCTTTGCCCAGTGGGAGTTAAATAGCTTTGAGGTGCTCAAGTGTTGGATCAACTGAATTGTTAAACTATTGGAAGATGCGGTTCAATTATGAATCTGAGAGTATTCGAACTCAGATGTTCATATATGTTGTTATCCTTTGAGTTAAGAGGATTGAGATTCCTAAATGGAATGCGGATTTCTTATGATTATAGTAAGAAAGAAAGGAAGAATGTTGGTTCAGTTTAAGTTGTGAACAAGTGGTTAATCATCAAGATTGTCGTGAATAAAGTTGATTGGTCAAAATGGATTGATCAGGTAAAAGTTCATCAGTAATGTGTTTATGTTCAATTGACTACTTAGCACAAGTGTTAATTAATTACATTAGTTGTTGATATCCAGATGACTAACCTATGTGACAATGTTATTGGAGTTTCGTTGTATGATACCCAACTCGGGATAATGAGAAAAGACTTGAGGTCTATAATGGACTAGTAATGGAATCAACATTGAGATGTTCTAATTTGCCAATGGTATTGACTTATGTTTCTTTAAGGATGGAAATGATAAAGTTCAGTTTTGGGAAATCGCGCAAGGAAGAATTTTGGCATGTTGCCTTTGATATTTTAATCGGTTGGGAGGAAAATATCAATCATTCAATATTGTGGTCAATAAGGCTTAGTCTTATTGCTGAAAAATAATTTCAGTTGTGTAGGAATTTGAAGATTTTATATTAGTCAAATCCAAAGCTTAAAGTGGAACTGGTGAGACTGTTAAGCTGTCGGCAAGCTTCCTAACCATAAGCTCTTCCTTTGCAATGTGGTTTGAAGTTGCAATCTCCTTATGGGTAAGTGAGAAGACAAGGGAATGATGGAGAAGTTTAGTTTGTTCACCAATGTTGAATTGGGATAGGTTTAAGAATACCTTGTTTGGTCATGTGCATTCTTCTGCTAAAAGAGATTGGAAATTAAAAGAATTTCCTTATATGTAGAGAGATATAAGGATTGGATGTTTTGAACTAGATGCGAAGTTTGAAAGTTAACTTTTTATATTGAGAAGATTAAGTTATAAGAGGATTGAAAGTCCTTAAGATCATCAAAAGAGTTTGATAGTTCACTCTTGGATATCGGAATTTAAATGACTATTAACTTGCAGAAGGCTTGTTGTTTTGTGAATGGATGAGCTCAAGTATTAAATTTTTGTCTATAGATCATGTTTGCATAACTTTAAAGTAGTATGTCAAGGAGGCATACAAGTTGAGAATGATCGAAGAAGAATCTTTGCTATGAGTATGAAGATGTCAGAATCATATTTTCCCTAAGGATTGCAAGTAGATTGATACAAGCAATCAACTTCTTTTATTGAACTTGCGAAATTAAGTTGAGTTAAGACCGAGTTAAATCAGGCAGAGATTACTCAATACTATGGATTATAGAAGAGTCTAGTAGTATGACTAATTAAGAAAAGTCAAGGTATGTCATCAAGTTCTACCTTGAAGAGGAAATGAAGTGTCACATTCGAAAGGAAATGTGGGGCTCAGAAGTAAGTTGGAGTATCTTAGCTTCTTTGAGGCTCAATTTTGATTTGAAACTTTGGTCAAGTTGGTAAGGCCAGCTAATGTGCAAATGTCAGCACAGAACTAGGGCAAAGCGTCAGTAGCATCATTAAGATAAGGTCAGCAATTTTATTTGATGCATTGGCTTGACACGACCATTTCTTCATAAAGTAGCTAATCTTTGTTTCCGCAGTATTCAAAGTTAAAGCAAGTATGTTAGTAACCTATGTCGAGTTCCTGTCAAGCTGTTATGATTTAAGGATATTTGAGATCGTTTCATGATTTTCTCTTTTGAGAAAATTCTTTGGACTTTATTGTGACACCCTTACACCCTATGATGTATACTCTGTAAAACTTATCTCTTATATAAGCAGATAATTCACATATAAGTAATTATTCACGTAAGCGCATAGCAGACATTAACAACCATAAAAGGTTGCACACACATCTGTCACTCTTAACTTATATTACAACTCATATATGTCTAATATGCAAAATGAGGAGGAGAAGGTTGCTTAGAGCTTCAGCCGGCCGACCTATATGAATGTGACCTCTAAACGGACACACATCAATAAGAACATGCTGAACCTGAAAAATTGTTTTGCGATTTACGTGAGTCGCATACTCAGTGAATATAAACCATCATCAATTATTTCACATATAGCCAAACAATTGGTCAGTATACATATTCATACATATTATATATGTCATATATGAATTTACTATGCAAATGCAAATGCTGATGTTTCCGATTCTTTATTCTGTGAACTGTTCAAGCCTGAATCTTCCTCGGGTTTACTGTATATGGACTCTTATGGTCCCTGTAAGAATTATGACCCGTAGGTCCTGTATGATCCGTAGATCCTGTATTGATCCGAAGATCCTGTATGATCCGAAGATCCTATATGACCCGTAGATCCTGTAATACAAATTCAGGGCAAGACAATCACAGGTCCTTTTAATCTCATGCAATATGCTATGCAATCAAGTGCGTCCTGTAATCATATATCATATGCCATCTGCTAACATACTTTCTATGCAAACAACTCTGGAAATTTCAGAGCTATCATACATATCCAAATAATTCATATAGCACACATATCCATAAAGCACATATATCCATATAGCTCATATAGCACATATATCCATACACCTCATATACCACATATAGCACATATATTCATATATTCATATTTCACATATAGCACAAAGGGTTGAATCTCCTGTTTATACTCACCTGTTTAAAGCAGATACTATATTTCTCCCCCTTGACTCTGACCACGGTCTATTACTTGGGCTCCTATATGTAACCCATTGCAAATTAGGCTATTTACTCTTATAAACTCTAACCCTAAATGCAATAAAATGCCAGAATGCATTATAACTTCTTGTGCATCTTTCCAAATCTTTTAAAACTTGACAACAATAAACTATATATATAGAAGAACATTTTTCTAGTTCAAACTTTTCTGAAAAACTTGATCAAAGGTCTCCCTAATATCATTACAAGAAAACCCTAAAATTACTCTGAAATCTTTTACCGAATATAAATCCGATATCGAAAACACCCTCTGGGAACTATAAATCAACTGATTTTCAAATCAGAATCAATTGTAGATCTAGATCTGGAAAAATTAGGAAAATTCAAATAAATCATTAACTAATTAAAAACTTACCAAATCAAACTTGTACTTCAGGAATAAAACCTGATAGAATATATCTTGGACCAGATCCAACAATAAAAATTAAAACCAACAAATCTCTTTCCTCTCTTCATAAAATCTCTCTGCAAACTCTAATTTCTTTTCTCATTTACGTAGCTTAAAGAACAAAGACCTTTCATAAATAGTTTGATCAAAGTCGGTTTGAAAGTCGGCATGTAATTTAGCAAAATCACGTTTTTCACCCTCAAATCTTCTTTACTACAAACTTTACCCTAAAATAATTAATAATTAACTTTTACTTAAAAACTTTTTAAAATATAATAAACTTAATTAAAAAAATAGACATTACTTTTAAAATGCACTATTTATCATGCCAATATGCTATGCATATGCTCTTAATCTTATATGAATGCAGAATGACGTATGCACTTTGGTCGGGGATGTTACATTTATAGAATTCAAGTATGAATTTCCAAAAGTAATGATAGTTTGTTATAAAGGATTTATGAATAAAATTTTCTACGGTTTTCATGGTGGTGAGTAAGAATGTGATTTGTCTTCCATCTTGATCACATGGTAAGGCAAGATTACATGTCTTATTCCTATGAGAATGTAGTAAAGGATTATGTATAATTTTGTTTCCCATCCTGATCACATAGTGGAATAAGATCACATAATTCCTTGGGTTTTAAAGAATAGTTTCTAGTATGCTTTGGCAATCATATAGGTTTTGTAATTATATGAGTGTTGCAAGTGTAGTAGTTTGAGATGTAAAGACGCAAGCTTTCTTTTGTATTATAGCAAGGGCTATATCTAGTATCTTGTAAAACTCTTTTGAGTTAGTATATCCTCGGTATCCTATACCATTCAAGGAGAATGGTCAAACTTCCCAAAACAGTTCGATTATAAGTAAAGAAATTTGGTAAGATTCTTTACAAATCTGTGTTGGTTTTTGAAGAGCATGGAGTAACTCCGTACTTATCTAAAGTTTGGGATTGTTTTCAGTTAATGATTATTGGAATTCTCTAAGCAGTTTGCTAGTAGTTCATCATGGTTGACGTCATGACTTAAGAAAGTCATTGCCTTTTTAGCGGAATTGTCCTTGAAAAGTAAGTTGATATGGACTCTCGGGATGGAACCCTTTCTAAAGAATGATATTGTAGTAATCCTTTCTTTGGAATAAAGGATGTACTAGTAATTACTCCATTAGTTGTTATTTGTTTTCAGGTTGTTTTGGAAACTAAAATCTCTTTGGGATAAGATAGTCAAGTGAGGACTTAAAGCAGAACTCCAATGGGTGTGGAGTTTGGATATGTAAATTGATATTCAGTCCTAGCCTGATAAGTTGTTGGATATAAAGAGTGAACACGTGAGGATATGTTTTTAATCCTAAGAGTTAGATTGCTCAACAAGTCAAAATGTTAAGTGAAGTCTAAACAGTTCTTTGATGAAAAAGACTAAAAATTGTCAATGGAGACAATTTTATTGAAAATTATTGGACTAAAGGCATTATTGTCCAATATGTTGGTATAGTAATGCATAAGAGTGTAGTTTGAAGTAGTTGAGGGAGATAACTACTTTTGAATGTCAGTATGCCCAAGTTGAGTTTGGTTGAGAAAAGGATGTAAAGGATTGACAAGAAGGGTTATTATCTTGTCATGTGTTGGATAAATCTCATATTCTTGGTTAAAGTAACACTGAGATTTTATCCCAAGAAAGGAATTTGAGTAAGGATTTTAAGTAATCCTTGTAAAGAAACTAATTTGAGAAGGACTAAAGGTTTATTTTGGATGACAACAAGGTTGTGTGAATCCCCTAGGATGTTATTCAAAATCTGTTGACCAAATGAAGGAAAAGTAGTATGAGAAAGTAATATTATTTAAGATCAATGAAGAAGATCAAGAAGGTAAGACACCGGGATTTGTTAATCAAGATTATAAATTTCTTGGTTTCAAAACTGTTCATGTGTGTCTATTGTTGATGAGCTTTGAAAGCTTATTTCAAAGGAAGCATATTTATTTGCTTATTTAGTTCATCTTGGAACAAGTAAATGTATAAGGTTTTTAAGATAAAACTTTTGATGGACTGACATGAAGCGAAATGTCACCAAGTTCGTTTTGGTATGTTTGGTTTGTTTGGAAGTCCTAATTGAGCATAGAAGATCAAATGAAATGTTATAGTCTCTTCTTGTTTCAGAAGGAAAGTGGGAAGATATTACAATGGATTCTTGTTATTAGTCGTTAAAGACTTAATGAAAGAAGGATGTAAGAAGAATTCAATATGAAGATTGTTAAGAAACTCATCTAGAGTGTTCTTTCTAATGCATTTAAGATGACTTAAAGAGTACAGAAGTTAGCTGAGGTGTTCATGCATGAAATTTTTGATCTTCATAAAACTCCAAAGACTTTTATCTCTGATTGAGATAGGTGGTTCATGCTAAAGTCTTGAAAGAAGTAACATCAAGCTTTGTGGATTGAATTGATTTTTAGCGCTAACTTTCCTCATCAAACTGATGAACAATGTAAAGAAACAAATTCGAACTCCCGAGGACATGTATTCTGGATTCCACACGAGTTGGAATGGTAGTTTGAGTTTGAGTGAATTCACATACAAGAATTGTGATCACACGATAAAGAAATGACTCTTTTAAGGATTTATAAGGCTGGAAGTGTTGATTGTCAATTTGTTGGAATGACAATGCTGAAAAGGTTTTTCATGGGCTAGATTTGGCCAAGAGAACAACAACTGATATCGCACTAACATGTTCAAGGGTGCTAACTGATCAAAAAGCAACAACAGTCATGTGTTGTTTTAAAGTGAAGGCATGTTGAGTTTACTGTAGAGAACGACGTTTTTGTTTTAGTATCTGCCTTGAAAGGCATATTCCGCTGGGGAATGTGAGACAATGTAAATGCTCACTATGTTGGATCTTTTGAGATACTGGAAAGAACTGGTAAGCTTGTTTATCGGTGGGTATTGCCACCATCAGTGCATTCTATTCGTAATGTTTCCTTGATAGTATACGTTCGATATATCTCATGTACTCAACAATAATGAGATGGATATTCAACCAAATGACCCCTATGAAGAAGGGTCAGGTTGAATCGTGAATAAGAAAAATACCTTTGATAAAATGGAAGTGAAGAAAAGACTTCCAGAACCAGACAGGAAATACTGAGTCATTTTCCAAAATCAGTGAATGCTGTAAAGAAAGAGTTTGGTAACTAAGCAATGGTTGATTGTGCTTGGTGCGGAAGTAACAATATGTTTTTTTAAAGGGGTACTACAAACTTCTGTATAGGTTTGTAGTGGTTGTGTGTATGTGTGCTTATGCTATCAATCCTTGTGATCCGAGTTCTCCTTGGTTTCGAGGACGAAACCATTTTTAAGGGGGTACTAATGTAATAGTTGCGGTTTTTGAGGATATTTTTGAATTTTTCTCGGATATCCTTTTAACCTTTTTGTCCGTTTTAACACTTAATCCAATATTTTTGTTGGAGATTAAATCCTAGAAAATTCTTGGTGATATCCTAAAATCACAAAGAAATGATTTTATGGATCGGTGTGAATTCTAGGATTTTTCAGTGGAAAAAGAATATTTATTGGATAAGCCGTCTTTTAAATTATGTACCGGAAAGGATTTAAAATACGAATCGGAATCCTTAAAAAATTGAAGGTAGCAAGATAAAATAATGGAAAATTGGTTTTATTGGTCTACGTAATTTACGGGACCTTTTTTGTTTAGTAAGTTTTTCCATCCGAGGTACATAATTTTATCGCTTTAACGTGAGTCCCGTTCCGAGACGGGTTTGATTTTTTAAACCGCCTCCCTTGTCTTAATTAGGAAGGGATCAGAGAGAGTGGATGTCCACGGCCTTCTTTGCCTTATCTAAAGTCTATCAAATTTTTAAAAGAAAGAAAGAGAGGAAGTGGATGAGGACAACGACGGACTCGCTCGAACTCCTCGACACCGCCGACGTTCTTTTTTCCCCTTCCACCTCCATCACCACCTTCCACCTCCATCTTCATCTTCACTACTTCTTCTTCCTCTTGGGATGGTGGGCTGCTGCAAAGGAACCAGAACCGAACCAGTGAGAGGACGGAACGACGACGGGCTCAGGCAAGAGAATTCCTTCACCGGCGGTCTTCTTTGCCTCGCCAAAGTGACGCCGCCGGCGACCACCAGGCTGTCCGACCACCACCCACCATGGGAGCCGCTGTCGGGCAACGCCCAGCCACGCTCGGGCTCGGGGATCGAGCCATGATCGAGCCAAACGAGCCATGAGCTCGAGTGAAGGTATATACGATCGAAATTAATTAGCGGGTTGATTGCGGAGCCACCATAAGGGCCTTTCGATTCCGCTTTGCTAATTAAAATTATGATTTTTATAATCTTGACGTTGATACGGTCCCATAGGTTCAAACCGCTCGAGAAATGGACGTCCGGATCTTCCGTTATAGCGAAGACAAGTTTTGGTTACCGATTGGCAGGTAAAGGACTTCGGATAATTACTCAGGATTCGTTGTTAATCCGTTTGATCCGAAATTTGGTAATCTTTAAGAACTGTTGCTAATGAACAATTTTTATTTAGAAAATTGTTTCAAAAGTGAAGTGGATATAATTCCGCCAAGATGGCTCCTTGAAGCATGATAACTAAGGATTTATTATATATTGATATTCGGAAATTAAATTGTTTATCGATTAGGAAGTTGTAGGAGTTGAGAATACAACTAAGAAGTGTGTTTGTGAGCTCGTTGCTGAGAAATCCTTTGGTTATATTTGTCAGAAGGATGATAAAGATTACTATTGGGATTGCTAAGGACGTTGAGCACGCCTTCTAAGGCAAGTGGACGATTCTCTCTTGCGTTATTTTTATTAAATGAGGAATTGGATCCCATTTAATATTTGCGTTGGGAACAAATTGTATGATTAATAAAATATGATAGGTTGTTATATTTGTTAGAAATAATGACCATGTTGTTATTCGGTTTTGCGCTAGAACTTAATTTAGGCCCGTTATGGGTGACCTTGTATGTTGTCTCACGATGAGACATTGTTGTGATTAAGATAGTTCAGGGAGTGGTTTTATATCCTCTCTTTAAAACAATATTACATTAGGAGGGGCCTAATCCTAATGGTGGGTCATGACTCTCTTCCCCTACTCTTCGTGTGAGAGGGTTGATAGGCACTCTAGCTAAGTGCAGGTTTGGCACGGTGTAGTGTAGACGACATGGTAATAGGCCTCTGTGATCTCTACCTCGCCATATGAAAAATGATAGATCAAGGTTAGCTTAGGTCATGTGATCTTGGTACATGGTAGATGACAATGGATGAAATACTCCGATGATTTCTACAATACCAAAACATTTCGGCAGTAGTTCGGGCCGATTAAAAGCCACCAACTTGTTTGTGAAAAGTTTTGAAAGTAATATAAGATAAGTGCGTTAGGCACATTAATATACCTGAATGGTTCGTCCAGTCAGAAGGCCATTCTTGCTCCCGGTTATGAATGATTCTTAATCAAACTTTGATTAAGTTAATCTGAATAGTCGATGGAGGCTTTTCAAGATGTTATGTGATTAATATGAATTCCCAACAGTTGTTTATGCTTATTAAAAGAAACCACAAGCGGTGGTGTTCTCTCTCTTGATTATGCGAGTCTCCTTCTTTTTCTCTATAAGACTGCTAACTGTTGGATCATAATCCGAGTCTATTCGGATTTTGGATGCCGATATGTTTAGTTACAACCATAAGAACCAAGTTAGATTCTCCGCTTGCTAGTCTTTCATTAGACTAACCCGTCCATTTTCTTTTCTTTTATATGGTCGGCTGGTGTCCACCGTTGTTTTACGATACATCAGGTATTTCTTGGAAGTTGATTCAAGAGGCTGATTCAGATGTTTGAAACTCCAGAAGTTGAAGAAAGGTTTCCAATGGCTATACTTAAAGTGAGGTTCTTGGTTAAGTTGCTGCAAAGCGAAGTGTAAAAGAAGTTAAGAATTTAAGGAGACATTTTAAAGACTTTGTTCAAATAGAAGGTTGTTCTATTTATTGATTTCTTTTTGAGTTAAGGTTTGTATAAGACCAATTGTATTTATTCCGCTATAATGTTTCGTTTAGTTTGTTCAGTCAATTTAAAGCCTTGGGTAGCTTCAGTTTAGTCTTAATCGGGGTTACTGGCGGTAATACCTCCAGGGTAAGTAAGGGGGTGTTACATTTTGCTTCTTTGATCCCCAAGAAACCAAGCATGAACCTAGGAATTGTGCCATTCCTGAGTGCTTTTTCGATCAACCAGGTGCCCAGCAAAATCTGCATCTAAGTATGCAACTAGCTCAAGGGAGCTGTTCCTTGGATACCAAAGGCACAAGTTGTCGTTTCCTTTGAGATACCTGAAAATCCTCTTCACCTCTTTCAAGTGTGATTCTTTAGGGTTAGCCTGAAAACGTGCACATAGGCACACTGAAAAGATGATGTCGGGTTGACTGGCAGTTAAGTAAAGGAGAGACCCAATCATACATCAAAAGTTCCTTTGGTCAACACTTACCCATGTCTCATCTACGTTGAGCCTTGAGTTTGGTGAGATGAGAGTGTCGATGGGCCTGGAGTGTTCCATCCCATACTTCACGAGCATTTCTCTGATGTATTTCTGTTGATGAATCCTTATTCCCTCCTTTGTTTGAGGTATTTGGAGTCCCAATAAGTACACGAGTTCCCCTATGAGACTCATCTCAAACTCACTGCTCATAAGGTTCTTAAATTTCTCAACAAGAATTTCGTTAGTGGCTCCAAAAACAATATCATCAACATATACTTGAACAATCAATATGTCTTTAGACTCTTTCTTAAGGAACAAAGTCTTGTCTATGGAACCTCGAAGGTATCCATGAGACAAAAGGAATTGAGCAAACTTGTCATACCATGCTCGAGGAGCTTGTTTGAGACCGTAGAGGGCCTTCTCCAAGAAGTAGACGTGGTTGGGTAGCTCCTCATCTTCGAATCCTGGGGGTTGAGCTACGTATACTTCATCCTTGAGGTGCCCATTGAGAAAAGCTTTCTTCACGTCCATCTGGTACAACTTGAATCCTTTGTGGGCTGCATAGGCTATAACAAGACGGATAGCCTCAATACTTGCAACTGGTGCGAAGGTCTCATCGTAGTCGATTCCCTCCTCTTGCCTTTAGCCTTGACCAACTAGACGAGCCTTGTTCCTTGCTACAGCCCCAATATCATCGAGCTTGTTTCGAAAGACCCATCGTGTTCCTATGATATTTTTGTTCTTGGGCCTAGGAACTAGCTTCCAGACCTTGTTCCTCTCGAACTGGTGGAGTTCCTCTTGCATGGCTTGAATCCAGTCTGGATCCTTTAGAGCTTCCTTGATGTTCTTGGGTTCCACCATCGAAACAAAGGCATTGAAGGCACAGAAGTTGTTGAGGGAAGAGCAAGTCTGTACGCCTTTATCATAGGGAGTTATGATGTTGTCGATGGGGTGATCCTTCTTCTGTGGTAGTTCCTGTTTCAGATATGTGAGACATCAACATGTTCCCTTGTCTCTTCATCTGTGTCTTGGGCTTCTTCTTCTTCAAGGGAACAATTGTGCTTAACTTCCTCGCTGAGACTCTCATCAGGATTCCCTCGTTGTTCCCCCTGAATACTAGACTCCGGTACAACTTCATTTTGGGGAACAAGAGAGTTTGATGCATCTTGTGGTTGTTCTGTTGAGGAGGGAACTTCAAAGGAGCTTTGATCTGTGGAATTTTGATCTCCTTCGTTGTTCCCTTGATGTGGGGTGTTGTTCCCACTCAGGTAGTCTTCATCTCTTTTTCTTGGTTCATCATCATCGTCTTCATCTTCTTGTCTGACTAGTTTGAATAAAGTTCCCTTTCCTTGGGCCTCTGTTCCCACCTTTACAGATTGTTCATCGAAGATGATGTGAATGCTTTCTTCTATCTTCTTGGTCCTCTTGTTGTAGACCTTGTACGCCTTGATTTGGGAGGAGTAGCACAGGAAGATCCCTTCATCACTTCTAGGGTCAAATTTCCCAAGATTATCTTTGCCATTGTTGTGGATGAAACATCTGCACCCAAAGGTCCTTAGGTGAGAGATGTTGGGCTCCCTTCCCTTGATTAGCTCATATGATGTTTTCTTGATCATGGGACGTATCATGGCTCGATTCAGGATGTAAGTGGTTGTGGAGATGGCTTCGGCCCAAAAATATGGAGGAACTCCACTCTCTAGCATCATGGTCCTTGCCATGTCTTCCAAAGTTCTGTTTTTCCTTTCCACCACGCCATTTTGTTGAGGAGTGCGAGGAACCGAGAAGTTGTGGGATACGCCGTTGTTGTCACAGTACCTTAGGAACTCTGAGTTTTTGAACTCAGTCCCATGGTCAGATTTGAGTGTTTTGAGCTTGATTCCCATGCTAACTTCCATCCTCTTGATTAGAGTCTCAAATTCTTTGAAGGTATCTGATTTTGATCTCAAGAAAAGAACCCATGTAAACCTTGAAAAATCATCAATTAAGACATACATGTACCTCTTTCCTCCATAGCTTTAGGTGTCCATGGGACCACAAAGATCCATGTGGATTAGCTCCAAGGGCCTTGTTGTGCTGACTACCCTTTTTGGTTTGAAGGAACTTCTGGTTTGTTTGCCACGAACACAAGCTTCACACATCTTGGCTCCCTCGATGTTTATTCAAGGAAGACCAATAACCAGATCTTGTAGGTAGAGCTTTAGGATCTGACTGATGCCTGCATGGCCTAGTCTCTTGTGCCAGAGTTCCGTTTCATCAACAGAACTTGCTAAGCACAGTTTCCTTGGTGGCTCAAAGTCTGTATCCACCACATAGATGTTGTTGGACCTTCTTCCCTTCAGGATGATTTTGTTAGTCTTCTTGTTGATCACTAAGCACTCCCTTGAATCAAAAGTGACAATGTTGTTCCCTTGATCGCATATCTGAGATACGCTCAAGAGGTTGAATCTCAGGTCCTTTACCAAGTTGACGTTGCTAATTTTGATTGATTTATTGAGTAGTACTTCCCTTGTTCCTATGATTTCCCCTTTATTCTTGTTGCCAAAGGACACATGACCTCCTTCGGTTGTCTTTGTTCCCAGTCATATGGTTCAAACATCCACTGTCAATGACCCATGTGTTGTTCCCCCTCACTGCCACCTACAAGAAAAGTTAGTTTTTGATGACCCAGGCAAGATGACTCTTGCCTGATCCCTTACAAGGAAAGACAGTTTCAAATAACACATAATCAGCAATGTTAATGTCACGAGTATACTTGTTATAGGCGAAGTTCCTATGGTTGTTCCTACCAGTGGGAACTCTAGCAGATTTGTTGGCCTTTTGATTTTGCCTGTTCCAATACTCATGGTTCCTCTGGGTTTGGACCTTAGCTTTGGGACAGCTTTCCTTGTAATGCCCATGAGCACCACAATTCCAGCAGGTCTTGTAGTATTCTCCTAGGTAGTACTTAGGATGGAGTCTTTGTATCCTGTTCCTGTCCATAGTTTCCTTGTTGTACACCCTAGACCCATTTCCCTTGGCTATTTGGACATATAGTTTATGTCCGGTGTTCCTAGTGTAATAATCTATTGTTCCATTTACTCCACTTTCCAAGACACGGATTTTCTCTTCTAAGTGCGCATTCTTTTGTTTCTCACACCGGAGTTCTAAGGCCCTACACTCGTTGATCTCTTGTTCACTCAAAGGAGACTTTCCTTTCTTAGGGCTTGTTGATGAGGGTTTCTTGACAATAAATAAATTTATAATCAAGACCCCGCTGAGTATAGGGAGGTCAGGATCGTTCCACAGGAAGCAAGGTTGTTTGTCTATCGACTACTGAAAATAAAACAAAAACAAACAAAAACACACAGGAGCAGCCTCGTTAACGAAGTTGTCAGCCTCGTTAACGACCTACCGCAAATAAAAAGACTAAAACTACGACCCAGACAAGTTCAGTACCGAGCCAACAAACTCAGCAACGAATATGATTATGAGAGAATTCAAATAAAAATAAAGATCTAGAACAAGGGTTACCACAACATAGTCATGCACACAAGCTCGTAAGAAGATAGAATATCATGCCTTTAAATAGATAGATGCATCAACTTTCATTGACTCAACAAGTAAATTAATCTACTTTCATAAACTAACTCACTCAATTGCTTGCGTTGGATCTAAAGCTTGAAACTTTCGTATTCAAACAATATCAACCTTCAAGTTTATAACTTTCTCTTTCAATCAAGTCAACAACTCAAATTACCTTAACTTTCATCTCGGTATAAGCACAACAAACAATCTAAATAATGGATAAAAGGCATTCAACACATAATCTCACTCACCAAACATGCATAACTATGCCGGGTTTCAACCCCGACCCTAGATAAAAGAACTACTCACTAATCATAATGATGAAACCAATAACTTCAATCAAAGAAAACATTGAAAACAAAACACCACTCAAATTTATAAATAATATTGTCTTACAGAGATTCAAAAGAAACCGAAAAAACCTAAAACACCGAATCAAAATCACGACTAACGACCCCGGTAACTCTCGTCCACCGAGCTCTTCGATCACAACTTCCGAATCGTCTCTCTCTTCTCTCGGTTCTTCCTCTTCTCTCCTCTATCTAACTACGATCCAATCCCCTTTCTATGCTAGAATAGAAGGGTATTTATACTAAAAAGGCTAGAAACTAAAAAAGGCTAAAAGATATAAACTTTCCTAATAAGATAGAATCTATTCTAAAAGATTAAAATAAAATCTAGAAAGATAACAAGACCTAAAATACATAATATAATACTAAAATCATAAAAAGATACTCTACCGACACGGAAATAAATTCCCGCACAGGATCGGTGAGTCACAAAGTCAACCTCTCGATTATTCTATCTCGTGGCCTCGTTAACGAACCCTTCAGGGTCGTTAACGAGCCTGGGCTTGGCTTTTTCCAACACACCTCTTCCAAAAACTCGAACTTCAACTTCTTCACCTTGTAATCCTCCGTCCTTTATCATAGCTCTTCAATTCCAGCTTCAAATTAACAACACCTTTTCCTTGCTAAAACCTACAAAAGGACACAAAACGGAGTAGCTTCCATACTCTTCACAAAATATGTAAAACTATCCAAAAATACACAAAACTATCTCTAAACTTATCAAAACTAATCCTAATAACCTAAGAAAACCTATCAAAAACTATACTAAAAACACGAACATCAAAATACCCCATACTTAGACTTGCTTGTCCTCAAGCAATCACAAAACAATAATCAAAACCAAAAAACTTGCTCATCAAACTATAGCCATTATCTAAAAAGCAACTTCAAAACATATAGAAGAAAAAATAGCAAAGGACTATTAACGTCATCACACACATATGCACCTAAAATAGACACAAGAAAATACAATCCAACCTTAAGAGGGATAATGTGTTTCTATCAACTCTCAAGTGTTTAAGCTTATAAATATATATCTCAACTCATCTTATATGCAAAAAACTCATAGAAATTGGAACTTATATCACCACACTCTCCACCCAAGATTTGTCAAAACAAACAAAAATCATCAAGAGAACTTATGGGGCTCAATGAAAAACTTCATAGAAGCTTCCATTCGGCCGGGTTGTAATGGGGCTTGGTAAAGACAATAAGGCGTGGAAAATATTTTGGTCATGTGGTGCTAATAATATTCGGGAATCAAAGACTCCTAAAACTCACACAACAACCAAAAACTCTCATAAACAATATACCAAACTCACTCTTCTTTATGCACTTATTCCTTACTCACCCAATATATTCCTAGAAAGTCTCATAAACAAAAGAATCTCCGGCTTATATCATAAACACTATGCATCTCTTACTTCATCATTTTTTTCTTCCCTTTTTTTTCTCGTTGCCTCGTTAACGAACCCTTCAAGGTCGTTAACGATCTCATTGTGTACTCCTTATTCTTAACAACTTCTTTTTATGTAAATTATTTTGTACCAAGAGATCTTTCTTTTTTTCAAAATTAACTCAAGAGACTTCCAATCTACCCTTTCCAATAATCTTTCAATTTCAAACCAAACATAACATCTCTCTCCTTTTTTTTAACACTCAACAAAACAATTTCCTCTCCAAATCTAAGTCCTAATCCCCGGATAGGGTCAAGCTTATATCGGCTAGGGGATAATTTTGTGGAGCTAAAAAATAAAAGGCTTCAGGCTCAAATTGGTTGTCAAAAGAAGGATAATGTAAAGCTGGATATGGAATAATAGGGCTTATAAAAATAAGTTCTCCATCATATGATTTTCATAAGTAATGAACTATAAATCATATATAGGTCTCAAGTATTAGATAACCATCACAATTCCAAGAGATAATATGCATATAGAGAGTAAATCACACAAAAAAGAAAAGGGATTCGTTATGTTCTCCCTATAAAGCCAAAAATACTCACAAGGTAAATTTTGTTGGATTGCATCACTTATGCTAAAAAAGGTATATGTGCTCAATTTCATCAAATGCTATTCCTTCCTAAAAACAATTTCAAAATAAGAATTCGGCTATATTCTCAAAGACATGATTGCAAGGAATTATATGATCATGCTAGCAACTACTATCATAGAACATAAGAAAGGATATTTATCAATTCTAAAACTCTTTTTTTTTTCATTTTATTAAAAAAATTTCTTCTTTTTTTATTTTTTTTCGGAATTAAAACTACCTAAGACAAAACACATAGGACAACGACACACAAAACTTTTCTACTTTATCCCACCCCATACTTAAAATTACAATGTCCCCACTGTAAGAAATAAGAAGAAGGAAAGAAATAGAAAAGAAAAACAAGAAAAGAGAAAACAAAAACTTACAAAGTCTTAGAAGTGGAAAACAAGGAAAACATCTTCAAGATGGATCAACGGTTAGGTGGAGGAAAATAGTGCTCGAAGTTCCCCATGAAGTCTTACATCGTCTTCCAGTGCTCCGCATCCTCTGTCTCTCTCTGACGGTGCCTCTCATCCTCAAATGTCATCCGAGCTGAATAGACAGTCTCCCATCTATCCATCCTCTGATGAATGTGGTCCTGCTGGAGGTTGAGCTGTTGCATCCGTGCAGAAAGATCCTCGGCCCATGGTGGCAGAATGCTCGATCCAGTGTATTCAGGCTGAGGAGGTGGTGGGTAGTGAGGCTGGAAGTAATCATGGTGAAGCATCGGGTGATATGGCATAAGCCCATAAAAGTAAGGATCGGTAGGAACTGGTGGAGGGTCGATAGGAGCTCTCGGCGGGTCGTTAACGACCTTGGGTACCTTGTTAGCAGCAGATGTAGAAGGCTGGAAATGATCGTTAACGAGCCTGGTGGGCTCGTCAACAAGGACGTTGGTGCCTAGTACTTCCGTGTCGAGGTTTTCTTCCTCGAAGTTAGGCTCCTCTGTGCCGCCTTCTGTGTCGGCCTCCTCGGTGTCTTCTCCAACTAGCTCGGTATCCTCATCTTCATCCATTGCATCTTCCTCTCTTTCAAACCGGGACACACATGGCCTAAGTGATAGCTCATCCTCCGGCTTGGGCTCCAACGGGAAAGCATGTCCCGTCCACGCCTCGTACCAATTTGGTACGTAAAGTAACTCCAACATATCGAGGGTGGGTGTAACAAGGCAGTTTTGAACTTTTACTTTAAACCCTCTCTCAGCTTGAATGAAGATACTAGAACTATACCAGTAGTTCTTGTTGAGTAACTGAGCATGAGCCGGCGTGTAGCGAGTGAGGTCGACTCCAAGGTTGGTGGCCAAAAGACTGACCAAGTTACCACACCAAACTTCCTTGGACTTGGTTGATTTCTCTATGTAGTAGAGCCATTCATACCTCAAATTCAAAGGGTCGAGCTCCTCGAAAAGGATAGTACGGAGACAAGCAACTTCCGTCCTCTTCGGCCTGTTCAACTCTCTCTTTGGCCAGAATGTAGCGGCTAGGACTCGGAGAATGATCCTGAAGATGGGGTTGATGATGCTTGCCCCAGATAGTGCCGTTGTGGAGGATTGGACCTCCCCGGTGATGTAACTCCAAGTCCGAGTCACCCTGTAGTCCTTCAGACTATACTCTCTAGACGGGTTCGGGAGTTCCAGAAGTGCATTGAAATCCGCCATAGTGAACTCATGGCTCACATTGCCGAGTCGAAACCGGATGCGTCCCGCCGAAGTCTTCGATGGGAAACTTGTCTCTAGAGTGGCCAAGAACTCGGATGTGAGGGCCGTAAAGTGTGATAGATTCTCCTTCTTCAATAGATGAGATGCACCGAGAATAACGAAAGCCTCCTTGACATCCGTGTAAATCCCCGTGTGTACAACACTTGACTTCGAGAACCACCGAGTGTTGTGGTCCTTCTCTAGAATGGCACGGTATTGTTTCACTTGGTCTTGAGTACTCAAGATCACATTATCCATGCGAGGTGGAGATGGGGACCTCTCATTCCTTCTCTTCTTCTGAGCTCGGGTAGCGGATCTACTTGAACTTGTCATGAGATCTACAAAACAATCATCATTTTTCCAAGATAAGGTCCATTCAAAATAGATAGGCAAGAGACCCCATACTTGGTCTCAAAGTAACCTCGGAATTATTCGTCAACTACCCAATTGGGTCGTTAAAGAATCTGGACTGGTTTAGAATCGGTGAAGCATACGCAGGGTCGTTAACGAGCCTGGGTGGGTCGTTAACGAGCTACCGAGAGCCAGTTCACAGAATTCCGAATGTCATCAACTTTAAAAATCAGACCATAAATCAAGTATACATCCTCTATACTCCTCCACTAGACACACAATCGGATTTTATGCACCCCATACTTGCGCGATTGCCCATCCTGATCATGCTAGAATTACCCAAAACATGCAAAGATTGAACTTAAGACTAGAACAAGAAAAATTCATGCTTTTCTAATTTAGAATGTTGCAATAGATAATCTAACATGAATAATCTTCCCTAGAACAAGAACAACTAAGCACAACCAAAAAAAAATTTATGAGCAAAATCCAAACATGCAAATAGATCCTCCCTATGAACAAGATCCAAGACATGAAATTTCTACCCTAAAAATCATGAATCTTGCAATTTAATGGTTAGGGTTTAGAAATAATACCGGAGAATCGAGAATTTGAAGAACAAAGGGTTGGATTGGGGTGGTTAACGAGTGTGAATCTCGTTGGTGGAAGTCCGGGGTTCCGAGCGTCGGTAACGAGGGTGTCTCCGACGATTGGTGGAGGTGAGAATTTCCGATCGGTGGTGGGGAATCTCCAAGATCTTTGGTAGGATTTTTGAGGGATTTGGAGTTTAAGGATTTGAGAGTGAAATTTTTAGGAGGGGTAGAAGGGTTATATAGGAGAGGGTAGGGATAGGAAGAGGTGAAAGGGGGCGGCGGCATGGGGTAGGTAAAAGATATATTAGGTTAAAAAAAACTTACCTGCCCGTTTTGACGAATCGGGTCGTCGAACCGGGTCGTTAACGAGCCACCGTAGCCTCTTGTAGTGATTTTCGAGCCCTCCTCCTGCATCTTGTTAGCTCAAAATTTATCCTAATTTCTATCCTAAAAACTACTAAAGAAAAGAAAAACTCAAAAGAAAACTAAGAAAAAGAATCTAAAAAGAAAAAGTCTAGTCTAAACTAAGAGCGGGTTGCCTCCCATGTTTAACGTCGTTAGCCCGACGTATTTCCCTTGCTTCAAGGTGGCTCTTCTGTAGCTTTGTCAAGGTCTCGAGATATCCCATACTTAGCTTTGTAAGCGTTGTTTGCTTGAGTCACTAAGCTAGGTCCCTTGTCTTTTGTTAGTATGCCCGGTATTCCTACATATGGGTTAGTGAAATCCGAAAACCAAGGCGGTTTGGACTCCTGAATAGCATAAACTGTGGGGCATGGTGCAGGAGTAAAGTAAGACGAAGAGTACTCACCTTGATAATTCCCTTATATGTGAGACTTGCTAGTGGGCCATGTGAGCTTGGCGGGGTTCTGTGAGAGGATCTCGTCCTCTTTCGAAATTGGTGGAAGTTCGGTAGTATCAGCTATGTCGAGTTCTGGTTGGGGCAACTCGATTTGTGCGACCGCGGTTGGATCGTTTGCGTTTTGGTCCAAGCTGAATTCCACACGTTCTTCTCCAATCTCAAAAGTAAGAAGTCCTTTCCGCACATCGACCTTGGCATTTGCTGTAGTTAGGAATGGTCTGCCTAGGATAACGGGGACATGAGGGTCCTCAGGCATGTCGAGGACGACGAAATCATTTGGTATAAAGAATTTCCCTACTTGAATAGGGTAGTCATCCACAACCCTTGTGGCTTTGACACATGATCCGTCCGCCATGAAGAGATTCATATCCACAGGCTCTAATGGTCCCATGTTGGCTTTTAACCAGATTGAAAGAGGGAGTAAACTGGTGATGGCTCCCAAATCACATAAAGCTTTGAATTTATGGTCGCCTATACCAATTGTGATAGCAAATCTCCCTGGATCTCCAAGCTTTTCTGGTAAAGCAATACATAGGACTTCATCCTGCAGCTCAGTGATGGATCTTTTCCTGCTAAGAATATCTTTCAAAAATTTTGTGTAAGCCGACATTTCGCTTGGGGCCTCAGCGAATGGGATGGAAATATTAATGCCCTGAAGGATCTTCACAAAACGCTTGAACTTACTCTCAGTAGAGTCCATAGATTTCTTAGTTGGAAATGGAAGAGATTTCACCATTCTCGGAACCAAGTTAGGCTCGAGAGGTGAAAGTACCGGGTCGACACTAGGGTCGTTAGGTGTCCTCGGCGGGTCGTTACCGACCCTGGTGGGGTCGTTAACTACCCTGGGATTGAGAGGAAGGCTCAGATTAGAAAACTCACCTGGGTTAGGGTCGTTAGGTACCCTCGGAGCCTCGTCATCGTGGCATATTGGTACGGTACTTGCTCTCGCTGGCTCGTTACCGATCTGCACTGTGACGTCCTCTTCCTTCTTGTCCTTAGCTTGGACTCGCTCTGGTAATGTCTTCCCGCTCCTAAGGTGCACCGACGCTATTTGTCCCTTAGGGTTTTCCTCGGGGCGGCCCGGGAGTTGTCCTTGTGGTCTCGGAATTTGTGCGGCAAGGTTCCCTAGTTGGGAATCAACACTCTTCTTCCATATATCGAACTCTCCCCATCTTTTGTTTTGTTGGTTTAGGTTGGCCTGAACTTCGTTAACCTTGTTAGTCACTCCGTTAATGCCTTCCTGTAACCCTTGAACCCATGATGGTGGCTCCTGATGGCCTGGAGGTCGATACGGTGCAGGTCGTCTATCTGGCGGAGGCGCTGCATAGTTGGGATTTTGATTTTGATTGCCCCATGCCTGATAATTGTTTGACCTGTCAAAATAGCTAGGTTGGTTCCTGTATGGTCCTCTCATATAATTCATCTCAGCAATTGTCTCAGCGGCTCTAACTTGCTCGATGTTAGTGCAAGCAGAAGTACTATGGGCAGAAGAACCACATTCTTGACATGATTGAGAGGATTTCAGAAAACTTACCTGCTTCTTCAGACGGTTGACCTCATCTTGTAGAAACTGATTTTTAACATCAGGGTCAACTTCTTCTCAGTTGGGCATGTAGAGACGTTTCTGGGGTTGTGGAGCTTGATGGGTTCCATACATGGCATCATAATTGGACAGCTTATCCAGCAATTCCTACGCAGCTGTAGGATCCATCTCTATAAAACCGCACACAATATGCGTGTTGATGCGGTTCTTGGTCTCTGCGCTAATACCTTGGAAAAAGATTTCTTGCAAATATATAAAGGTTGCCCATGAGTGGGGCACTGTCTAAGCATCTCCTTAAATCTTTCCCATGTTTCAACAAAAGTCTCATTAGGCAGCTGGTGATAGGAGGTGATGCGTTTTCTCAACTCCGTTGTCTTGGCAGGCGGGAAGAATTTTGTAAGAAATTGATCATACAAGTTCTTCCAAGTCCTGATAGACTTAGGAGGTAAGCTCTCCAACCAGCTCAGGGCCTTTCCAGCAAGAGACCACCTGAAAGCTTTTAACAAAACATATTCAAGTGAGACACCTTCAACAGCTATGGTGTCACATAAATCAAGAAAATTCCTAATATGTTCCATAGGGCACTCAGTAGGTTTCCCTTCAAACTGAGCCCTCTTGATCAAGGATATGAATTGAGATTTAATCTCAAAGGTTTTCTCTATCTCTGGAAGCACAATTGGAGACTCTGGCACCCTCAGTTCCGGATGCATGTACTGTTTGGCATTCCTCGGATAGGCATTCAGCTCTTCTTGTAGACGAGCATTGTTAGCTCGTTGACGCTCAGCTTCGGCAGCAACGCCTTCCTTCTCGGTTTTAAGTGCCTCCATCTGAGTCTGGAGGACTTCCAACTGACGAGCCATCTCTTCAGGTGTGGCCATGGCTCGGTTCTCTCGGCGTCTACGGTGCAGGGAACGTTCGGGTTCTGAATAATAACCAGTGTTGTCGAATTCAAGCCTCCGACGTCCTACCGGCATACGCTGAGAAAACAGACAAAGAAAACAAAGATTAAAAACAAAAACGGGGTCGGGCTATTCCCAGACCATCAGATAAACAAACAAACTCGTTGCTTCCTCGGCAACGGCGCCAATTTGTTGATGAGGGTTTTTTGACAACAAATAAATTTATAATCAAGACCCCGCTGAGTATAGGGAGGTCAGGATCGTTCCACAGGAAGCAAGGTTGTTTGTCTATCGACTATTGAAAATAAAACTAAAACACGCAGATCAGCCTCGTTAACGAAGTTGTCAGCCTCGTTTACGACCTACCGCAAATAAAAAGACTAAAACTACGACCTAGACAAGTTCGGTACCGAGCCAACAAACTCAGCAACGAATATGATTATGAGAGAATTCAAATAAAAATAAAGATCTAGGACAAGGGTTACCACAACATAGTCATGCACACAAGCTCGTAAGAAGATAGAATATCATGCCTTTAAATAGATAGATGCATCAACTTTCATTGACTCAGCAAGTAAATTAATCTACTTTCATAAACTTACTCACTCAATTGCTTGCGTTGGATCTAAAGCTTGAAACTTTCGTATTCAAACAATATCAACCTTCAAGTTTATAACTTTCTCTTTCAATCAAGTCAAGAACTCAAATTACCTTAACTTTCATCTCGGTATAAACACAACAAACAATCTAAATAATGTATAAAAGGCATTCAACACATAATCTCACTCACCAAACATGCATAACTATGTCGGGTTTCAACCCCGACCCTAGATAAAAGAACTACTCACTAATCATAACGATGAAACCAATAACTTCAATCAAAGAAAACATTGAAAACAAAACACCACTCAAATTTATAAATAATATTGTCTTACAGAGATTCAAAAGAAACCGAAAAAACCTAAAACACCGAATCAAAATCACGACTAACGACCCCGGTAACTCTCGTCCACCGAGCTCTTCGATCACAACTTCCGAATCGTCTCTCTCTTCTCTCGGTTCTTCCTCTTCTCTCCTCTATCTAACTACGATCCAATCCCCTTTCTATGCTAGAATAGAAGGGTATTTATACTAAGAAGGCTAGAAACTAAAAAAGGCTTAAAGATATAAACTTTCCTAATAAGATAGAATCTATTCTAAAAGATTAAAATAAAATATAGAAAGATAACAAGACCTAAAATACATAATATAATACTAAAATCATAAAAAGATACTCTACCGACACGGAAATAAATTCCTGCACAAGATCAGTGAGTCACAAAGTCAACCTCTCGATTATTCTATCTCGTGGCCTCGTTAACGAACCCTTCAGGGTCGTTAACGAGCCTGGGCTTGGCTTTTTCCAACACTCCTCTTCCAAAAACTCGAACTTCAGCTTCTTCACCCTGTAATCCTCTGTCCTTTATCATAGCTCTTCAATTCCAGCTTCAAACAACACCTTTTCCTTGCTAAAACCTACAAAAAGACACAAAATGGAGTAGCTTCCATACTTTTCACAAAATATGTAAAACTATCCAAAAACACACAAAAATAACTCTAAACTTATCAAAACTAATCCTAATAGCCTAAGAAAACCTATCAAAAACTATACTAAAAACACGAACATCAAGGCTCTCTCACTTATACCCTATCCCATGTTTGGCAGGAACGAGTTTAGTTTGGGAACATGAAGCTTCCGAACTCCCATCTTTCTTACTCAGTTTTTGTAGAAAGGTATTCTTATCACTTTCTAGGGTCTTAATCTCATTTTCAAGATCTACAATTTGAGACACATAGGACCTAAGCTTGTCAACTAGGGACACGCAGTTGGAATAGGGCTCATGGCCAACTAATTCGGCATTAGTGTGTTCCAAGTTTTCAAGCCTCTTTTGCAGTTTAATGTTATCTTTGACAGATTCAGTAGTTACCTCACTAGGTTGTTCCCCAGTGGTGTCTCCTATGGCCATTGCACACATGTCAGGAGATGCCCAAGATTCAGGATCTTCGTCCTCGTCATCGCTCCAGGTGGCGATGTTGGCCTTCTTTCCTTGCCTTCGGTCGTCAGTTCCCTGTGGGCACTCCTTCGCGAAGTGTCCCTTTTTGTAGCACTTGTAGCATGTGACGTCCGAGAGGTCCTTCTCAATAGGTTTTCTTTGGGAACTCTGACCTTTCTGTGAGTTCCCATTGCCTCTTTTGAACTTTCCTTTGTAGAAGGATCGAAGGGCCTTTGTTTCCAAGACCAGTTCCTCATCCTCTTCTTCTTCAGATTCTTCATGTTGCTCTTGAATTGACTTGAGCATCTTTTCGAGTTTGAGGGCAATCCCTTGGTGTTCCCTTTTTTGCTCCTTGTCATCTTGCTTCCTTTTCTCATGTCCCACCAGTTTTCCAAAAACTTGGTGGAGCATTAGAGTTCTGTTCTCGGGATTTTCCTTGAACATGGTTCTTTCATTTGCCCACTCACCAGTTAGGCCGTTGAACAGCTGTTGGACCTTCATTTTGTCAGTGATCTCCTCCTTTGTGATTCCTAGTCCCATGAGCTTGGTGCATAGGCCTTCGAAGCGCGATTGGTAACTATCAACAGATTCTCCTATTTCCATTTGGAAGTTGAAGAACTCCCTTTTGGCATTCATTTGTAGATCCTCTCTGAGGTCAGAGTTCCCAATATGCATCTGTTGGATGGCTTCCCACACTTCCTTGGCTGTGTCTAGGTTAGCCACCCTGTCGCAATCTTGAACCGTCATAGCATTCTTGAGATATTGCTTAGCTTTGAAGTTGGCCTCCATACATTTCCATTCATTTGGCCCCCATTTGGAGTAGTCATCCCTGATGGCTGGATCCACTTCAAAGTTCCCTTTCTCTATGACGCACCAAGCTTGATAGTCTTGGCTCCGCATCCAGTCCTTCATGTCGCGTTGCCAATTCTCGAATCTTCCAGTAATGAGCCTTGGAGCCTTGTTGTTGTTGTGGACGACTTGGGTGAGTTCGTGAGCCATTGTTGAAACCTGCGATGCTAACACAAATCTAGAGCGACCCGCTCTGATACCAATTGTTGGATCGTAAGGAGTTAGCGAGAGCTTGGGAACTAGCGGTTAGGTTGTTCTCAAGGCAGCGGAAGTACATGAAAGAAGGTAAACAAACAATAAAGAACATAGTTCCCTTATAGAGGAACCCCACGACAACCAACCAGTTGTGTGGGTAAACCTCTACCTCCGCTTCGAAGATTTTGAATGACTTACTTGTATTATTGATTGTTCCTTAGTTACAAACTGCCAGATTCAAACTTCTCTGTTCCTACGAGTTCTACCTAACTCTAGCAACACTAATGAATCTTCTCAATTGAGTTCCTAAGCAAACAACTCAACTAAAACAAGTGAATCAAACCTTACACCTTGACTTTCTCAGTTCCCTTGCTCCTGGGAACTTAGCTTCGCCGTCGTCGAGATCAGACACTCGCCGTCGGGGACTTCTCTTCTTCTTTCTTTCTTTCTCTGGGAGTATATGTGATTTCTGGGAGAAGTGCTCAAATCGAGCACTATTCACTTGGCTTTATACTTGTGAATGCTTGGGCTCCAATCTTGACTTTCATTTGTGTCCAAAATGCCCTTTTTTCTTGTATGCCAAGTCGTTGTCCTTCACATGTGACAATTTTGAATCGAGTCAACTTTGAGAGTTTATCGGGTCGTTGGATCAAACGCCTTAGTCTGTTCCTCAGACTGAGCGTTTGTTTTGTCTTGAGGCAGGATCCCGTAAATCTCGCTGACTTGTCTTTGTCTGCACATGTGAGTTCCCATGTGATGGGAACTGTCTTCTTCAGAGTTCCTTTGAGAGGAACTCTTCATCATGTAAATCAGTGTTCCTTGAGCGTTCATGAAGATTCTTCACTGGACATGTGTTCCTTAGAAATACTTGGACAAAGCACGTTAGTTCCCATATAGTGTTTGGCATTATCAAAACTAGAGAATGGTATCATTGTTCCGATGTTTAGAACCAAAGGTCCCAACACCGTCCCAACAGTTTCATTTGCAGCGCTTTGTTCATATGCTCTGTTTTTCTTATTCCTAACCCACCCATTTCCTTTGGCTTGCATATCTTGTCCCATCCTACGAGTGGCTTATATTGTCTATCTTTGTTCAAAAAAAACCTCTATTGATCTTTTGTATAAGTGTAGCTATGGTCGTCAATCAAAAGAGTCGTTCGAGAGAAATTCGGTGTTCATCTCGGTTAAATTTTATTCGTGTATGACTTGGTTTGTGAATGAATCAATCTTGAGTACAATTTTAAGGCTCGAATGATAAAGGAACTGAGCATGAGCACAAGATAACTCGCCCCGTTTGCTCATGAGCAAACTCGATTATATGTTCATGAACAAGCTCGATTATACACTCATAAAAAACTAGATTATACGATCATAAAGAAGCTATACTATATATATATATTATAGATATAGTTTATGTTAAATTACGTATTTTTGGTGGTGTTTCTCAAACCACGTAATTTAAATTTTAGTTTTGTTTGCTTGTATAATTGATCAAGTAAACGAGCTGTGATGATTTGTCTCTCGAAGAAACTAAATGAGAGGTTCGTGAGCAAGCTCGAGCTCGATGATCATTTAAATGAACCAAGCTCAAACAAGATTTTAAGCTCGAACCAAGCTCGGGTTCGAACTCGAACTCGTCTATTTTTAACGAGCCAAACTTGAGCAACTCAAAGCTCGAATCGACTCAGTTCGATTGCAGGCCTAAGTGTAGCAATGTCCTCTTTTGAGAATGAGCACTTAAGGGTTGAGATTTTATTAGTCACATGATTTTTCATCTCTAAATATGGTTAAGAATATTCTTTCTCTTAATTTGATTAATCTAAAATGGTATAAATTTATGGAATAAAATGAATACATTGGAATATCACCTCCTTCTAAGCATTCTAACAAGTGACAAAAAATAATGAGGTTTAAGCCCATGCACAACCGAGATGACTAATATATCTCTACAAATAAAACTCATGCGGAAAATTGTAGGATCGTTATTGTGTCTAGGTCGCCGACCTCAACTAAGTCGCTGACCTCAAACTAAATGCAGCGGAATTGTAACAACAAGAAAGACTTACTCGACAAAGTGATTTTTTTTATAGTGGAAACACTTGTTCAACGAACTCTGCTAATCAAGTGTGAAAATCACTCCCTTCCAAGTTCTCGCTTGGAAAGATTAAAGGTTATTGTCGGCGCCTTATCCATACATAGAAGATCTTTCCTAAAACCATAATATCTCGATCATATCTTCAATATCACACGCATCTTTAAGATCTTCTTTGTTTGCCTTCAATTCACGTCGGGGATGTGACTCACATTGGCGACTCGTTTCGCACACTCGAGGTCATCCACGTGACTGACGTTTGGAACCATCAAAATCAAAGCTTGAATTTTCTAACAAATTACCCCTTTTGATGGTGAAAAACTCCTTTTAACTTGATAAAGCATAGCAAGACTAAATATCAACAATATATGCAATAAACTCAATTTTTTCCAAAAGTTCTCCCTAAGTTGGATAACATGCATGTCATTCAGTATTGAATCTTCCTTTTTATCTACCCCCAGCCTATGTTACCCCTTTTGGCATCATCAAAAACGAAACTCATAATAATCAAGAAAAGGTAAATCATAGAAATCATCTAAAAGTACAAACTGAAACCATGACAAAATAAGCATAGAAGTCTTAAACATGCAATCTAGAGAAGTTAAAAACACATAACTTGAAACCGAATAGAAGTTTTGAGAAAAAGTAGATGTGCTAGGATAGTAAGAATGAAGATGGATTTTGGCCACTCGAGCTAAGTCAAGGACTTAGACAGGTCATCAAGTGCGACACTTAGGTCTCGAACTTCATCTTTGGGCACTGTGTGACCTTGCAGGAGTTGTCCAACCTTTTCAAGCAGACTCTGATTTTGGCGTTGTAGAACTTTCAGCATCTTCATAATTGAACCAAGTCGCGAACCTTCCCCTTCTTCAATAGTGTTGCCCAACTCAACATCTACCATCTCATCATCAGAAGAAACATCCTTACCAGCCTCTCTTGACATCCACTTGTCATCCATCAACTTAAAACTCATTTTGCGAGCAATGTCATGGTTGAGGTTGCGGACGTGCTCAACTTCTTCCTCAGCTTCATACACCTCATGATACTCTAGAATCTTCTTAATTATAGAGCAAAACGGAAGAGCATGTTGGGGACTTTCCCGCACAGACTGCATATGGAGAAGCAACAATGTAGTAAAGTTCACAGGTTCCTTCTTGAGAATCTTGTCCATAACTATGATGTCCTAAATCATGGCAATGCTACATTTTTGTTCCCTTAGAATGAGATTGCTTATGACCCAAGTGAAGAGACCTTCCTCCACCTCGACTTCCTCCACCTCAGACACCACCGTCAATAGCTCATTTGAGTCCACTTCCTTTGGCCATGAGCCTCTATCATAACCAACATAGCCCTTGTGACGCACTATCATCAAATTAGCAATCTCCATACTCAAGACTGTGAACTTCTCTCCATTGATCTCATATGTCCCCATGGTCATTTTCTCTCTATACTCCACATACAACGACTTGTAAAACTCTTTGACTAGTCTTGGATTAAAGCTTTCTTCTTTAGCAAACAGATGTCCCCAACCTTTGGACTTCAACAACTCATAAACTCCTTGTAACCCTGTAGACTCGATAAACTCATCATCCACGATGAGTTCTTCACAAACTCTCTCTCACTCAACAACATTAATTCCGCCTTCATCCTTCGTATCAACACTCGACTTTTTAGGTTTTCCACTAGCTAGCAGCAAGTCGTCCACTGATCACTCTACAAGTTCAAGTTTACTATGAAACTTTAAAGTACTTTTGCGTTACTTGTTTGATGATGCATTATGTTTCTCTTGTAAATACTCAACATGTCAAGTTTATTTTAATATGAATGTTTTTACAGGGAAGGGTTTTGATTTGGATAGCTAAGCTTTTAGGTGGGAGAAATTGTTTTTACTCATTTGCTGAGGTGATTGTTGTTTCGGCTACTTTTTGTTGTGGGCTTGTTTCCTGAGGTGGATGCTGGATGAGCTATGTTGGCATTTTTATGCGGATTAAGTTTGTTCCTTTGTTTGTAGTGTTATACATACTTAATTATATACATTACGAATTTATGGTACATTTTCTGATCTAAAACAACGATAATCCACTTCTATAATAATATATAGGGTAAAGTGTTAAATCGTACTCGCAAGTGATTGGAACAACATAACTCACATTTGGGAGGTGACAATTAAATCCGTAGGCCTTCTTTTTGTAATCCCAATTAATTAAGTTTTGGTGGAAGCCTTCAAAAATTTATTTAGTTGTTGCCAAATAATGTAAATTAGACCAGTAAGATTGTTGAGATCCCTCATCCCTTGGTTATTACAGTGTGGTGTTATAAATATTTTGGTGTTAGATTTGGTGGATAGCCTATTTTTATTATTTATCTCTTGTTGCCTTTAGAGGAGGAATTTAAGAAATAGTTTGAAGTCCATGTGATGTCCATATATTTGTCTTGCATGTTGTTATCTATGCTTATTTCGTTTGCAGTTTTTTTCCATAACAAGAGCATTTTATTTTGCCTTACTTTTTGAATATGATTTGCATTTTTACTAACAATGATCTTAATGAGAAAATGAAAGATGTACTTCATAATTTCATAGGGGAGCGGGGTATAAATGAAATACTATTTCCATTTCTTCAAGCACTTTTATGATGTGATCAAGCCCACCTGAACCCACCTTCTCGGCATGCCTCCACGTCGGCGTTTTGACTAGTGGGCCAGCCTCCAGCCTGCCTCCACGTCGGCGATCTGACTGGTGGCGCTTAATCACAAGCCATGGGCTGCAACCCATGCACCCCAACCTGTAGGAGGATTCACACCTTTTACCCTGCAGGATGTTGGAGGGGGGATTTGATCCCCCGACTAATGGAGTTGGTTATCAAGTATCGTAATCCCACCTTGATAAAGGGAGGTCAGGGGATCAAATCGGGGGATCAAATCCCCCCTCCAACATCATGCAGGGTAAAAGGTGTGAATCCACCTGCAGGTTGGGGTGCATGGGCTGCAGCCATGGCTTGTGATTGAGCGCCGACGTGAAGGCAGGCTGGAGGCTGGCCCACTGGTCAGAACGCCGATGTGGAGGCATGCCAGGAAGGTGGGTTCAATTGGGCTTGATCACATCAAAAAAGCTTGATGGTAGGATCGTTGGTGTAGATGATGTTGCAAATAGATCGTCAAGAGAACTCGGAAACTCTTCACTTGGTTCGTAGGTGGTGGAGCTCGATGGCTGAACTTCGTCTGGGATAAAAAGGGTAGATATCCCTCGTTCGGACTTGAAATTGGGTGATTCCAAAGCCAAGAGTTAGAACTGTGAGTCTAGTTTTACCCCTTAAAATTTGAGAGCCAGATGATGTGTAGATTGAAACATATGTCAATTATAGCGAAATGATGCAAAGACCGCCGAGATGGAAATGGAGCGATTGCAAATGGAATAGCGGAGTGATGGATATGGATGTTGCCCTTGGATATGACTCACCAAGGACAACAAACTAGATTGCAAGAATGTCGGATATTACGCACCAACACCCTAACAAGAGATTGAAAGAAGGAAAAACAAGCAAGAACTTTGAATTGAAAAGAAAGCAACACAATTTCGTTCAAGTCTCCACTTTCCTCTTAGACTTGAACGATGAAATTGCTCTCTTTTTACTTGTTTTCAATCTAAGTTCTTTGTTTTGTTTTTCGTTCAATCTCGTTGTTTGATCGTTGGTGAGTCATATCCGTATCTCTTTCAACCTAGTTTGTTGATCTTGGTGCGTAATATCCAAGATTCAACATCTATATCCAACAATCCATCAATCCACTTCCAATCGTTCCATCCATCGATCCATCTCCATCTCGGTGGAATTCTGCACCACCCCCGTATATTCACCATAACTTCTAATTACATCTCATCTGGATCTGAAATTTTGAGGGCTTAAACTAGACTCAAAGATCTAACTCTGGGAGTTGGAATCACCCAATTCTGAGTCCGAACGAGGGAGATTTACCCTTTTAATCCCAGGCAAAATTCAGCCACCGAGCTCCATCATTCCACAAACTAAGTGAAGGGTTTTCCGGGTTCTCTTGGCGATCCTTTTGCACCATCATCTTCACCAACGATTCGGCCATCAAGTGGTATCAGAGCCACGTGAAGGTATCGCCATATAATCTTTGTTCCGACCTTGATTTCCACTTGTTGTAAGTTTTTTGGGTTTAAATTTCTTTGTGGTCGCGTTGTTGTTGTGTGCGGACTTAGTTGGTGTTGTTGTTATGTGTTGTTGTGGGAGATTTGTTGTTTTGAGTTGTTGTTGTCTTGGCTGAATTGGATGAACATCCATGGCTGAAATTGCTGCTAAAAAACGTCCATGAATAGAACACCAACGGTCCTCATAATTTGGTAGTTGAAGGGTTGCTTCTCTTGCTTGTTTAATGCCTTCAATTTGTAGTTGTTTTAAGTGAACCATTGCTGATTTTGTGCTGAAAAAAAACGTGGCTTGTTGTGTCCAAAACCATCTTTAATCCTTATCATTACATGCTTGTTGTCGGGTTCAGTGCTAGGATACGAGAACGACACCAAGCCGGACATCTTGTGTTGTTTCTTAAAGTTGTCTGTGGAACCTTTTACTAAATCAGAAAAACTTTGCCGGCGGTGTAAAGTTAATAAGAGGCCAGGCACAAAAAAATAAGATTAAGACTAGAAAAACCTTGCCAGGCGGCGTAAAACTAATAAGGGGTCGGGCACGGAAAGAGTAGTCAACTAGTAGAGCCTAGCAAAGGCCTATTCAAAAAAAATTAATTAATTAATTAATTATACTTGATGTTTTTGTTCTTGGTGGTTTAATAGCTTCATAGCATTGTTATCTTAGACAAGTGTGTGGTGAATCTCTTCTTTGTTTGTCCTTTGTTGTCCTTTGCTTACTTGCAACTTGTCGGATTTTCAATCTCGGGCAAGTCTTGGTGGTTAATTCAAGTGCACTCTATACCTTGATTTTTGTCGTGGTTGTAAGATGACAAGTGTAGGTGATGAGAAGGAAAAGCAATAAGTTGAAGAGACGTCCACTAGTTCGGTGGCTGCCATGATGCAATCCATGCTACAATCCTTGCAACAATATTTGGAAGCTATGGAGACTCGATTTGCTGATCGATTTGCTGAATTGGAGAGTCAAGTACAATGCCGAGATGATAGAGCTTGGGTGCCTCAAACGGGCGCTCCACCAAGTGTGTTACAAAGTGCTAATCAGGTGGAGTTGGTGCACGAAGAGGGCTCGACTTCTTGTTTGCCAAACACGGAGGCTCAAGCATCATTCGGTGTGAGTACTTCCATGGGAGCCATCCCTCCTAATGTTCCTCCCACGAGCTTCCACAATCCACACTTCGTGGCCAATTCCGGGGTAAGGCCTTCATTTGCTACATTTATGAATAATTTTCCTATTAGTTCCACTAACATTGCAGGTTATGGAGTGCCAAACTATCAAGAAGCCTACCCTACTACGACCACCAAATTTACTCCACCAGCCTTGCACCTTCCAAGGCGTGGCCAACCTCCTCGAGAACCGGCTTATGGAGCCGTCGGGCAGCCTTGGCAAGGTGCGCTGGTGCATCACGAGGATCGGCCTCGGGATCCCCATCAAGGCATAAAGTTGAATGTGCAACCCTTTGCGGGAACATCCGACACCGATGCATGCCTTGATTGGCTTGCCCAAGTGGAGTCCATCTTCGACTTTTATGGATATGATGATGCTCGACGAGTGGCCATGGCGGCCATACACTTCACCGACTTCGCTTACCATTGGTGGCTTGAGGACAAGGCCTTGAGGAGAATGCGACGGATGCCTCAAATTAACACTTGGCAAGAGCTTAGAGTGGCCATTGAGGAGCGGTTTTTGCCTCAAGATTATACGGAAAGAGTCCACGCAAAGTTGGAGCAAGTGCGTCAAGGAAACCAGTCCCCAAATGAGTTCTACAACGAGCTGTGTATGCTTATCTTCCGTTCCGGATTACAATTTCCTGACGGGTATGTGATTTCTAAGTTTGTCAATGGTTTAAATTCGAAACTAAAGAATATTGTGAGTATGCAGCATTTTTGTAGGGGAACCGATGTTGAGCAAGTGCTTCACTACACCAACCATATCTACAAGCACCTTGCTCAACGGCGCCAAAGTTCTACCACTTCTCATGAGTGGAAACCTTCCTCCATGACTCCTAGGGTACCTTCAATTCAGTACAAGAAGACACGAGAAGAGGTTGTTCACACTTTCAAGGGACGTGGCGACCATGAGGTATTTGGCGTTTCTAACCTTGTTCCTTCTTTTTCAAATGATTATTTTGAGGATGTTCAGGATCAAGGTTCGAGGACGAACCCTTTTGAAGGGGAGGAGACTTGCTTCCAACAAAGAGTGATGAGTGACACAGAACAACCAAAAAGAGAGACTCCTTTCCATGAATTAGAACAACTCATCACCATCAAGTGTCCAATACAACTGATGCACATATTGCAAGAAGAGGAGGAAGTTGTGGAATCGTGTCCTAAAATCAAGCATCGTCCTACCATCACTCCTAGCTCCATGAACTCGTTGGCTACACCATGGTAAGATGCCTTGCCTATGATTCCTTCATGTTTGCTCTTCTTGCTCCATGAGGAGGATGAAGCTGTTTTACTCACTCCAAGCGGTGATTACATTCCTTTGCTTGTGGAGGCCAAGAAGGATGCGTTTGTCCGGAAAAAAGTCACACCATGGGAGATAGAAGCACTACCTCCATTGTTGAGCTCACATGGTGATACAAGTGCACCTCTCAAGGAAGTTTCTTGCACTCCTTTCTTTCATATTGATGATTATGTGGATGTGTCGCATGCATTTGATCAAAGAATTCCATTTGTCTTTCATGCATTTGTGACATCTAGGACTAAGTACACTTGTTTCCATTTTTAGTTCTCTTTCTCAATACATGTCATTTGGTGTGTGTATAGGTCATAGTGTTCGATTGTTGCCTACTTATTTTTCATCTTTTCATTGCCTTATCATGAGATGTACCCATTAAGAATATGAAGAAAAGTGGCATTGCTTGTGCATACATTTTGTCATATCATGTTGTGCTTGGAAAGGAGGTTTGTGTGTTGATTTGTTTTGTAGTACAGTTGGGTTCGTGGACGAACCCTTTTAAAGGGGAGGAGGAGGATGTGAGTTCGTCTACCACACCTTCTATTAAGGCCCTACTGAGTAACGTCATCGATGTCGAGGCTCCTACCGAGGGTGTGACGCTTAGTATCGTGCCTAATGGGGTGTTGTTGCACACACCAATTTTCGACCTTGGCGCACCTTTGCTTTTGAGGGATGGTGTCACTTCTTCGGGCACTTTTGATGGCACTTTGCCCCATTACTTGAGAGAAGATTTCGTTCCTAATGACAAGTCGAATTTGCACGACAAAGGGGAGTCTTCGCTTGGACAAGTAACCAAGGACGATGTCCGAGGCGCTAAGAAGCCAAGTCAAGGTACCACGCCCTATGTCGAGCGCATCACTCGAGCACATGCTAGGGAAATACTTGACAAGATCAAGGAGGAGATCATGGCTCATAAGTTGGACTTTGGTTAGCAAAGGTGAAGGTTGGAGTCTCGTTTTAACTAGTGGCCCGACAAGTGACTATTTTGCGATTAAGGACAATCAGTTTGTTCTTGGTTTTATGGGGTGTTTTTTTGTAATTTCTCTAAGGTTGGTGGATGATTAGTTGAAGTGTAAAACCTAGGTTATAATTTCGTTCCAAGCCTCCACTTTCCCCTTAGACTTGAACGATGAAATTGCTCTCTTTTTACTTGTTTTCAATCTAAGTTCTTTGCTTTGTTTTTCGTTCAATCTCGTTGTTTGATCGTTGGTGAGTCATATCCGATGCTCTTTCAACCTAGTTTGTTGATCTTGGTGCGTAATATCCAAGATTCAACAATCCATCAATCCACTTCCAATCGTTTCATTCATCGATCCATCTCCATCTCGGTGGAATTCTATACCACGTCCGTATATTCGCCATAACTTCTAAATTACATCTCATCTGGATTTGAAATTTGAGAGCTTAAACTAGACTCAAAGATCTAACTCTAGGATTTGGAATCACCCAATACTGAGTCCGGAGGAGGGAGATTTACCCTTTTAATCCCAGGTCAAATTCAGCCACCGAGCTCCATCATTCCACGAACCAAGTGAAGGGTTTTCCGGGTTCTCTTGGCGATCCCTTTGCACCATCATCTTCACCAACGATCCGGCCATCAATGGCTATACGTCAAGGATCATCGTTTTCTTATGCGTTGGTTCAAGGGTGTTGCTAATGCCATCAGGGAACACGGGGAAGTTAAAGGTACTTGAATGCAAGTAACTACGTTTTTCTAAACTTTGTGCTTGGCCTATGTAGATTATTTTATCTTAATAATCTATGTCTATTCTCAATTTTAAACTTAATGCTCTATATTTAATTTGTTTTATTTGATTTTAAAAAAAAAAATTTTATACATATTACGGGTAATAAATCACTTACATTAAATTTTAGAATATATTTTTATTTATTAATATCTTATTTATAGAATATCTAAAAAATATCGAGTCATAGTCGTGCAGGGCACGACAGGGAAAAGTAGTTCTTTGATAAAAAGCTTTTGTCCATCTCTTCGCAGAAGGCTTTTAAGGTGTTGATACTAAGACAGAGCGGTGGGTGCATTCTTAACTCATTGTGGATGGAACTCGGTTCTAGAGCTAGTAGAAGCTTTTCTACTCTTTTCCCCCCTCAATATTTTCATAGATACAACTCAGTCCCCTCCCTTAAAATCAGCAGGCACAAGGGACACTTCCCTTCTCTGTTTTCCAATCACTTTAGCAATAAACCCTCTAGTCTTCCTAACCTCTTTAGTGATTTCAACATCCTCATCACCAGATTTCTCAAAAGACTCAAAAAGTTATTGAGCAATTTCTTCTATTCAGATTTAGCCCTAGAATCTGAAACAACACTCTTAAGAGTAGAGAGGGTAGGATCACTAGTTGTACCTTGTTCAGAGTCATCGTGAATAGGATGCAGATGGGGCGGGAGGGGCGGGGAATGCATTACCCGTCCCCGTCCCCGCCCCCGCCCCTATTTTCCTCCTTGTCCCCGCCCCGCCCCCACCTAATCCCCACTGGGGAGCGGCGCAGGGAATACCCGACGGGGATGTGCACAAAATCGGGGCCTTGTTTATGATAAAATTTCTACCTAATAATTTGCATATTTTATATTTAAAAAATTGAAATTTTAATTTTAAATAATGCCAATTGTCAAATAGTATATAACATAGTATAAAACATAAAAAGATAATCCAAATTGGAAAAAAAATTCCAAATGAAACTTTCATTGTCATATTGAATACTATAAAAACTTGCATAACAATCCTCCATAAAAACATGCAAAATAACCTACTCCACAGAGGCATGCAGAATAAAGTTAAGGCTCAATTAAGTAAATAGCAAAAAATATACATAATTAAGTGGATATTAAGGAGGGTGTGAAAATTAGGTAAATAGCAAAAACTCCCTATCACCCAACCCCACCCCACTCCCAACGAGTTGACTCGGTCATTGACCGGGTTGACTCGCCCGTCGACTGAGTTGACTCGGTCGTTGACCATCCGTTGACCATCATTGACCATCATCACAATCATCACTATCATCACTTTCATAACCGTCATCACAATTTTTTTCACCGTCATCACAATTTTTTTCACCGTCATCACAATTTTTTGATGACAAAAAGTGTAATAAAAGGTAAAAAGTGTCATAAAAAATGTCTTGATGATACTTTTTGATGGAAAAAAATCATCATCAAAGGCATTCAACTACATAAAAACAACCTTCATCACAATTTTTTCCATCGTCATCACAATTTTTTCAACGTCATCACAATTTTTTCCATTGTCATCACAATTTATTTGATGACATAAAGTATAATAAAAGGTAAAAAGTATCATCAAAATGACTTGATGACAACTTTTGATGATAAAAGTACCATCAAAGGCAATCAACCACATAAAAACAACCATCATCACACATAAAAAAAACAAAGTTATCATAAAATATCTATCATCACGTTTAATTTTTGTGTCATCACATATAATTTCAAACATAGACCAAATATGTGTCATCATCAAAAACGTGTCATCACAAATTATAGTTTTTTCATCAAATATGTGTCATCATCAAGAAAAGTGTCATCATAAATTATAACTTTTTTCTAGTATTATCAAATATTTGTCATCACGTTTAATTTTTTAGTGTCATCACATATAATTTTGTAGTATAATCATTAAAAAAGGTCATCAAATATGTATCATCACGTACGATTTTTTCATGAACTGTCATCACTTTTTCTTAAACAATCATCAGTTTTTCATAAATTGTCATCACTACTTGATGACGGTTTGGTTGTCGTCAACTATCATTACAAATGTCATCCCTACTTGATGACGGTTCGATTGTCATCAATCGTCATCGTTATTTGATGACGGTTCGATTGTCAAAAATTATCATCATTACTTGATGATGATTCGATTAATTTGTAATAAAAAGGGCCTTGATGACAAACAACCGTCATCAAGTGTCATCAAACTGTCATCACTTGAAGTTTGAACATTTTTATCATCATCACAAATATATAGTTGTCATCAAATCTCATCACCACATAAAAATAGTTGTCATCATCGCAATAAAACAATTGTCATCATTAAACAAATCAAATTGGCATAAAAAATTATCACTTGTCATCACTAAATATTAACATGTCATTAAAAAAATGCAATCAAAGATCATCAATAAGTCTATGTGGGATTTGAACCCACATCATTATGCATTAAGCACATTGATCTACCATTTAAACTAATAGGCTAACCAACATAATGCACAAAAAACACCTAACAATGAGCAATGTGCAACAACAAAGAACGAAAATTTGGAAAAATATTAGTGGGAAAAGTACCTCTTAGGTTCAGCTATCATAAGAAGAGTAGATTAAGGGATGTTTTTTTTTTTTGCAACAAGCTCCACAACAAAATGATAATGACTTCTGTAGCAGTAGCCATGGAAGCAACAACCATGGATCATCCGCCTAGAAATAATGACTTTCTCCACATCGCTATTAATTATAATGTGAACAAAACCCAACAAAATGATACACTTGAAAAGTCACTACCTATTAGTTACTTATATGCATAACATGAAATCAAGTGGCACATCATACATAACTAAAAGACAAATTGTGAAAGGATCCAAAACAAAAACAGAAAAATTATATCAACAAATTAACTGCGAAAAATGCAAGCTTAAAATTATCACTCAAGGATTAAGGCTAACCGTTGATACTCACTGATATTTAACGATATTTCAATATATAGTACAAGTGTCGCATATGAGAAACACAATTGAAGGCTCACAAAAAAATTAGTTCTCCATCAGAAAGGACTACATGTGAAGAGAGGGTAACTTTCCACTTCAATTCCTTTTATCCATTCATCACAACATTTAGAATTAGAGATTTCGCTGGAACTGATGAGTAATTGAGAAGGAACAGGCATAAAGATTTAGAGATTTCGCTGGAGTTGATGAGTAACTAGGAGCAAATCTCAACATCTAGATCCAACACATCAGAATACAACATAAACCAGTCGTAGCAACTAAACCAAAAGCGAGCGATAGAGGGAGGGCTTACCGAAAAGCGGTCGGCGAATCAAACAAGCACAGAACAAAAGCGAGACGAAAATTTTCTAACACGTCGCAACTAGGTAAAGAATTGTTGAGGACCCTGAAGAAGGGGCAATGACCGTGGGAAGGAGAAAACAAGAACTAAACTGGATCGAGCAATAGCCATCGAAGCTCTCTCTCGAGATTAAGGTCGACCGAATTCAGCCGCTGCCTCGGATTTCTCGCTAATCGGAGCAATGGCTGCCTAGGGTTTGTATAGAGCATTGAAGGAAACAAAACGAGTCACGAAAGAGGAACTCAATTAATAAAATGGGTATTTATAATTAACTTATCCCTAATTAATGAAGTTGTATGGACAAACGCCTAAATATGGGTAAAAAAATGCATTTCAACTAAATCTCTTCTAAAGTCAATTAACCCTCCATCAATCTTAATAATGTCTTCAAATTTGAAAACTATAATGACCTATTCTTCATTCTTAAACAAGCAAGAATCATCCAACAATACTCAATCAATTCTTCAGCAAGCAAGCACCATCCAACAGATTTACCATAGTCTTCATTCTTCAACAATCAAAATCCACAAAGCTTGGACCCTAACATAAACTCAAATAATAAGTAAGCAAATCAATATTAAAGGAAAAAAACTAATAAATAAGCAAATAAATGATCATAAGCTCATAACTTACCGCTTCATCATCTTTAATATCTTCAAAGGATGTTCGAAATGAAGTCATTTTTTTGATATTGCATCTAAGAAACAAACATATAGAAATTATCAATATACATTTTTATTATAAAAGAGAATCAAATAATAAGAGTAAGTTAGAACAACATACCTAATTTCTCATTCCATAACCAATCTTGTGCACATACCAGTGCTTCCAATGTATCCGGATGAAGCCTATTACGACTAGTACTAAAAGCAGAATCATAAGCAATTGTAGACACTGGGATAGCCAAAACAACTCTAGCAACTTGTTGTAATGTAGGATACTTAAGACCATTTGTCTTCCACCAAGATAACATATCAAACTCTCCAGTCCTAGGCAAAACAGCTTCCTCCAAGTACAAGTCTAACTAGGGCTGGGATATTTCGTTTTTTGGTTTTTTTTTAGCCTACCCGCAGGGTAAATTTTTTTTTTACGGTTCGGTTCTTGGATTTTCTAGTGAAGAACCGTAATAACCGAACCCGAACTTTGATCGGTTCCTAACTGCGGTTATTTCGGTTAACCGAAATACAAAAATGGCCCATAAATTTCGGTTCTTCGGTTAAAAATTTGATTTTTTTTATATTTTTCGATTCTTCGGTTACCCGAAATTAAATATTTTTATATATTATTAATATATAACGGTTATTCGGTTTTTTTTGTAAAACTGAACCGAACCCGAAGTTTTTTTACAAGAACCGAACCGAAAAATTTAACCAAACAAATTATCATTAACCGAACCGAATCGAAATAAGAGTTTCGGTTCGGTTCTTCGGTTCCACGGGTATAAAGTCCCAGCCCTAAGTCTAACTCAGTCTTGTAAGTGTTGATAGGGTTTCTTGACAACAAATAAATTTATAATCAAGATCTCGTTGTGTATAGTGAAGTCAGGTTCCTCCACAGGGAGAAAGTCAGTGCTAAGTTTTGTTACTTGTCACGCAAGCAATCAATTAAATCTAGGGAATTTAGTAAGTAAGAGAGAAAATCTAAGGTAAAGGTATCACCACAACAACAATCATGCATGTCAAACGTTATGAAACACATAGATCATGCTTTTATAACATAAAAGATGTCAAATTTCGTCAACCTAAGAAAGTAAATCAACTAATTTTCATTCAATCAATAAACTCACTATCTAATCTCTTCTACTATAACTAGGATAAATTCGCTTTCGCTTCAATCCCTAAATTGACTATTTTGGTTCAAGGTTTCCGCTTTCGCTTCAACTATGAATGAGAAATTTCCTTCAACTTTCGTTTCAAGGATTAAGAACAAGAAAATAGATTCATGCAATAAAAACAATCAAGACATGATCATAAACAAGCACAACCAACCATTGTTGGGTTTAACCCCAACCCTGAAGAGAAAAACTACTCACAAAGCATCATAATTGAAAGCAAACAACTATATTAATGAAAGTAAAACTTACAAATTGAATTCAATCTCGTCCTAGCACATCTCTCTATCTCTACCCTTTCGCCCCTCTCTTCTCTCCTCATCCCTTACTTGCCCTCCAAGGGAATTGATTGTGTAGAGAAAAACAAAGGGTGGACAATAGTATTTATAGAGAAACTAATCTATCTAAGATCTATCTATAAGGAAATAATATCTTCTAATAAGATATATTCCTTAAAACTATCTAATAACATAAAAGGAAACAAGATAAAAGCCTTTTAATTGTGCCGACTCGGTCTTCGCTACACCTCGGGGTGCCTCGGTACCGACCTGTGCACCTCGGAACTGAGTTGTGACAGCACTACGAACAACCTTGAGTAAAACTTGCGTAGCAGATTCGTTACAACTCCCTTTGACTTGATTCTCTTTCCTATGTCTTTGTAACGAAATTCTCTATCTCTTTCCAAGCTCAAACTTGATCTTCAAACACTTTATAAACTTCATTCCTTGAGCTTTTCCTTAAGCGCTTCACCTTGGTTTTTCTCTTTTCCTCAAAAGTGCTCCAAATAGCTTCCAAAAACCTATAAAACACCACCAAAGCTTATGTAGAATCCATATCTTACGGAAATACGAAAACCTACACAAACGACTCAAAGCAAAACACAAAACTAAAGAAAAAGACTCAAACACACTAAAAACACACCCTAAAAACACGACTAAAAAGGCAGCCATCAGTAAGTTCCCTCATTAGAAGTACTATTAACAAACAAGTCAAAACCAGCCAAAGGATCTACACATTCATCATTGTCCATACCAACTTTAGAAGCATGGGATAAAGAAGCAACTACACTTTCTCTTGCACCATCTGACTTGTATTCTTTCACCAAATCATAGCATAATATTCTGATTCTCTCAACATCAGATTGGTATTCAACACCATAAATTTTAGGGAAATAATACTCAATCAATTTCATCTTAAACCTTGGATCCAAAAGAGTTGCTATGGCTAATATACCATGTACAAGAGTCCAATACTGCTCAAATTTCTCCATCATACTAGTAGCCATTACCTTAATCTCATCATATGAAGATCTAAGACAATCACTAAGCAACAACCAAACTTCACAAATCTTAGGAAAAAATAGATTGGCAGTAGGATATATGGTCTTAGAAAACAACTCAGTGACATTGTAAAACAACGTCAATTTCTCACACATAACTTTTTCCATGAGCCAATGCATTAGGCGACTAAAGACATCTTTATAAACAATGGCACTAGTAAGCATCAAGTAAGTAGAATTCCACCTTGTCTTACAATCAAGAACTAACTTTCTATTACTTGAACATGATAATCCCTTTCTAGCCTCTTCAAACGTTTTTATAATATCCCTCATTTTTATAAGGGTAAAAATGTAAGTTTACATTTTCCTTTAATATAATAAAATATTTCCATAATTTATTTCATAAAGTTATAATCTTATAACATTATAAATGTTATAAGATTGGTTTATAAGTTTAAGACCATATTAAAGGTTACAAAAATTATTGTCTCGTATTATAAACATAAGAATTATGGTTTTACGATTATTATAATATGATAAAATATAACCATGAATAATATGGGTCTTATTTATTATTTAAAATTATAAGAAAATAATTTAAGTGATAAAACTTATGAAGAAGTATTATAATAATATTTCTAAAATTTATATAAATGCTTTTAAGCTAAAGTTTTAATAAATAAATTATTTCAAGGTCATATGATATTTCATTGAGTTATAAGAAGTCCACAAGTCAAGATGGGAGGGGCATATTTATCACTTTTATAAAACTAGAGGCATTGTTTGTGCAATTTTCCGGAAATGGATTGAGGAACTCCAGGGTTGTCTTCAACCTTGAACCCGAAACTTCAATTGATCACAACTTCTTCGTTTATCAACGGATTTTCGATCCGAAAAATGTTTCGGAAAGCTCATGATATGTTCTATCTAAACCCTCAATCAATTTGAGGAAATGTACCTGAATGCGTATTTGAGCATATGATTAGTTCAAGAGTCGTTTCTATCCAAAGTGATTTGAATTTGGTCTAATTAATGAGGTTATCCATTGACTGGCATGAGTATGCATTCTGGGTGGATAAGAACTTAATAATGTAGCAAGTGAATGGGTGGATTGGTACAAATTCAATACCGAAATTGATGGCAAGGTGGATGTTGAACAAAAATATGAAAATATTCGCAAAACATATTTTATTTGATTTTGTAAGGCTTGAGTTCGACCCTTTCTTTTTACCCTTTTGATTAAAAGTCATACATGTACAAAGGATTTGGTTTGTTTTAGAATTACGGCTGCACCCGAGTTTTAACGGGTTGCCTACGTATCTCTTTAAAGAGAATCAAGCCTTACGTAGTTCAGAGTGTTTTGGTTTTGGTGTGTGTAATTTTTCATGCATCATAGGAATAAATCTAAACCCACCTTCTAGGAAGGGTTGCCTAGACCACTCCGACTATCATTTGCATGAAGCAAAAGACACTAAACCCACCTTCTAGGAAGGGTGATCTAGTCCTTCGCATTTGGCGTGCACAAAATTTTTTTAGTGCGTCTTTTGGATTTGGAAATTTTATTTTGATTTGGAGTTGCGACTGTACTCGATAAAAATTTGCATCAAGTTACCTACGTAGCCCTTTTTCTTAGGCGTCAAGTCCTTACGTAGTTCTAATGAATTATTAATTATTTTATCATTTCTCAATTTCGTACATGCATAATCCCTTTCCTATATATTGATCAGCACATGTACGTGCTAGATGTGAAATCTCTTTTTTTTTTGATGGGCTTGACATATATCCTTTTTTTTGTTTAGGCTTAAATTGATTCTCAAGCCCAAGATTCTTTCAAAGCCCACATTCGGTTTTGTTTGGTATGGGGCAAGGCCGATCTTTAGCCCTTTTTAGTTAACACACATATTTTAATGTGTTTACATCTCTTTAAGTGAAATTTATTATTCGGTAAAATAACCAACACAAGGATATCTTAATAATATTTCTTTTATTAAGTACTTTAAAGGATATGAGAATATCTTTCTTCCTCTTTATATATCCCCTTTAAGATTAGAAGAGTACGTTTTAACGCACACTCCAATCCAGAACCTTGAATTGATTTTTCTCTATTCTTCTCGAGTAAGTATTTTTCCTCAATCTTACTTTTATTCTATTGGGTGATGAACAAAATTTTCTTAAGAATTGAATTACAGTGGGCAAGAATTCAAGTGGATTCAACCTCTCCATGATTTGGTTCCTAATGAGGGAAGATTCAAGTGGATCTAACCTCGTTAATTAACAATATTTGTATCAAAACCGAATTTCAAGCATTAGACTATTTTTTAATCTATGCGTATATTTACGGACATTCGGTTTCTTTCATTGTTGAACTCAAAAGTTTGGTTTGAGTTACATAACTTGCGTTAATTGATTCTCAAACTTTAACCAAGTTGTTTAATCTATCCTTGATTTAAAAGGGTTTTCTTTTTCTCCTTGAATTGTCAAATCACCAAGGCTAGTTGTATGCTATATATTACTTAGAACTATTTTTTTTATACAACAAAAGTCTTCAATTCTCGAGGCTAGTTGTCAATTCTCGTTTTTCGTTGTCCTTTTCTTTGTTTCCCCCTTTTTTAATATTTTATTTGTCATGATTTGAAAAGAAGGGCAAGAGTACAACATTGTTTTAATTTGATGGGTCTGCAAACCTCTACACCCACACGGCCTTTTATTAGCTTTTTTGTTTACTGGAATTTCAAAGTTTCGTTCGGACAAAACTAGCTTTAATTTTTTTTAAGCGTGAACAACGTATGAGAGGGGTTTATGTGTAAGTCCTAAACTTATCAGTTATTTTCTTTTTCCTGTTGTTTATCCTGCATAAATTTGGCCAAAGTAACTCCATGAAAAACTGTTCTAAAAGTTAGAGATCCACTTGAATCTATATTTTTAGACATTTCGAGATCCACTTGAATCTCAAACATGTCAAGAATAGGTTGAATTGACCATAAAAATTAGGGAAGATCTACTTGAATCTTTTGAACCCCTAATTTGAAATGGTGAAAAGGAGAAATTTGACCATCATAAAACCAGGGAGAATCTCCTTGAATTCTTCATCCCCAGATTAAAATGGTCAAAAGAAAATATATTAAAACTTGAACAGCTAACCATTGTACAACCAGAGAGAATCCACTTGAATTCTTTTGTAAGGCCCAAGCCTTTAGAAACGCTATCCCATGCCAACCCGAGGACTTCTCACGAGGTCACCCATCCTGGTACTACTCTCGCCCATGCACGCTTAACTTTTGAGTTCTTTGTCCTCACTTGAATCCAGAAAAGAACGAGCTCTTGTTAACATGGGGAGCACCTCAATTCCTTATAAATTATAGGGGTGTTACAATCTCCTCCACTTAAGCACTTAACATCCTCGTCAAGCCCCAAGGACCGCCCTCCGGGTAGAATGACCGCCCACCGGGCCAAGCCAACTCGTAACCCAAAGTCGCCTCTGATACCATTTGTAAGGCCCAAGCCTTTAGAAGCGCTATCCCATGCCAACCCGAGGACTTCCCAGGAGGTCACCCATCCCGGTACTACTCTCGCCCCTCCACACTTAACTTTTGAGTTCTTTGTCCGTACTTGAACCCAGAAAAGGAAGAGCTCTTGTTAACATGGGGAGCACCTCAATTCCTTATAAATTATAGGGCTGTTACATCTTCACCCCCGGATTTAAAACGGTAGAAAACAGATTTGAAAAATTAACCATTATAAAACCAGGGAGAATCCACTTGAATTCTTTACCCCCGGATCTAAAACGGCATAAGAAGAATCAAACACGGTCGAATTTTAAAAGAGGATAGAACACCAGTTGCTTTTCTACCTTCTTCCTTCTAGAAACTAACATGTTTTCTTTACCTTTTATGCTCTCTCTCTCTCTCTCTCTCTCTCTCTCTCTCCTTTGTCAGAAGTGATTTTTTTTTGTCTTCTTGAACTCCTACCCCAAAGCAATTGCTGTGTATTTAAAAGGCAAGTCAAGTGGGAAGTTACTCAAGTAAACCCCCACTTCACCCACTTCCCCACTTCTACTAATATTTTCTTTCCCCTTTTTTAATTTGCATTCTCTTGTAACCAACCATGCAACCGGCTGTCCATTTTTTACTCACTTAGCTTTTCTTTTTGTTTTATCATAATATAGTATATTTCTTCAGCAAAAAGGACGCGAACTTTATATCTTGGTGTTGAACTAATATAAATGGGCCCAATTGTGTATTTACAAACAAGTATGGTTATGTAGATAATTTTAGCCCATTTTTTATTATTTTTAATTATTTTTTTTGGCTTTGAATTTATGAAATAGATTCAACAGTGGAAAAACGCTTGGTTTGATGGGATGCCTTCGATTTCAATATCCAACGCCGTTTCAAGATCTTTTTGGATGCTATAAAGTCCCATTGTGTAAATACCATTGTCGTTTACCATTCTTCTTCACAGATCATCTCTTAAAAATGCCGTTTTCAGCCCAAATATTTCGTTTGAAGTCGATTCCTTGTCCATGTTCAAAAACAGAGCAGTCGGTCAGTTTTTGGGATCTTTCTCATTCTACACTTAACGAAAATTAGATCCAAAATGAGATAGATATTCTACACAAAATTCCATACAAAAACCTATATTTACATGTCCGAATTCATCCTCTAATGTGTTCAAAAACTCGATCGAATACTCAAGTTGTGCCCGGAAAATCTGCATGACATACCCTTAGTAAAACTTGAATATATCCTTCGTTTCTCAACATTTTTACTATCCAATTGGACCACTGTAAACTAGACTTCTAGACGGTTCTATAGATACTAACCATGCCTCAATCCGTTGCCAGACCATAGAGAACGAGTCCGTTGAATTTGCCTCTGTTTTTGGGATGCTGCTGCGTGTGAAGGGCAAATGATGGACCCGGCCCGACCGACTCTCCTCGGTCTCTTGAGTATTTCATGGTATTTTGGATATTTGTATTTAATAAAATACGGTTAAATTTTATGAAAATATGTTTAGGTAATTTTTATAGTAGTTCAAGTGAATTTTAAAGGTTTAAAAATCTTTACAACAAGAATGATTTTAGTTCTTGAGAAATTTAATAACTTTTCTATAACCATATTCTTCGTTATATTAAAAATTAGAATATTATGAATATAACATGTAAAGTTTATATGAAATATAAACTTAGTCATGTTTCGTCGTTCCTAAATCAACATCTTTGGGTTACAAAATAAATTGGCGCTAATTTATTTTGTGGTTGATTGAAACAAGAACAAGATCGAGTCGTAATCTCGAGTGATCGCCTTTCCAAGGCAAGTGAACTCGGTTCCTTTTTCCGCATTCATTTAAAAGCATGATTTACATCATGATGTTTTTAATATATGGTGGGAACTCTTGTATGAATTAAAATCAATCTAGGATTTATATTGTTCTAGATTTAATGACATGTTATTCCTAGTCGTACTTAGGTTACGCTAGATGAAATGTAGGGTCGTTGCCTTGTGATATGTGTGTCTAGATGAGTAGGCTTGTGTTTGCGTACTTTATGTTATACGCGTTGATTCATTCGACATTAATCTTGAGTCGATGCTCTACTTGTAAGACCATGGTCAATACTCGCTCGATGAGGGGTGATGGAACGTAGCTCGTGTTAGTCTGGGTTTGCTACCCAACCTTTGAGTATTCTTGTGGGGACGTAACCCACATTCTGTCTTACTTAAAAAGTATGTTTAATTCCAAGTGGAACGATATTGTGATCATTAAAACTCATAGAGATGAAATAGGTGCCCGTTGGCGACAATTAATACGGATAGGATGGTCGGTACAAAATGGGAAACCGTCCTCGTTCTCGGACTCTGTTGTCATCTGGTTACAACCTGAATTCGCACAACATGTATACGGTGAGGTTGGTTGAGGTGCACGGGGTCAACGAGGGTTTAATGAACCGACTATAACGATCTGTGTGTAACAACGTTCACGACATATCTGCATTAAAGTCCGAGGCATCACCTTTGTGATGGTCTCTTCTTTCCTCTTTCGAAAATTCATAACGTTTACTTGGAAGGATGTAGCTATTGGGTTTCGACCGGCTTTAATTCGGATTCCGATACTCATACCTACACTCATTTCCTAAATAAGAACAACCTTAGAAAACCCACTTGCCTAGTCAGTCACAAGACTAACCCGATCGCTTATTTTTTCTTGCGTGGTCGGCTAGTGTCAACCGAATTTCTTGTCGCGGCACATCAGGCGATCTTTCCACTCAGGTTGCGAGAAGTACGCTGAAGATAGGATGAGCTGCAGTTGGATATTTTGTCAAAAGTTATAAGGTCGACTATATTTTCAAGTTTATGTTATACGTGTCTAGGGTTTTATTTCCTAGATAATGTATAGACGCAAGAGTTATTGTCTTGATGTAATTTCAAATACAACATTTCAAGAATCTTCCGATGTAAGATTTTATCCAATAAAAGAAAAAATTCTACCTCACTTTTATCCAATATTATGTTTCGATTTGTTTTATTGATTATAATTAATTGTATTAATTGTTCGGATTCAAGCCTAGAGTGGTTTCGAACTTCAAATCCGAGGTCACTGCGCGTGTGACATTCCCGATGTGAAATTGGGGTGTTACACTTTTCAACTCTTTTTGGAGCTCTAGTCCAAAAAACTACACTCTCACGTATAGTTTCTATGGAATCTTTAATTGCCTCTAGCCCTTTTTGAACGATCAAGTTCAAGATATGAGCATAACACTTCATATGAATCGATTCCCCTTTCATTAATAAAGAAGCACTTCTCAACTTCTCTTTCATTTGATCGATCATGGAGAAATTCACACTATAATTATCTAGTGTAAGGGTAGACAACTTACGTTCAAGAGACCATTCAACCAAACACTCCATCAACACTTTCGCTGGAAGCTTAGCAGTATGAGGCGTAGACACATATATAAACCTAAAACACATGAATGCATATAAAAGATAATTAGCATGTAATAATGTTAAATATAAACTTAAATTAAAAAATTCTAAACAAAATACTATGTTACCTGATGATCTGATTACGTAAAATCCATGAATCATCAATAAAATGTGAAGTGACCGCCATGTATCCTCTCTTTTGATTATTTGTCGTCCACATATCAGTTGTGATTGCAACTCTACTACAATTTCACTCATCAGATTCTTTGTCTTGGCCTTCTCACTCTCATATATTTTCAATATATCCCTCTTGATAGTAGTTCGAGATACAACTTTGAATAGTGGCTGGAGAGAGTTGACAAAATCTCTAAATCCACCATGCTCAATCATATTGAGAGGATAATCATGCAAGATTATCATCTTAGCAAGCTTATCTCTTGAAAACTCTTGATCAAAGCTGTGTGTAGTAAGTGAAGTACTTCCATCCTTCTTCTTCGTTGGATTCAAGATTGATTGTTTGATATCTCGATATATGCTTCCTAAGAGGACAAATTTTAAAATGATCATGTAAATGATTTGTACCATCAATCTTTCTCTTCTTGAAATAATTCAAAACAACAAAAGTCAACTTTTTCTTAGGAATAACATTTTCTTCTATATTTGCTTGGTTTCCTTCTAAGTCTTCAATAACTAGCGATGAATCAATTGATGAGTGCTCTACGGGTGTAGGGCTAGTTGTTTCCATATGAATGTCTTCCTCACTTGAATGCTCAATCTGACTCATTTTTCACTAGATAAAATATATTATAATATAATATTAGATATATAAATAGACAGCATGTATCATACATATTAATTAAAGTACAATAGAATAATCACTAATTCACTATATATGAAAAGCAAAGGAAATAAAAAACTATGCAGAATCTATCGTTGTTTTGGCACTAGGAATCAATTTGGTCAAAGAAAATCCCCTTGTATGTCTCTTGTTTCGGGATTTTCGAGACCTAACTCTTGTTCTAGCTCAACCAGCTCTTTTGATTTCTCTTTTGAAATTGGTGGTTTTAGGAGAGATTTTTTAGGAGAAAGTTGCGGGCTTTCTTGTGAAGCTTGGTCTTGGGGAGTTTCTTGAGGAATAATAGGACTTTCGGATGGATTTTGTGAGAATTGACCAATTTCTTGAGTTTGAGAAGGTTTTTGGGCTTCGAGCATTAGAGGAGTTAGGGTTTGGTTGGCGTTGTGAATGTCGGTAAGCAGCACGACTAGGGTCTGTGGATCAAGCACTTTCCCTAGTTTGAGAGCCATGTTGCGTGAGGTTTTAGTGCCGTGAATTAGGGAAGATGGGTTTGGGTTTGAGGCCATTGGAGGGTTTGAGAAAGCTTGAAGTTTTGGGAGAGGATTTTAGAGAGAGACGAAGAGGAGCAAGAGAGCAAATCAGAATAATGTCAGAGAGAGAATTATACCTCTTTCAAATGTATCTCCTCTTTATTTAAGCCTCCACTGTAGAAGATTTAATGGAAACTAGATCTTCATAAAGATCTCGTTGAATGAATTAAAAAAGGCAACCAACCTTTTTCCAAAAGATTTCTATATTCCAAAAGATATCGATGGAGAAAGTCGAATTTTGTCATTATCTGAAGTCAACGTCCTCCACCTTATATAAATTACCCACTTAACTAGCAAATTTCCATACAGATTGTGATCCCTACATGAGTCATAGTCACCATCCTTTTCTCAAGTAGCCAACATCCATCGAAAAAAAAGAGAATATGCTTGGTTCTTTGCGGTATTGCACAGGGGTGCCAAAGAGAACTAGGGGAAACTGTGTTTATGTGGATTTGTCAATCACGTAGATAAGTCTCCATTTTACATTAATAACACGGAATAGGCTCATAGAGACTCTCTAACATAACAATCTTGGGTAGGCTGTAGAATCAACCATCACTTGTGCTTGTAACAAAGGTTAGGAACATCAGGTTTTGTTCTTTTAGGCTCAAAGAATGGTTTCAAAATACATTTAAAGACATAACTCAAGAAGCCATGAATAGAGACATAATGATATGCATGGTTCACAAGTGTGCAAAATGGAATCATTCAAGACTCAACACCTTAAGATCATAAGACTATTGAATCATAAAGAGAGCATCTAATCTAGCCAATCATTCAGGGAATATAGATAGGAAATAGATTAATTAAGAGAAATCATACCTAGCTCCATGCAAAATTGCTTGAAGGGTTCGCGATTAAGAGCCTTTGTGAATATAACCGCACGTTGGCCAGTTGTTCTTCAGAATTCCATGGTCACCAAACCCTTTTCAACACGGCCACGACGAAAGTGATGACGAATCTCAATGTGTTTGGTTCGTGAGTGTTGAACTAGATTCTTCGAGATATTGATGGCACTTGTATTGTCACAAAGTATGGGAACACCATCAGACTTCAATCCATAGTCATGAAGTTGTTGCTTGAGCCAAAAGAGTTGGGTACAACATGCAACAACGACAATGTACTAAACCTCCGTAGTAGAGAGAATAACGGAATTCTGTTTCTTAGACCCCCAAGATACAAGACATGGTCCAAGAAACTGAGCCATTCCTGATGTGCTTTTACGATCTACCTTATTCCCTTCAAAGTTAACATCTGAGTAGCCGAGTAGCCCAAAGTCGCAAGACGTTAGATACCATAAGCACATGTTATCAGAACCCTTAAGATACCTAAGTATCCTTTTCACATCTTTAAGATGAGAATCTCTTGGATCTGACTAAAATCGAGCACATAGGCACACACTAAACATGATGTTTTGTCTACTTGCCGTGAGGTAAAGTATGAAACCTATAATACCTCGATACAGTGTTTGATCAACTTACTTCTCGTTTTCATCTTTTCTTAGTGAAGTAGTGGGAGAGATAGATTTGTCAAAGGAGTTTGAGCTATATATCCAAATCAAATTTCTTAACACACTCCCTAAGATAATCCTGTTGATGCACCCTTGTGCCATCGTTTCCTTGAACAACTTGAAGTCCTAAGAAGAACTTGAGCTTACCAACCATTCTCATATCAAATTCACTAGCCATGAGGTTGGCGAACTTCTTCACCAACTTGTCATCTGTCAACCTAAAGATGATGTCGTCGACGTATACATGGACAACCAGAGTGTGCTTTCCTTCCTTGAGAAGAAATAGAGTCTTATCAACTTGTCCTCGAGCATACCCATGTTGAAGCAAGAACTGAGACAATCCATCATACCAAGCTCTTGGAGCCTGTTTCATCCCATATAGTGCTTTATCGATTTGAAGACATAGTCCGGGTGTGCAACGTCTTCGAAACCAAGTGTTTGCTCAACAAAAACTTCTTCTTTGAGAATGCCATTCAGAAAGACAGTCTTTATGTCCATTTGTTGAAGATCGATTAAATCTATGATGAGCCGAATAAGCAATTAAGAGACGAATTTCCTCAAGACGACAACTTAATTACCACTATAAATTCAAATCTTAACAACAATATTCTTTGCTTTCTCTAGTGACCATTTGGGGACATCGGAACTCAAAAATTTTCAATCCTACAAGAATTAATCCAAATCTTATCCCTTGCGATTTGGTAATGAATCAACACATACAATGGACTTCTGCCGACTCTATTATAAATAACCATCCAAAAGTTCTTCGGAAACGAAAAAATCATAGAGTTTAGACTAATCCTCCAACGGGTTGGTTAAAACTTAATTTTGATGCCTCTAAGCAGTCCAATTCCACTACATATGCTAGTTTTTCGTGACCATAAAATACCAATCTTCACTGCGACTGTAAACAGTTGCGGCCTATGTCAATTTTAAAAGCCGAAGCTTGAGGGAGTAAAGCATGTTGCTATGATGAATATATCAAAACTAATTATTGAAGGTGATAACCTTGTGGTTATTAATTTTTTAAATAGAATTAGGAAAATACTGTGGGAAATTGAGTCAATCTTGATAAATATTCGTTTTATTATTTCACATATTCCTCATGTGGTTTTTTTTCCATTGTTTCAGAGGGTGCAATTCGACGATGGATTTCTTGGCTAGAAGACACTGTAATTTGTCCATTCTTAGGTGTGCAAAAGATTATTTTTGTTCGGGTTTTGTTTATTACCCTTTCTATATTCTTGAGCTTATATTGTTGTTTAATCACTTTTCCGTTTTTTTAGATTCTTTTTAAGATAAGTCGTTGTGATAATTTAAATTGGTCTATTTATGTGATCTTGTATTGAGTTACTAGCTCATTAATTTAAAAAAAAAAACAAATATTACGGTAACTTACAATTACAATATTTAGCAGGTGTCAAGTGGCTTTACAATTATTTTTTCTCCGAGAACCCCACTTGTAAAAGGCTATTGCGAGAATCCTGTGAATACATCGCGTATATACTTTGTTCAGTACCGGAAAAAGGAAAAATAAGACGTGCCCGAAATGTTTCTTTATTAATGATGGATAATTGTTGACTGGCTTCTTCATCCACCAAGCAACCCAGAAACCTCCATGCGATTGCGCTCTCTCACGCTCAATGCTCATCAATCATCACCACCTTCCTCCCTGTTTCATTACAAAATTATATATTAAATTTTCATAATAAAATAATAAAAAAACATAAAGTACACAAACTTTTGTGTGCCAAGTCTTTTTCTTCTCCGTTAAATCATACGAGTATTTATTATCCCCAAACAATCGATTCTGAATTTTCTGATAGGATAGGCACAAAGTGTTTCTTCTCCTACACGCAGAGATCCTTGCAAGCCAACCGAAAATCGTCGCAAGTTTGAATATTCAACTTTGGTCGGATTTACGAGTTCGCATTGATATTGTAAACGTCTTATTCTTCTTCTTCAGCCGCCTTAGGGGATTTCGGCCTTCATTCATAGATTTCGGCTTTCTTCAAATCAACGCTCAAGTATATATCTACTATAAATACTACCTTATTCATATGTTCTTTATTCAGAGTTTTTTTTTTATAGCAAAATCTTCGATTTGGTTTCTTGATTCTGTTGACCAAAGTTTTTGCTTTGCTTTGGAAAATCTTCGCAGCCTATCTGAATCTGAGAAGATATTGCCTGCCTCGTGTAGTCGTGTGTCGATTTAGGTTTTGAATTTGGATTCGGTGATTTACCGCTTGCAAGGAATACGATCTGCTGCGCAGATATTTAATTCTCTAAGGTCTGCAAATAAAAATGGGTGGAACCAGTTCCAAAGAGTCGAATTATAGACAATCTTCATCCTTTCGTTCCAATCCTCCTCCATATGGTGAACAAGGTTACTCTCAACCGACTCATGTAAATTCACAGTATGCTCAGCCTTATTACGCACCAGAGGGTCAGTATAATGTTCCACCGCCACAGCCTACACAAAGCTATGGAAGTAACTCTAATAACCCTAACAAGAAGCTTGATAGAAGATATTCCAGGATTGCTGATGATTATACGTCTCTAGACCAGGTGAAACTGGATTTTCTTGTGCTATTAGTTCAAGAATCATGCTTGTGAAGTCAATATGTAGTTGGAGTTCCTTGTTATATTATACAATTCATGTTTGTCTGCAGTGGGTGGCCTTTTTCTTGAGGAATCTATTTCTCTGACATATGAAAGTTATATTTCACATGCTGAATTTTATTCGATGTGACAAATCTACTTGACCTTAAAACTCTCACTGATTGTATCAACTATCTGACATATATTGCTTTTGTTTGATTGTTTCTAGATAGCCCTGGTTTATATTTTTCTACAATGTCTTGTGCAATGTGGAGAGCAATTGGAATGATAATAATGTCTAATTTTCTGTACAATTAAGCAATTCATTAATCATACTATACAAATTGTAACTCCAAAAACATCACACCTGAAAAAAAAAAAAAGTGAATCGCAATGGTACATTATTGGTGATATGGTTGGTGGCCACTGGCTGGACCTGGAGGTGGCACCTTGCATTGGGCCATCTGCAGCAAACTGTGTGCAGACTGGCCTATTCTTTGCTTTGAGGAGAAATGTTATGGTGATTGATGATATTTTAGCACAATGATCACGTTGGCTGCTAATCTGCTATGTCCTTCTAGAACTTTGAGTTAGATGCCCAACACACTGACACGTTGTAAAGCTTGAGTTCAAGGAAAAGAGGGATATGATTTACTTTGATTTTCTTGTGAAGTGGTCACATCACATGTACAAGAACCAGAGGGAACTGGAGGAAATCAAGATTAAATGCTTCAGCAAGGTCACCCTTCACAATGGAATTGATCAGTGACATATTATCAATTGAAAGGAAACCTGCAACCTCTTCAGAAATATGAGGATTCACTTTACCAGTTAGAGAAAAATTGCAATCACTATTATAATATGTCTCATTTTAGGCTGCTTATTTGGGAAGTACTTTCAAGTCAAGCATATTAAGCAATATTTTCCATCTGGTTAATTCTGAGCTACATAGTATTTACAGCTTGTTTCTTGAACTGAGTAAAGCATGCTAGTGAAATTGTTTGATTAATGCAAATGTATTATTTTGTAACTGTGAAAACCCTGTGCAAATTTTACTTTGATATTTAGAAGCTTGATATGTATGTAGTACTAAAGAAAACTGATGCATCCTTTAGGTGACTGGAGCTCTTGCACGTGCTGGTCTGGAGTCTTCTAACCTCATCATTGGGATTGATTTTACAAAGAGCAATGAGTGGACAGGTGGGTGACTATATCTTTTTATTATTTTTGAAGTGAAACAAAATCATATCTTAACTTGTAAATTTGCTAATAGGTGCCAGGTCATTTAATAGAAAAAGCTTGCATCACATTGGCGAAGCTCTCAATCCTTATGAGCAAGCAATATCTATTGTAGGGAAGACATTAGCAGCTTTTGATGAGGATAATTTGATCCCTTGTTTTGGATTTGGAGATGGTACGCCAATCTTACATTTTTCTTTATTGACATGCTTTAATTTATTGGGCAAAAACTGATTGTCTTAATTCTTCTGTTAGCATCCACTCATGATCAGGATGTCTTCAGTTTCAGCCCTGATGACCGCCCTTGTAATGGCTTTGAGGAAGTATTGGCTCGTTACAGGGCAATCGCCCCTCATTTACGGCTTGCAGGTTTGTAACTCTAGTAGAGTTGCTTCATGTTACCGTGTATCTTGCTATTTTAATAGCACTAAAATTAATGTTTAGCATCATCTTGTAACAGGGCCTACATCATTTGCCCCAATAGTTGAGATGGCTATGACTATTGTCGAGCAGAGTGGTGGTCAGTACCATGTCCTTTTGATTATTGCTGATGGACAGGTAGCTTCTTTTTTTAATCACGGTAGTTACTTTGGTGTTTTTTCTATAAAAAGTCCTTGCAACTAGCCATATCTCATCACAATTCATAACTAAAATAAATGTATGGAGTGAGTTACAGAGCTGTAGTCTGTAAAAAAAAAGCACATTGTTTGTGATAACACCACTTTTTCCAGATCTTACAAATGTTTAATATATGTTCTCATTCTGGATAGTGATGATCTCTGGATAAAGTACGTTTATCTTAGGTTAAATACAATAGGAACAATTGTTCTTAGATGCCATGTAAATGGATCCTCTCGTACTGGATGGTAATTATCTAAAGTAAACATAGTTTAAATTGTCTTGAGGTTGGTTTTAAGAAGACTACTTGGTCACAGGTCACCAGAAGTGTTGATACCCAGACTGGGCAGCTAAGCCCTCAGGAACAGCGGACTGTTGATGCGATTGTGGAGGCAAGGTAAATTGTTGGCAGTTTTTTGCTAAATTTGTGGTGCAACTTGGTATAAAAGTCTAACTTGATCACTTTGTATCAGCAAATATCCTCTTTCAATTATATTAGTTGGGGTTGGTGATGGACCCTGGGACATGATGAAGGAGTTTGATGATAACATTCCTGCTCGAGAGTTTGATAATTTTCAGGTAAGATATCATCATGTTGTAATGTGAATGCCTTCATTTAACCTTTTTGCCACCTTTTGATTGCCATTTTTATTGAGAAACTTCGTGTTTTTTTTGTCTATTTAGTTCGTGAATTTCACCGAAATTATGTCGAAGAACGTCAATCCAACACGGAAAGAGACAGAGTTTGCTCTCAAAGCATTGATGGAAATTCCATCCCAGTACAAAGCAACATTAGAGCTTAATTTATTGGGGTAAATATGAGTTGAAAAATTGTTTGTTATATAAATAAATTGTGTAAGCTGATTTAAGTTTTACCTGAGACTTAATTTTTAATATTCTAATTGAGTGCAGTAGGCGTAGAGGAAGTTCCATACAAAGGGTGGCTCTTCCCCCACCAATGTTTAACACACCATCTTTCAAAGGCGCACGTCCTCCAAGCTTTTCACATGCTCCAAGCTTTCAGCAGAGCCCAACCCCTTATTATCGTGATCCTATTCCTGAACCTGTTACAGCTCCCCCTGCTCCAAGTTCCTCGACTTATGAACATCAGGTAATTTATCTCCCTTTGAAACCATGCATTGTTTACTTCAAAAGCTCTCCTTGTTTTAGCCTTGTTGACTTGAAAAATCATTTTACTGTGCTGAATTCACTTGTAGACTACATAAGTATGCATTGATCTGTTAGCTTGACAAGAGATTTACACCAATTTTGAGCTTTAGTTTGGTGATAAATTTGATTACTCTATACTGCAAGCATTTTATCCACAGACACTTGCCTTTTATGAAATAGGACCAGAAGAAAATCCTTGTAAATTTCTACTTTAATGATAAGAAGTACATTTTGCTCCTTCTATGAAGTGCTGTAAATGAACATATTTACTGCACGATTATGGATGAATGGCAAGTAGGACTTGAACTGCATTTGGTTCATCTTTTTCTGTAGAAAAGGGAAATTAAAGAAAATTTAGATGATTAAGTTGTGGCTTATGTGGCTCTTTTATTTAGAGTTAAGAGAGCAAATTGTAGTGAGAAGAGACAAAACCTTTTCTTTTTCACAACACTAGAGGAGTAATCATTGATTAGTAACTAGTTTTACCCGTCGTACCATGTACGACTACGATTCGATATTTTATAGATATTATAAATAGAATATTAATAAATAAATAAAAATATAATATAAACTTCAATATAAGTAATTTATTGCTCATAGAATGTATAATTTTTTAATCAAATATTTTATTATTATATATCTATAAATAAATTTGTCAAAAGATATATGCTAAAAAATTTATATTTATTTTGAAATATTTTAAATATTTTTATCTTTAATTTTAAATACTTAAATAAATTTTAAAATATTTAGAAATAAAAATTAATTTTTAAATAAATATTAAATATTATACATAGAATGTAATTTTAAATAAATATTTGTTTGATGTCAGAGATAAATTTAAATAGTTAAAAAAAATTTAATAGAAAGAAGTTATAATAATAGAAATAAAAATTAATTTTTAAATATGAGGTGGGGGCCAGAATCGTTCTGGTGGCTTGAAAAGATACCGCTTTAATATATAGTTATAGATAATAGTCTTATCGCTGCGGGTAGTGCTAATACTCCTTGTACTAGGAGCATGCCACAGCAACCAAAGTGAATGTGGACCAATCTGTTTTGATATAAAAATTGCAATAAATTTTATTGAAAGGTAATCTCAAATGCAGTCATACTGACATTGCTGTTTCTGCTTAATCTTATAAACAGTTATGCCCCATTTGCCTTTCGAACAACAAAGACATGGCTTTTGGTTGTGGACACCAGGTAAATCCAATGAATGAATTTTCTTAAATCAATTCTTTTCTTTCAATCTAGCTTGTTACGGGTTTGACCATACAAACTCATTTTTTATGATCTCTTCTTTGGCAGACTTGTTGCGAATGTGGGCAAGACCTTGAGATATGCCCAATTTGTCGGCGACAGATTCAGACCCGGATAAGGCTCTTCTAACCATCTTAATCCTCCTTGAGATTTCACCCGTGCTCTCCTCTCTATCACAATTCTTTAGTTTTCAGATTTGCTTTATGCTTTTTTTTTTGTTCAAACATTTGTTAATTCGTTTGAAAAATTCCCAAACTTGTACATCTTATATTTGTTATGTACATATCTGTGCTCTGCTTAAAATCTGAACCCGTGTGAGATAGATTTCAATTCTTCCTTTCTGGAGGCTTCTCTAAAGTTTATTTGATTGTGGTCTCTTGATATTGCGTGATTGAAGATTGAAATTTGATGTAAATATATGTTTTGAGCTTTGTCCGCATCTTCTTTATGCCGAGCTTACAAATGTACTGTGCCTACCAGTATAAGGGGACATTAGCATACACTGAGTGCCCGGTTTCTGGAACGCTGAACTACTCAATTATGTATTATAAGGAGTACAAAATCCGACTGATTGCAAGATTAGATTTCGGAGTATTTTTGTGTCACAGTGATGGTATGCTTTTGAAATCTAAAAATAAAAGGGTACATAGCAGAAAATAGTCCCAAAGCAGAGGCGATTATTGTAATTAGTAGAAAGCATTTTATTGTATGGCTTTACTTCTCCATGGGTAATGATCTTATCTACACTCAATTCATCCTTACCTACTCCCCTTGGTAGCTAGTGGACCGTGACTAGTTCACGTTTCTTCGTGTAATTTGTAGGCAATTGAAGTTGTTTCTAGGCATTTTTGCTAATTACGGTATTTTCTTAAGAAAAAAAAAGTTGTATATATCGATGATTTTTCACCTACCCGTGAAATCAAATATATACAATTGTGATTGTAGCAGTATTTTTGAACTACAATTCCTCTGATATAGATTGAACAGACCATGCTAGTTGACTAGAACTTGATCGTACAATAGAGTCAATTAGGAGTCCTAATGAAAAGAAAGTTTGGTAGCTTTCTCCTTTCATGCAGTGGCAAATTTGGATTATCATGACACTTTATTCGTGTTAGATTTGTTATATATGGCTCAATTGCATTGTCATCGTCAACGAAAGTAATGGCCTCACTCGCTCCTTTTCGACTACAATCCACATATGGCCATTTGAGTATTCAAATTGGTCAATAAGTAGGTAGCTTGTAACTTGCATTGTACCTTTTATCATTTATTTAAATTTCCAAATCTTAAATAATGTATCTTATTATATTCTTATGGCTCTTGTTTAGCGGTTTAAAAACTTCTTATTTCAAGTTTTTTTGACGAGGGACCCGCCTTTGATGGTAAATCTCGGTTCGTAAACTAGTCGGCAAAGCACACAAACTAGGTAAATTGGTTTACACCGACCGGCTCGACCTAGTAGTAAGAAGAATGGTGAGACTTGGTTTTTCACCCAAGTGGAGGGGCAGAGGCAATTATCGAACATAGAACTTCCCAACATCCCTCCATGCCTCTTACCACTAGGCCACCCATGTGGGACTGTGTCAACCTCTTTACCTCGAATAGGAAGCCACAAAAAACTAACATACTCCACAATGATTTATGGTTGTTTAGAAAATACTAGTATTAATTCTAGAGTAGTATCACAATTGCCATCGATGTAGGCTACTCAATAAGCGTACCCAGTGGCAGTGGCAACCAACTCCAACCCCACCCTCATTTGATACATTAAATGCACAACCACCAACAGTCTCATCTGTCTATGCAAATAATCGTCTCTCCCAAACCCGGGTACCAAATTGTATCCAGGCCCGTCTCTTGGGCGGTTCATGTGGTTCATTGGAACAGGGCCTCCAAACACAGAGGGCCTCAATATATAGTAAAAGTGTATGGGAAGCTTAGAAAATTACTTTGTCCCAGTGGTATGCAGACTTTGGCCTTTTTCTATGTTCCTGTTAGTGCATGGTTCGATCCCTGCAAGTTGACCTTTCTCATTTTTTTTCAATTTCTCTAAGAATGATGGGTCCACTTTCTAATTGTTTGAAAAAAAAAATACCCCCTTATTTTAACTCTTTGAATTAATAGTTAACTACTCTAAGATTTAATTAAGGTCCAACCATAAAACTTGATCAATTGAATATTAATTTGTTGACAAATTAGCTATATTACTGAATAAATTAATACGTGAAATTATAATTTACTCCAATAATATCAACTTTGTTTATTATTAAAATTAAATATTAAATTGAGAATAGGGACTCCAAAATCATTGAGACGGCCCTGATTGTATCCCATATCTTAAAGTATTACAGTAGTATTTTATGTTAATTATAATGTACTCCCTCCGTTTCAAAATAGTTGATCTTAGACAAAACTTCACACATATTAAGGAAAATCTTTTTTTCCCAAATTGCCCCTATAAGTACTCTTTATTTTTTTTCAATTATCAATGTAAATTTTGGGATATGTGTAAAGTGGGTATATATAAGGGTATAAATGAAAAAAAAAATTACATGAACAACTATTTTGAAACAAAAAAAAATGTCTTTAAGAACAACTATTTTGAAACGGAGGGAGTATTTTTTATTATAAAGTATAGCATTAGTACCCCGTGTTATAAAACACCTGCTTGGGAAAAAGAACTTTGACAGCTAACTTCCCCATCCAAGACTTTAATGCTCTACTACATGGAAATTGATTGATCATCTGAAATATACAGCAAACAGATCACTACCCTCCTTTTATTTTCTTCCCCAAATCTCATTTTCTTCTCTCCCACACAAAATCCTCACAAAATGCCCAGAAGCTCAAGACTCTCATACCAGAAGCTGAAGAAAGACCCCAGCCTCTATGAAGATGAAGAAGAAAAGCAAAAGCATAAACAACTAAGTTTGAGCCAATTCCAGCCACAAGAAAGGCCAAGAAGCCGCAGAATCAGGCTGAAGAAGAGGTGGAGATTCAGAGTTCCAAGGCTGAGAAGATTCTTCAAGAGAGTCAAGAAGGGGAATCTTGTTTGGGCCTCTTGGGCCAAGATTGTCAAGAGATTGAAGGAAAGCCAGGCCCATTTTGGTGACCTCTTTGCTGGAAACTACCTCTTCTTGCAGGTCACTCCTGAAGCCTTGAAGATCAAATCAAAACCTCAACCTGTTCATCTTCCTTACTTGCCTTCTGCAAGGGTATGATGGTCATTTCCACTTATTTTTAGTTCCCCTTTTTGTGAATCTATCTTGTACTATATAACGCATGAATAATGCTTCTTCTTGTGTTGGTTAATTGTGCAATAATGTGTTAGTTACTGGCTTACTGCTGTTGCACAGCTTGAGTGAGTCACTACATATGAAGCTCTTGATGTGCCATCAGTTTTTAATAGAGGGGCAAAGTTCTACCCAAGTTATTCTTTTTTTGTTTTTTTTGCATATTAGTTTGCAGGTAGAGTGTTGTTCCTTCAGAAAATTAGCAAAGATGAGATGGAATTAGATCGAATTTTGAGACTTTATTTAATTATATCGGCAGGCACTATGGCAAACTGGTTTATTAGGTTCTTTTATTTTTTATTTTTAATTTTTTGGTGAGGTGAACCGAACCGAAGACTCTGGATAGTGGATACTACACATAAAGGCTTGATTAGATTTTTTTTTTGGTCTGATAAAGGCTTGATTAGATGCCTTTAGAGCATGCCTAACAGATTGCACATTTTATTGGGAATTGAATTTTAAGAGAATTTTAGTGCTTGTTTGGTTAACACTTTAAATCACATGAATTAGAAAATCATGGGAAGTAAGACTAAATAAATGTGTTTGGTTGAAAAATTATGGCAAAAAATCACATGATTTTAAAATACTGGGAATTTGAACTTTCTGTGTTTTGTAGGAAGTTGACTTACTTAGTCCCCCCTTGGTAAGTTCCAATTCCCCCATTTTCATGTAAAATCATAAATTTTTTTATTTTAAATTCTAAAGCTTATAATTCAACCAAACAGATTTTCTCAAATCCATGGAATTTCAAATCATAAGAATTTAATTCTTGGGAAATAACTTCCTAGGAATTGCACTTCCTACATTCGATTAGGCTATTTTGAACCTAATAGTGCAAATCGTCTGTCTCACAATACTGCCCCACTAACATGTCTCATTTATCTCATTGGACCACGTGGACAATTCTACAAATTTTATTTTTATTTGCAAACGAATTTCAAAATCAGCAATGCTTGAATTAATTGTCATCTTTTCCAGAACCAACCCAATTTCCTCTAATCCTCTCACACTATAAAGAATGAGGCGGAACCTAACCCCCAAAATCAAATGGGTGAGAAAGAGCCGGAGAAGAAGGAAGTTGAGAAGAAGAGCGACGTTAGCGGCGCCACATCTGTAAATCAACCCCATTTAAACTCCATCAAGCTTTTGAATTCAAAAATTGGAACACTCTTGGACCAGATTTGACAAAACTAAGTTAGATCTGAATCGACCACTCCTTATTTACTCAAAGCCCTCTCATTCCTGAATGAATCGCCGACAAGAAGCAACTCGAGCCGCCATCGTCGACTTTATTTACGATGCTCGTTGTTGCTGCCACTATACACGTTTGGAGACACCTCCGCCTTCATTGGCTTCGCCTCGATATCCCGAGTCCATAGACGTCGACATGGAGTCTTGTCATTGCCGAAATCTGCCGCCACCATTGTTGGACGAGATAGATTGAAGGAAGAATTAACGAAGGAGAGAGAGATAAAGTCACATAGGAAAGAGATTAGCAAGCAGGTTACTTTCTACTGTAAAAAAAAATTGTCACGTGGTCCAATAAAATGGAAGGGACATTATAATGGGACAAGACTGTGGGACAGACGATTTCCACCGTAGATTTACCATACCATTCCCTTTAATAGAGAAAGAGGAAGAAAAGTGGAGAGTTGCCTTTAAATTTAAAGAATTCTCCAAAAGCATTTAAAAAATACATTAATTGTATATAATAAAACATCTCTTCTTGCTATTGGTCAAATTATATTTTTCAAAGTATTTTATATATGTATAAAATAATAATATTAAAATTCGGATTCTTCAAAATAGAGAACTTTTTGTAGTTAGAGTGGATTTTTTTTAAGGAATGTGTGTCTTTATTCCCCATTTTGAAAAACGTTATAGGAAAATTGTTGGGATGCTCGTAGATGTTTATAGGTTCTTTTACAAAGCAATAAGGTTGAATTTGTCTTATTAAATACTACACAATAATAAATTGTTAACCTAGAAACTGTGGTAAGATTAATTTACCTTTGAGCTTTCTAAGGTGAGTTATTGAGTTTCGCTAGTGGACTTTTAAGAGTTTGAACTAAACCAATCATAGAACACGGAAGATTCTCAATTCAAACGTTTTTTTGGTGAAAACTCAAATTCATAATAGTTCAAGAGCATTGAATAATGAATTCATGACAGAAAAAGCATTTAAGATTCTCAAGGGGCTTTTAACTTAGTTGGTGATTAAGAATAGCATCCCAAATTTCATGGTTATAAATTCGAAAAGTTTCTTTGTTATAACGACCTAATGTTTATTATGGTCAATAAAATAAAATAAAATGTTTATAACACATGTACAGTACATTCATGTATCCAAATTCTCGAATGCTAGTTTGAGGTTCTCTAACCTCTCTCCAAAATTCAATGTTTGCGGAAGCCATTTTTTGGGCTCAGAAAGCCAATTCCTTATTGGTTGAGAAAGTCATTTTTTTTTTGTGATTGAGAAATCTACTATATATATATAATCAATAAGCTTTGGAGTCTTCTCATTATGTCACCTAGGATTTCGCCATATGTCGATCCTATATTAAGCCACCTCAGATTTTTACACGTGTCATTTTCTTATAATTTAGATGTCTTAATAAATATTCCATGTCATAGTCCACATGTCAAAAATTTTCAATGTCACTCATATGTTATGTACACATCATATTACCCACATAATCTACAAATCTCAATCAATTTTTTAATTTTTTTTTATATTGGATTACAATATTTTTTTGGAAATTTAGTTACATATTTCGAGAAATTTACATGTAAAAATATATTTTTACCATATCTTTATGATACTAACAACTCTTCAATATAATCTACCAAAAAAACTCCTATAAATATGTACCGAGATCTTTTCCTATAATATTTTTAAACTACAATATTAATAATAGATTGTTAATGATCCATATATATGATATGATCATATATGTAAGTACATAACGAATATATTGAACATCAAAATTAACATTAAACCTATTTTCTAGAAAAATAAAAACTTATATTTAAAAATTAATTTCCATGAAATTGACATAAAAATATTTTTTATGTATTTTATAGGATAAGATTTTAACATATCTTCATGATCCTAACAACTATCCAATATAATCTAAAAAAACTCGCATAAATTTAGGATAAGATCTTATCCTATAATATTTTTAAATTAAAAAATTAATAATAAATTATTATTGATCCATATGACCATATGTACATAGCGAATAAATTGAACAGAAAATTTAACAATTAACATATTTTCTACAAAAAAGAATTAGAATAGATATGTCTAGGGATAATATTAACATATTTTCGACAACTTTATCATTGTTTTGACTTTTCCAATATGAGTTACGGTATTAAAAAAATGAATCATAATAAATATATAGAAAAAATGAGTTACGGTTTTACAATCTATGTACAAATCAAGACAATTTTTTTTTTGTTAATCTATATTTTTTCCCATTATGATATTTAGATAGGATCGAATCTTTTTGTTGTCAAATCTTTAAATTTCAATTATGATATATCTTTGAATTTTCAAATTGATTTTTTTTTTGATAATTTACATACAAATATAGCCAGTTACAATTGTAATTTTCAATCATAGTTTTCGGGTAATGTTTTTTTGATAATATATGTACATGTCAAGTCAATTTTATTTGCTAATCCATATTAAATGTCCCATTATTTTCATTTTTGCTATCAAATCTTTAATTTAGAATTATGCTTTTTTTACAGTTTATATAAATCACCAATTCACAATTTTTATTTATATTATATTTTTATTTATAAATATCTTTTTATAGTATATATAAAAAATATCGAGTCATAGTCGTGCAGGGCACGACGGGGACAACTAGTTTGCCTCTAACTGAGAAAATCTTTAGAGGCCAATCTTGATCCCTTCTTTGAGCGAGAAATTTCGACCATTCTTTTGAAATATATATTTCCTTTTCTAGTTCTCATATCAAAGATATTGAGCAAAGAGCAAATTCACAGTTACGATGCTAATCAATTGAAAATTGAATGGATAGTTACAACAAGAACGACCCTCACATTGCTTGATAAACATGTGCTTGTAATTGTAATAGATAATGCTAGAATATAGAATTCCCCTTAGGGTTGCCTTATGCATTCATTGATATATATATATATATAGAGAGAGAGAGAGAGAGAGTACACTTTACAATGACTTGCTTAACAATTTAGGTCAACTATACAATATAATACAATATATATGCTAACACACCCCCGCAGTCGAAACGGGAGAGGAGCTAACAATGAGACTGTCTCTAAAGTCAAGAAAAAGCGAACGTGGCAAACCCTTTGTAAAAATATCGGCATACTGGAATGACGACGGTACATGGAGAACTCGAACATGGCCAAGGGCAACCTTCTCTCGAACATGGCCAAGGGCAACCTTCTCTCGGACAACATGGTATCAGAGCAGGTTTGGAAAAGATTATTTGCCAAGTATGTAGCAAAAACATTATCCCTGTAAACAAGCGTGGCTTTAGAAAGAGGACAATGTAACTCGAGTAGAAGATTACGCAACCATGAGCATTCGGCGAGGTTCCAACCCAAAACCATATGGCAATGGGTGGAGTAGCTCATTTGGTTATATAATAGGCTTTGTACTTCCCAATTTCAGATGTGGGACAATTCTCAACACGCCCTCTTTTTCTTATTTTTGACGGAATTAGCATCCCATTCTCTTTTAGCTATATATCCGTTTTTTTACCAGGAAAACCGAACCCGAACCAAACCTGCTCTGATACCATGTTAGTATATCCCGGGGACCGAAGAAGTGGGTGATGTGTTGGTGGGTTTCCACTTAGCATGTAAAGTCGGGATCCACCATTTTTACCCAAAAGCTTAAGCCATTGGGTTGGGTTTCCTCCTTGTTTATATGCTACTGGTTGCTAGTAGTTTTGGCTATTGATTCTCGAGTTCACGTTTTCATCATCTTTGGTAAAATCAAGTCCGCCACGAAGACAGCACACCAATGTGGATCAAGGAGGGCTGTTTTGTGGGAAACTGGTAAGGGAGAGATGAGTGATGTGGGTTTAACGACAATGAAGATCAAAAAGGGCCCTTGGTTTTACAATACCAACTTTACCACGGGTTGTCATGTGGTGTGTATTTTGTGGGAGAGGCTGGAGTGGAGGGATCTAATAAAGGGGGTGAAAAGTGGGTTGGATGGGGTGGTGAAAATCGGCGACTGGCCAGGGGGAGCGCGAGTGCGCTCCTAGATCCCCAGCCGCGCCGAGCCGTTAGAAAGTTGGCTTTGAGGAGCACGGTTAGGTGTAAGGGGAGCGCGACCGCGCTCTGAGCTTCCTAGCCACGCTGAGCCGTCAATAACTGTATTCTGTGGAGCACGGGTATGTATCGAACGAGACATCACTGATGCATCCGACGAGGGTTGAGATGGAAATAAAAAGAGAGGTGAAAGGGACTCGAAAGTGTTTTGAGGAGTTGACAAGGGCGGATTAGCAAACGGAAATTGTTGCTCATTGAAGGTGACATGCCAAGAAAGAATGATTTTGTGAGAGGCAATGTCAAAACAAATATAACCTCGATGGTTTTTGGGATAACCTAAAAAGGCACATGGAGAAGTTTGAGGTTGGAGTTTGTGTGACACTTGAGACGCCAAGTTAGGGTAACATAAGCATCCGAAAATGCGAAGATGATCATATGTCGGTATGCAGTTATACAAAAGACTAGTGGGGGACCGATTTCCAAGTATAGGAGATGACAAGATGTTTAGTAAGTAAGCTGTTAAGGCCAGAAATGGGCCGGGATAGACACATGAAAAAGCAAGGTACAGACCATATTGATTATAGTGCGGATACTACGTTCAACTTTACCATTTTGGGAAGAAGCGTAACGACAAGAAAAGCGGAAAGCAATGCCATAGCGTTGAAAGAAATTGTGAAACTCATGATTATCGAATTCTTTTCCCATATCACATTGAAACGATTTTATGTGGAAATTGAATTGAGTTCGAACGAATTGATGGAATTGAATGAAGAGCTCGAATACTTGTGATTTGTATTTGATAGGAAAAACCCAAAGAAAAATGTGAATATTCATCAAGAAACACAAGATAATATTTATGCCCAGCTAAACTAGCAATAGGAAAGGTCAATAGATCGCTATGAATAATATTAAAAGGTGCAACAGACATAGTTTTAGAAGGGAGAAACGATACTTTTGTATGCTTTCCTAATTGACAGGCTTGACAATTAACATAGTCATACAATTTATTGCAATGAGATAAGACAGACTTTCTAAGTAAAGAGAACACTGGGGCGCCGGGATGACCACATCGAGCATGCCAAACCGGGGTAGACACAGTAGACAACACAGAATGACGAGATAACTGAGGTTGGGCCGGAGACTAGGGCGTGACAGGATAGAGCTCGCTGGAGCTAGTGCATCTCATTCGACGTATTCCCGTTTAAAGATCCTTCACATAAAAACCAAAGGGATCAAACTCGACAGAGACATTGTTATCAGAAGTGAATTTTCGAAGGAAATAAGGTTTTTGATTAAGTGTGGGGCGACAAGGACATTTTGAACGTAAAGAGGTTTATTGTTTGTGGGGATTTTGGTTGAACCGAGACCCACATTTGGAATGTGCTTGCCATTTCCGACGATAATAGAATGAGAATTGCTCTTAGAAGTAAAGGAAGAAAGGTTACCTTGATTGTGAGTCATTTTGGTCGATGCGCCTGTATCATATACCAATTGTTATCCAGCGGGTAAAGCGTCATAGTTTTGAAAGCTTGATTAAACTCCGTTGTTGGTTGAAATCCATACGTTGGATCCGAGTACACATTATGGGCTTGTTGCATTTGCGGGCGAGGTGCCGGGCTTAAGATTCCTTGCATGGGAACAGAAGGGTACGAGCAAGGTGGCTGGCTCCACATATTTGCGGACCAGTTGGGCTGTTGAGGCTGTTGTTGCATACCCGTCACTTGGAGCCATCCATATGGTGTACGCTGATAATGAACAATGTTGCCATTCCCGTGGACGCGGCCACGCCCACGTTTGGAATTTACCCTGCTGGTGTTTTCCGAATGTTGAGCCGGTGGGTTTGATTGATCAGCAGGCAGGGGAGAAGCAGCAGTGGACACAGTAAGAGCCTTGGCATCAGTAGTCATAACATTCCTTTTCTCTCGACGGGTTTCCTCAAGTAAAATCATGGATCGTGCTTGAGCAAAATCGAGGAAAGGGTCACGTTGTTGAATGAGGCTGGCGACTGTGTCGAACTCGGAGGAGAGTCCCGAGATCAATTGTATGACTATGTGACGTTGAGAGACGGGAAAATCAACGTTTGCCAACTGATTAGTGAGGTCTTGCATATGTTGACAATAAGCAGAAAAAGAGGAAAAACAGTTAAGACGACATCTTGAAAACTCATTATGAAGGTAGACGACTCGAGAAGCCTTGTTATCATGGAATATATCCTTCAGTTTGTTCCAAGCTGAGAGTGCCGTAGCATTGGGCGTGAGAATAGTGAGAAGCAGATTCAGGGAAATAGTAGCGTAGATCCACTGTAAAATAATGGCATCTAACTGATCCCATGGAGAATCATCAACATCAGAAGGGCGAGGAATAGACGGATTGGACACCAAGTTTTTGGGGTCTTGAGAACCCAACGTTTCTTGTTCGACAACGACCGGTGTTTTAGGGTTTGTTCCGTCTCCGAAGACGACGTCAGATTCGTCCGTCATGAGGCTGTTTTTGGAGGGATTAACGAACCGAGGGGATCGGCAATTAGGGTTGGCACAGACAAAGCTTCAAGAGCTCCGTCAGAGGGTTATGGTGGGAGGAATCGCGTGCAAAGAGAGCGGTGGCGATGAGGGCGCAACCAAGAGAGGGCGGTGGCACAGAGTGAGGTCGAGTTAGGGTTAGGATCGTGATACCATGCTAGAATATAGAATTACCCTTAGGGTTTCCATATGCATTCATTGATATATATAGAGTACACTTTATAATGACTTGCTTAACAAGTTAGGTCAACTATATAATATAATATAATATAATATATATGCTAACAGATAAAAAGAAATTCTTTACCAAGAATTCCATGTAGAAAAACAAATTGTATAGGGTTAAAACAAAAACCACATTGCCAAAAGCCCGCAAATCAAGTGCATTACACCACTAACCAAAACTCATGAAATTTGATTGAGGAAACACGACATTAATTATAGCAACCTGAGGTCCAAAATTCCCCTTGATGAAGCCAGTTTCCTTGGCATTACTACGAAAGCATTGCCTATAGCTGCAGTAGATGAGCCCGTACTTATGGATTAACCTGTGAGAGTTACCACACTCAATTGCCATCTAATCAGTTTTTCTTGCAAACTCAAAATTCAATTTTCTTTAGACAATGATCAAAGTACGAATAAGATGAAGAAAGGGAAACAATTACCATGCGCAAGAGCTTTGGAGATATCTTGCGAGGTGTTATAAGCATATTTTGGAGGCCAATAGGCAATTTGATTTATTTATCATTTATACCTGCGGTGTTCTTAGGAAAGAAGCATAAAAAATACGATATGTAAGAATCCAACTAATGTCATAGTCTACTTCTATGTATGTACATCTACATCCTTGAATCCTTGTTGAAAGAAACATAAAATTCGTATATTAGCATGTTTTTTGAGAACATTACATTACACCAACAACAAGATTTTATGAGAATATTACACCGGAATACTCTCAAATTCCATTGAAGTAGGTAAAGTTGGAAGAAAAGGAAAGTTATCAAGAGCATCTTGGAATTCACTTAGGGAGTGTTTGGTATAAATTCGGGTATGAGAATGAGATGAAGCATCGGGTTGAAAATGGGTATGGAGTTAAAAATCCATACCTGAAATCATAAATAATTATCTCAATGTCACATAAGAGAAGACTAATGTTGGTCAGCATAGAGGATTTGAGAAATTAAGCATGGTCGACATGAATTTGTCATGTTTGGTAGAGAAAAAAGGGGAAGGAGTTGGAATGGGTGGGAAACCGGGACAAAAAGGAGAGATATGGAAAACTGATATCAAGGTGGTTTGAGGTATCGATTTAAAATCCAAATTTATCATACTTTGAAAACCGAGATATGGAAAATCAGTACCTCATTTCTCTATCCGATTTGTCACTCATCTAACTATGCCAAGGTGGTTTAATTTTTAAATTTACTTCTTTACCCTTTTTGTTTTTTAGTATTTACAATCCTTAAACATATAATATAATATTATTATTATTGCTATTAATATACAACGATTTACTACTTTCTTTTATGGACAATTTAAATGTTATATAATTTGTTAGAAGGCGAAGCTTTGATTTTGATGGCTCCAAACTGAAGGAAATTGACAACATGGATTCTTCTATTAAGTCGCAAACATGTGAGAAATCGTGAACATGTGAACCAAGCCGGAATAGTAGAGTTGGTAGAATGTGAGCTCAAGACTTTGATAGGTCGTTAACTTACGTAAGAGAGGTGACCAACTTCAAAAATGCGAAATAGGTCACCAATGTGAGTCACGTCCCCGACCTATGCAAGTCCGGTTGTCAACCTCGAGTCTGTGAAATAGGTCACCAATGTGATCCAGGTCACTGACGTGGTCTGGTCATCGATGTGAGCCAGGTACCCGACCTAAGAAGAAGGCGGACTAAAAACGCGTGAGAAGATTGCGTGAGATATCATATCAGTTTGGCTATGGAAAGAATCTTCTCAAAATAAGAAAGGACGTGGATTTTTCTTAATCCCTAATGAGTTTGTTTATTGTAATATTTATTTTATCCTTAGGAAGATTCGTAAGGATTGAATTTATATTATCTTCCTTAATTAAAAATGGAAGTAATATATCTCTAAACCCTAGTGTGCTAGCATAAATATTTCGTGGTTATTAGGTTAGAAACATAAGAGAGATGATATTTCATATTAAAAGAGAAAAAACCATGAGCTTATACTCCATATTTGTGAAAGAGAAAATTTAGACTCGTTCGTGGGATTCGAACGAGTGGTGAGTTTGGAGAGATGTTGGCTTGTTAGACGGGTTGAGGGTTGTGTTTACTCGGTTCACAATAAGTTCTAGAGTGCTTAAGAAGTAGGTCAATATCCAGGGTGTTCTTGTAAACAATCTAAAAGATCAAGAAAGCAAGCTACGACTTTTAATCCTTCCAAGCGAGAACTTGGAAGGGAGTGGTTTTCACACATTGAGTGATTGAGTTCATCGATCAAGTGTTTCCACTATATATTGGTTTGTCAAGTAAGTCTTTTTTGTTAAATTAAATTTTCGTTGCGTATACACTCAAGTTGGTGACTTTGTCTAAGTCGACAACCTTGACCAGGTTGGCGACATTGACTATGTCAACGACCTAAAAGTATTAACGATCCTACAATTGGTATCAAATACTTGAATCTAGATTTGTTTTAGTACTTATTGTTTTGTAGGAAAGATGAGTTCAAAGAGAACTATGATCATCGACTCGTTTTGGAAAGCGCCAATGCTCAAACCAGGAGAATATGATTGGTGGGTTGAGGAAATGGAAACCCACATATGTTCCCTTGATGGAAGACTTTGGAAAGCGATTGAGATTGGTCATGACACCTTTCTCACTACTGATGGGAAGGAGGTGAAGAAGAAGGAGGACTACACGCAATGACGACTTCAAGAAGTTGGAGAAAAATGCTCGTGAAAAGAAGGTTCTCTATCATGCTTTATCTCTTGGAGACTTGAAGAAAGTCGTTCTCTACAAGATGGCCAAAGAAATTTGGGATGCTCTCAAATGACTTCATCAAGGAAATGATGATGTGAAGAAGGACCGCATTATAACACTTGAGAGGGAGTATGAAGGACTGAGTCAAGAGAAAAATGAAGCATTGGGTGATTATCACTCAAGATTTCAAGTTGTGGTTAGCCAACTTGAGTTTCTTGGTGAGAAACTTCCTCAATGAAAGCAAGTTAGCAAACTGATCCAAGGGATCAACTAAAAATGGAATGAAGCTGCTGCTGCGTTGCTAACTAATAGTGAGACCAAGTCACTCACCTTGGAGGATGTCATTGGAAAATTGACCATGGATGGTGGAATCAAGAAAAGGCGAGATGATCGTTTTGAAACTGACATTACCTTGAAAGTGGAAAGAGCGCTTAATCTTACACAAACTGAAGGAGATCAAGTCGATGTTGATGACGATGTTGCACTCATGGCTAGAGAAATGAAGAGGTTGGGGAAGTGCAACACAAGTCCGACATAACCCTCTGAAGATGTTGTGTGCTACCATTTCCAAGGTATGGGACACTTTGCAAGACAATGTTTGAAGAAGAAAGATGAGAAAAGAAAGTGTTCAATGTTCGCAACTTGGGAGAATTCATACGTTGGAGAAGATTCTAAACCGAATGGAGTGTGTCTTGTGAAAAAAGTTGAAGACTCTTCTAGAGAGGTATGTAACACTGAAATCTCCTCTATTTTGTAATCTAGAGAACAATTGTTGACCATTATTGAGAAGTTGGGAACTCAGGTTTGCGAACTCAGTGAAACTTTAGAAGAGAAAAATGATATTATTTCTAATTTAATTGACGATAATATAGTTTGGTCTGATAAAGTCATTGAATTAGAAAAGGTGTCATTTGTTTCTACTTCGTATGTGTGCAACACTTGTACCGGTCTGAAAAGTGAAGTTGAGAACTTAGAAAAGAAAGTCACTAACCTAGAAGGTGAAAAACTCATGTTGAAATTAGGGAATGCTAAGATATCAAGTGACTTTGAAAAACTAAAACTGGATGATGAAATCAAGAAAAAGAAATCGGTTGATGAAAGTGTTGCTAATCAAGTTGTTGATGTCAAGAAAGAGTATCCAAAGAAATTTGTGAAGCAAAGGCCTGTAATTGGGTACACAAGTACACCAAATAATCAAAGTACTAGTAAATGTTTCCTCAAGTCCAAGGGTAAAACCCCCATGTGCAATAACAACGCGAGTTGTCCACATCTGGGGTGGCAACCCGAACAAAGACAAGCAACTCTGGTACTCTGGTCATAAGGTGCACAACGTGGGGAATAACCAAGTCCAGAATCCTAAATCTTCAAAAAATCAATTGTAATGCTCTTACTTGTAAAAAAACCCGTGTATCCCATGCATAGCAAGTATGTTGATCCAAAATCTCATAGAGCGTGTTGGTATTGTGGCAAGGTTGGCCACTACCAAAATGAGTTTAGGAAAAAGGTTCAAGATGATGAAAAAATCTAGGTGGTGGAGTCAGTCAAATCAATATAATACCTATGCTAATGGTCATAATCATGGAAATTCCTATGCCAATAATCAAATCCCTGTGAATTCTTATGCAAATTATGAAACATGCTATCAAAGCTATTCATATGTTGCCAACCCAGAGGAGTTGTTAAACAATTTTGGGTTCGAAGAAACTAACATTTACCTTGAAAATGTGAGTGAGAGGAGGCTTCCCTTGGTTCTTTCTAATTCATGTTTAGCTCGTGTGATGAGTAGTACAGGGAAGGTTATCTCTCTTCAACAAAATGGAGGTGATTTTACCTAAAAAACAAGGGCAAAGTTTCAAAGAAAGTGTTGAAGGGTACAATATGTACAAGACGTGGGTGAAACAAGCTAGAGAAGGTTTTGGCATGAAAAGAAATTGCGAGAAGTGAAAAAAAAGCAAGAGTGATTCTGAATGTTGCCAACCTCAGAAAGTCACAAACTTGTGGAGGATTGCTAATCCTGGAGGATGATTCTAGTATGCTGAAAAAGAGATTGGAGCTGTGAACATTACTGAAGTTCCCAACTCAGAAGATTTGAATGTGAATGATGATGAAGAGAATGGTGATGATGTTGGTGGAAGTACTCAACAACCAAAAGAGTATGTTTCCGAAAATTCTAGTGAAAAAGCTATCGCTGAAGATGAGGTTGCTCAGAAAAGTGGCCAACGTGTAGATATATTCACAAAGGCTTTGAATTGGGAACCCTTCGAGCAATTCCGCATGGAGCTAGGTATGATTTCCCTTAACCAAATCTATTTTCCTATCCATGTTTCCTCGATGATTGGCTAGATTAGATACTCTTTTTATGATTCAGTAGTTTCATGATTTTAAGGTGTTAAGTCTTGAATGATTCAATGTTACCTACTTAAGAACCATGCATATCTTTTTGTCTCTAATTCTTACTTCTTGAGTAATGTTCTAAATGCGTCATGAAACCTCTCTTTGAGCCCAGGAGAATCAAGCCCAATGTTCCTAACCCTCATTACAAACACAAATGACGGTTGATTCTACAACCTACCCAAGCTTGTCATGTTAGGGAGTCTCTATGAGCTTTTTTTTGTATTTCATGATTAAAACGGAGACTTATCTACATGATTGACAAATCCACATTAAATATTTTTCCCCTGGTTCTCTTTGGCACCTCCGGTGCAACACCCCAAAGAACTAGGTGTATTCTCTTGTTGTGGATGTTGGCAACTCGGTGAAAGTTAAGAGTAGTAAAACATGTGAGGATCCCTATCCAAGTGGGGAACCTTGTATTTGTTGGGAACCTAATGTAGGTTGGGAATGTTGACTACATGTGTTTTATTTTGGAATTCTCTGGAAGAAAAATCTGCCACTCAAGTGCGGTGTTAAAAAATTGTGGAATACCATGTGGTTTATGAGGCTGATGGGAAGGTACATTTGTGAGGAATTTGAACCATGACAAAAAAAAATTGGGTTACAAGATGGTTGGTAACCAATGGGTGTCAAACATAGGGTGCTAGAAAAGTAGTTGCCTTTGATGATGGTATTGATGATGTTGGTGTGGGCAACACAGTGGTGGAAGAAGATGGTTTGCACTTTGTTGCTAGAAAAGGATGGACAACTCCTGTAATATTAGTGGTGCACTTGCTAATATGCTTGAGTCTTTTACTTAGCTCGAGTCACCAACATCCATCTCATTTCTATTTTCCCTAGCACATCTACCCTCTTACAAAAATTATCTATTCGGTTTCATGTGTGTGTTTTGACTTTTTCATGCTTGCTTGGTTAAGACTATATCGTGTCTTGTTGTGGTTTGGTGTTTGTAACTGTAATATCCGCAATTTCCGTTAAATAAATAAATTTCATTCCTTAATATTTGATTATTTTATTAAAGAAAATAATCTCATAAAATTTTTTGTTTGAATAAATGAATTTATTAAAGACGAAATTTAATAAATTCATAGTCTAATGAAAATTCTTTTCTCATAATCTTCCAACCTTTCTTTCTTAAAAAGAAAGCAATGGGCCTTAGCCCGGCCCATTTAAAAAGCCCATAATTCATTAAAAGGTTTTTTTTATTAAAAATAAGAGACAAGGGGGGATTTGAACCCTTGACCTCTTAACCCTTCTCCCATTCCTCAAAGGTTTATGCTAGTTGGTTTTTCTAATATATTGAGACAAACAGTTATACATAAACCCATTCTTTTCAGTGGAATTTTTTCCAAACCGAAATTCCGATCCGGTTGAGGCTCGAATTGGGTACTAAATGGGGAGATATGGGAAGGATTTTATGCAGAGAATATTCTCAATTACACTCTATTTTAATAGAGATTTAAACAAACCCTCCCACTCACCATTGAAGGGGATTTGACCTATCATGAGATTGATCTCCTCCTCTCTACTCCTTCCACTAACTTCATTGCTTATTTAAAGGACTCTCCAGACCATTAAAAATCCATTCTCAACACCCAAAAACTCCCAAGCTCTCACCAAGAACAATTCAAACACAAGCTGATTTTTTTTCAAAAAATCAAATTAAATTGGGTTTTATTTGTTTTGGGGCAACCACCACTCCGACCACCCCTGGCCACCCTCGCCTAGCCGCGTCGCCCTTTTCCTGCCGCCGAGCTGCCCCGCCGGAGTCGCTCCACCTGGTGTCGCCCTTCCCAGTAGTCGTCGTCCGTCCTGATTTCTTCTGGTTCCTACCTGCGTTCTTTCAGAAAGGAGAAGGGTAAATTTTGGGCCCTTTAATCTACTCCTTTTTGGGCTAATTTAATAGATGTGGTTAGCCTTAAGCCCATTTATCTAAATGAATTTTAAAAAATTAGATTTATGAAAAATAGAACTTTATACATGTTGTTATGAAATTTACACATGCATGTGATGATGTATTTTCAGTGGTCGTTAATACCTATCAAAGAAACCTTATCTTTACCAACTCAGTAGAGTAGCAAGTAAGGGTCGATCCCACAAGGACTCGTGTAGTGTGTTATTACTTGAATGCCAAGTAACTAAGGGGGGGGGGAGTTATTATTGATTTATCTAAACTAAGATGCAAAATAAAAGTAAATATAAATGCAAAAGATGATTTAAATCAATAAGAGACAAGCGTGTTTAACTAGTTAAATCCATCATGATATTGCTTTGTTGATCATCGATTCTCCTGATTCTCAATTCACTTGAATAATCTATTGTGGATTATGACCCTACTAAGGATTAATACCCGAACTTCAGATTTAGTTGATAGAACTACCAGTCTAACAACCCTAATTAGATAACAACCTAGAAGACCTTCTAGATTCAATTAAATAACAGCATGACGATTCAAGTTATCAATAGAAACAAACACTTAGAGCAACCGGACATCTAAGTGACTTGTGAATTTATTCCCTTCTTCAACCAACTAGTCTAATCGGTAATAAATTGATTAAAGTATACTCTTGATCAAATTAACTCCGACCGGTAATTAATCAGATTCAGTTATAACTAGAAATTCAATTAGGTAGTTAATCTAATAAAACCCTAGTTTAGATTCAATTAAGCACAGGGAATAAATTCTATTCAAGTTTGTTGAGAATCAATCAAACCTCACAACTATATACAAATCATGACTTCAATAACTAGCCAAACATAAGGGAATTTAGCAATTCATAATTAAAATTAAGAAAAACTTACAAGAGTTTCAAAGTTGCTCTCTTAAGAGAAAGACCTAGCCTCCAAACGTATGATCAAAGTTATGAGAAAACTAAACTAACAAAGGTTTATATATATATATATATCTTCCAAATAATCCTCAAAAGATCTATCTTTAAGCTACACTCGGATGATATAACCAAACCCAAGATCTCAGCCCAAAACCTCGGCCCAATAACGTTCGCGTGAAACTCCGATTGCGCGAGTTGCACCTTCATTGCACGGTCGCGCTTTTGTCAACCCGCGCATTCGCCTTCAGTTAGGATTGCTCGACTTAATTGCTCAGTTTGCATGCAGCGCTTTCGGTCTTCTATCTTGCTCTTCATTTGCACTTCTCCAAGCTTCATTGTACCATCTCCTAGCTTCTTCAACTCATCCACCACCGCCTTGATCAACTAAGACTCGTCCCGCTCTTGCTCATAAACCTAAAAACTTGCAAAACCGAGCAAACAAGCGCAAACTACCCGACAACATAATAACCTAAAAACTAGATAAAAACCAACCTAAAACTAGCTAAAACATAAATATAACATTCATCTAATCTACTCCTATATGCAAGCTATCAGATTCCCCCATGCTTAACCCTTGCTTGTCCTCAAGCAAGTCACAATTCCAAGTCACACCATAGAAATGCAATCATACATCCATCTCAAATCAAACAAACATTTCACATATAATCAAAAACCCGACCAAGACTTCCTAACATGCATTACAACAAGCAAAAAGTAAATACCATTCATTCATTCTAGACCTCACCAAGGTAAATGTGTTTGCACTCAAACTCTCAAGTGTTTAAGGTTATGTGTTTCTGTTAGATAGTAGAGAATGAACAACACAAATAATCCCTAAAATGCACTGAATAATTGATAAACTCAGAAAGTAACCTCTCAATGGGACAAACCCCAATTGAGCCAAATCTCAGTGGAGAAGATCTCCAAAGAGCCCAAGGCATATGCCCGATCCTAACAATATTTCTGGATGATCCCCAAAGACAAACTCTACCCATTATTTATAAGCCTACTAGCTGGCTACTACAGCACGCAAGCTGGGATTCTCTAACAAACTCCACACACAAAAAGACACCCATGCCCTTTATAACAAACACTATAACTATCTTGCCATGTATCCTAACAATGCCACCCTCCTTCAAACAACCTTGTCCTCAAGGTTGAAGTAAGGAAAAACATTCTGAGACTAAGGGTGCGCGTTCCTAGATACGAGTCTATCCGCTGGGCTGCTGAACTGAAAGTCTTCTTGAATTCCTCTAGCTCCATGATTTATCTTGGTGGAATCCATGAATGCGTTTGTTGTGTTTGCTGATCCCAGTCACGATGCTCATTATCACTGTTCTGGGCTTAGGCCCTCTCCTTCATCTAAAAATTCAGGAGGTCGTGGAGAATGGTAGACTAACCGGAGCATTAGGTTATCCCCATGACCAGCTTCCTGAATTTTGCACCCATGGTCGACAAGCTTGTTGTCCTTTCCTTCCAGTTTTAATTCCATATAAACAGATATTGCTGCCCTAGTTGAATAAACCATGTCCTCAATGTTGTAATTGAATGCAAACCCAGATGCAAATAACCATGGTGATTGAAGAAGTAGGATGTCGCCCGGATCTTCCCCAGAAGCCTCCCTTCTCCCATTCAGCTGGCAGGAGTTTCCAATCATCTTATTGTTGGAGATCAGGAGAAAGGATACAAGATGTGTTTGTGCAAGTGGTGGAGGCTCTGCGGGTGGTCGAGGATCAAAAGTCCCACCTTCCTCATAGCTGCCTCCTCTGAGGGATATAACGGCCTTTGCCATCCCCTTCAAACCAGCCTTGTCCTCAAGGCTGTGTATGGAATAAAAACCAAAAGTTGATGACGAGATTGGGTGAAACTTCGGGTCGCCGGGGTCGTCGCTAGCGACATCCACTTTACCGCTTAGAGAAAGATCATGGTAGGGGGTGGAGAGAGAATCAGAAGTGGTTGAAATGAGACCTAACCTTGGAAAATCCGGGCAGAAATCCGGCGGTTGTGGTGGTGGTTTCACTGGCGGCAAGACCAAATAGCAGTTGCGCTTCATCCAGCAAATGGGAGAACGAGGTTCTCGGGTTTGAGGAGAGCCTTTGCCTAATTGGTCTGACTCTGGTGTAATTTGATTGTTTTCACTCAAACCTGAAATGGGCCAAGGAAATGGGCCCATAAGCTCAAAAGACAACCCCGATTCCAGACCCATACTCTCAGTTTTATTGATTAAATGATCTGTGGGCTCAGAGTTTTCAATTGTAAACACGGGCCAAGGTGGTGGGCCTAATGGTGTAGGACCCGGCCCTAGATCGGATCCAAGCTTACCCCTTTCCATCACTAGGAGAAAAGCGGGTTCATTAGGAGAAAACCCTAATACCCACACAGCTTCTGGCAAATGCGTTTCACGGGCCATCTTCATCAGCATCTTCTCGAATTCGCCTGCGAATAGCTCTCTTTGCAACTTCAAATCGCCATAGTCATCAATTCTCACCTTCTTTTGTTCTGATTTTGTTCCGACCTTCTCACCCATCGTGGAATCGCGAATCTGTAGATCGACCGTCTCAACAAGTTCGACGTTGCTCTGGTCCGACTTGATTCCACCATTACTTCTCAACCAAGGTGGTGGACCGAGCGGCTTGAGAACCAGCCCCAATTCTCCAGCGAGTTCGTCCCAGTTCACCACCATCAATTCGCGAGCACAGTTCTCGGTGTGAAGATCGTCGATGGCGCTAGGTTAGATTCCTCTTTGACTGATGGCATATCCCTCCTTATCAACGGTTTCGACCTTCGTCGTGATGACTTCCCTGGAATTGCCTCCCTCGCAGATTGGGACTTCTGCCTTCTTCTCATCTCCGATATCTCTTGGTGAGGTTTCCATCAGACCTTCCATGGCGACCGAGGATTGGACTTCTTCATCATCTGCGGTGTCTTCCTCTTCAAACTCTTTCAAATCCGCTATCAATGCAGAGGTCCAACGCTCCACTTGATCTTGGTAGGTAGCAATTTCCCTTCTCCGTTCTTCTTTTCTTCTGGTCTCTTCTTCTTCAATTTCTTCCATAGTCACCTCCAAACATGACCCTAACATTCCCACTTGGATTGTGATTTTATCCCACGCAAATTTTGATCTGCCTTTCCCTTGTGAATTCCATGAAGAGAATGACTCTCTTACCTCTTCAACCCAGTTACGGATGAATTCCATAGCTTCTTCATGACTCTTCTCTATCTCTTCCATCTCAGATTCTCTCCTTTCTTTTTCCATGTTCATCCTCACATCTAACCCCATGGATAATCCCTCTCAACGAGAGCACCAGTTTCACTCAAAATCAACCATGAAAACTAGACTACCATATGCTTGCATCAGAGTTCTAAATATCCACCGCTGGGGATCAAACACATAACAAAAATCAAGAGGTCTTTTTAAGGGTTGTAATAGGGCCAAGGTAAAGACAATTTGGAAGGGATAAATTTGGCTTGTGGTGCTAAATCCGGGATAAAGAACTAATCCTAAACCCAAACTTCAACACACTTTCTTTTCTTACTTCTCTAAACTTTTCTTTCTCAACTCCATACACACTTTTATACACTTTATTTCTTTCTTCACTTTTTTTTCTTTCTTTCTTTGCCTCTTCTTCAACTCTTTCTTTGCTTTATGAAGACTACTAACAATTAAACTGAACCTTTTCTTTTGCTTTGTACAAACTTTTCAGCTTCATCATTTTTTCACTTTGCAACCAAGAGTTATATTTCCTCTTTTTCCACCTTTTCTTCCAACTCCCCCATACTCATACATAACTCACACAAAACAAAAACATAACCTAAAGTCCTAAATCCCGGATAGGTCAAGCTTATTAGGCTAGGAAAATTTTGTGGAGTTATCAAAAATAGGCTTAAAGCTCAAAAGAAATGGGGTATCAAGAACATGGATCTTGTAAGGTAGGAAGGGAAATAATAGGCTAATAGCCTCAATCATTTAACGTCATGCATTCAATCATATAAAGCAGCCTTGAAAAAGAGTCATAACACAAGTTCTAGAGCTAGATAATCATGGTGATACACTCAAGAATGTAGAGAACAAATATAATCATGTAAGGCCAAAAATATCCCACAAGGAAAATTTTTGTCTAGAACTTCAAAATGAATCTAAAACTCAAGCTAAATACATGCTCCATCCTATAATCAAGGTAATCAATCAATGATAATGCTCATATCATATCAACTTCAGCAAATCATGGGTTAGGACTTATACTTAGCATAGAAACACAAAAGGAATCAAACAATGGGGAAATAAGAACCTAAATGCAATATTTTTTGTATTTTTTTTCTAATTTTTCTGATTTTTTTCATTTTCAGGATTTTAATCAATACATGCAAAAATTCAAAATATGACCTAAACTAATGCAACTACATGAAATGCAAACAAGTAATTCCCTTCCCACATGCTTAAAACATACTTTGTCCCCAAAGTATAGTAAAAAGGTAAAGGAAAGAGAAACACTCACACAACTCTAACTGTCTGGGTAGTGCTGCGGATAATTCCGTGGTGGAGGTGGCGGCAGATACTCAGAAGGAGGTGGTATATATGGCGGAAACTGAGGATATGGCGGGTCCGGAAAATCATACTGAGGGTAAGACTGGTGTGGTGGATAGCCCACAGAACTCCATCCGTCTAATCTAGCATTGAGCATCCTGAACTACTCATCCTGGCGGGCCTGATAGGCAGCAAGCTGCTGATCCTGGTGAGTCTTCTAAGAGGAGAACCTCTCATCCACATAGCCCCTCATGCTCTGAAATCTCTTATCGATGTGAGACGACATATCAGTGTACCTCTGTGCATTGTCCAACTGCATCTGCCTCATCATCCCCATCATCTGCTTAAACTGAGCATTAGAGTAGTGAACACCACTCCCAGAAGGCAAAGATGGATCAAACTGTTGCTGCTGTTCTTCTTCCTCAGACTCATCATCCTCCTCACCCTGCCCATCACCCCGCCCATTAAGAGCATAAGCTATAAATCTCTGAAAAACTCGAATGGTGGGGTGAGTAATGGGAGAAGCCTTTTCTATGGTAGGCTCATAGGTGGGTCTCCTTGTTATGGACCTCCAAAAATGTTTATCAGCCCAGGTAGCACCATTCTCATTCAGCACAACATCTTTGCCTAGAAAATTAAAAAATCCAAACACATTATTGACCTGCCTCAAGGTCATCTTCCTCTTTGTACCACCCAGTAGAAATTTGCACTCCCCTTCACCTCTAAAATTTGTCTCCAAAGAGCTTAAAAACTCAAGTGTTAACCCCTTGAAAGTGGGTTCACACAATTGTAAGAACTGCCCCATATGAACATATGCAATCATCTCCCTTAAAAGATGCGATAGACCAAGAGCATCCATCAATTCCCAGTCTATAAACCTAGTAGCTTTCCACTCTCTGTCTTTCATCATATCAAATCTGGCTATGTGGTTAAGCTTGGTCAGACTAAACCCAAAGGTCTTTGGAGTGCTCTCTCCCTCCACACTAGGAGGAACTAGATGAACACCCTCACTAGCAGCGTGAGATGAAGATGCGCCATTTGTTCTAACCCTTTTTCGACCCATAATTTCACAAATTCAAAAAGTCCCTGCACAAACACCACCAAAAACCAAGCAAACACAATTCCGCTATCTCGGCAAGGACAACCACAACAGTATATATGGAATTTAAGCAAATAATCACTCAATCACTCTCTTCCCCCACTACCTAGAATAATTAGATCAAAATTAATCCCTAATTCTAGGTTAATCACGGATTTAATTACTATATTGTTTTGCATGTGGGCAATAAAGTATTTTATAAGGTAATATATACACGCACTCCAATTATAGACTTTATTATTTTTTTATAATAAATCAATCATGACTTTTGATATTAATGTTGATTATAATAATAATTTTTACTAAATAGTTGTATAAGAATATTGGTAGTTGGAAAAAGGGTTTATTCATAGTTAAAATATGCTTGAATGTTAAAATTAGCTTTGTCACATAAAATTTTGGGAATAAAAATAAAGTTTGACTTTAGAAATAATAAAATGCATGCAAATCATATTTTAAGTATATTTTAATTATAGCACATGGTTTAAAAGGGAATTTCCTTTATATTTAAATAAGGCCTTAAATGTTTCTTTTAAATAAAATATCTCAAAATCATAAAGAGTACTACCTTGAAAATAATAATAAAGATTATTATTTTCTATCTCATATCTAAATTATTAACTAAAATAATTTAGATTTAACTTTCTTTCTCTTAGAAAAGGAAGATAAGAGAAAAGTGTAGTTAAGATTAAAGTAGGATTTTAATACGTTTTTGTTCGTCTTTCCTTTCGGTCAAATACATCGAAGTGCTCGACGTCTCTAGGAGCTTATAATTTCGAGTTACGAATATTTCCGAAAGAAATCCAAGGCAAGTGGACATTCTACTTGAACCTTTCATTAAATTCGATTCTGTTAACTTGTTCAATGTTGGGAACACCTTGCTTGATAAATTAAAACAAACCTAGGAAATATCGATTGTTAGAAATAATGACCATTGTTAGCATTGTTACTATTACTAACGTTAATAGGAATTATTGCTAGACTTGTTTTGTGGCCTTGCTTGTTTAAAATCTCTTCTTGAGATTCGTTATGAAAAATCATAAGTAACATAAATAAGGGGTGCGGGCTAGGCCCGACACCTCTATATAACATATTAAGTCGTATCATGAAATGCCTACTTTCCTACGACTTTAAGGATCATGATCTATTGTCTGCTCCTACTCGGAGAAGGGACATGTGCACCCTAGCTAGGTGCCGGAACTCAGTTCCCGTAAGTGGTACGTCGGCCCATTAATGGCCCCCCACACTCTTAAAAATCGTTAACTAATGTGAAAGTTTTTTATCACAAAAGAAAGTAAGTGCTAATGCACATTAAAAAGGAACCAAAACCGGACCGGTCTCAAATGATCGATCCGGCTCTCGGTCTGCCTGGGATTTTCCGCCCTTCGCGCCAAATGCCAAATTCTAGGAAACCTCCATCAAAGGCATAAAGGACGAAGATCAATCAAGTGAAGGAAGGAAGGTCGGTTTTAAACCAAGTATGGTGTTTTGCTCACTTTCGGGTCACTCTATGCTTATGCTAAAACAATGTTATTTTAATTTTCGTTGCCTAACGACTCTTAAGGTTTTATGTTTTGCTAAACTAACCATGGTATGTAACTAATACTTCTAAAGTCTCATATATGAGCAACTCTTCAAATTTTAATAAATTTATAATACCACATGCTTTTATTTAATTTAATACCTTATAAAGCCTTGGGTGACTTTGGATGATAAAATCCGATGTCACTGGCGGTAACACCTATCGTTGCAAAATAGGGGTGTTACAGTAACTTTTGTTGATTTCTATGGGTTACCCTTTTATGACTATTCTATTGCTTGATTATTCTAAGTATTCTGTTTGATGATGCCAAAAGGGGGAAAAGGCTGGTGATAGATAAAAAGATGGGAGTTAATATTGAATGCCATGTGTTGAAGGGGTTTCTTGACAACAAATAAATTTATATCAAGACCCCGCTGAGTATAGCGAAGTCAGGTTCGTCCACGGGAGATAGTCAGTATCAAGTTTTGTTACTTTTCACGCAAGCAATCAATCAAAAGCAAGGAGTTTTTATCAAGGAAGAGAAATTCTAAGGTTTAGGGTATCCCCACAACAACAATCATGCATACAAACGCTCATGAAACACATAGATCATGCTTTTACCACATAAAGGTGTCAGCTTTCGTCAACCTAAGCAAGTAAATCAACTAACTTCCGTTCAATAAATAAACTTACTATCTAATCTCTTCTACTTCGACTAGGATAGATTCGCTTTCGCTTCAAAACCCTAAATTGACTTTTCTGATTCAAGGTTTCCGCTTTCGCTTCAACTATGAATGAGAAATTCCAATCCACTTTCGTTTCAAGGAGTTAAGAACAAGAGAGAAGATTCATGTAATAAAAACAATCAAAACATGATCATAAACAAGCATGCACAACCATTGTTGGGTTTAACCCCAACCTTAGAGAGGAAGACTACTCACAAATCATAATTAAAAACAAACAACTATATTAAATAAAAGGGAAAGCTTACAACTTTGAACCCAAACTCGTCCCACCACGTCTCTCTATCTCTACCCTCTTGCCCCTCTCTATCTTCTCTCCTCCTCCTCCTCTTCTAACTTGAATGATTGTGGGATCCCCCAAAACTAAAGAGGGGACAAGTGTATTTATAGAGAAACTATTCTATCTTAGATCTATCTCTAAGGAAATAAATCTTCTAATAAGATATATTCCTTCTATCTATCTAATAACATAAAAGTAAATAGGATAAAAGCCCAATTAAACACGCTGACTCGGTCTTCCGCTACGTCTCGAGATGCCTCGGTACCGACCCAAAGTAGGTCGTCACCGACCCTATTTAGCACTTCGAGCAACCTTGAGTATTACTTGCGTAGCGGCTTCGTTACAACTCCGTTTGACTCGATTCTTTTTCATATGTTCTTGTAATGAATTTATCTATCTCTTTCCAAGCTCAAACTTGATCTTCAATGACTTTACTTGAGCGCTTAATCTTCATCTTCACTTCATTCTTGAGTGCTATCTTCAAGTGCTTTCCTCCTTTCTTCAAAATATGCTTCAAATAGCTTCTAAAAACCTACAAAACACCACCAAAGCTTATGTAGACTCCATATCTCAAGAAAATACGAAAACCAACACAAACGACTCAAAACAAAACACAAAACTATAGAAAAAGACTCAAAGACACAAAACACACACCCTAAAAACAAGATTAAAAAGGCGGACATCATAATACCCCATACTTAGACTTGCTTGTCCTCAAGCAATAAACAAGACAAGAACCAAAACCATTAACACATATATCAAGTCAATGCCCTTATCAAAAAGTAACATCAAAGCACAAGTAGAAATAGATAGACAAATGATTTTAACATCATCACACATATATGAACAACCTCAAGCAAAAGCAACTTAAAAATCCAACCTCACAAGGGTATTGTGTTTCACTCAACTCTCAAGTGTTTGGGCTTATAATAACAAATCTCAACTCAATCCAATATACAAAAATCAACATAGTCATTGTTACTTATATCACCAAACTCTCCACCCGAGATGTCAAAACACATAAAAATCATCAAGAGAACTTAGGCTCAATGAAAAACTTCATAGAAGCTTCCATTCGGCCGGGTTGTAATGGGGCTTGTTAATTCAAAGGGTGTAGAAATATTCTGGTCATGTGGTGCTAAAAATATCCGGGAATCAAAGACTCCTAAAAACTCACACATATATCCAAAACTTCATAAGAGATTTACCAAACTCTCTCAACAATATGCACATCCTCTTCACTCACCCTTTAATATCCATACTAATCTTGGTTACAAACACTTTGGAAGATTTGGCTCATGCACATTTTTTCACTTTTCAACTCTTTTTTTCTTTCTTCCCTTCTTTTTCTCCCTTTGGATATTCATTTTTTTCTGTGGGAGGTCGGTACCGACCCCAGTGTGGGGTCGGTACCGAATTCTGATTGTACTATCTTTTCTTCTTTTATCTTTTCTTTACTTTCCACTTCATTTCTTTTGTAAGTGCATTCAGGGATCCAAAATCCTTTTACATGATAAACTGCAAGATCTTTACTTTATCCAACCCATATTACCCCACACTTGAACCAAACAATCTCACTCAACAAAACCATCACAACCAATACTAAGTCCTAATCCCTGGATAGGGTCAAGCTTATATCGGCTAGGGAATAATTTTGTGGAGCTAAAAATAAAAGGCTTCAGGCTCAACTTGGCTTTAAAAAGAGGATAATGTAAGGTGGATATGGATTAAATAGGGCTTATGAAAAATAAGTTCTCTATCATCTGATTTCACATGCAATGAACTAATATCTCATATAGGTCTCAAGTAATAGATAACCATGCAATGACAAGAGATAATATGTATAAGGAGAGTAAATCACACAAGAAAAGAAGAGGGATTATTGATTTTCTCCCTATAAGGCCAAAAATAACTCACAAGGTAAAATTTTTTGTTGGATTTAAGTCACTTTTACCTTAGATCATATGTGCTCAATTTCATCACATGCTAAATATCCACATAAAAACAAATTTCTACATGATTTAGGCAAAGCTCTCCAAACATGCTATGGAATTACATGATCAAGCAAGTTACTTAAAGCATATCATAGAACATCTAAGTGGAATATTATCAATCCTAAAAACACAAACAAAGACACAAAAACTGAGTTACCTTTTCCCCATACCCCATACTTAAACCAAACAGTGTCCTCACTCTTTAAAAACATAAAAAGATAAAGAGGAAAAGAAAAGGGAACTCACAAAATAAAGTTGAAGCTTATTTGGAACCATTGATCACGGAGGAGTATTGCTGAATTTTTCGTTGGTTTGGTAGAGGGTCAATACCGACCTCGAAGGGTCGTTACCAAGCTTGCGTGCTTGTCCATCGATTATCTTTGATTGTAGCACTTCTTCACTTCTTGGACCTGAGTCACTTTAGAAAAACTTCTATCCTACTACACTAATCTACTCTAAAAACAAGTTAAAAGAAAGCTAGCAAAAAGATCTAAGAAAGCAAAAACTAAAAAGCAATAACAAAAAGCGGGTTGCCTCTCGTAAGCGCTATTTTTAACATTGTTAGCCCGACGAACTTACCTTGGCAGATCAAGGCGGTTTCCATCCAAATATGTTGGGATCAAGAGGGACCCCATACTTAGCCGAAACAACATTCTCCAAGATATTTGGCCCTCTATCATCAATCAGAATGCTCGGAAGTCCTACAACAGGGTTAGTAAAATCCAAAAACCAAGGAGGTTTTGGCTCCTTCATAGGACTAACAGTAGGATATAATATAGAATAAAAATGGGAGAAGGGATCATGACCAAAATTAATAGGATAAGAACAAGAAAACTCACCTAGGCCTCTTAGAAAAGGGCTCGTTACCAAGGCAAAATGGGTCGTTACCGACCCCACTGGGTCAGAAAAGGCCTTGGTATATGTGCCTCCATTGAATTTTCCCGTTTTTATACTCAGGGAGGGGTTGTTACCGACCCATGGTGGGTCTGTAGGCTCCTCAGTACTACAAGTAGCCACTTCGCTTCTTAAAATAGCATCCAACTGCTCTCGTAGACTGGCATTGTTCGCGGCTATGGTGTCCCTTTCTCTCCGGATCTCCTCTATCTATAAGCGGAGTTCAACCATCTATTGTTTCATCTCTTCAATTGTCATGGCCATGGCTTTTATATACTGGAAGCAAAAACAAAAACAAAAACGAAATCAAAAAGCAAAACGGGTTCTCGGAGAGGGTCGGTACCGATCGTGGAGTGATCCCGTGAAACAGAAACTAGAAAGAAAGAAGTAACTACCTGTCGACAAGGTTGGTACCGACCTGGGTGGGGTTGGTACCGACCTGATAGTGACCTAGAAAGTTAACAGAAAAAGCACAGAAAACTGGGTTGCCTAGCAGGGTCGGTACCAACCCTAGGAGGGTCGTTACCGACTCGGTTGAGTCCCGAAAAAACAGAAACAAAAATCATTATGATTTGCAACGTAAAAAAGAACAAAACTTGGCACTATTGAAATCTCCCCGGCAACGGCGCCAATTTGTTGAAGTGGTTTCTTGACAACAAATAAATTTATATCAAGACCCCGCTGAGTATAGCGAATTCAGGTTCGTCCACGGGAGATAGTCAGTATCAAGTTTTGTTACTTTTCACGCAAGCAATCAATCAAAAGCAAGGAGTTTTTATCAAGGAAGAGAAATTCTAAGGTTTGGGGTATCCCCACAACAACAATCATGCATACAAACGCTCATGAAACACATGGATCATGCTTTTATCACATAAAGGTGTCAGCTTTCGTCAACCTAAGCAAGTAAATCAACTAACTTTCGTTCAATAAATAAACTTACTATCTAATCTCTTCTACTTCAACTAGGATAGATTCGCTTTCGCTTCAAAACCCTAAATTGACTTTTCTGATTCAAGGTTTCCGCTTTCGCTTCAACTATGAATGAGAAATTCCAATCCACTTTCGTTTCAAGGAGTTAAGAACAAGAGAGAAGATTCATGTAATAAAAACAATCAAAACATGATCATAAACAAGCATGCACAACCATTGTTGGGTTTAACCCCAACCTTAAAGAGGAAGACTACTCACAAATCATAATTAAAAACAAAAAACTATATTAAATAAAAGGGAAAGCTTACAACTTTGAATCCAAACTCGTCCCACCACGTCTCTCTATCTCTACCCTCTTGCCCCTCTCTATCTTCTCTCCTCCTCCTCCTCTTCTAACTTGAATGATTGTGGGATCCCCCAACACTAAAGAGGGGACAAGTGTATTTATAGAGAAACTATTCTATCTTAGATCTATCTCTAAGGAAATAAATCTTCTAATAAGATATATTCCTTCTATCTATCTAATAACATAAAAGGAAATAGGATAAAAGCCCAATTAAACACGCCGACTCGGTCTTCCTCTACGTCTCGGGATGCCTCGGTACCGACCCAAAGTGGGTCGTCACCGACCCTATTTAGCACTTCGAGCAACCTTGAGTAAAACTTGCGTAGCGGCTTCGTTACAACTCCGTTTGACTCGATTCTTTTTCATATGTTCTTGTAATGAATTTATCTATCTCTTTCCAAGCTCAAAGTTGATCTTCAATGACTTTACTTGATCGCTTAATCTTCATCTTCTCTTCATTCTTGAGTACTATCTTCAAGTGCTTTCCTCCTTTCTTCAAAATATGCTTCAAATAGCTTCTAAAAACCTACAAAACACCACCAAAGCTTATGTAGACTCCATATCTCAAGAAAATACGAAAACCAACACAAACGACTCAAAACAAAACACAAAACTATAGAAAAAGACTCAAAGACACAAAAACACACCCTAAAAACAAGACTAAAAAGGCGGACATCATAATACCCCATACTTAGACTTGCCTGTCCTCAAGCAATAAACAAGACAAGAACCAAACCATTAACACATATATCAAGTCAATGCCCTTATCAAAAAGTAACATCAAAGCACAAGTAGAAATAGATAGACAAATGATTTTAACATCATCACACATATATGAACAACCTCAAGCAAAAGCAACTTAAAAATCCAACCTCACAAGGGTATTGTGTTTCACTCAACTCTCAAGTGTTTGGGCTTATAATAACAAATCTCAACTCAATCCAATATACAAAAATCAACATAGTCATTGTTACTTATATCACCAAACTCTCCACCCGAGATGTCAAAACACATAAAAATCATCAAGAGAACTTAGGCTCAATGAAAAACTTCATAGAAGCTTCCATTCGGCCGGGTTGTAATGGGGTTTGGTAATTCAAAGGGTGTGGAAATATTCTGGTCATGTGGTGCTAAAAATATCCGGGAATCAAAGACTCCTAAAAACTCACACATATATCCAAAACTTCATAAGAGATTTACCAAACTCTCTCAACAATATGCACATCCTCTTCACTCACCCTTTAATATCCATACTAATCTTGCTTACAAATACTTAGGAAGATTTGGCTCATGCACATTTTTTCACTTTTCAGCTCTTTTTTTCTTTCTTCCCTTCTTTTTCTCCCTTTGGATATTCATTTTTTTCTGTGGGAGGTCGGTAACGAATTCTGATTGTACTATCTTTGGTGTAAATATTTCTTAGGGTGAAAACTAAGAACAAATTTAGAGCGTTGGATCAGAAATTTAAACGGATGAGATTAGATTAAAAAAGGTTGATTCATTAATAAATGGCACGAAGTGTAATTTAGAAAAAAATTCAGAATATTTCAAAAATACCCTTCCTTCTCTCCAAACTCTTCTCCCTTTCAAAACACCCTAGGAAGGAATAGAGAGAGAAATAGGACGGCATATCTTCTACACTCCTCAAAGTCTACAAATTCTTCTCCAAATTTGATCGGTTTGAACTCGTACTTCTCAATTGAATTTTGTTTCTACAAATTTGTCAAATTTAATCGATTTGAGCTCGTATCTTCTCTTTCTATTCCAACAACTCGTAAAAGTTACCTTCACTTTATGCTTGTAAGCTCTCCAAAACATTTGTGATTTTCCATTAGAATTTATTGATCCGAGGCTTGTTAGTGTTTCATGCTTACATGTGCAATTTCCACTACCTAATGTGTTGTATTTTTGATACAGTGGTACATTTATGATGTTTAGCTTGTCTATTGCTGCTTGAACTTTTTTGTAGTGCTCTTGTAGTTGTTGTTGCCGGTTGTTCCTCTTCTCTGATAATATTCATTTTGTTGTTGTTCATTCAATTTCAACCCCTTTTTTCCTTTTCTGTATTTATATTTTGAGGTTTTTATATTGGTTTTGATCTATTCAAACTCATTGAGGGGATTAATGGAGTAAAAGGCTAGATATTTCACTGGAAGGATGGAGTTGACTTTGGATCTAGGTTGATTTGAGTTTGGGGTCGTTGTTATTTTAAAATATTGTCAAGGATGATGGTTGCTAGCGTGTTCGATGGATTAAGGGAGTTTGGGATCGCTGTTGAAAATTCAGCCGATGTCCTCTTCTACTTCACCTCAGATGGAATTTACTCAGAGTGGATATCAGCTTTGGATGTGAGAAATTAGTAATATGCAGTAGGTTTCGGCTTGTACACCTCTTTGGAATCAAGTTTGGTCTTTGATTGTGACTCCTAAACTAAAGAATTTTGCTTGGCGTTTTATCTCTGGTTTGTTGGTTTGCTAATATCTGGAATTAATCAATTAGGAGCTATTAGCCCAAATTTAATTATAACCTTGAAAATGTGTAGCCTATTAGCTCAAATGTTAGAGTAATGCGCATGTGCACATAGATGTGGGTTCAAATCTCACATAGGCTAATTCTATAAACGCTTTATATATTTTGGTTCATTATAACTCTTCTTTTGGTTCATGATTTTGTTATCTCGGGTTCATAATAGTTCATCTTACAGTTCATGTCTCTTAAGTCATATTAGATGTAATTTTGGTTCATGACATTTGTTCTTTTTGTTCATAGTACATTAAAGTTTGGTTCATAATAGTTCATCTTACAATTCATGTATTTTAAGTCATACTAGTTGTAATTTTGGTTCATGACATTTGTTCTTTTGGTTCATAGTACATTAAAGTTTGGTTCATGCGTTTTTAATCATACTTTTCATTTCAATTTAACTTGTAGGTTGATTGAGTACTAACTATGATTTTTAATTACACTGGTCTTTCAATTTTTACCTGTTATTGCCCATATGGTGCATTTTGTTGAATGCATAGGCTTATTTTGCTCAATGGATTAAAGGCTTTTTTCAATGACATTACATTTGACAACATTTCATTATCTCATCTCATTGACAAATAAAATGAATATCTAATGGTTTTTGCTCGATGTTAATCTTTCGGTGATATAAATGGCACAATCTGTCACATAAACTTAAATTGTGTATTTTAAAGAGATGAGTAAAAACATTTTAGACTTTAAAATCTGTTTTACGAGTATTAATTACGCGGTTCATAGTGTTCAACATGAAGGTTCATAGTGTTCAACATGAAGGTTCATAGTGCTCAACATGAAGGTGCATGAATTTTAAATAATCAGTTAATTTAAAAAAAAACGCATAAAATTTGTAAAGAATGCATTCGGCTCGTTGGGTTTGACGTGAAGTCTAAAACAACCTTAAAAGCAATTACAATGTAGAAATGTGTTTTTTCAAATACAAAGTAACATAAAAAACATACAACTTAATCCCCAAAATACATAACAACTACTAAAAAGACAAATAGAGAATTAAAACTTCGATGTTTAATCTTGGGAATGAAATAAGAACAATCTTATGATAAGTGAAGAATGTAGGCACCACTAGCTTCATCCTGATCATCCAATGGAACTCCATCAACATTCTTATCATTATCAAGACCCTTCAATGAAACTGCATTAATACTAGCATCATTATCCGAATGAGACAAGTTAGGATGACCGGAACTTGATGAACAACCTACAATAAAAAAAGGAAAAAATTAAGCTAATTTATAAGCAACATGGAAGACATACTGGGCAAGAAAAATGTGAAAAAATCCGTTTTTCTTTTGGTTCACAAATATTGTCATTATGGTTCATAATATTACACTATAAGGTCCATTGAAAATCACAATGTGGTTCATGTAAAAAATAAAAAGGGAATTCACTAAAGGGTACGATTTATCAACAAAATCCAACCCATGAATGTGCAACAAACAACTAATAGCCATAAGTTCATCCAACATTCAAGCAATCAAGCAAGGATTTGGGTTTTTAGGGGAGGGGGGAGGTTTAGGCATTTTATCAAACACTTGGTGGGCAATCAAGCAAGCATACAAAATCAACCTCTATTTCTAATCAAATCCTTCAAATTGCAATTCAAATAAATCTTTATTTTACAATCTCTATCAATTCTGTTGATCTTTTCACCAAAATTTATGAACAAAGATGAAAAATCTTACCTAAATCCATCAACACTCATGATCATAGATTGAAAAACCCAATCAACGAAAATCATACCTAAATCAACGAAAATCATACCTAAATCCATTAATAAAGAGGAGAGTGAAGGAGAAATCCGATCAAGAGCACAAGGGAGATCAAGAGCACATTGGAGATTGAAGAGCAATGGTGAGATCAAAGAGCACACACAAAGTCGACATAGAACGAACATACGTACAATGAAAAATTGGACTGCAAGTTAAAATTGAATATAAAATAAAGTAAAATGACGAAAACACCCCTCCAGCTTTAAAAAAGAAGGGAAGCACGTGGCATCATTTAAGCCCTTAATCTCACAAAATCAAAGGTTGAGAATTGTTCTCATTTTATAGGATAAGAATAATTCTCATTTAATCCCCATATATTATCTCATTCAAAATTAAATGATAGAGGAGGGTTCTGATGAGAACATTTCTTAGGGTGAGAACTGATCAAATTTAGAGCGTTGGATCAAGAGTATGTAGGGATGAGATTAAACCAAAAAAAACTAATCCATCAATAAAGGACACGGAATGTAATTTAGAAAAAAAATAAGAATGTTTCAAAAATACCCTTCCTTCTCCCCAAACACTTATTCCTTTCAAGCAATCCTAGGAAAGAACGTACAGAGAATTAGGATGGAGTGACGGACGGCGTATCTTCTCCGCCTCGTCAGAGAATCAGAAGGAGAAGATGTACGATTTCGCGGACAAGTTGGGGTGGAAGATGCAGAAGATGGATAAGGCGGTGGTGGAGGTTTAGGTCTGGTTGCACAACAACAAGAACACGCTTGGGGATGGCAGGAGATAGACCACCACCACCAACAACAACAATGGCGAAACTATTGGAACAATTGCAGCTGCTGCTGTTAATGGCGGGGCCCATTTTCACCGTGTTCATTTGCTTGCTGCAAATGGCTCGTCTTCTTCGTCTGGTTAAAAACATCCTGAACTGGTGGTGGTAGAGAGGCATTTTGAACCTTTAATTAGGGAAAATCTCGCTCATTCGTCATTTGTTTGCTCCTCATTTGTTAATTCTTATTGAAATTTGGTTTAGAGCAATTCGGTGCACCGGTTGACTGAAATTAGGCATGGCTTCATGACCTCCACTACTTGAATCTAGTGATGTGATCATGATTAGTTTTTTTTCATGATTAGGTCTTGAATTTGGTTTTGCAAATTTTAAACTGGATTGAACTGTATTTTAATTAAATGAACTGTTTATATCCCAGTGCATTAGTTTTCTCTTGTTATGTACTCTTGATTCCACTTGGTTGCCAAGTAAGCAAACGAAAATGTAAAATCGATCTGGATTTGGTTATTCTACCATGATGAATGTTTTCTCCATTTTAAACATCTAGTTTTAGATGATATTTTCCACTTCCTGATTTTTAGGGTGTTTGTTTGGAAAGGTTCATGCTATTGTATTATTTAATGGCCTAGGTTCATGCTATTGTATAATATGGTTCATGCTATTGAATAATAAGGTATTATTAGACTTGCATCTTGTTATTTGGTCAAGTTCATTTATCGCTTTAAAAGCCTATTAGCTCAAATGGTAGAGCAATGTGCACGTGTACATAGATGTGAGTTCAAATCTCACATTAGGCTAATTCTTTAAACACATTATATATTTTGGTTCATTATAACTCTTCTTTCGGTTCATGATTTTTTAAGTTCGAGTTCATAATAATTCATCTTACAGTTCATGTCTTTTAAGTCATACTAGGTGTAATTTCGGTTCATGTTTTTATAAGCATATCTTTTTTAAGTCATACTATTAGATGACCATCTACCATTAGCCTTTATTTTCAATAAAATAAAATAAAATTGTAATGCAAAACATACATAAAATTCATATGTTCGAGTAAAATCAACAAAGTTTATTCTATAATAGCTTCTATTGAACTAGCAATTTATCAAACACTTGGTGTGTACTCATAAATTCAACCAAAAAGACCTAAGAGCAAGAAGGTTTTGCTTTCTTGCATCATTTGACAAAATATTGAAGCTTCAAATAAATGAAAACATATATTAAAACACAAAGATATGCACAAATTCATACAACTCAAAGTAAAACAAAAATCCAAAAAAGAAAACTAAAATTGGATCTTAATTTGCGGTTCATGAAATTACAAGTAACGATTCATGGAAATACAAGTGACGGTTCATATGTATGAAACCCATATAATCAAACTCGGCTCGGATTCTAACAATGGTCAAATCACAAACAAAATTAGTGGAATGACAAGATAATCAATTAAATAACACAATAATATTGTCTAATCTATACAAATCATGATTTAGTTGGTTCATAACATATAATTTAAAATATCAACCACTCTTTTGGTTCATGGTTTTGTAAACTTAGGTTCATAATAGCTGTCTCATTGGTTCATAATGTTGTATAATACAGTTCATTATAACCGTCATGACTTTAGGTTCATAATTGTTATTTTATTGGTTCATGATTTTGAATACTTAGGTTCAGAATAGGTGTCTCGTCGATTCATAACTTTTTATAATACAGTTCATTATAAGCGTCATGACTTTAGGTTCATGATAGTTGTTTTATTGGTTCATGATTTTGAATGCTTAGGTTCATAATAGGTGTCTTGTTGGTTCATAAGTTTAACCAACTTATCCTCTTGCTTCCTTGCAAGAGATAAGAAATATAATGGTTCAGTACTTCTCTATAGATCTCATTTCATTATTTCATCAATACCAGCACTATAATCCATCCTTGAATCCAATCGTACATAAGCAGAAGTTGACAAAATCCAAATCGAACATCAAGTGCTCCTACCTATGAGAATTGAGAAGTTCCAGCACAAATTGCTACATGATCAGTGAGTAATGCTTGATCATATAGAATGTTATCGAGATTCAGCATGTCAGATGAATCAAAGTCCAGATATTCCACAACATCATTTTTTGCATCATAGTAATTGAAGTATTCATCCAACATTTGGAAGTCGGGAGAATTTTCTTCAATAGCTCAAATAGATCATTAGCTTCCAAACAAAATTGTTCTTGAAAAAATTATTAAAGTTCCAAGCACTTATCTGCATAAAAAAATCACCCTCATTAGTTGAGGACTGATGTTAACCTTCACACACATTTTATATACCGCCTCTAATTATCCAAGTCTGAATTTTACATAGCCAAACAGTTCCAGAACTAACACATAGCATGATAACAAGTGATATAGACATTTTTTTTCTAAACATGAAAATATAAATATATATCCCACAAGAGTGATACATGCTTGGAGCTTGACCCACCTGATTCAAGACCTTAGAGGGTTAGAGTTGAGCACTTTTTGTTTCAACCCAAATATTAAAAAACCAAACATTAACCAACCTAAAATAACTTGAAACACAAAAAATGACCCAAATTTGGAATTAGAGAGCTCAGAACTCAGTAGACTTGTAAATCAAACCACCCAAAACTCAAAGAATTTCACACTTTTTCGACTTATAGCCTAAATCTGTGCCACACATAAAGACCCAGAACTGATACTAATTAACAATTATTGATAAAACTCCAAAGCTAGCATGATTGATTGGTTATAATACAAGTTTGGTTCTTTTATGATAATATCAAGCTTGATCCACTTAATTAAGCTGAACCTAGCCAATCCACTCAATCAAGCTCAGTCCACTTTTTATCATATTAAGGCGGACTAAGGCTTTACAACCGGGCACCCACTACCCAACGAAAGAAAATCAAGTGCACCCACTACCCAACGAAGGAATATCAACTGAGCTTAGAACATGCCGAGGGAACATCAAGTGCTCCAAATCGGACATTGACGACGACCGTGACGCTTTGCAAGCAGAAACCATGGTCGGAGATGAAAAATAGGGCCTCGGATCCTTCAAGTTGAAGACGTCACATCCTCCCCTAGTGACGTTCCTGATGAACCCTGCATCCATTCCAATTCACCTCCAAAACGATGTAATTCCGCATGTCGAATCCGAAATCTAGCACAAAATCCCAATTGCAAACCTAAATCAGAGTTCAGTGTTTATTTATCTTTTGAATCAGAACATTGAAATTGTAAAACTCGACACAAAATCGAGAAATTGAGGAGTTCGATCGAGAGAGTACAAACATAGCCAATCACTGACTAAGAAGTGATCGTGCGAAGATCAGTCGGTGAGATTAACTCTGACTTTCCAAGAGAATTTGGTTCCCTCGACTCTGTGGAGCGCCGATGATCTAGCTTCCAACCTTTCAGTGAGATCCCGATCGTAAGAAAAAGGGAGAAGGAGGGTTCTCTTTTGAGGGCAAATGACGATTTTACCCTTCTGATTAAAAAAACTCATTAATAAAACGCTCATCTACACCATTGATTCCTAGAATCCAACGCTCCACATTTGTTCTCATTTCTTAGGATAAGATATGTTCTCATTTGATCCCCAATCTCCTATTATAAATAAGGAAATATTTTTTTTACATTTCCTACGTTTTATAATGATTCTCGCTTGAAAGTTTTGTTGAGGAAACTATTTTATTTTATCAAATAGGTTTATGTAAAATTCAATCGATAAGTATGATTCCTACATAAATTTTTTTTAAAATCATCGTCGTGCATGGCACAACCAAGTCTTGCTAGTAATTTCTAAACAGATGCACCCTTAATTTTTTGAATAAACTCTCCCCTTTATTATCATAACTAGTTGATGTACCCGTGTCTTACACGGGTCTATAGTAGTAAAAATATATTTTAAATACATACGGAGTATATAGATTTATATACGATTTAATATTATAAATTGAATATTAAAAATTATTTTAAAATTTTCAAATGTAATAATTATGTTCCCAATATTTAAAAAAATAGTAATATTATGTTCTTAATATTCAAAAGATATTTTTATAATGAAGATTATGTTTCTATCACTTGCCAAATTTTAAGATCTCTAAATACAATTATATATTAGTAATATTATAAAATTTTAAAAAATATTTTATAATCAATATTATGTTTTCATCAATTGCCAAATTTTATGATCTCTAAAAATAATTGTATATTAATAATATTATTATATTAAAAAATTATTTCATAATAAGAGTATGTTTCTTGCCAAATTTTAAGATATCTAAATATAATTGTATATTACTATATTAGTAATCGTAGTAACATTATTATAATTAATAAATTATTCCATAATGGATTACACATTTACACTCCAAACACAACTTGCCAAAATTTATGATCTCTAAATATAATTATATATTAGTAATACAAAGAATATTATTATAATATAAAGATTGTAAATAATTAAATAAATGAAGGGTAAGGAGATAAATGGAAAAATTAAAATACCTATGTGACATAGTTAAGACGACAACACATAAGATAGGGGCATTCGACTTTAATTATATTAAATTGATGATAATGGCATTACAATTTTTGTAAATATTATTATTTATTAATATCATTAATAATTTATAATAAATATCAAAGATCAAGTACCAATAATATTGATAATAAATTATATGTTAATAACATATATGGTCATAAAAATAAAATAGTATATATTATTCTAAAACATCAAAGATCACATAGTAATACATTGTGTAGAACCATTATATATTTGTAAAATATACTTTATAAAATTTAAATAAATAGTCAAAAATCACGTATTAATAATATTAAAAAATAAAAAATTATATGATTTTAAAATATATGGTCATAAAGATGAAATGATAAAATATATGGCCATAAAAATAGTAGATATTATTTTAAGATATCAAAGGTAATGTACATATTTACATTGTGTATAATTATTATATATTCTTATGGATACACTTGCCAAATTTTAACATATATTGTGTACAATTATAAGATTAGAGTATTTGTAAAAATAATTATATATTTAGATATATAGTATGTACAATTATTAGTAATATTATTATAATATAATAATATATATTGGATTGTAAATACTAAAAAGAACGAAGGGTAAAGAGGTAATTGAAAAAATTAAAACGCCTATGTGGCATAGTTAAGACGAGGACACGTAGGATATAGGGATTCGAGTTTAGTTATAGTATACTAGTTGACCCCGTCGTGCCATGCACGACTATGACTCGATATTTTTTAGATATACTATGAAAAAGATATTAATAAATAAAAATATAATATAAAATTTAATGTAAGTAATTTGTTGCCCGTGATATATATAAAATTATTTTGTTTTTTAAAATTTTTTAAAATCAAATAAAACAAATTAAATTTAGATTATTAAGTTTAAAATTGAGAATACACATGGATTATTAAGATAAAATAATCTACATTACTCATTTTCCTTGACAATATCTCACAAATAGGTTTAATTTAAAAGAAGGAGATAAAATATGAAGAAAATAAAGCAAAAGAGATATATTTTAAAAATATGGAAGAGATGGGATTTTGAAAAATAAAAATTAATTTAATAATGATATATGTAATTGAGTATATTTATCTTTTAATATAAGAGAGAGAAAGAAACAACTAAAATGTTAAAAAGATTAAGCATATATATATATATATTTTATTTTGTACGTAAATTTTGGAAAAATGTAGTAAGAAGATATTTCACATATAAAATCAAATAATTATTATTATAAAAATTATGAATTCAATCAAACAAATATACTCTTTTATAATTTTCAATTCGTTCTTTAATTGAAAAGTTGGAAAGAATATATATTGATATGGTTTGATATGGTTGTTGTACATAAATTGCCTAAAATTCTTCTTGATTTTATTATAAATTGTCATATATAATCATTGTAGTTTTTTATTTGAGTTATTTATTATTTATTAATTATAGTTAAATATGATATGTTAATGATATGGCAGAATATAATATGACGTGGTATAAGACGTGTAAAAAATATAATGACATGGCTTAAGGAAAAGGTGACATGTGGCAAAATCTTAGGTGGTGTATTCTCGAAACGACACGTGGAAAAAGCTGAGGTGGCGCAACGTGAAGGCTCCAAACCATATTGCTTTTATATATATAGTAGATTGATGATTTTTTATTTAAAATATATTTTGAGAATTTTTTCTAATAAATGAATACGACCATTTCTTTTGGACGAGTACTTTATGACGAAATCATTCTAAAAATTAAATAAAAGCGTCACGAAGAAATAACAGATCAGCTTTGCTAAACAAAAAAACAGATCAGCTTGTCGTGTCGGTCATCAACGCGCTTCTTCTCTTATTATTTTTTTTATTTCTAATTTTTTTACTTAGTTCCTCCTCCACATCTCTGGACGGAATCGGAGACTTGCTTTTAGGCTTTTTTAGCTACCACCATCCATTCCTTTCCATTTCCCCCTTCTACTTCCTTCCTTCAAACTATCCACCATGTCCTATGAATACCTCTTCAAGTACATAATCATCGGCGATACAGGTTTCTCTTTACTATTCTCTCGATTTCGAACCTTCAATTCTTCTATCGAATTTCTGGAAATCCTACTATTTTTCTTTTTGCTTTCGAAATCCTGCTTGTTGATGTTTAGCTTGGTTAGGCGTGGGGAAATCCTGCTTGTTGCTGCAATTTACTGATAAGAGGTTCCAGCCTGTTCACGACCTCACCATCGGCGTCGAATTCGGTGCTCGTATGGTCACTATCGATGGTCGCCCTATCAAGCTTCAGATTTGGGATACCGTTAGTTTCTTCACCTTTTTCAAATTAGTTATTGTTTTTGAAAATTCGAAATCTGAGTAGTTGTAATTATGTAAATGACGGGGGTGGGATTTAAAATATAGATAATCAATAAAGAAAATTTTCTGGATTTTTCAAATTGGAACGTATTTTCACAGCTTGAAAAGTGTGGGGAAGGATGAAATCGAGGCATATGGAAGTGCTAAGCATAACACTGTCGAGTTATTCCAAGAAGTCTTCCCTCCGATTTTGGCCTTTGATACATATTAGTTTATATATTTTCTTTCCGGAAGAACTGGAGATGCTTTTTAGAACAAGGTTTTTGGGTGGTGCTTAAAAAAAGGCGGCCTATTTTTTGGGTAGTTAGGAGACATTCTGTTGCCTTCCATTGGTTAATCAAATCTGTAATTTGGGATCAGGTTGTCTGCATAGGCTACTTAGTTGCTAACTGAGATTTTGTATGTCTAGGAGTTGAATGCCACCCGAATCTGGCAAGTTGATAGGTGATTGCTGTCTGTAACTTTCTGTGGTTCACCTATCAATTTCAACTAGGTAGTGTAAAGCTATTGCTAATTTGCTAGGAGGACCTTGGTCAAGTAGTGCTTCATCTAGTGTCATTGCACCTAATAATATGAATTTTCTGGCTGTGACCAATTGTCTTGCAAAGCTGTGCTACCTATTCAGAAGACTTTTTTTCATATAGCTTTTAAATGCTTCCAAAATTTATAGAAAGAGGATAAAGAGGAGTTAAATATCTTTGTCATTGAGGGTATTTCATATCTGATACATTGTTTACAGTAATGTCTGTAGCAATGAACTTTGTTATTTGCTGAATAGCTGGTATGATGTTGTGGCACAATGATGTCTTAAGGTGGTTGGTTACACTGAATATTGGTAATAACTTGAAACATGGATTTAAAAATGTTGCAGGCTGGTCAAGAAAACTTCAGATCCATTACTAGATCATATTACAGAGGTGCAGCTGGGGCACTTTTGGTTTATGATATAAGTCGGTAGGTTTCTTTCAAGTGTATATATTATTTGACAGTGTATGCTTTTGAATGTTAATCACCTCTTCAGGTTAAGTTTTTTCTCAGACATTAAATTGTTATCCCCTCAGGAGAGAAACATTCAACCATCTGGCTAGCTGGCTTGAAGATGCCAGGCAACATGCAAATCCCAACATGACCATCATGCTTGTAGGAAATAAGTCTGATCTCTCAAATCGAAGGGCTGTAAGTAAAGAGGAGGGTGAACAGTTTGCAAAGGAGCATGGTCTTTTGTTCTTGGAAGCATCTGCTAGAACAGCACAGAATGTTGAAGAGGTATGTATATTGGGTCACACATGGAAATTATATTAATATTCTCGAAGCTTCATACATCCAAAAGCTGGCTAAAGCCTCTTTTTTGAATAGTTGGATGCCCGTACTCAGTTAGAATTATGGTTTTGCAGGCCTTTGTAAAGACTGCTGCAAAGATCCTTGAAAAGATCCAGGAAGGTGTATTTGATGTATCTAATGAGGCAAGTGTTTCTTCTTGTCAATTTATTCTTGGAGTGAAAGTACCAATGAAACTATCTGAACTATTTTGGTTTGTGTCATGTACATACTCTGGTAATGGATGGGGGCTCCTATCAATGTTGAGATGCATAAATTCTGTAGTATGGGGAAAAATGGTGGTTGGATTTGTTTATGAGGTTACATACGTATAACCACTAATTTTTTTTTTCTAGCCTATGCCTTTTGGAAAGTTTCTTTTAGGATTTTATTGTTTTAGGAACATTATAGTTTCTTTTTGTAGGGTTTAGAATTTGCAATTTAGGGTAATATTTTCCAAAAACTGGGTTTAGAAAGACTGTACATATAATTAGGGTTGTTCAAATGACCCTTAACCCGACCCGACCCGACCCGACCCGGAATTTACAGGTCGGTTCACGGGTGAATATTTTTGGGATTACATGTTACAGGTTGACCCGTAATACCCGTAATATTATTTTTTAATGTTTTTTTATAATTGTATAATAATATTCACTCTTTATAATAATATATTAATACCATAAAGTCTTTGAACTAGTTGTAAGTAATTTTTTTGTTTAAATAGGAGTATAGGACAAACAGCTTTAAATGGACCATAATCAAGCCAAACAGATCAAAACGGTGAAGCGGGTGACCCGACCGGTAAAACCCGTAAACCGGGTTACAGGTCGACTTAGTTTATTTTACGGGTCACCCGTTGAGCAATCCTACTTGTAATACAATCCATGGCTATGTGTAGATGCACTTTTGTTGCTCCCTAGCCCTTGTAGTAAAACTGTTGATGAAACAAATGAGAGGTAGTAGCTTTTTATATTTCCAGAACTTGCACATGTCTTGAAGGTCTGTATTATTGGTATAGGAATTTTAAAATTTGACTCTCGTGGTTGCAGACGTCTGGAATTAAGGTTGGGTATGGTCGCCCACAAGGTCAATCAGGAGCAAGGGATGGGACGGTTTCTCAGAGAAGTGGATGTTGTGCTTGATCGAAAAACTGAAGATATTTGACAATTCTGCTGGTCTATCTAATTCCTTGTGGATTTCCTTGCTTGTATACATCAGTGAGTGGCAACTTCTTTTGCTTCGAACCGTCTTGGATGATGATGTACATTCTTATATTTGTCTTTTTTCATGGATATGATTCATTACGAAATCAAGAAGAAAAATAGTTCCCTCTTCTCGAATTCTTTGTGGAATGTTGATACATGGTGGTTGAATGGATGGTCTAATCAAGCCTTCTCTGTTATTAATTTTCTTGGATGAGATGCCCATATTACTTGTGGATATTTACTTGGTAACAGTAAACTGTTTTTAAGGGACGTGCTTGGTTGATATTATTCCCGAAAAAATCCTAGACCTTGATATAGAATTGCAGTTTTGCCCTGGATAGCTCTAAGATTATCTGCAGGTTTTTTATCGTTGTAAATCTGGTTTGAGCTACAAAGTCAGCTGCCCATTTCACACACTTTAGAATGGGTTGACCCACACGCTATTTCCTTTAATGCTTTACTCATTCCGATTTCGATCACATTTTGCTCTTTCTTTTTCGAGAATTTGTACTACCCTTTAGCGATCCTAATAGCCATGTGTGGCTTCTTTATTGACACTTTAGCTGTTCACGGCTTCCGTTTTAACGCGGTGCAAATTGTCTGTCTCACCTTTATGTCCCAATTTCATGTCCCAAAATTTTCATTGATCCACATGGCAATAGAAATTATATTAAAAAATAATTAGCCCATATATCTTCTCTCTCCAACTTTCTTCCATTTTAACTTCAATTAATTAGCCTAAATTCTTGTCCCAATTTTCTTAATGGTCCACATGGAAATAGAAATTATTTTTAAAAAACTAAATAGAAATTAATTAACCCAAACAATTCGGCCATTTTTATTTCTTCTACACAATCTTTTTTTGGTTGAAGATTTCTTCTACACAATCTGTTCAATACATATCTCTTACTCGTCCACAAATTACTTAATTGGTGAATTAGTACTTAAAAATATTAAAAGGATAGGGTTGTTATCTACTTCCCAAATCGAAGATTGAAGAAATTATAAATGGATGCAACTTCACCTCTCTCCTCCATCATTGAAGAATTCATAAATCTAAAAGAGAAGCGGAAGAGTCTATTTATATCTAACTCAAACATTATGAATAGGGTATAAATTTTTTCTAGATAAACTGAATCTTGAATATAAGAAACTTATATCAGATTAAAAAAACATTCTTCAACATCAAATTGACAAAAAAAAATGATAAAGGACGGTAAAAAATTTCACAAAAATGTTAGATCTGGGAATACAAGCATGATACTCATTGAAATAACTAAAAAATGGATAAGAAGAGGATATATGAGAGAGAGAGAGAGGGGATAATAGAAATGATAAGAAAATCTGAAATTGAAGTTAAAATGGAAGAAAGTTGGAAAGAGAAGATATATGGGATAATTAATTTTTTAATATAATTTCTATTGCTATGTGGACCAATGAAAATATTGGGACATGAAATTGGGACACAAAGTTGAGACAGACGATCTACACCGGTTTTAACGACCTCTCAGACTACCAAGCATCTTTGGTATTACGAATTCTTACCTTTTAAAAAAAAGGTATTTTGGAATTACTGTAAATCAACGGAGTCTTGGAGCTTCCCAGTTAGACTTACAGGGCGCCCCAATTTTTGGGTTCCGGTAACTCTGACAAAAGCTATTTTAAAATTAAAAAAAAACGCAAATACATTTAACAAAAGCAGTAGCGGAAACCGCTGCCTGTACGGTGAAAATATTATTTCACCATAGCAGTAGTGGTTACTGCTACCCTTATGTATAAAATTTACATATAAATATTATCGCTAAATCCCGCTAATAAGCTGTTAGTGAAATAACGACTAGTTTTCTCCCGACTATTTAACCACGACGATAGCAACCCATTCACCCGCCCCATTCAATCTGCACATTTTACCATCCTAAGCAACTTCATTCCGACAATTTGTTACTAGTTCACCAATGTCAGGTGCCTAGTCAAATTTATCGATATGTTATTATTCTTATTCAATATTTTTGCAAATTAATTATCAAATTTGATTTAACATTAGGTTATTATTATTCACACAATTCGAAAATCGAATTTAAAAACAGTCTTATGTGAGAGGGAGAATAAATCTATATATATATACACTAAAGAAGTCACTTTTCTGACACATGCCGACATCACATTCATTTCGCCTATGTGTCGCTTCCATATTCAATTCGCCTATCATCAATACTCTAAAAAAAAATTTAATACTAATTTTAAAAAAAGATATTTATAATAATTTTTTTTATATTGGTTTGTTACAAACTAATAACTAAATCTTAGATTCATTCTTATCTCATTCTACTTTGATTAGTTATATATTTTATTGATTAATTTTATATTCAAATCTCATATTATAATGAAAAAATTATATAAGTTAGAATTAAACTTTTGTTTGATATTATATGTATAGATTTTAAATTTAAACATATGTGTACAAATTTAAAAATTGCTAAACTAATTCATTTTCTTTTAGTAATGGAAAAAAGAAAATATTGGATCTTACATTAAAATAATGCGTAAATTTTATTCATATTGACATAAAAAATTAAATTAATTTATTTTGAAAATAAATAATTTATATTTGAATAAACCTGTACAAGGTACGAGTACTTATGCTAGTTCTCATCTGAATTCGATTAATTTAAATGAAGAACACGTTGAAGACGACGACGAAGAGATAACTCCAAACAATGATGACGTGGTATTTAACACTTTTAATATGTTATGTTTATTATTTTATAGTTCTCATAATTAATCTTTTGGCTTATTTAGTTGAGTATCAATAATTTGGATTTTAATGCATTATTCTATTGCGTTTAGTTTCCCGATTTTTCTAGCTACTTTGTGACTGATAATGAGTGGTCGAATCGGGACACTATGCTCAATCGGGCTAGAGAATTAGGGCGGAATCAGAACATGGTGTTGACCATAAAAAACTCTTGGGACTGAAGGTCCTTTTAGCTTGTGTGTTTTCTGGTGAGTACAAGCCAAAGAAAAAGGGCAAGTCTAGCGTTATTGTACAGACCTTACATGTTGGTGATGATCTAAATGAAAAACCCCGTTCTAGGAAGATTAGTTACCCGTTTGAGTTGGTTGAACAACGGGACAGAAGGACCCATCAATGGCGGCTAAGTGTGAAATCTGGTCGCCACAATCATGACCTTTCCACCAGTTTGGAGGGGTATGGTTTCATCAGCCGTATGACCGAGGAGCAAAGGCAGGATGCAAAGCAATTAACTCTTTCACATGGCGAACCGAAGTTTGTTATGACATACGTACGCCAAAAGTGGCCGAACATGACAACATCGATGATGTAGTTGTACACTTTTAAGTTTGAGGTTATGAAGGCAGAGATGAGCTCGATGACAGTAACTCAATTCTCACTCCATTACTTAAAGTCCAATGGATACTATGTCGATCATTGAACTGAGGATGGAGGAAATGAGATATTGGACTTCTTGTTTGTCCATCCTAAGCCATTGATTCTGTTGAAGTTGTTTCCGTATGTCGTGATTATGGATGCGACATACAAAACGAACTTGTAAGTATATATAATAAAGCGTCCTTTACTTTGTATATTATGATATTAAATTATACACGTTCAGTTATTCAATTTAATTAATATTTATGAGCATGCTATTGATATGGACTTCTTCTTTGTCCATCCTAAGCCATTGGTTCTGCTGAAGTTGTTTCCGTATGTCGTGATTATGGACGCGACATACAAAACGAACTTGTAAGTATATATAATAAAGCGTCCTTTACTTTGCATATTATGAGATTAAATTATGCACATTAAGTTATTCAATTTAATTAATATTTATGAGCATGCTATTGATATGGAAATTCTAATAATGAAAAATAGGAAATGCAATTTACTATTTTGATACCAATTGTTGAGTAGCCGCGGAAGCTTTGACTAATATGGAATAATTAAAGTAGTATAAACACACAATGATTTAACGAGGTTCGACAAATTGTCTACGTCCTCGAGGTGATATGTTTCTTACTATATGATAGGAATAAACCTAACAACTTGTACATGCCACAAGTTCGTCGTACAAAAGAGTATATCTTTACAAAGAAAATAACCATCTCTTTGTATTTCACTCTTTTCTTTTGTAAGATAAAAAAAAACTTTTCTTTTTCCTCTCGTGTTTTCTGAAAGATGATATGATTAAGTTTTTCCTCTCCTCTTTTCTCTCTTATATGAAGATTGTAAGTATTTCTAATAATGAAAAATGGAAATTCTAATAATGAAAAATAGAAAATGCAATTTACTATTTTCTATGTGTTTTGCTTTTCACCGATAATACATTTAGCTTTTTCACCTTTTTCTTCTTTTTTTTCATTTTCAATCTCCTAAACAATAGCATGCTCACAATTCTCCACCTCGTACATAATTTGAAAAAACCTCAAATTTTGAACGAATATGAGAACAATCAGTAGCATCCGAAATAGATTTCATCATCTGGGCTACATCATTATACTCATGACTGCCTATGTACCCTTTTAAAAATGGTACGTAGGGTCTTTTGATCGGGATCAAGCCAATCGTAATTCTACCTATCCTCCATATAGTCCTCACCCAATACCGCCCCGAAGGGCCATGTCCTCATTGGGCAAACTAACACGATCCAATCTTAATCAAGTTCAAGCAATGCTGAAACTTGCTACTTGTCACAACTTTAGTCAACATGTCTTCCAGATTGTCTTTTGTATGTACCTTTACTACAAAAATATCTCCATCCTCGTCGTCTATCTAGATCTCCAGCATAATCAGAATCAACAAAACCATCCAACTGACATGTATCTCCCACAAGCATTAATGTTTGAACAAGATTCTCATATGATTTCGGCAAATAAAGCAAAAGCATAAGAGCTTGATCTTCATCTTCAACCTTCACATCAATATCCTTCAAATTTGAAATTATCCTATCAAATTTATTGATGTAATCACGGAGTGAGATTCCTTCATCCATCTTGCAAGTATATAAATGTGACTTGGTATAGATTCTATTTGTTAGAGTCTTTGTCATGAAGTTCGCCTCCAACTTTTCCCACACACTTGATGTGGTTTCCTCGTCATCCGCCGTAAATGCGACATCTCTTTCAAGACACAATATTATGACAGCGTGTGCTTCTATATCAAACTCTTCCCTGTCACTATCCTTCATATATTCGGGTTTCTTATCCTTACCCAATAACACCTTGTGTAACTTTTGAGATATCTTCATATGCATCCTCCAATAGGAGAAATCATTTTTCCCATTGAATTTCTCAATCTCATACTTTCCAACTTTAACGATTCCGCTGCTAGAAGCCATTGATTTCAAAATCAGACCTTGACCGCCTTAGACTTTGATTTGGCTCTGATACCGATTGTTGAGTAGCCACGGAAGCTTCAACTAATATGGAATAATTAAAGTAGTATGAACACACAATGATTTAACGAGATTTGACAAATTGTCTACGTCCTCGGGGTGATATGTTTCTTAGTATATGAAGAGAATAAACCTGACAACTTGTACAGGCCACAAGTTCGTCGTACAAAAGAGTATATCTCTTTACAAAGAAAATAACCCTCTCTTTGTATTTCGCTCTTTTCTCTTGCAAGATAAAAAAAATCTTTTTTCCTCTCGTGTTTTTTGAAGATGATATGATTAAGTTTTTCCTCTCCTCTTTTCTCTCTTATATAAAGATTGTAAGGATTTCTAATAAAGAAAAATGGAAATTCTAATATTGAAAAATAGAAAATGCAATTTACTATTTTCTATGTGTTTTTGCTTTTAACTGATAATACATTTAACTTTTCCACCTTTTTCTTCTCTTGTCATTTTCAATCTCCTAAACAATAGCATGCTCACAATATTGTAGGTATACCATGCCCTTGAGTGAGATGGTAGGATTCACTTGCACCAGGTACACTTTAGCATTGGTTTTGCATTTATGGCAAAGGAGACCCAAGGTCACTATGAATTGGTCATATTCCAGTTGTGAGAGCTGTTCCAAATGATTGGGAAAATGCCAAAAGTTGTTATGACTGATTGTGATATTGTTGAGGTTAACGCAGTTGGGGTAGTGTTTCCCAATGCCAAGCATTTGTTGTGTTGGGGGCATATCTAGCGCAATTGCAGGGCGTATGCTATGGCGAACAGATTTTCTGAGGCGTTTGTGGCATGGCTTGCGAACAGAGCATGGAAACTATTTTGCTCGACGATCGTAGCAGAATACGAGGCGAGACCTAATCTATTTCGGACTAGCAATGCACTTACATATATAATCCGTTCAATCCGTTCCTACTTGCGTACCTCAAGAGAGATTGGCTCTCTCCCTGGTGCGATCACATTGTCAGAGCGTACACCGATCACCGTCTTCATTTGTTTACACGGACCACGAATAGGTATAGTAATTATTTTCTCCTTCCACAACGACTATGTTTGTTATTTCCGCTACTGACGTTGAACTTATGATATATATCCTCAGGGTCGAGTCACAACACTTCTCTACTGAAGGATTATTGGAGTCTTCTGTTGGAGGGTTTAGCACTATTTTGAGGAAGATGCACGCCATGGTGAACATCCAAGTGAACATCATTCGGGGAGAGATGGAACGGGACCATACCGGCATCCCGTTTTCCATCTTGCACATGGTCGAACCGCTGAAAACCGTTATATCTCGATATACGACGATTCCTGGAGAGTTATTTGCCCATGTCCGCTCTATAAATGACCCGACCATTGAATTTCATCCGATATGCAACGAATCCTGGTGGACATCGGCTACTACCATGTCCCCACCAAGTCCTTGCCTACATCAATGATTGTATACCTATTGAGCTTTCAATGATTCATGATTTTTGGAAGTAACTGGAGTGGTAAGGCCTTAGAGGAGTAGATGACCAAGTGGACCCACTATGATAATTGGAGGAGGATGCATAAGTAGATGGTTTTTGAGTTGAGGATGCACTACGATACGTATGCAGCTGTGTTGCCTTATTTCACATAGATTGACGAATTGATTAGCTGGGTCAGCACATAATGTGTCTGGATGGAGACGCCAATGGTCGGATTGGCGTTTGCTACTAGATTCTAGTGTGCACTTGTCATACTATCTGAGCGCGGTCCCCACACATGCTTCTCGATGCTTGCGTGTGAAGCTCCAGACAATCTCGTGTGCAATCGTGTTGTGACAATTGCTCATCTTGGGAAACACTATGTCTCGGTAAGTTACGTTTGTTTACAACAATTTCATGTTTGAGTATTGCTCTCATCTTTATTATATTATTTACGAAAGTGTTATTGTAGGTTACACTCGCAGATGATGCCCCCATGTCTTCAGCTACAAAGATTTGGACCATTTTTCATCACTATAGCGCTGATGGGGTGGATCAACATTTTCATAATCGCATGGCATTGTATGAGAGTTACCTCACCACATAGTTACAGTGACATTGTATTATTCTGATGTTTTGTGACAAGTTGTAAAACCTCTTCTTTTCCATGTTATATATATTATTATTTTTTAAAATCTGATACTAAAGTTCATCCATAAAAATAGAATAACTCAACAAAAGAAATATCCAACCACTTGAAAAGTATTCACCAAACCCTTGTGGTCGTTCCTCAAATCCGTCTAGTGCGAGAGTGAGGCTGACTTGGGTGCTCGTTTGTGTTTCACACCTAAGGCCGAACTGTCTTGAATTGATTTCTAAGACCGTTAACATACAGTCCTACGTGGTCCCTCCTCCATTCCATTTATTTGATTTAGATTTTTTATGGCTGATGCCTTGTGCACAGGAATTTTTCGCCTGGCGCACAAGGACCACGGTGCTTCATGAAGCGGGACGGCGAAATGCCAAATGCTCGGATACCCGCTATTCCTCCGCATCATGAAGCGCATCGCTTCATGATGCGTAGGTTTGCGGCGGTTAGAACACCACGATCATTTATTCAGTCGCACACGAAAAACAAACCTAATTCGGTCGACGATAATCATTCACGTACAGCGAAAATTTTTCTATCCACCAAACCTAATTTTTTTGATTAACAAACTCGATATTGAACAATGTCATCCGAAACGGAATTTTCGGATTCATCATATGAAGCAGAAGACGAATCGCACTCCTTGGAAGAAGAGTCAGAGTCATCAATGAGTGTCGAAGAAGAAGGGGAAGTTGAGTTTGAAAACGAGATAGTCGAATCAGAGGTAATTTACGATTTAGTTGAAGTAGTAATATACTTTTCAAGATAATACATGATTTCAATTGTTGTGTTAAATTTTTTTTATTGAAATTTATAATGTGTTATTATTATTGCATAGTATACAAGTTTGATGTATTAAGATAAGTTGTTATATTATATACATAGGTACCTCCAACATCTCCCTCGTTACCACCGACGACTCCACCTACACCACCACCATCTTCACCTACAAACACATATCAATATGTCAATCAGCTTGAAATTAAGATCAACTAAATTCAGCATATTTGGATATGTGAACTACATCAGATTTGATGGCCATTGTATAATGAGAGTGTTTGATCTTGATTTTGACTCAAGAAATACAAATGCCTACTGATGAGAACATTACCTCTCTTGTCAAACCCACAAATCCGTAGGGTAAGATAAAAATTGAAATCTTTCTCATTATCAAATCAGAAATACAAAGAAAAAGGGACCTTTTTCGACTTCTTACCTGGTTTATTGATGGTTATATATATGAGTATCAGTCAGAAAAAAGCATCACTATTTTTTATCATCTAAAATACTACTACTATGGTGTTGAATCACAATGAAATATACTAGTGAAAGATTTGAGCAATAGTCTTTGAGCTTAGAGCAGCAACAAGTTGTTTTGGTGTGGATATTTTACACATCATCTATTCCAATTTCAAATACATTTTTGTATCTGCTTTCATGCAAAAATTTACTTCCTCACAAGAAATCTTAAGAATATTAAACAAAATTATCAGAGAAGAGAATTTTCTAATAAGAATAAGATAGCATGATCAAATTGAGGGCAATTTTCAATTAAATCATAAACAATCAAATTAAGGGTGACTTTTTACTTTGATGCCAAGACATATCCCAAAATAAAACCATTTTCTTGCAATCTTAACAAGCAACTCTACGACAACTATCCAATATTGCATGCCCAAAGCATTTTGACACTACATAAGTGTTTAGAAGACCAGAAAGCTATTATTTCTTCCCTTGAGACAAAATTTTTCCTTTCTTCCTGCTACCAAATCAATCTTCTTGAGCACAACCTTCTTTCTCATTTCTTTTTCCATCAACTAACATCAACATTACTATATTATCAACACCATAATCTTCCCAAGTCAACTGAGTACAACACACTCTAAATTTGAGAATCAAGACTTAGGCACATAGCTAGTACATTATTTGTCTACATTTAGATGTCAAGAAATCATTGCCGACAGAAGCCAATTCTAAGTAAGTGAGCTTGTCTCTCTAAGAGGTCGAAATGAGCTATAAAATCTTGCTTTCAGCTGAAGTTCTACTTTTGGAGCTAATTTCCAGGGGTCATTGAAAATTAAACAGATTACCAAATACAAGTGTGATTACAGTGAGTCTATTACAGTGCAAGCATTTGGAGCTAATTTCCTGCTGAAGTTCTACTTTTGGAGCTAACTTCATACCAGACAAGTGTGATTACAGTGCAAGCATTTGGATATGCTCCAACGAGCTCTACTTGGAATAGACAGATTAGCAAATACAATTTTCATAAAGGCACTGAGTCTATTCATTCATTTCATGAGACAAGAATTAAACCTACTCAGTGTACTTTTTCGAGTTTGATCAAGGCTTGTGCAAACCAAGCTGCACTTGATCAATGAACTCAGCTTCATGCTCAAGTAGTGAAATTCAATCTAATAAGAGATCCGTTTATATCATCTTCTCTAGTTGATATGTATGGGAAATGTGGATTGCTTGATCAATCTGTTCTTATGTTCAACGTGATCAAAACTCCAACAGTGATTGCATCAAATTCATTATGTGGGTGGTTGAATTTCAAATTTTTGAAGTTGATTGTGGTTCTTCTGTTCAACCACTGCAGGACGAGCAAACCACATTCAACTACATTCTATCACTCGAATTGAGTCGGGCCAACCACAATCAAAATGCAAAATTCAACAATCCAATTTCAATCTTTAGGGTTTAGGGTATACTTACATGACTGCGCCGCCTCCACCGGAGAGCCGCCCTCGGCGTCAATTTGCTGGGCTATTGACTTTGCGTTTTTTTCAGACGACGCCACTGTAGGAGAACCGCCAATACCTTCTTCACCACCTTCTTTGGCCATTTTTAAAGAGGTTAACGACAGGGTTATCGGAAATGGGGGTTATCGGCGGCGATTAACTCTCGTCCGGCTACCAACAGAGAATACTGAGGAAGGGAAGAAAGTACCGTGTCGCTATGTGTTGCGAGTTTTGACGCTTCATAAAGCGTTACTACTCGCAAAGAGAGACGCTTCACGAAGCGAGGGCTTTCCACCGGATCACGTATTCTTTTTAGGGTACCCATTTGCGTAATGCATCATGACGAGTTACGCATCATGATGCGTGATTTTTCTTCTGCGCCTGGGGAAAAAAAAATTTGTGTATAAAGATTTGCCGTTTTTTATTTGACTAAATTCATTTCTTTCTCAATTTTTAATTTCACTAAGTGAATATAATTTGATAAGTTAGAATGAAATACCAAACGAACCCTCACAAGTCCTGACTAGTGAACTCTGTATAAGCAGCACTTCAGTCTTCTTTACTCATACCCACTAGATATCAGATCAAAATTCTAGTGTATACGAATTGAAGCAAAGAATGAGATGAAACGTGACTCACGCCAATTCTACCCTCAAGCATACAACAAAACAAGCAAGTATCCAGTGCACAGTCTGTGCAAAATTGAAAGGTAAAGCAAGGAACCAAATCTATGCTTTGTTTTACTATGTGGTCACTTTTGGAAGAAAAAAGGTTGAGGGTAAAACACCGAGCTGAGGCATGATCCACAAGGGAGAGACAGTATCAAGTAAAGTAGCAAATGCAGAGCATGACACCTCCTTGGAGCCAATCTTGGCTTGTATAATAATATGCCTCAACTTTTTCCCCTTTTGGTGAATCATTGTTCTTCCCTCACAAAACCCTATTAGCTTTTACTATTTTTGGGTAATCACTATGCTCTAGAGTACATACTTATTTCACAATCTACCTTTGCCGAAAAACTGTTCATCCTTTTTTGATGCTATAGAGAACAGTAAATATTTGTTCAACTAGGCCGGACTTTAGCAAGGAACTTGTGGCTCTGTAGTTGTTAATTAGTATTGAAACTAACAATTCACTTTCTTTACACATAGTAAAACAGGATCATACAAGAAGACACCACAATCTTAGTCATTATTATTTTAAACTTTAATATTGTCTTAATTCTTCATCTAAAAAGTGAAAAGATTTCATATCAATACTGCCTCTGATGTTGGCTTCTCATATTCATCAAAGTAGAATCGTGTACATAGAGAGGGGCCACAAAAGGACCCAAGAACTTCCCCTTGAATATATCAATTAACTAAACCTCATTGGAAGCAAAGAAGTAGATTCATCTAATGCTTTATTCCACTTCCATCCCTATATAAATCCACCACACCCAAATCCTTCAATCACAGAACACAAAACACACAAAAACACAAACCAAAACCCAGTTCCATCATCGCCTTTCGCCCCTCGAAAATGTCGAACAACCCTCTCTCATCGGCACCACTCCACCCATTCCAACCCAAGCCCTTTGACAGAAGCATGCCACCACAGCCAAGCCAAGTCCAGGACCCGGCATTGACCAACATGGGCCCCTCCGGCGTCCCTCCCAGGCCCCCTGTTCAGCCCATTGGGCCGGAACCTATTGGCCCAATGGGCTCCTCCGGTGTACCTCCAAGGGCACCTGTCCAGCAGCCCATTGGGCCCGATCCAATGGGCTCAATGGGCCAGCTACCAACCAATCCTTCAACGGCCCAGATGGTCCCTTATGGGACTCATCCTCCCATGAACATGGCTCCACTACATCCACCACCACCACCACCTCAGACTAGGGGTGGCATGGTGCCCCTTAACAAGCTGACTGGTGCTATGATGCCATATCAAAACCGAGGTGGTGACAGTGCACTCTACTTCAGCTCCGACGACCGTGTCCTGAGCAAGCACGTCGAGGAGACGCACGTGCCCGATGATAGCCGGATTGATGAAGTTAGGCCCTTGTACCATCTTGTCAAGGATCTCCTTGCACAGACCACACAGACCGTCCATGAGTCTATCCCGGTATGTTCAATCTCTTGTATAAAATTATATATGTTCATTGATAGTTTTGTACATGATTTTGACAATCTTTATTTGTAGGGTACTACTCACACTCGCAAGGAGTTTGTGTTGGAATCAAGAAATGGGCACTCCTCCGTCAACATTCCCAATCTAGCGCTTATAGTAGAGCGCATCTCCTATGAGCTAGCTTCGAGGCGATGGGGAGGAATAACAAGTGACGCCCACGAGACGACAATGTCGATCCTGAAGCTCCTCTCACACTTCACATGGGAGGCGAAGGCGGTTTTGACCCTGGCGGCATTCGCCATGGGCTACGGCGAGTTCTGGCTGCTGGCCCAGATCTTCACCTCCAACAACCTGGCCAAGTCCATGGCCATGCTGAAGCAGCTGCCCATGGTGATGGAGCACACGGGGTCGTTCAGGAGCGTGTTCGAGGCAATCGATGAGCTCATCCAAGCAATGCTGGGCGTTACCGACTGCATCATCAGGATCAGGGAGCTCCCCCCGATCTACGTCCCCGAGGACGATCCCGCTGTCAAGGCTGCTAGGACTCAGGTTCCTATTGCCGCCTACTGGATCATCAGGAGTGCTGTCACTGCTGCTACTCAGATCACTGCACTTACTAACACCGGTTATGAGTAAGTTTGCTTGTTCATTTCTTTCATCCTATGTTTTTTTCAGTACATAAGCTAGCTTAATATAACAGCTTTTTGTTGTTTTGTTGAACCTGGGATGATTACAGTTACATGGTGTCATCAACAGATGTGTATGAGCTGCAAAACAGGACGCACAAGCTGAACACAATCCATAACCATTTTAACTCGATTCTGAAGAAGCTGATGGAGCGGATTGGTAATATGTGAACCTTAAACAAAAGAAACTTGATTGTATTGTGTACGAAGAAAACTGTTAAAATGTCCATCTCATATCTGAAAGTTGGGATTTAACTGGACTAGTATATAACTGAGCAGACTACTCCTATTGTCAATTGGTTTTAAGATTGAACCCCGTTGGGCTAATAAAAACAAGTATAAAGCGATAGCATTCATCATGTAATTTTCTTGATGCAGATGAGAAGCGAGAGAACGAGGCCTATGAGATGCTAGTGAATGCGATCTACAAGATGATCCATGTCGACAACATGCCTGTTCTGACTCGTATTGTCGTCCATGACGAGTCCCCTAACCTCTATGACTGCAACAACCGAATAAGGGTCCGTACTTTTCTAATGTCTCTATTGGTGATTTTAGTGATCCATAACTCATGATGATATTCTTAATTTCTTCTTGTATAGGTTCACCATGACTCCCTAAGGAGGAAGAACGTTCTACTCCTCATATCCGACCTAGAGATCTCCATGGAGGAACTCTCCATTCTGGAGCAAATCTACAACGACTCCAAGATCCATTCGTACGAGATCCTATGGCTCCCTATCGTGGACCGTTCGGTTCCATGGACCGACTCAATGCAGGCTCAGTTCGAGAGGCTACGGAGCACGATGCCTTGGTACTCGGTCCACCACCCTTCGGCTGTCACCAACGCCTTCCTTAAGTTCGCGAGGGCCTACTGGAACTTCAAGAGCAAGCCCGTGCTTGCTGTGCTGGACACGAGGGGGCGGGTCTTGAGCCCCAATGCAATGCACATGATGTTGGTGTGGGGAAGCAATGCATTTCCTTTCACTACTGAGAGGGAGGAGATGCTGTGGAAGGATGAGACTTGGTGCCTTGACCTCCTCATTGATGGCATTGACACAACTGTTCTCAATTGGGTAACCAAATCTACTCTTGGAAAATGTTAAAATGTCCATCCCATATCCTAAAGTTGAAAATTAACTGGACTAGTATATAATTCAGTGGATTACTCCTTCAATTTGTTTTAGATGAACCCCGTGGACTAATATAAAACATGAAGACTAACCATTTTTATTTGTGTATGGGATCAGATCCGGGACGACAAGTACATCTTCATCTACGGAGGAGACAACGTAGACCTCATCCGGCGATTCGCAAAGGAGGCGCGCGCAGTGTCCCTAACGGCGGGAATCAAGCTGGAGATGATCTACGTGGGGAAGAGCGGGAAAAAGGAAGTGGTCCGCAAGATCTGCAACGCGATCGACGCGGACCCCGAAATCGTCAGCAGCTTCTGGCACGACGCGCCGATGGTGTGGTTCTTCTGGCGCCGCATCGAGAGCATGCTCTTCTCCAAAATCGAGCTCAAGAAAGCCGACGATCACTCCGACGTCATCCTCCAGGAAGTCAAGAAGCTGCTCAGCTACGACAAGTTCCCGGGCGGGTGGGCCCTGCTAAGCCGAGGCTCCGAGGTCATCCTCCACGGCCAGATGTCCACCGTGCTCACCGCGCTATCCAGGTACGAGCGCGAGACGCCCTTCTGGAAGAACACCATCCCGCCGCTCACGTTTTCGGAGGCGTTTAGGCAGCAGACGGCCACTATTCATGTGGAGGACCTGCCGTGCTGTAGGTTCGAGTTCCCGGCGGTCGCGGATCCCGTTGGGCTTTTGTGTCCCGAGTGCCGCCGCGGCATGGAGAAGCACACGACCTTCGTGTGTTGTCACGAGGGGCCAGCGCACGAGCGCTATGGTGCAGCTAATGCTGCTGCCGCAGCCAATGCTGTGCCGGGTGTGCCGGGTGTGGAGAATGTGGTGCGCCCTTGAATGGAGTAAGTGTTTGGAAGCCTGCTGGCCTCTCCTGGCCTCTCTTGGACCTTGGAGCTGAGGAAATAAGATGATGAATTATTGTTTTGTTTGGTTGATTTCTACGTGTTGTTTGTTTTTGGAATTTCTTGCAATGTAATAAGGTCATCACAGGAGTGTTTCTTCTGTGATTGTTTTGCTTTGTATTGTTATTAATGAATACTAGTCTCCTTTTTGTGGTGCTTATCTATTGAAGAATGGTTATTTTTTCCTCTTTTGATTGCATTTTTTTTATCAAAGATTTTGAGTTGGAGATGAAGATCTAGTGGTACATGTTAACAAAGATGAAAATAAAGTTAAGGGTTGGATTATAATCACATAAAAAGTTCAATCTAGATCAGAAATAACACATATCCTCAACTTTGCAAATAGAGTTTGGTTACTCCTCTCACCTTCTCGCTACTCCAGGGTAACTTTTTCCTTTGAAACAAAAATAATATTTAGTATAAGTGTGAAAGTTCATACGCCAATAAATGTGAAGGTTTGGTCATAATATAGGCCTAATATATAAGTTGAGAAGCCCCGCCAATTTAATTATTGTTAGAAAGTGAAGTTTTGATTTTGATAGTTCCAAATTTGAAAAAAGTCTATAACATGGATTCTTCTATGAAGTTATAGACATGTGAGAAGTCGGAGACATGTGAACCAAAATGGAATGGAAAAGTTGGTAGAATGTGAGTTCAAGATTTTGATAGGTAGCCAACTTCCACTATGTCGCCAACTTATGCTAGGTTACAAGTGCAAGTCGTGCACATGGTCGACCTCGAGTTTGTGAAACGAGTCGCCACGTGAGTCACGTCTCCGACTTGACAGGAAGGCAAACCGAAAACGCACGAGAAGATTGCGCGAGAGATCATATCAGTTTGGTTAAGGAAAGAATCTTCTCAAGATAAGAAAGGTTGTGGATCTTGCTTGTACCCTTAAGAGTTTGTTTATTATAATATTTATCTTATCCTCAGGAAAATTTGTAAGCATTAGATTTATATTATCTTCCTTAATAAAAAGGGAAAATATATCTCTAAACTTTAGGGTTCTAGCATATATAATTTGTGGTTATTAGGGTAGAATGGTAGAGTTGATATTGCAAATTTAGAGAGGGAAAACCAAGAACTCCATGTACATAATCTTGAGAGAAAAGTTAGATTGTTCGAGAGTTCGAAAGAAGAAAAAAAGACATAGGTTAGGTTTTGTGATTTAGAGTAAGGTCCTGCTCGGTTCAAATGAGTGTTAGCATACTGAGAGAGTAGGATTAATTCCGTGTTGTTCTTGTAGGCATACTCAAGAGATCAATAAAGTAAGCTATGATGAGGTATCTTCGGTGGTCGTTATACCTATCAAAGAATCATAACTTAACCAAACTTAGTAGAATGGTAAGTAAGGGTCGATCCCACAAGGACTCGTGTATTGATGTTATTACTTAGATGCCAAGTAACCAAATAAGGGAGGTTTTATGATTGAAAATCTAATATAATATGCAAACTAAGAACTAATTATGAATGCAAATATGATTGTGTTAAACAAGTATGAGAAAAATGTGTTCAACTAGTTAAATCCATCATAGATATGCTTATTGATCATTGATTCTCTTGACTCTCAACTCACTTGAATATCATGGATTATTATCCAAAACTTTATATTTAGTTGAAATAGCTAACAATCTGAACAACCCTAATCATCTAACAACCTAGAACAACGTCTAGATTCAATTAAACGACAACTTTAAGTTCAAAGTATCGATAGAAACAAATACTCAACGCAAATAACTAATCAAGTTATATGTGGTTTATTCCCTTCTACAACTGAATAGCCCGAACGGGTCTAAACAATTATAGTTGCTACTTTATCTAATCAATCCCAAACGGGACTTAATCAGATTAGTTGTAAATTAACCTATAAATTCTATTAGGGAGCTACTCTAACAAAACCCTAGAATAATTCTGATTCAATTAAGCACAAGGAATAAAACCTATTCAAGTGGTTGAGAATCAATCAAATCTCACAATATTATGCAATCTATGATTTCAATAACTAGTCAAACACAAAGGAATTTAGCAATGCATAATTAAATTAAAAGCAAACTTACAAGAGGTTCAAAGATAGCTCTTTTGAGAAAACTCTCTCCAAAATCAACCCTAGCCTCCAAAGTCTGATCAATGTTATGATAAAAGATAAACTAATAAGAGCTTAAATATGTCTTCTAAAAACAATCCTCCAAATCCCCACAATTAAGCACAAAGTCGGACAAGATATAACCAAGCCCAAATGTCTTCGGCCCATGTCCGCGTGAAAATCCCAATAGCGCGGGTTGTCCATCAATTGCGCAGTCGCGCTTTCCGCTCTCAACCCGCGCAATTCGCTTCAATCAGGATTACTCGGGTTACATCACTTAGTTGCAAGTGGCGCAATTTCTCTTCCTTGTAATTTGCACTTCGACTCTTCAACGCTCCTTTGTACCACCTCCCATCGTCCTTCAACTCTTCTAACCACCGCCATGATCAACTAAAACTCGTCCCGCTTTTGCTCATAAACCTAAAAACCTGCAAAACCGAGCAAACAAGCGCAATCTACCCAACAACACAAAAACCTAAAAACTAGATTAAAACCAATCTAAAACTAGCTAAAACTTACATAAAACATGCAACTAAACTACTCCTATATGCAAGCTATCAAGCTACAACTTTTAATCCGACCAAGTGAGAAACTTGAAAGGCAGTGATTTTTCACTTAGTTAACTGAGTTTGTTGACTAAGTGTTTCCACTATAAAAAATTTGTGTGTCAAGTATGTCTTTCCTGTTAAATTAAATTTCCGATACGTATACACTCAGGTTGGTGACCTTGACTAAGTTGGCAAGTTTGGCTAAATTGGCGACTTAGACTAGGTCGGTAACCTAGACGTACTGACAATCCTACAATTAGTATCAGAGTCCTGGCTCTAGATTTGTTTTAGTACTTATTATTTTATAGGAAAGATGAATTCAAAGAACACTATGATCAGCGACTCGTTTTGGAAACCGCCAATGCTCAAACCAAGAGAATATGATCGGTGGGTTGAGGAAATGAAAACCCACATATGTTGTCTTGATGAACGACTCCGGAAAGTGAAACTCACATATGGTCATGTCCACTCTGAAACTCTAGATCTAATTATCAAGCCATGGTAATTTCCTCTCCGATTCGAACCCTAGATCTGGAACGAGGCCTAGCTCACTGAAGCCTTAACTCGACGGATCTGGCCCAAACATGTCCCTCCCATGCTTGATCTACCAGATCTGATCCAAAGAAGAAGTCCTAACACGACAAATCTACCAGATATGATCCAAAGAAGAAGCCAATCTCCTATGACAAAGACAATGGTCCGCTGCATCGCTGCCCTTCTTCGACGTCAAGACCCTAGATCTGGAGTTGGGGTCGCTGTCACCAGGGAGACGGAGATTGGGCTCTAAGAATCAAAGGTGGTTGGCTCTTCTCAAGAAGGAATCATCTTGAAGGGTAAAGTTTTGGGATAAGAGTAAAATTGTAATTGCGCATAAATTTAACGGATTTTTTGATGGAATAGTATTCCGGGTGGTGTTTGGCTTACAAAACGCTTTATGTGGGTGGTTTACTATAATATAGCAAAAGAAGTGGTTTGCGATAAATACCCCTATCTTACATGTAGTTTTCGAATTTTTTTTATCAATTAGGTATGCTGATTTTATTTATTTTTATTTTTTTTGGTTGAAGGAGAGGCGGTACTCTCCATCCCCTCAAGGGGGAATTTTATTAAAGTGGGCTAATTAGTCAGCAAACGGGGGATAGCCCGGCTCCTAACATCATCAGACATGAGAAACGTAATCCCCTCCGGCGGGGCAAGCAATACATGATGTCCTAACGGAAAATTAAAGGCAATAGCGGCGAGGCAATCTGCCACGCGGTTTGCCTCGCGATAAACATGTCGGAATTGGATACTCCAATCCCTACAACAAAAGCTTTGGCATTGTAATGCCAGGCTAGACAACGGGTGACTCTTCTTAAGTTTAGACTATAAAAAACGAATGACAAATAAAGAGTCCAACTCAATAATAACTTTACGAAGACCACGATCCCAAGGAAGCTTGATCCCGTCCAACACACCCCACAGCTCCGCCATTGGCACCGAGCACGCCCCGATCTTATGGACAAATCCGCCAATCCAACTCCCTTCCGAGTCTCTGATAATTCCGGCCGACGTTGCCATCCCATCTTTGACCGCTCCATCAGTGTTGATTTTCGCCCACCCCTCGTCGGATTTAGTCCAAGCAATGTCCTGTAGAACTCTAGAAGAAATACAACAACTTGGAGAAGACATACCTGCAGCTTCTCTATACTCCCTCATACATTTCATAATGATCCCGACTTATTAGACGGCGCTTCGGTACCCTGAAAGATCTTCTCATTCCGCCATCGCCAGGTCCACCTAAGAACCATAGCGAAAATCGCATTCCACTCCCCATTCTCGTCTCTCCTATTATCCAGAATATTTTTCCGAAGCCAAACAGCAAAAGCATCCTGAAAAAACAAAGGATCAACATTAGAGATCGGAAACTCCAACCAAATCCCTCTTACCTGTGGGCAGTCACGGAAAAGATGCTCGAACGTCTCTTCGGTTGTAAGGCCCGAGGCCATAGAAGCGTTATCCCATGCCAACCCGAGAACTTCCCAGGAGGTCACCCATCTTGGTACTACTCTCGCCCTTGCACGCTTAACTTTTAAGTTCTTTGTCCTCACTCGAACTCAGAAAAGGAAGAGCTCTTGTTGACATGGGGAGCACCTCAATTCCTTATAAATTATCGGGGTGTTACAATCTCCCCCACTTAAGCACTTGACGTCCTCGTCAAGGCCCACGGACCGCCCTCCGGGTTGAGTGACCGCCCACTGGGCCAAGCCAACTCGTAACCCAGAGTCGGCTCTGATACCATTTGTAAGGCCCGAGGCCATAGAAGCGCTATCCCATGCCAACCCGAGAACTTCCTAGGAGGTCACCCATCTTGGTACTACTCTCGCCCTTGCACGCTTAACTTTTGAGTTCTTTGTCCTCACTCGAACTCAGAAAAGGAAGAGCTCTTGTTGACATGGGGAGCACCTCAATTCCTTATAAATTATCGGGGTGTTACATCGGCACCATTGCAACGGCTGCAGCTGGCATTGGTCGTAATGTGTCGTCATCTGGATCATGAACGAAAGCAGCAACAGAAAGTTTAAGTACCATCGACATCGGCAAAAGGCCCTCCAGCGCTGACCAGTTCCAACCACAGCTTTGGAGCCAAACATCAGCAACACAAACCTGCAGCTGACCGTCACTGAGATTTCCCGTAGCAAAATTCAGCAAAGGCTCATCAACCAACCACACATCAGTCCAGAAGCGAATGCTCTTCCCATCACGCAGCAACCACTTCGACCCTTTGATAACAACATCTGAAATTCCAGCTCTGATAGCTTTCCAAACATAAGAACAATTGGACGATCTACCAAGTGCCGAGTCAACATATTTATGCTTAAGAACCGAGGTCTAAACGCCCCCATCTTCTATGACAAATCTCCACCCGAGTTTACCCACAAGAGCGAGATTAAGTTCATTCATGGTTCGAATACCCAACCCGCCTTGGGACTTTGGTTTAACCACTTCATTCCAAGACACCTTATGCATTTTTCTTTTCTCACTACTACTACCCAGAGGAAACCACGGTTTAACTTGTCAATCCTCGTGCACACACTAGTCGGGAGAAGTGTCGTTTGCATCGAGTACACCGGAAGAGAAGTAAGAACAGAATTAATCAACGTCACCCTACCAGCAAGGCTAAGAGTAGCATCTTTCCAACCTTCCAACTTAGACTTAAATTTATCAAGGAGACCCTCGTAAGTGTTCTTATTAATAGGTTTATGCACAACCGGCATTCCAAGGTAGTTACCCAAGTCGCTAGTCACCCTAAACCCACTAACCTCCGCAAGCCGATCACGAAGATTTCTCCGCACATTCTTGGACACAAAGATCTTAGATTTGGTATGGTTTATCTTTTGTCCCGACACCTTACAAAACTGATCTAAACATCTCATGACAACTCTCATTTGTTCAACTGACGCCTCCGCAAAGAGAACAATGTCGTCCGCAAAAAATAAGTGAGAGAGGCAAGGTCCGGTTCTAGTTACTCTAATCGGTATCCAATCCTTATTCTCCACAGCTTCAAGAATCATATGGATTAACCTTTCCACACAGAGGATAAATAAGTAAGGAGAAATCGGGTCACCTTGTCGGACTCCCCTAGAGGGCGTAAATTGAGTAGACACTTCTCCGTTCCAGAGGACTTGCATACGGGGGGAACACACGCAGGCCATGATCCACCTAACACAAAAATCCAGGAAACATGCAGCCAACAAGGTAGACTCTATAAAACTCCAACTAAGCCTATCATAGGCTTTTTCTAAGTCCAACTTAAGAGCCATCCATCCGGACGCCCCTTGTTTCCTTTTCATAGAGTGAACAATCTCCTGAACCACAACAATATTATTCGTTATCAATCTACCTGGAAGGAAACTCCCTTTCGTAGGTCCAATAATCTCAGACATAAGCGGTTGGATTCTGTTCACCAACACTTTAGTGATAATCTTGTACAAAACGTTGCACAAGCTAATGGGCCTAAACTGCCCAATATTCTCCGGTTTTCCCAACTTAGCAAGCAAAACAATGAGCGTATCATTGACCCCAACCAGAAGGACAGCGGATCGGAAGAAGTCACGCACAAAACTAACCACTGACGAGCCAACCGTAAACCAACAACTCTGAAAAAACCCGGGATGGAACCCATCGATGCCAAGCGACTTGAGGGCTCCCATACTTTTAACCATGCTCCAAATCTCATCCAACGAAACCGGTTTACCCAAATCATTGAAGAGAGCCTGATCACCCATAGGGAAACCATGACTAATCACTGGAAAGGCACAAGAGCCCACACGATCTTCACTGTACAGATTTCGGAAAAAATCAGTGGCCAAACTCTCTAACTCAGGTTTACTTTCGATCCAAACACCGTCACTGTTACGCAGCCCCTCCACCCTATTTTTCTTCCTTCTAATCATGGTAGAAGCATGGAAAAACGCCGTATTTCGATCACCACAACGGAGCCAAGTTTCACGGAACTTTTGAAGCCATAACGTCTCTTCTTGCTCTAACACTTTCTCCAAATCACTCCTGATATTAGCTTCCAAGGCAACCAGCTGATCTGACGTGCTTCTTGACAAATTATATTGAATGACATCAAGCCTCTCTAATAGCTCCCTCTTACGTTTGTGAATATTACCAAAGGTTCTTTTGTTCCAAGCCAACAACTCCCCTTTTAGCACATCAAGAGCAACAGGGGTATCCACATGAGAACACCAACTATTCTTAACTTTGTCATCGAAAGTGGGGTGAGAAAACAACGCCTCTTCACAACGGAACGAACGCCTTTTCTTATTAAAATCAGGTTTAGGCTCCAAAGAAAGAAGGAGAGGGCAATGATCCGAGGAGAACTTTGGAAGGTGGCGAACCTAGGCTTCGGGCCACCCAAGACGCCCATCCAAGTTCACAAAGATCCTATCAAGTCTCTTATGCACAACACAGTTCTCTGAAATCCTTCTACTCCACGTAAACTCTTGACCGGTGAAACCCATGTCGATAAGCTTATGTTTATTCTTCCACTTGTCAAACTCCTTAGAGTCAGCGTGGAGCCCCCCTGAACCGCCCTTTCTCTCATCTTGGTAAAGAATACAATTGAAGTTGCCCCCGACGAACACAGGGCCCGACACTCTTCCAATAGACTCATTAATATCTTTCCAAAAACTAACTCTACGAGTCACAGAAGGTGGCCCGCAAACAGCGTAAAAATGAGCCGTAATCCCACCATGCCCAAAGACAACATGAATAAAGTTCATATTCATCTCCACTACGTCAATATGCACATTAGTATCCTTCCACAACAGCCAAATGCGACCAGCAAAACCAATAGCATCAACCCTACAACACTTAGTAAAATCCGACCTTGTCAATCTATCACACACAGCTTGAGCTCTATCCCCTGAAATCTTCGTCTCAAATAACGCAAGTATGTCCACTTTGTGATTTCGGCAAAGATAGCGAATAGCTCTTCGAAAACCCGGCTTTCCTGCACCCAAGCAATTCCAGAGTAAGATATTCATAATAAACATAATTAATAAGAGAAAACAGAAACCAAACAAAGGCATAGAAAGGCCCTTGAGCTTAATGGCTCTCCGCCATGGTGGAATCTTGCGCAATGATCGGGGCTGACGAGCTTTGCCCTTCAACTTCGCTGTTACGTTGGATATTTCCTTCGGCAGAACCGATGGCCTGATGTGCCTGGGTGTATCCATTCTCATTACAATTAAGTTCCCTCTGATCGTTGTGAGCACAATTACTTAGCGGATCAGGATCAAGAATTTCAATATCATGAGGTTTCTCAATACTACTTCGGCTGCCTTGGATCTGTTCAGCATTTCTCTGTCTCTTTTTGGGCCCGTTTGGGCTATCGGAGGCAGATTTACTTAGCCCACCAGCGTTACTATCTTTGGGTGAGAATATACCCACTTTCCTGCCAACTTTGATTTTCTTTTTATCTACTTGGGTCTTAGAGCCCAACAGCCCATTTGACTTTCCCACGCCAAATTGAAGAGCTCCATGCTCCTTCACATTACTAACTTGTATTGATGATGAAATCGGGGAAAGCCCCTCAGAATTCGTCGGGATACGATCCTGTTGCTTATTTTTAACTAAATTAGCAGCAATTTCTTCAAATATTTTTTCTATAACCGTTGGAGAGATCTCCTTCTCTTTCTTGTCCATCCCCTTATTTTTAAGAGCCTTTGATTGCGTAGTAATCTTCCCCGGTCCGCCGGTCGAAGACCTCTGTTCCTTCTCGAATTTAGTCTTGGCCTTCCTCGGTCTTGGTTTCCTAGCGACTGTCATCCACTCGCCATACACACCTTTGGAGTTCAGATTTTCACTTTGAGACCCATTACTGTTACTGACATTGCTAGCAGGCATTTCTACCCCATTATGATGGGTTTTCTCTGTAAAGCTTCCCTTGAATTGATCATTAACAGGAACAATTGACTCTGTCGGACGTGATGGGCACATGACCATACCTTCCACACCTAAAGCAAATTGTAGGTAACCCCTCGTATTCAATGAGAAAACGATCACTATTGATACTGATCGAGCCTTTAAGAGATCTCTCCAAGTCGACCTCGACACATATCCTTGCGAATTTGCCTCTGTTGGTGTACATTGTCTTAGGGTCGACCCTTATCAGTCTTCCTATCCCCGTAGCAATTTGGAGGAGAATCTTTTCTTCATATAAAGTAACCGGAAGTCCCGTTAACCGGATCCATACTGGGGCTGTTTTGATTGGATATGTAGTTCGAAACGTAGGAGTCCAACTTCGAACCGATAGACATCTACCAAACACCGTCCACGGGCCACCAGTAAGGGCCATCAAGAAGTCTTCTTCACGTCCAAATCTAACAAGGAAGCATCCATGTTCAATTCGAGGATTTGAAAACGAGTAGAAGTCCTCCACATTTCACGATTTTTTTCTCCATAACATGAAACGCGATTGGCGATCCTAACAACTTGATAACCACTGAGCATGTCCAGACCGATGCCAACACTTCCATAACATCTTCGGCTATGGTGACAGCAGGATCACCATCCACCCCTCCCGGAAATGACACCGTCACTTTCCCACGCAAGAACTCGTCGTCTAAGGTCGTTTTCTGTTGATAAGCGCCTCCGACCGCAACTTCTTTCCATGAGACTCTCTTGTCCGGTGGATCTCCTAGCGGTCTACCCCCATTCGAACCATCAACTTGCATTCCCACTGATTGTTGAGTTTCCGGTGCGAACACCGGATTAGACACAACGTTCATGAACACTTCGAAAACCAGTAGAAAACTTTGAAAACCAGAAGAGAGCTTTTTTTCATTCACTAATATCTCCACCAGGAACGTTAGTTCATACTTGCTTATCAAGTATGCTGATTTTATTTAATTAAATGAAAGAGTCTTGGGTGGTTTGACCCATTATAGTATTAGACTTCTCGTATGAATGAGTGGTTATCAATAAAGTCAACTATTAAACTTATCAAAAAATAATTACAGAGAACCAAATGATCAACAAAATAACCTTTTGACAAGTAAGAATGGAGCCCGAGATAGGAAGAGAATAGCATGAACAATGCCAAGACAGAATTGCTATACACTTAATTTTGATGCATTAAAATTATCGAATGGGAGAAGTCCATTTTTTTTTTGATCAGAAGGGGAATAACATCACATAGTGATACGGACCCGATGTGGATCAGCGTACCGAAGCACCAGATGATACGGACCCGGTGTGGATCAGCGTACCGAACCCTTGTTGGTCAAGGGGGTTGAGCCTAACCCGGTGTGGATTCCGACTCAGGATAATCGTGGTTGGTTGCCACGGAAAGCAAAGAGCAAACAAAGTAAATTAGGGCAAACTATTTCTTGGATAGATTATGAAGGTGACACCAAGAGTATTTATACCTAAGCCCTAACGGTTCAAAAAAAGCGTCCCGGGAAAGAACCGTAAAGAAAACCCGAGAAGAGAGCAAAGCTCTAGTTTATAAAAATTACATAAATTGAATATTATGCTAAAATATATAAATAACTAAATAACTATCCTAAAAACTATAAATTACTAATGTAAAATCATATAAAACTAGTCTTCATATCGCTTTGGGCGACGACGAACTCGGTATGGCCTTGCACTTGTTAAATCTCTCGTATCACATAGTGTCTTGCCTTAATAGGCTACAAGATCATTATTAAGATGGCTAAAAATATAGCTAGGGGGAGAACTAAAGACCATATCAGGGGAGTCCCTTGGAATGCATAGTTTGCCAGGCAATCTGCTGCACCATTAGCGTTGCGGCGAACAAGGTGGATCTCGACATTCCAAGGGGTGTTAAACAGCAAAGCTCGGCAATTTCACACCAGGGCGTAACTGGGGTGATTGGAAATACAGGGGGACTTGATCAACTTCACTACTTCTGCAGAGTCGGTTTCAACCACCAGATTTACAATATTAATATCAGTGGCCATTAGCAGACCGTGCTCCATCGCCTTCAGCTCCGCAGTAATTGCATTGCAAACCCCACAGGTGAAGGAGAAGCCTCGAATGAAATTCCCAGCATCATCTCGGATCAGGCCGCCACCGCTAGCTAATCCCGGGTTGCCTTTCGAGCATCCATCCGTATTCAATTTGTACCAAAACAGAGGAGGAGCAGACCATTTATCAGGGGTCGGCGCAATACTCGTATTCAGGGTCGAGTTAGCCAAGGTACATGTTTTAGCGGACCAGTAAGCCTCAGTCATAGCGCAAACAATCGACGTGAGCTTTGGCATGTCATCTTGGCCTTTGAAAATCAGATGGTTTCGACATTTCCAAGCATACCAGAGCATATTGGCAAATTGAGTGCACTCCTGGTTCCTTTTCTTGATCGACATTGCTAGCCACTCTTGGAGATTAGTGCAATAAAAGAAATTAGCCGGTGGAGAATTCCCGAATAGAGCCAGCCAAGCATTCTTCATAGGCGCACAGTCTCGAAGCATGTGGAGCTCGGTTTCAGATTGATCACACCTCGGACATCGAGGCGAAGTTGAGATGTGTCGGCGGAAGCGATTTGCATTGCAAAGAACACTATTATGAGCCAAGAGGTAGATGAAATTCCGAGCTCTCTGCAGAACTGGTATAGACCAGATTAGTAACCATTGGAAATCAATTTGAATAGGAGGATCAGAAGCTTCGCGGATCAGTCTCATTGTTGAGCTTGTTGAAAAGACGCCACTAGGAGTTGGTCCCTAGTAAAATCGGTCAGCCAAAAGCCCATCTTGTTGTACACAAATTGCCACGATTTGAAGGCAAGTGTGTTTATCTAGGAAAGGAGAAATTAACTCCCAATTCCACGTGTTTTCAAGCCAGCATTCAGCCACGGTCTAACCACTAATATCCTCCGGAACCGGGTGAATGGCTACATCAATAAGAGGTACAGACGTGACCCAAGGATGAAATCAAAAGAGCGTCGAGCGTCCATTGCAAACAGACATTCGAATTCCTTTAGCTAGAACAGAAGCTCCATGTACCACCCATTTCCAAATATTAGAAGCATTTGGTTTGGGGTTAAACATTTCAATATCCAACCTTTCCTGGCAATACTTCCCCCTCAGCACCCGCCACCAGATCGCATCAGGGTCATTGAGTATACGACAACCAAGTTTAGCTTAAATAGCCGAGTTGGAATGACGCATAGAACGAATGCCAAGACCGCCATCAGATTTTGGGCGAGCAACTTTCTCTCTTGCAAGCAGATGGATTCGCTTTGTTTCCGACGTGGATCCCCACACGAACTCGCAAACCAGCTTATCAATTGAATCACAAATAGCCCTTGGGATCATGTTTGTCTGCATAACATATAATGGAAGGCTAGTTAAGACTGAGTTGACCAGTGTTGTTCTACCCGCCATTGAAAGTGTACGAGTATGCCACCCCCTGATGCGAGAGGAGACACGATCGAGGATATACTGAAATTTCTCGTTTGTTAGACGGCCACAAACTGTGGGGGTACCCAAATAGGTACCAAAATCATCAACAACCGGCATATTCATGTATTGACTGATTTCAAGTTTCACAGCAGCTCTTACTTTTCTAGAAAAGAAAACCGAGCTCTTATGATAATTAACTTGCTCTCCCGAGATATCACAAAAATGTGAAAGACATCCTCTAATAACTTCCGCTTGAGCCTTCGAAGCATCAACAAACAGAATCAAATTATCAGTATAGAATAAATGTGAGATTCTGACGCCCCCGAGTTCAATTGGCCTCCATAAACCAGCAGCAACGGAGTCCTCAATAATATGTGAGAGTTTTTCCATGCACATGACAAACAAATAGGGCGAAAGAGGGTCTCCTTGTCGGACCCCACGAGAAGGCACAAAATTTCCGACATAAGCACCGTTCCAAAGTAGATCAACCCGCCCTTCGCATTGAGTTTTCATAATAATATCCACCAGTCGATCAGGGAGATGTGCCTCCATCAGAACAGATTCTAGGAAATCCCACCGGATTCGATCATACGCCTTAGCGAGGTCGATTTTCAACATCATCCACCTAGTGGACCCACTATAAGCGGACATGGTGTGGATAGCTTTTTGAACCACCACAACATTGTCAACAATCTGTCTACCCAGGATAAAGCTAGCTTGAGTCGGGTTAATAATAGAAGGTAGGATTGGCTTCAATCGGTTAACTAGCGCCTTAGTGACTAATTTATAGGTCACATTTAAGAGAGATATTGGTCTGTAATGGGCGGGCGAAGTCGGGGCCTCATTTTTGGCAATAAGAGTCATCAGAGCATCACCAAGACTTGCCGAAAGAGAGCCAGTATTTAAAACCTGGAGCACAAGGTCTGAAGTCTGCGTTCCCACAACATTCCAATTCTTTTGATAAAAGATGGCAAGGAAACCGTCAGGGCCCGAGGCCTTATAGGGACGCATTGTCTTAAGTGCAAGCTCAACGTCTGCCAATGTGAAATCAGCACCAAGAGTCTCAACTGAATCAGATGAGAGTTGAGGAAAACTCGAAGTAATAGGAGGCCAATTTGGGGCATTAACAACCGGTTCTGTTGTAAAGAGATTGGCAAAGAAATTTAACACGAGATCTTTCAATTCTTGCACATCAGTTATCCAACCGGATTGAGCATCGTCTAATCATCGTTGAAAGATGATAGAAACGAGTATTTCGTTCACCCTCCACAAGAAAAGTAGCCCGAGATTTCTGAAACCATAGCACTTGCTCCTGGTTTAAAACAGCTTCCAACTCTTTGCATAGAAGTTTTTCAATATCAAGAAGACGTTGTGTGGGTCTTAAGGCAAGCGCTTTCCGAGCCCCATTAAGCCGGGCCCACAGTCGTCGTTTACGGTGGAAGATATTCCCGAACACTTCACGATTCCAACAAGAAAGATCCATTGCAAGAGACGTGAGTGTTGGCTGCAGTTCAGATTCAGCGGACCATTTCGAATTTAAGAATGAGTTGAAGCCCTCATGGAGCATCCAGGAGGCCTAAAACCGAAAAGGCTTGTGTCCGCTGGTATTTGTTCCAGCATGAACAATGTTGATCAGAATCGGAAGGTGATCCGAATAGGGTGCTACGAGGTGTTGAACTGAAGTCGAAGGAAACTTTTCGAACCAGGCCTCAGTGCATAGAGCGCGATCTAATCGAGCAGCCGACCAGGTCTGAACAGAGTTACCAAAATTCCATGTGAAAGGTGGCCTAGAGAAACCCAAATCAATCAAGCATAGATCATCAATCCACTGACTAAACACCTGAGAGGAAGAATTCGAGCCAACTGAAGAAGCCGATCTTTCATTGGGACCAACAGTCGCATTAAAGTCACCCGCGAGAAGCCACGGACGATTGTTTAATTGAGCAAAACTCCGCAGATGATCCCACAAATCCAAGCGGCGAGCTGGGTTTGGAGCCGCATAAATCGCAGATAGAAGCCAAGGCTCTTCACCTCTTCTTGAGATTTCAACCGTTATATGCTGACGATGAAGAGAAATCGGAGTCACAATGAACTCTGATGTTCTCCTGAATAGCCATATTCCACCAGCGAAGCCATCCGCTTCAATCCTCAGCATGCCATCAAATTGGATACGTTGACAAACCTCATCCGTACGAATACCACTGATGCGTGGTTCCACTAAGCATAACACACTTGGACGGTTTAAACGGACCAGTTCCTGCAAAGAATTGAGGAAGCGAGCATTCCCTGCTCCACGAACATTCCATATCATCATACTTATATTAGTCATAGACATAAAGGAATTAATTAAGGGGCCGAATACGGGTTGCATAGGATCCTCCATATTCATCATATAGGCTACCGTTGCTTCGGCAAGCCTAATTAGAGCTTGAGTTATCCTCGGCGGCATTGAGATCCGGCACAATAACGGATTCGACTCCATTCTCATTGGCAAGAACTCGGCAATCATCTTGTTGGCCAGCTTGGGGGAGTGGGGTTACACAAATTGGAGCAGCAAAACGCGGCTCAAGATTGGTATTGAAAGCAGAAACTTTCGCCAGCCATTCAAACATTTTTTTTGTATGAAAAAACAGTTAATATGTATTGGTTGCATAACAATAAGCACAAATTCCTCAGCTAGCAATTCTTGATTACAATACTGGTAATATTAGAATATTAGGATTCATGCTCAAACAAATACAAAATTTACCACTAGCATACAAAAATCAAAATCTTAAAATAGTTTTGTACAGCACACACAGCAAGGGTCATTTGATACTTCTAGAAGCCTATATACTCCATTGTATCCTAATCCACAAATCGAATCCCACGGCAGTAATTATAACAACAGTATAATTTGACAAGAAAAAGAACATCCCTCAAAAATTACAGATACTCAGTTGGTTGTGTTCGATCCCGCAACTCAGGAGTGTTCTGTTTGAGAAACTGAAGGTCCTTCATCTGCAGATCTACTGCTTCCTTTGGCAAGGGCTTTTCAGGGGAAAATTGGTCTTCCCATCCGCCGCCACCTTCAGCAGCTTTCTTGGCCATATCATTCACAATCTTCTTCATCTCTGACTCCCCAACTGAGGGGAAAACCGCATTCAGCATGACGTTCAGCAGCCTCTCGTCTTCCTCCTCTATTAAGCCCCCCTTGCCAAAGCAGCACACGTAGATTGCTTCTAGAGCTTTCTCAGCACGGATCCCCATTGGGATTTTCGGGACCGAACCCTTCAATCTTGCTCGTTTCTGCATATGTAGACAGAACTTGACTACTACAACGTTCCATATTCAATTTTGCAACAAGATGCTAATATTCTCTCTCGTGAACCATTAGGGATTGAAGATTTGACAAGCCCACACAGAACAAGTACGTTTGCAACAAGGAATGCAAAAAGATGCCAGGGATTTGGAGTTCCTCAGACTATGTGAAAATTTTCAAATCTAAGTGGGATTTTTCCTAAAGGATTTGACATTTTATATCATAGTACAATCCTAAACAAGAACATCACACATTCATTTATTCTACATACATAGCAAGTACTAAATTGTAAATGCTTATTGCAACATATCAAAACATGAGTTCAATCTAACAAACTGATAGCACATGTAACAATAGAGCTAGCTTTGGTGGTGGTTTCCATGACATGAAAATGTGAGATCCCAGCAAGGATAGACATATCATATAACTAGCTAAAAATATTCAGCAATTTCATCGCAGGAGGAAGCAAACTGCAAAAATTCAATCTAACTCACCTCTCTTGCTTCGTTCATCATGGCTATGAAGTTCTGTTCTTCAAATTCAATATCATTCGAGAGCCGAAGCCTTGCAACCCCCTCAAGAATTTCTTCAGATTTAAGCAGCCCACCGCCAACAGCTGCTAACCAACAGCATAACAGAACATACAAAGGGTCTCCTGTCTACAACATTGAAGGAAACCATACTCTCAGCAAAGCTAAATGAAATTAGGGTTGCTTTTACAGTTTTCAAGAATTCAATTGCAACTTCTAATTAGGGTTTGAGTAAATTGAGCAGAAAGAGGACCTAAAGTCCTAAACTACCCAGGGAAAAAAAATGTAGGGATTTCATGATAAGAAGTAGCCATATCATAATTTTAACAAAATCAAAATTTGAAATTGAAATTGATAGCGAGATAAGGAGATGGCTACCCGTCCCCGACGATCTCGAAATTCATAGAAAGCTCTGGAATCAGTGATGGTACAGTTCTTGCCGACCCTTCTCCTAAACTCTGCGAAATCGATCATATCCCCACCAACTCCGCCTTCATCGCTCACAATCCTAGCGATTAGCCCTATCACAGGCAAAGACCCGATCACTTTGCTAGCAAATCCGGAAATCGAATTGTTTTTCTCAAGGTAAGCTCTAATGGATAAGGCCCCGTTTCTCGAGCTCCTCCTTAATCTCGGAGAGGTGGAACTATTGCTAAGAATAAGCTGGCAAAAATTATGATGTGTATGGGAAGAATAAAGACATTGTGGTGAGATGTGGAAGTGGGAAGAAGAAGATACTGAAGGGGGTGTCACCGCCATACCCACCATGGCCATGAGAGGTGGTGGTGAGTTTTCGCTTACCCTTTTCTGATTTTTATTTTGAAGAGGCTTTCTTTCTTTTCTTTTCTTTTGTTTCCGACTCCACTCCACACACCACAGTGTGCATAGTCGACTCGAGTAGAGTGCAACTAGTAGTATTGTAAAAATTTCAATGCAGCTTTTCATTAAAATTGGCTAAAGTGGTGTATTACAGTGTAACAATTTCAAGCTATGTTCTGCCGTAATATTAAAAAGTATTAAAATAATAAATTTTTAATCCAAAATTGAGTCAATGCTTAACAATTAAACAACAACGGTAAGATAAAGTGTTATATTATGCTATAATAACGTCTGACATCCTGTTTAGGATAATTGGGCCGAACCAAGGAAATGAGCCGAGAAATTCACGCACCCTCGTGCAGTGATATGACGGCATATGGTGCTGTGAAATAACGGGTTTATAAATTAGTGAGAGTCGTTTTCTACCTCCCAAGGCCTAGCTGCGAAATTCCGGCAGCGAGATCTCGAATTCGATATACAATTCCTGCTTCGATTAGAGCCATCTTCCACAAAATTAAAATGCCTAGGGGGAGAAGAGTTAGAGGGGGGAAGTTTGGAGGGGCGGGTAGCTATCTGACGGGCGCGAGAGGGTCGGTTCCGCAGCAACCTCCTCGAGTTCGCAAGGGGAGGGCAGAGCTGGTGAGCGGGAGGTCCAAGCCCGGGCGGTTGTACGAGGGAGGCGGCCGATGCGCGCGAGAGTTCCGAGCCTTTCGAGTGGTACAATGGCATCGACGGGAGTTCCGGTTGGAGATGCGCCCAATGGCACAACCCTCCAGCTGGAGGTACGCCCGATGGTACGAGGGCGACAGACGCCTCTTGATTGGGATAGGACAGGCGGGAGGCGGGCGCCTCTGCAACTCAGACGGGATTACGGGCCTGCCCAAGACGAGAGCGGGACCATCGTTATCGGTATGTATTTCTATTTTTTAATTCCGTATTACTAGTACCAAATTAGAAATTGAAAAAATTTAAAACTTTAATGAATATAGTTAACTAAAAAAAGGAAATTTAGTGTTTATTATTATTTCTTATCGTTTATTATTCGCATTGATATTAGTCTATTTGTATAATCCGAAACATATTTAAAAATGTTATAAGAAATCATTTAGAATTTTTTAGAATTTTAATAATTGTTTAGAAATATTTGGAAACTTTATAGGAAATTTAGCATTTATTATTCTTTCTTACTCGTATGTATTCCCGTACTTTGTACGGGTTTTTCTTAAATAAAATATTAATAATAAATATTTTCAAATACATTTATTTTTCGAGAAAATTAATCATGTAAATGCTTAAATATAAAATTTGAACAAATATTTAAAATCAATAAAGTATAAAATTTATTTATTTGAAACAATAGTATTTTATTAGTATTACGAATTAAATTAATATCCAAAACATGATAATTTATTTATTTATGAAAATAGATTAGTAATAAGATAAAAACCGATTCTAAAAATAAAACAGATATTCTAGAATTTGTATGATAGCATAAGAAAATTATCCTAATGATTTTCCTATCTATCATATCCAAAAATAAAAGAATGTTTAATAATGGGATTTTCTATCCTATATTCTAAAAACATGGATAAGAATTTATCATATCCAAAAATAAAAGATTAGTTTTTCTTAAAACAAAGGTGGTGTGGTCCAATCTAAAAGTGACATGTGTCGTTTAATAATATTTTTAACCTCTACTTTAGGTTATAGTTATGATTGTTCATAATTTCTTTAGAATTTGTATAAATTGTTTAGAAATTATTTAGAAACGTTATAAGAAATTGTTTAGAAATATTTTAGAAATCATTTATTTATTTATGATAATCATTATAAAAATACGAAATTATAATGATCATGTTATAATTGTTTAATTAATATGGGCAACATTAATGAAATTTAAAACAATTGTAAAAATAATATTGTCCATAAAAATAGGCCGTGCAAGTGGCGTTGGAGGTCGGAAAGAAGAGGAAGGGGCGCGAGTTCGACTTCCACCTTATTGGTAGGGACTTGATGGAGGAGTTCGATTCGATGGTCTACGCTTCTCACGTCGCAATAGATATTTGGGAGCAGACGAGTGTTGAGGTCGCTCGTGTGGCCGAAGGGCAGGATGATCCTTCTTGTGTGGTGGAGATGATGGCCTTGGTACGTAAACAATAATATAATTTAGTAGAATTATTTCAAATTAAATCTTAGTATGCGATTAAAATATTTATATTAATAATTTGTGAATTTCAGCCGCGTAAGCTGCTGAGAGCTAACACACTTGCTAGCTCCCACTATCAAGGCCTCCATGATTATATAGAGTTTCAAAACGTGAATGATCACAGGCCGGAGGGTTGGTTTGATGTAGCTAGGGAGAGCGATTTTACTGGTTTAGGCGACAACAAGATGAATTGGGGCCGGATAGACCACGTTTTGGTGTCGACATTTGTGGAGCGTTGGCATTCGGAGAGAAACTCATTCCACTTCAGTTGGGGGAGATTTCTATTACGTTCCGTGACGTTGTGGAGATCTTATCCTCGACGATCGATGGTCTTGGTAAGATCTCCACAACGCCGTGGAACGTAATAGAAATCTCCCCCAACTGAAGTGGAATGAGTTGCTCTCCGATCGAATGCCAACGCTCAACAAATGTCGACACCAAAACGTGGTCTATCCGGCCCCAATTCATCTTGTTGTCGGCTAAACCAGTAAAACCGCTCTCCTTGGCTACATCAAACCAACCCTCCGGCTTGTGATCATTCGCGTTTTGAAACTCTTTGGCGTCGACCTCAGATATCATTTGAGTCCGTGAGGCGGAGCGCGAGAGTCGCGACGAAGGGGATGTGGTGCACGATGTCTTATTTGAGGGACTGCTCGAGCATGGATCCACAGACTAGATGGCAGCCATCTATCTCTTCGTTCTTCTAGGGTTCACCGTATTCGTCAACAAATCGACGAACAGGGTGAGAGATTCGATCCTCCCACACGTCCGGGACCCGGTCAGCGCGAGTCGTTATGCGTGGGGGGATACGGTTCTTGCACACGTCTTTCGAAAGTTAGGTGCGACATCTCGTAGCAAGGCCGCATGATCGCAAACGTGTGCCTACTAATCCAGGTTTGTACTCGACCCTTAAATTTGTGCCATCATTTTAATGTTTGCATTCTTGAATTTTGTTCCATCATTTATATTTGCGTTTTTTTTTTGCAGACTTAGATTGAAGCCCAGAGTTGACGAATCTAAAGTGTCCTTCACAACCTTATGCAATCCCTCGACCCTGCCAATGTACAAATTGTGCAATCACGAGAAGAAAATAAAGTGATATTCAATATTATAAAATATCTTAAGTTTTAGCTCTAGGATAAGATGAGAAATTTACCTGTTTGTCGTTCTAGTGAAGAAGTGATGTCGATTGTCGGTCCAAGCTCTCACTATGTTCTTCTTAAAACGCCTAAGCCAAGTCTTGTCCACGTAGCCAGCCCCGAATGCCATTTCTTCAAGATTTCTGCTCATTTGGCCTCATAGCTCTCCTCGGTGGTTGACATGAATAATCCCCAACATCGATCAACAAACGTTTGAGCCGGACCATCATCGTTTAGGATGTCAAGCGCATATGCTTTTATGCTTGCTCTAATATGCACCCAATATACCAATTGTATCACTTCGTCTTCGGTGAAAACCTCGTGGATTGCATTTATGAGGGTTTGGTCTCAATCCGTCACAATGGTCGTTGGCATTTCACCTATCTCCTCATACAATTTCCTTGAATGCTTTAAACCTCATGTAAAATGTGGAGTGTCTTCCTTGGACAAGAATGCAAACCCGATGTTAAACGTCAGGTTCGTGCATGTCATGCCAACCATCTCCAACATGAACATGTTATACCCATAAATTACAATGAACTATAGCACATCAAAAAAATATTAGAACACAAACCTCAAACGGGAAAAAACACTAAATTACAACATACTTGTTCGTCTTGTATGTAGAGTCCATAACAACAAGATAAGGAAACTTCTTCATCAAGTGTTGTGACGTCGGGTGGATAAAGAATAGGACATCTAACTCACTGGAAGTCGGGAGAGTTGATGTCTGAACACTATAACACTTGTTTTGCATAAACTGTAGCGTCCAATAACACACCGACAGCTTACCACAGTCTGCCACTAATATTTTCTCCTTTAAGTTCGATATTTGTTTCCTTGACGTCACATTTTGAGGGTTAGCAGACACCAACATAGTTGAAATAGCCTTCGAGTTCAAGAATAATTTGGAAGCATTGATGATCATATCCGTTCTGTCGGGGTCAATCGGCCAGCACACGGATGTCCAAGGAAATTGGTACAAAGCTCATGGTTATGCATGTCGAACTTCACCTCCAAAGTCCATTTTCGATTATACCTTGAACGGCATCCAACCAACTTAAACGGGCAGTTGCACTTCCTTGACCCCCCTCCTTATCTTCTTTTTCGATCTAGACTTCCCGTAACGCTCGCATTTTAGATTCACATAATTTTCATTTGAGTTTGCAATGAGCAAATCATCCTATCTCGACCGGTTTGCCTAACCCACTTAATCAACTCATCTCTATCATCCCATGATTGTTCCGTGGTAAAATCACTTGTGAAATCTGTACCACATAGTTACACATACAAAATTCCATCACATTTTTATTTCTAAACAAACCCTAAACAATTCTATATTATTAATTTAATTTCTTAAGATGAAATCGAAAGGAAAACGGTCATAAACAATTGTAACAATTTTGACTAACAATTCTACTAAATTATAACAATGTTAAACGATTTCCTATTACTTAGTCGAATGCAACAAATATAATGAATCAAAACAACTTTCTATATATATTTTTAATTTTAATTCAAAATAATAATATCAAATTTTAAAACGATTTCAAATATAAAAATTTGTACTAGATTATAACAATATTAAACTATTTCCTATTACTTAATCGAATGTAACAAATATAATGAATCGAAATGACTTTCTATACAATTTTTTAATTTTTAATCCAAAATAATAATATCTAATTCTAAAATGATTTCAAATATATATAATTCTACTAGATTATAACAATATTAAACGATTTTCTATTACTAATTAGTTGACTCTAACAAATACAATGAATCGAAATAACTCTCTATACAATTTCTTAAATTTTAATTCTAAATAATAATATCGAATTCTAAAACGATTTCAAATATAAATTGTACGTACTGGTAAAAAATTGCTCGGATCAAACGATTCTTCTTGTTCATCTACTTCTCCTCCTTCATGATACGTGGGATTTTGACCATGTTCTTTTCCACAATAAGACATTGTAAAAAAAATATAACTTTTGAAAATGATAAATATGGAAGAGAAATATTGAGAAGAGGTTTGCATGAAAAATGGTGGAAAGAAGGGCTTATATAGGGATAAATTTGACCGTTACTCCAATAGACATATTTTCATAGTAATATAATAGCGTCATATTTTTAGTAGTCGAAATAATATCACCAGGGCCAGATTTGGGCTGGCAAGATTGGGCACAGCTTAGTCCAGATCTCACGTAACATGGTGCTGTGATACCATGCAACATGGTGCCGTGAGATCTGGACTAGGTTGGGCCCAATCTGGCCCAACCGAATCTGGCCCAAGTGTGTATATATATCACACTTTGTCCTGTCGTTATATCACGAAATGACATAGCGTGATATTGCGTAGTTTTTCTAATAACCCCGAAAATACTCCCTTTAATTGAATATTTTAATTCCTTTTAATGTTACGGCACAACATAGCGTGAAAGTTTTACGCTATAATATATAGTGTGCAAAAATCCCGAGCGGAAAAATCACACACTAGATTTTGGTAAAGGGAATGTAGGAGTCTAACTTAGCAAGACTGGTCATGTCATACATGATTATATCTTTATCTTAAATATTATTTTTCGTTTATATATTTAGTACAAACAAGTTGAGTTTTTCGCAAAATTATTATTGGGCCAGTAAATTTTGGGCCAAATAACTAGAACGTAAGTCCGTCTCCAATTTGAATCTGGCTAGACATTAACGATGAGGGAGGAACCCGAGCATAATGGAGCAATCACTAACCGAAGTTGAAATTATCGGGCGCCAATGTTCTAAAAACGTTAGGCAAACTCTGGGCGGAGAGGGACTGCCTAACGCCTAGACGGCTTGAATGGTTGTTTAGGCGGTCTTAGACAGGCGGGCAAGCGGGCTAGAAGGCTAGGCAAGTTGGGACTTTTCAGTGCCTTGGCAGGGCCTAGACGGGATTTTTAGAATAATGTCGGGCGCACGTTGGAAGGTAGCGAACAATTTTCTTTTGCGAGGTATAAGAGGGGTCAAACAGATGAGGAAAGGGACACGCAATTCCAAAGAATAAAAAACCATTCACAATCTAAGATCTACCAAACTCTTGTTCTTTAGTTATTCCATTTGTGATTCGCTTGCTACATTTTGTGTTTAAGCCTCATGTTGTATTTCTTTCTTTTTGTGCATCTGAATTCATCGAGTTATAATCTGATCTCAATACAACTTTTTGAAATACTTTACTTTTTGCTTACTTTATCTTGTTCACCTTAACATGTTCACGTGTTTAAATTGATTTGTGACTAAGGTTCCCTCATTTTAGCGGATAACACATTTACGTGGTAAAATTCGTGCAAAACAATAGGTGCGCACCGTGTGATGTGATGGTTTCCCGCACACTCGCAAGAATACAAAATCTATTGTAGTAGTAGATCAGGATCGAATCACGAGGATTATGTCTGCTTTAGCTAATTCTATAACTAATTTCTAAGTCAAATTATAGTGATTTGTGGTGTAACTCTAACTATTAAATACAAGTAAAATAAGTAAATTATGAGAATGAAAAGTATACGAGAAAGCAAAGTTCCAAGGTAAGGAATCCCACCAACTTTGATCTACGGAATTTGAATCTCACTTCTACCTAAACTGAGTTGGATATTTTGTTATGAAGGTTATTGTCTAATTTCATAAATTAAATTTTCTCAAAGTATAACTCAATGTACTTCTATCAAATTAAGAACCTACTTTCGTGACGAAACAAAATCAATAGAAACCCATTAAGCACTTAGAAATCTAGATGACAAACCAAACTTTTCACACTTTCGTGATGCATCAAACTTGACTCAAACACCTATAAGTTCTATGATTAACCACATGAGAAATTAATCTCAAGCTCAATTCTAGTTTTTCCAAATAGCAACAACCACCTCAAGTTCCAAGGTAAGGAATCCCCACAACTTTGATCTACGAAATTTGAATCTCATTTCTACCTAAATTGAATTGGATATTTTGTTATGAAGGTTATTGTCTAATGTCATAAATTGACTTTTCTCAAAGTATAACTCAATGTACTTCTATCAAATTAAGAACCTACTTTCCTGATGAAACAAAACCAATAGAACCCTTTAAGCATTTAGAAATCTAGATGACAAACCAAATTTTCCCCACTTTTGTAATAGCCGCAATTTCCGTTAACAGAATAAAGTTCACTTTCATAAATGTTTAATTATTTAATAAATGAAATAACATAATAAAACGGCCTTTTTACTTCAAAATCTTTTTTAAATAATTAAATTATAACATTATTATGAAATATTTATTCGAATAAATTGATATATTAAGAATGGAACTTAATAAATTCATAACTAATGGAAATTCTTTTCGCAAAACCCTATTATTCTGACGCGCGTCTCAAACCGACTTTCGGCCCGTTTTGCAAACCCGACGGATCATTCATTGGAGAGATCTAAGGAGATTTTGGTAGAGATTCTCTGCTCATTATGGTGGTTTATTTCATTAATGTCATATTCTCCTCCATTCCACTAACATGACTTAAGTTATTATAATACTCTAAGTTAGTCTTCCACCATCTTAAGGAGAGATTGCCAACCATCATTGCAAATCTCTACAACCTACACTAACCAAGATTGCTCCATTTAAAGGGGTCATGTACAGTCTTGTGAGAGCACTCACCAAAACTCTCTTTAGCTCTCTCCTTTCTAGTTATTTCTCCCACCTAAAGCCTTTCTTATACCTTCCAAACACCACCACACCACCACCGGCTGCCACCACCACCACTGCCGGCCGCCACCAACAGCACCACCGCCGGAGACGCACGCCACCAGGCCGCCACCAGGCTGGCCGCCGCCCCTCTTCCCCCTTTTGCTTCTTTGGGTGATTTTTTCTCCTAGATCAAACACTTTAAGGGTATATTTTCTTACCCTTTTTAATTTATTCTAAGCTTGTTTCTTAGCATCTTAAGCTCTTATAGATGATCATAATTTTTACAAAAAAAATCAGATATTCAAAGTTTACAGAATATAGGATATCTCTTACAATTTTTACATGCATGCAAGATTTTGTTAAAGAGGAATTTTCCTACAGATTATGAGAATGTTGTACTAATTCCTACACTTTTAAAAGGTGATTTTTACTTGTTATATTCTGATTTTTTATTTAAATTAAAAGGGCCTAGAATGTCTTTCTTTTATACAAGGATCCTTGAGTTTATAAAGACATTTTCTTTGATAACTAATTAAGATATAACTATCATGCATAAAACCTTCATGCATGTCATTCTTGATCTTTGAAATGAATTTTTATGAGGAATTTTAATTTATATAAGCTAACAAACATAAGCTAAAAGCTACTAAGATGAAATTTTTCTTGCATGTCCCTTTAAAAGGTTTTTATGAATTTAAATCTTCATGCATTTTCTATATATATGAGTAGGTGGTTGATTTTATATGATTTTTTGAAAATAAATAAGTCTAATAAAAAAAGACATGCTTAAATCAATCTTACATACTCTTGCATGTAATCTTAAAAGGATTTTATTGCATAAAATCCCCTTGCATGTCTTGTTAAACCTTAGGAAGATTTTTAAGATGAAGTTTTATTTGTGAAAGTTCTTTTTGAGAATAAAATATGATCAACTAGATTACATATGCCTTACATGGATTTTTAAAAGGAATATTATTGATTAAATCCTATTGCATGTTCTTTTTCCTAAAAAATTTAACACTTGAATAAATGGTTTATGAATTTAAAGAACCAAAAATAATTTATAAAAATTACTAGACACTTAAATAAAATCTATAAAGTTATACATGTTGAGTTTGTGGATTTTCTAGAATAAATCTTATCTTGCATGTGTTCAAGAATTACTAAGATAGTAATTACTATACCTTTTAATAAAAAGAAATATTTTTAAGCATAAGTTATATTCAATCATTCAAAGTATTGCATGTGGGAATAAAAAGTATTTTTATAAGGTATTTATGCACATGCATGACAATCCTAGAAATTTCCTATAAGTAAATTATGATTTGTATTAAATTTGGTTATAAGCATAATTTTCAACAAAGTAATTTTACATTAAAATGATGCATGCAAATCATATATATATATATATATATTTATATATAATTTATATATTTGCATGTGGGTTAAAAAGGTTTTCAATAGACTAATTAAAGTCTTGCATTAGTTTTCTTAAACTAAGTATTTTAAGTTATAAAATCCTTACAAGTGTCACCTAGAAGATAATGATAAGAGAATTATTATTTTTGACATCTCCTAGCTAAATTATTAAACTAAATAATTTAGAATTAACTTGCCTTCTCTTAGAAGAGGAAAATAAGAGAAATGTTGGATTAAATTAAAATAAGGATTTTAATACATGTTCGTCTGTTGCCTTTTTGAATAAATAGGTTGAAGCGTACGAACTTCACTTAGTCGTCCAAAATTCCAAGTCTCGTAATCTTACGAAAGATATTCAAGGCAAGTTGATGTTCTCCTTGTAACCATTTCGATATCTCGATTCCGTTAAACCTCTCTATGTTGGAAAAAAACTTGTTTCCTTAAATAAATAAACATAGGATATATCGATTGCTAGAAATAACGACATCTCATTATCGTTATTATTATTAGGGATTTTCCTTTTGGTACCCCTCAGGTTTGGTCATTTCCTTTTGGTGCCCAAAAAACATATTCCTGTTGGTACCCCTATGGTTTTTCTAATAGTTGTCCCGTACCCTAAAGTGGGTAAAAACCCAATTTGCCATCTAGATTTTACAATATTCCGTTAACCTCTAAATAAATCCTAAAAAAAAAAAACTCTCAGAAGTGGAGAGAAGGGGAGAGATTAGTGAATCTTCTTATATATCCTAAAATTTTAAAATTTGTCACCATGTCAAGGAAAGTTTTTTTTTTTTTTTGATAAGGTAAGAATTAGGAAGCCCTACGGAGGACGTCCTAGAGCATCCTTGCGGATGAGAGCTTGAAGCTCTGAATTATCCAAAAGGGTGTTGTTAGGGAAGCTGTGGCCCAGCTTAGCGATTTTGTCGGCCACAGCATTGCACTCCCTAGCAACATGACTTATTGAAAAGGTCAGAAAGCTCTGTAGAGAGGCCAGAATATCTGAAGTGAGCATTTCAATTTCCCACGGACATTGGCCACTACCTTTGATTGCATTGATAACTGTGAGATTATCCCCTTCGATTTCAAGGTTTGTAATTCCTAGTCGTCTTGCTTCTCGAATGCCATCTCTTAGAGCTAGTGTTTCCACTTGAAGCACAGATCTTGGTCCGTATTTCCTGGTCCCTAGGCTAAAGGGTTGGCCGTTATAGTCTCTAATTATAAATCCTGTTGAAACAGACGATGTATTATATTTTGATCCATCAAAGTTGAGTTTGAAGGTGTTTATGGGGGGGTTTTGCCATTTTGGAGTTCTTTTTTTATTTTGGTTTGAAATTCTTTTTGTTTGTTTAAGTGAGTCCTCATCTTCAGTCCATCGCTTTGCTTTTGCCCATTGGTTGATCTGGTTTTTTACATATTTTCCTAGGTCTTGAATAACGTCGTCTGGGGTTTGTTGAAAAGCTAATTTATTTCTTTGGTGCCAAATGCACCACCAAGTAATTGCGAGTTCTTGAAAGTCTAATTTCCCCAATCTTTGATAAAGTTCATTAAGCATTATTGTTATAGTTTCGTTATTTGCATCGTAGTTTCGTAGGATTATTTCCGTTTTAACGTTGATTTTCTTTATTATTTTTTGGGTATGGGGGCATTCTATCAATATATGTCTTGTGTCTTCAAATGTGTTGAAGCACATAAGGCAACCTGGAGGGGTGGATATATGTTTTTCTAATAGTCTAGCCTTGGTGGGTAGTCCATTCCTAGATACTCTCCACAAGAAATTCCTAACTTTTGGGTGGGTGTCTAATTTCCATATCCAATTATTTGGGTATGTATTTTGTTGTTTTGTCCTCGTAATCAGTTCAACCGCTGAAGCAGTTGAAAACCACCCATTTTTACTAGGAGCCCAGTAGAGCCGATCTCTTATATGATTTTCAGGGATAGGTGTTGCCATTATCTGCTCAACAATGTCGTTAGGAAGGAGACAACAAAGAATATCAAATCTCCATTCCTTGTTATTAGTGATAAATTCTTCAACAAGGGTTTCTTCATTTATCGCATTTTGATTTAGTGCAAAGTTCGCTAGTGGTTCTTGAAGAAGCCACATGTCTGTCCAAAATTTGATTGTCCTCCCATCTCCTACTTGCCATATTAGTCCTGCCTTGAATTCTTCTTGTAGGTTCATAAGCTTCGACCATTGCCACGAGATATTCGTTTGTTTTTTATATGTTAGGAGCGGAATATTTTTCATGTACTTTTCATTCATTAATTTAACCCAAATGTTATTTGGTTCTGCTAGAAGTTTCCACAACAACTTCATTTGCATTGCTATGTTCATGTGTTCTGATTTTCTTATTCCTAGTCCTCCATAGGCTTTTGGTTTGCATATTTTATCCCAACCGATGAGTGGTTTGTGATGTATGTCTTTGTTCCATAGAAAGGTTCGATTGATTTGATCTAATTCTGTGTGTACATAGCTCGGCAACATGAAGCTTTGCATTAGATAATTAGGTTTTGTGGCGAGGTTAGATCGAATTAAAACTGAGCGTCCTTCAAGGGATAACGCATTGGCTTTCCATTTAGTTAGTTGGTCTTTGGTTCTCTCTATTGTTCCCCTGAATGTTTCCTGATTTACTTTCCTATTAATGATCGGACATCCTAGGTATTTGTCTAGATTAGTCATTGCAGTAATTCCTAGTGTTTGTTGGATTCTTTGTTTTTGTTGATTATCTACATTTTTGGAGGTTTGAAAAGCAGATTTGTGGTAGTTGACTCTTTGTCCCGATATTGCACAATACTCTTCAATGATTTTTTTGGTTAGTGCACAAGCTTGTTGATTTGCTTTATTAAATATTATAATATCATCGGCAAAGGCCAAGAAAGGAATTTTCGTTCCAGATTGTGCTAATGCAAAACCTATAGTATTTTTGGTATTGTTGCTAGTTTCCTGGAGTTTTCTTGCTAGTATTTCAGTGCCTAGAATGAAAAGAAATGGTGATAATGGATCTCCTTGGCGTAATCCTCGTTCAGGTGCGAAAGGCTCTGTTGGGCTATTGTTTAAAAGGATTGAAAAAGACACCGTTTGAACACACTCCTTGATCCATCCAACAAACTTGTTATCGAATCCAAACTTTTCTAGAACTACAAAGAGGAAATCCCAATCCAATCTATCGTATGCCTTTTCCATATCGAGTTTTGTGGCTACCCATCCTTCTTTTCCTTTTTTACCTTTGAATGAATGAAAGATCTCATGGGCAATTAGGGTATTATCTTGTATTGATCGTTTTGCTACGAATGCTCCTTGGAGAGGATGAATTAGTTTGTGCATTACATGCTTAAGTCGTTCTGTAATTATTTTTGCTATTATTTTGTATATGGTCGAGCATAGGCTTATCGGGCGGTAATGATTAGTGGTACTAGGATTCTCTTTTTTGGAGATTAGTGTTATGAAAGTGTGGTTGATTTGTTTAAGTATTTTCCCTGAGTGGAAAAAGCTTTTCACTGCCTTCGTAACCATTGGACCCACTATGTCCCAATATTTTTTGTAGAATCTAGAGGACATTCCATCAGGCCCTGGTGATTTGTCTGAGTTTATTTGCATTAGAGCATTGCGGACTTCCTCATTTGTTACTGGTTTGGTTAGTTCTCTGTTATCTTCTTCCTTAATCTCTTTGTTTATCAATTGAAGATATTGTTGGAGTAGTGGTTGGTTGATTTGTTCCTTCTTATATCTTACTTTAAAATCATGTCTTATCTCTTCCCGAATATTTTCTTCTCCGATGATTTGTGTTCCTTCTACTGTTATGATCTCTTTAATCATTTTTTTATTCCTTCTCCCACTTGCAACTTTGTGGAAGTAACCTGCATTAGTGTCCGTAAATTTGATGTGTTTGGTTTTTGCTCGTTGCTTCCAATATGTCTTGTGGAAATTCAGTATGCTTTCTTTCTTATTAATTAGTTTGATTTGTTTTTTAATGATCTTCTCCTCCGGGGATAGGAGGATCAATTGTTGAATCTTTGCAAGTTCCTCCTCAAGTTGTTTTAGTTGTTCAAATGTGTTTCCAAAGGTTTGTTTGTTCCATTTCTTTGCATGGGCTTTGAATAGCTGTGTTTTTTTTACTAATTGGAACATATGAGAACCACTAAACGATACTCTCCATGCTTGTTTCACTACATTTTTGAAGTCTTTCCTGTACATCCACATTTTTTCAAATTTAAAGGGTTGTGCTTTAGTCATGATACCATTATTTAGTGTTATAGCAATTTTGCTATGGTCTGAGGACGAGAAAGCATAATTTTTTGTTGCAATGTCCGGAAACCATTGTAATATTTGATTGCATACTAAAGTTCTGTCTAGTTTTTCGTATATGTTTTCTACTTCAGTTTTATTTTTCCGCCAAGTGAATTTGTTGCCAATGGTCGGGATGTCTAGGAGATTACAGTCGTTCTTGAATTTTCGTAATCTTTCAAACCTACTATGGGCTGGTTGAGCTCCTCCTTTCTTTTCAGTCGGATCCTGTATTTCGTTAAGGTCACCCATTACAATAATGGGTAGATTCACTAGATGGATCATTTGTGTTATCTGTTTCCAGAAGATTTCCTTTTCATTTTCGTGAGGAGGGGCATATACTAGATAAATTGCAATGGTCTATTTCGTGACAAGATTGGTGTATTTAAGAGCGACAAATCTAGCTTCTTGTCTAATAATTTCTAATCGTTCATTGATGAGTTGATGTTCTTTCCATAAGACACATATTCCTCCCGCTCTGCCATTAGCTGGAGACCAAACAATGTTATCAAAACCTGCTCTTCGCCATACTTGATCTGATGGAATTTTTTCTGTCTTCGTCTCAACAATTGCCATCACTTGAACTCTCTCAATTTTGCAAAAAGAATCAATTTCGGGCCAGAACGACTTACGTCCCAAACCCCGACAATTCCATATGCTTACTTTCATATTAACTTAATTTTGTGTGTGAACCATTTCCGCTGGCAAGTCTTTTATAATTAACAACAAATGATATTCTATGGGTATCTAAAATGGAACACTGGATTTTTATGTCTATTGCGTGCCTAATACAATAATAATTTTCTAATATACACATCCTATAGTTTTCATGAGGCATAATCATGCTATTTAAGTAATAGGGTTTTGTCTTATTCCAAATTCTAGCAGACGTCATATACTTGAACATTATACTACCAAATTCCTGATCCTGCTCTAATTTAGTACTTTCTTTCTCCTGATTATCTTTAAAGTAGTAAATGTGCTCTAACTGATCTACATAAATAGACGTCCCCATGAAGGTGTTGTTGTTTTGGTCATCTTTAGTTTCCAAGAGCATTTTTTTTCTGTCAAGAATACACATCAGAAGCTCACAATAGTTTACATAATCAACTTTATGTCTTATCACCATTCTACCATTTATTAACAGATACAAACAATGTTTCTTGTGATTTTCTTTAGTATCCAGAGTTTTCCTGTTAATAGAGCACATCTCAGGTTCATAGTAATGTACCAATTTTAAAATATATCTATCCATCTTTCTACAAGTAATTGCTTTGCACATAAAATGCGTCAGGCTGGTGTTATAATTGTTAAAAGCATAGGCTGTGCAGTTTCCTTCTTGTTTTAAGTCCAATCCACAGTTAGACAGATCAATCTTGTTTTTGGTTTGATGTGTTTTTCCTTTTAACTGAATGTGAGTAAATATATGGCTAATCTGGTTCACATTAAACCATCCATTATCATTCATGGGATCATTATTGGAATTCCAGTTTCTACTTCCTATCTCAAGCCAGATATAAATGACATAGATAGTACTCCAGGCCTTTTTCTTATCTTTCCTTAAGAAAATGCAAAGGTATCTAAGCTTGTTATCACTTATTTTCCTATCATAGATGCAACAAAGCAAGGGGTACAACCTTATTATGCTAGACAATTCAAAAGTTAAGTTACAATGCCATCCTTCCTTATTAACACACAAACTGAGGCAGTATGGTTTATAAATCAATTCACAAATGTTATCAACAGATGCTTTCCATGTATAATTATAGTATCCAAAATGCTTTCTTCTTTGCACATTTGGTTTTTGTAATTCCCTTATCCCTTTTTCTTCATCTCTTTCCTCATCATGCTTTGGATTTTGGAGTCTTTTAAAGGCAATTAGCTTTTTGGTTAGCTCTTTCTTGACTAAAATAGAATCGTCATTCCTTGCTAGATTCCACTGAGCAGGATCACTACACCAGCATTTGTCTTCTGTCTTCATAGAGCCCACAGCTTTAAAGCATTCAAAGTATTGATTTTTCGTGTTAGGCTGATACAAGCATTCTATAAGGTCAGAGTTATTGGTTTTTGTTAGAATGCTAGAGGTTAAATTGTGTATCATCAATATATTAACTCCATAGTTTTCCAGCCCTATAACATAGCTTTTGCACCTTATAAAAAAGTGTAAGTTTCCAGTTCTCCTAGTTTCATCTTGCTTATAATTTTTGTCAATCCTATTGCAACTTTCTTGATTCCGGAAGTAGTGCATTGCACAAATGTATCTATATTTTTCAATAGGATAGGTAAACTTAAAAGCCACCCAACCATGGTTTCTCTCATGAATAATAAGGTCATCTTTCAACTTCCAATCACCTCTAAGTTTGTTCCTCAACCTAGTAGTTTCAATAGGATCATCAAGTACAAACCCATACAGGGAGGTTTTCTTAAGCTGGTTGATTTTTTCTTTAACTCCGGAGAGTTGATCAAGGAAAGAAGCCAAAACTAGTTTAGCCTTTCCTTTGTTTTTCCTTTTTTTCGTCCCCAAAGGGCCTGTTTCACAAGAAGTTTTCTTAGCAATGCTACTTAGGGTCTCCTCGACCATAGCATGCTTGGGTTCAAGGGGTTCAGATCGATCAAAATTTTCCTCAAATTCACATTGTTCAGAGAAATATTTTCTATCAGAATAGGTAGCATTCTTATAGAGGATGTTCACAAACTTGTTATTTTTGAAGCAATAAAGTAGAGGCTGATGATAGTAAGAGACAACAGTGGTCTTCATACCCCAAAGGGTCAATTTATGATCATCATTCCAACACAAGGAGTACATTATTCTAGTTTTAACATAAGCAAGTACTAAGGAGGAAGCTTTCGACCTGTATGAGGGAGGGAACCGACTCCCATAGCAGCGTTTTCTGGAGAGAGGACGCCAATGATCCCCTTTGTCCTCCAACTGGCCATTCATCCTGAAATCTCGCTCTTTGCGCCGCCCAAACCTGTCGCACTTCGCCCTCTTGTATTTCCGACCCGAAGAGTATCTTAGTAACATGAACCCTAGCCTCCATATAGTAGTCGGTTCGGAGAGCAACCCGCCTCTTCTCCTTCGTCTTCTCTTATTTCTGTAAGTATTAGGAAGTCTAGCAATCCGGCCAAGCCAGAGGATCGCCGACCATCTTCGGAATCGCCGGCCTAGAGAGGCCCGATATTTTCGTTTTTCTGTTTGGATTTTTGAGATTTGGCTTCTTTCCACTCTATAGAGATTAGCATTACCGAGAATAGCAGCTTGGATGAGTATGAAACAAAGGGTTGCTCCAATTTGGCCATGGGATCGTGGGCTAGGGTTTCGAATTGGGGATGAAGAACACTGTTCAAAGGTTCGGGGAAAGGGGAAAGGGGTTTGGGGAGTCATTTCTTACCATGTCAAGGAAAGTTGATGACATACATCAATAGCTATCATCCGTTAAAATCATCATAAAGTATCAATTACTATCTTCTTCTACTTAGTAATGAAACGGAGATCCCCAAATTCAAGTTCTGATTTTTAGTATGAAAGTGAAAAGGACAAAAAACCATTCTCTGAAGCCATGAACAGGATTTGCATAAGAAAAACAGATCAGTGGTTTAAGCATCAGGAAATCCCTAATTTAAACTTTAATTTTGCTGTTTCCCCAAATTAAGCATTCAATCATAAAAATCACAAACAGATCAGTGGTTTAAACATCAGGAAAACCCCAAATTAAAACCCAAATTCAAAATTTCTCAAAATTATAACACTAATATGCTAATGAATCAAATTAAACCTAAATCGAACCCAAAACGCACAAATCGAAGCTAGATTGAGTAGGATTTGCTTAATTCGTTTCGTCTCCTCGCCGGACGGATGCAAGTCGCAACAACGACTGTAACACCCCCTTACTTACCCTGGAGGCATTACTGCAAGTAACCCCGATTAAGACTAAACCGAAGCTACCCAAGGCTTTAAATTGACTGAATAAAATAAAAGAAACATTGCAGCGGAATAAATACAATTGGTCTTATACAAACCTTAACTCAAAAAGAAATCAATCAATAGAACAACCTTCTATTTGAACAAAATCTTCATCAAGTCTTCCTTGAGTTCTTATTTCTGAAACTCAGCTTCACTTTGAAGTAGTTCAACCGTGATCTTTACTCAAGTATAGCCGTTGGAAATCTTTCTTCAACTTCTGAAGCTTCACACCTCTGAATCTGCTTCTTGAATCAACTTCCACGAAGAACCTGATCTTCCAAGAAATATTTGATGTGCCGTAAACCAACGGTGGACACCAGCCGAACATATAAAAGAAAAAAAAGATGGACGGGTTAGTCTAATGATAGACTAGCAAGCGAAGAAACTAACTTGGTTCTTATGGTTGTAACTAAACATATTGGCATCCAAATCCGAATAGACTCGGATTATGATCCAACAGTTAGCAGTCTTATAGAGAATCAGAAGGAGACTCGCATAATCAAGAGAGAGAACACCACCGCTTGTGGTTTCTTTAAGGAGCATAAACACACGTTGGGAACTCAGATTAACCACATCACATTTTGAAAAGCCTCCGTCGACTAATCAGATTGGCTTAATTAAATTTTGATTAAGAATTATTCGTAACCGGGAGCAAGAATGGTTATCGAATAGACTAACCATTCGGGTACATTAATGTGCCCAACGCACTTATCTATCATTACTCTCAATTTGTGCACTCGCACCATTTAATAGTTTTTTTCTTAATTCGTCCAACAACCGAGATCAGAGGGCCTCTTTCATCCATGATCATTTACAACTGCTCGGCCAACAACCGAGATCAGAGGGCCTATTCCATCCATGATCCTTCAAATGTGCTCGACCAACAACCGAGATTCAATTGCACTTAGCTAGAGTGCACCATCGTTCTCCTTAAACGTGAAACGTGACATGAGTCATGACTCCAATATTGGGGTACGCTAGCAAGCTACGCCCCCCAATACAGATTTTGTTCTAAAGAGGTTATTGGAGACTCGGCGCCTACCCCTGGACTACCTATTTTTCAACAGTGTTTCAGCACTGGACCACTAAAGAGATGCCTTGGAGTCTAAACTCCCATCTCTACCATCTTACTTCGCAACAATGTCTCAGCATGAGACAGCTAAACACACAAAGTCGCACAAACGGTCCTAAGTTCAGTTCTAGCGTAAAAACTGGTATAACGACATGGTCATTATTTCTAACAAAATAACAACCTATCAAACTTTATTCAACACGCACATTATTTCTAACATGAACATCAAATGGAATTCAATTCCTCATTTAATAACCATAAAGCAAGAGAGATCCGTCTACTTGCCTTATAAGGTGTGCTCGACGTCCCTAGCAATTCCAACAGTAATCTTTATCATCCTTCTGACAAATATAACAAAAAGATTTCTCAGCAACAAGCTCACAAAAACACTTCTTAGTTGTATTCTCAACTCCTACAACTTCCTAATCGATAAACGATTTAATTTCCGAATATCGATATATAGTAAATCCTTAGTTATCATGCTTCAAGGAGCCATCTTGGCGGAATTATAACTAATTATCCGTTTCACTTTTGAAACAATTTTCTAAATAAAAATTGTTCAATAGCATCAGTTCTTAAAGACTACCAAATCTCGGATCAAACGGATTAACAACGAATCCCGAGTAATTATCCGAAGTCCTTTACCTGTCAATCGGTATCCAAAACTTGTATTCGCTATAAATGAAGACCCGAACGTCCGTTTCCCGAGCGGTTCGAACCTGTGGAACCGTATCAACGTCAAGAATATAAAAACCATAAATTTAATTAGCAAAGTGGGACCGAAAGGCCCTTACGGTGGCTCCGCAACCAACCCGCTAATTAATTTCGATCGTATATACCTTCACTCGAGCCCATGGCTCGTTTGGCTCGATCATGGCTCGATCCCCGAGCCCGAGGGTGGCTGGGCGTTTCCCGACAGCGGCTCCCATGGTGGTTGGTGGTCATAGGAGCTAGCGATCGCCGGCGGCGACGTACGGCGAGGCGAAGAACATGACCGGCGGTGATAGATTCGAATCCTTCTTTGCTCCCGAATCCGACGTCGTCGTCCCGTCCCTCTTTTACAGCAGCAGCAACGTCCAACAACATGGAGGAAGAAGAAGAAGAGGTGAGGTGGTGGGGGTGGATGGAAGAAGGTGTGGCCGACGGTGAAGAAGCTTTCTCCCGAGTGCGTCGTTCGTCCAAAAACTCTCGGCCTTTTTTTTGGAGAAGAGGGGATAGACTTTGACAAGTCAAAGAGATAGGCTTACATAAATTCTATCTCCCAATCCTTAGGTGTTAAACAAGAAGGCGTCAAATGCAATTTTCCGTCCCGGAACGGGACTCGCTTTAAAGCAGTAAAATTATGTACCTCGGGTGGAAAAACTTACTAAACGAAAAACGTCCCGTAAAATATGTAGATCAATAAAATCAATTTTCCATGATTTTATCTTGCTACCCTCAATTTTTAAGGCCTCCATTTCGTATTTTATATCTATTCCGGTACATAATTAAAAAGACGGCTTATCCAATAAATATTCTTTTTCCACTGAAAAATCCTAGAATTCACACCGATCCATAAAATCATTTCTTTGTGATTTTAGGATATCACCAAGAATTTTTTAGGATTTAATCTCCAACAAAAATATTGGATTAAGCGTTAAAACGAACAAAAAGGTTAAAAAGGATATCCGAGAAAAATTCAAAATATCCTCAAAAACCGCCAGCCCCGGTGTTGTTCCTCGTCGGCGTCACCCATAGACGGTGATTTTGGGGGATCTTCACTTATGAGAGTGGTTTTTTTTTTAATTTTTAGGATTTAGTTAGAGGCTAACGGAATATTGTAAAATCTGGATGGCAAATTGAGTTTTTACCCATTTTAGGGTACGGGACAACTATTAGAAAAACCATAAGGGTACCAACAGGAATATGTTTTTTTTTTGGGCACCAAGAGGAAATGACCAAACCTGAGAGGTACCAAAAGGAATTATTTTTTTCAAACGCTAGAAATGAACTTAGGACTGATGGTTGCTGCCTTGTTTGTTTAAAATGTCTCGTTTAGAGACATCGCTTGAACCACTTTTTATAACATCATATTATATGTAGGACATGACTCTACTCTTACTTCGTTGACTGAAGTCTTAATCAATGTCGAATTAGAAAGGTTTCGTCTAAAATCTAAAGCAATGTCATACGGAAAATAAATGTTGGCTGAAGTCTTAAAGCATGTCGAAATAAAAAGGTTTCGTCTAAAGTCTTAAGCAAAGCCACATAAAATGAAAAGGACGACTAAATTCTCTTACTAACGTCTATGCTATGCAGACATTCATAATTATAATAAGGCTAAAGGTTTGCCTTGTTCAATCCTTTAAACAAACTTATGCTATGTCCAAACTAAGTGTTAGAACTTCGTTCCCTTAAGTGGACTCGGCGCTTTCATAGCCTCCACACCCTTAAAAGTCATTAATGTTATGTAAAGTTTTGACACATAATAAAGATAAGTGCTAGTGCACATTAAAAGACATCAAAACCGAGCCAGTTTTAGAAGACCAACCCGACTCTCGGTCCGATAAAGGCGCGAGGTTTTCTAGAAACATGTGTGTAATTAAAACATTCCCAAAATTAATTCTACTCTAAGAAGTTCTACAATAGTGTAGTCTTTCTTTTCGGACTAAGGTTATCTCACTTTGAGATCGACTCATTTCCTAGGGTTGTTCATCAGTCCAAAACCGAACCGAACCGAGGAAAACCGAAATGAATCGAAAACCGAATTTCGGAATTTTCGGAACCGAGGACCGAACCGAATAAGCTCGGTTCGGTTTTTGTTTAGTTCCGTTCGGTTTTATTCAGGTAGGAACAGAAGTAGAAGATTAGGTACAAAGCCGATCCAAAATACAGATCATAACACCCTAAACCAAACTAGAACCGAACCAATTTTGACCCGAACCGAACTAGAACCAAACTAAACCGAACTAAACCTAAAAAACCGAACTAACATATGCTATTTTTATCATTTTGAACTAAAATCATTCAAACCATTTGAACTAAAACTTGCAAAATGATAAACAAAGTAATACAAAACTTGCAAAATTGTATTTAGGGTTACATCCTTAAGGCTTAGTAGGGTATTTTTTATTTTTTATTTTTATATTAAAATAAATTGGTTTACCCGAACCGAACCGAACCAAACCGAAAACCGAACTAGCAAAAATCTTAAACCGAGGACCGAATCGAAGTACCTTGGATTAGTTCGGTTCGGTTCGGTTTTTAGGTAAAAACCGAATTTCCCAAACCAATGAACAACCCTATCATTTCCATCTTAAGCTCCACATAAAGGTTATAAACTCTAAAAACACATCTCTCCATTATCTCTTTAATGAAATGTTAAGTTACCAAACTAACCTTGAGAATGTCTATTCTCACATGCTTAGTCTCCTTAGACTAATTCCGTTGTTTTTTCGCATTTTGCTTGGTATTTCTCGCCCTTCGCGACAAATGCCAAACTCTAGAAAACCGTCGTCAAAGGTTTAAAGACGAAGATCCATCAAGCTGAAGGAAGGAAGGTCGGTTTCTCTCAGGATGTTTTCTCGTTTATTTTGGGTTACACTTCGTTTGTGCAAACAATGTTTTACTAGTTCCATTGCTTAAACTCTTTCATGTTTTGTTATTTGAAACCAAGTTAAGGATGTAATGACAACAATTAAAGTGATCTCATGTTTGAGCAGTCTTATAAATATAATATCGTTGGATTTCCGCATTTTTATTTAAATTTATTACATTATAAAGCCTTGGTGGGTGACTTTGGATGGTAAAATCCGAGGTCACTGACGACAATACCCTTCGTTGCAAAATAGGCGTGTTACAACTTTTTTGATGCATCAAGCCTGACTCAAACACCAAGAAGTTCTATGACAATTAACCACATGAAAAATTAATCTCAACCTCAATTCTAGTTTTTCCAAATAGCAACAACCACCTTTCGGTTTCTGTCTATTTTGTTTACTCACTTAGACTACCACCTTTCGATGTACAATGTAAGCAAGACTCTAACAATTTTTAACCAATTAGATTAAGACCCTAGAATAAAATCATATTAGTTTCCAACTCAATTAAAGCAAAAGATATTGGTTTTGATCCGCTTCACATTGTTGGGTTCACCCCAACCCTAGAACTAGAGAACTTAGCCTAGCATGATGGAATTCATAATAAAATCAATAACATTAAACATGAAAGTAGAAAATAAGAAAAATAATTGAAAGATAAAACTTACTACAAATTCAATTAAAAGAACAATTTGCAAAGGATCCAAAGTGAAAAAGAAAATATTCAATTGAAACAGGCAACTTCGTTGGTGTCACGTGCATCAAATCTTTTTAAGAGTTCTTTTCGTGTGGGACTGCGGATGCCTTCGTCACCTCAACCCCCCCCCCCCCCCCCCCCCCGTTTCTTTTGTTCGCTAATGCACGATTTTATTCGTGCACCATCAAATGCATACCAAAAAGACTTGGGTATTAGCTCGTAAACTAGTTATGACTAAAGATTGTAAATGGGTCTATAAAATATAATATGGAATGATATTTGAGGGCCAAGCCAATAACAAAGTTAGGTTGGTTCCCAAGGTTGTAATACAAAAATAAAACAATTGACTACATTGACATATTTTTCTCTATTGTGAAATATAAGAACATGAAGCATTGTTCGTTATGATTGTTGTTTATGATTATGAAACTCAAAAAATGGACGTTAAATCTACCTTTCCTCATAGTGACTTAGATGATACTATCTATATGAGACAACCAAAGGGTTATGTGGACAAAACTAAGCCTAATCATGCATGCCTGTTGTGGAAATGCACATATGGATTTGAATAGTCCCCTAGACATTGAAACGTGAAATTTGATAATTGCATAAAAATCATGGCTTTTAAATGAGCATTTATGATTCTTGCTTATATTCAAATCTATAAATTTTTTATGTTCCTTTGTATGTTTTGCTTTATATTCATGTTATCTTGATTACATGCAAATCTAAGGAAAAAATATTTGATGTTAAATTATCACTTGTGAAATTCTTTAACATGAAATATTTGGGCCATGAACAAAGGATTCTTGGTATAAGATTTTTTAGAGACATATTTAAGCGTCAAATATTTTTTTCCCAAAAGGACTATTTGCTGAAAGTCCTAGAAAGGTTTAGGTTCTCAAGTACTAAGCCCTCTTCTATACCCTTATTAGGGCATCTTGACTTGACCAAGGCCAAGGTTCCAATGTCTATGGAAGAGGGGGCAAAAATGTAATCCATATCTTATTATGTCGTTGTGGGTTTTGTCATGTATGTTATTATTTGCACCTGACCTGATCTGGCCTTTGTTGTGGGTGTCTTGAGTAGGTTTATGTCTCATTCATGTGAATTATATTAGGGTGTTATAAATACTTAAGGAAATAGAAAGAAAATACTATATTTCTGAGTTACATATGGATAATTAGAGTGCTCTTTATATGTGCAAGTATCTTGTCTTTCATGAAAGGGTCAAGCACATTGATATTAGTTACCATTTTCATTTGAGAAAAAGTCGCTAAGAATGTGTTCTTAGTACTTAAAAGATCAATAGAAAGGTTAATCTTGTAAATTTTAGATCTAAAAATCGCCATAACTGTTAAGTTTACTTTTCACAAGGATTCCTTACACATGATCGACCCCTACTTTTACTGAGAAGGTGTAAGATGAGGTTGATGATATTAAGGTCGTAAGACTCGTAGATCAACTACACACAAGAAAGATTTGTTGGAGTTGGTGCCTAAATAAATTGAAAAATCTATTTAAATTCTCTATTTTGGAGAAATTTTTAGGGAAGCTCTTAAAGGTAATGATATGAGGAGAGAGAATAATGTACGGTTATATGAACAGGGGTAAATTTTGAGTTGGGTGGTTGATTTTTGTAGGAAATCGATCAACTACAAAAACACCATAAGGTGGGGCTAGTAGGGATGGCAACATGACGGGTTTGGCGTTGGGAGTACCCTCTCCCGTCTCCGTCTCTATTTAACATTTCCTTCCCATCCCCATACTCGTTATCACCATCCCCATCGGGTTTTGCTCCCTATCGGGAATCCCCCATCTCCGCCTAATTTTTCCCTTTGGGTTTTCCCTCGACTTTCCTAATTGAAATTTTCATTTACTAATCATATAAGAATTAATTATAAATGCACACGTGTATATAAAACATATTTAAGTTAAAACTAGCAAAAATATTAATCTTATTTTGTAAAAAAAATGATAAACAAGGAAAAATTATCAAAATTAAATTTAAAAACTTAAATCTCGCTAAAAATTATACAAACACTACTAGAAATTATCCATTAAAATAGTCCATCGAGGATCCCCATTGATTTTCCTATCTGAGGCGGGGGCGAGGCAAGGATCGGGAAGGGTAGCTTGATGTAAAATAACCTGTTAGTGCACAAAAATTCGCCTTTAATTCACTAATTGAATATTCTTCTTGATTCACCTCTTCACCTTCCATTCCAAGCTTCTCTTCAATCTAGAACCTGCAAAATAATGGACATAGAGGGTGGGGTCCCCTTACTCCACCTCTGATGCCTAAGTCAAAAGATTAGTTTGTCGCATGAACGTCGGGGTAAAAGCAGACTATAAGCAAGCTGAGCGAATAACAACCTATACTCAATGTCCAAGTTGAGCGAATATCATCTTGTTCAATGTGCTGAGCAAATATCAACATGTCTCCACCATACATGGCGATCTTATGTATTTATAATGGAAGAAAGGAAGAGAGAAGATCGAAAACTCCATGCGAAAATTGTATCTTTTAATTAAGATAGATTCCTCCATCATAAAGATAGTAAAATCAATAATTTAATAAGAGAAATAATAAATAAGGTTTAAGAAATACTTACAGAAAATACTTTTTAATATTTACTTGCTCACATAATCCTTTCATATTTATGCAAACGTAAGGATTATGGTCGCCACAAGTACTACTTAAGCTCGCCTAGAGCATCCACCAAGGATGAGAACTGGTTACTAACCAATTTAAGAAAGAAATTGGCAAATTGTTGCCCATAGGATTTGAAACGGTGACCTTAGGGTGCTACTCCAAAGTCTTAACCGCCGAACAAAATGCCCGAAGGCGGGGACAACATTTTTTTTGCTTCTACAATTCTACCTCTTCTTCTCTCGTTTTTTTTTCCCTACTTTTTTTAATGTGAAGAACAACCCGAGCATACAAGGCGGCGGTTTGCCCTTTTTTTTTATAAAATTGATTAATAAACCAGTTCACATTCGTCTCGGATGCTCTACATTAATCCAAATAGTACTTTGACTACCCTAAAAATCTTACCAAATCAAAAAAAGAGAAAATATTTATGCAAACGTCATTCATTTGTGTATTGTCGGAGTTGTTGTTACAAGGTCTCTGTTGCTATATTCATCCATGGGGCCCAGACAATGGTAACTTCTTTCATCTCTACAAATGTCTTTTATTGATTTGTTTTTACACAATTTGGCAATATCTACATTTTTTGAACTATTCCCGGAGACTCATATCATATGAACATGTAAAATTAGTACGTGTTCGGTCAAAGTGGCGCCGTTCTCTTGCCCCACCTGGAGTCACATCGGAACCGGCGTTTTCTGCCGTGCCAAACTGCTAATCTACTATGCGTCAAAAAGTACACGCATGAAAATTGCTAATATTAAAAAGAAAATTAACACGCTAATTAGGTATCTAGATATTATTAACGTCAAAAAATTTACAAGCATTATAAAAATTCGACAAAGTTACTACTAATGGTGCTTTTGTACACACTGATTTCGTACCTTTTCATTATTGACTTATTGTAATGACTTCTTTTCATATGCGAATATGTCAGACGTATTTTTAGCTTAGCCTACTTAAAAAAAATTAATTTTGGTGTAATTATGATTTTTCTTAAAAAGTAATTTTATTTAATTTGAAAAACGAAAAAAAAAAGAAATACACGTATTTTGAGAACTTTATAATGTAACTTTGAAAAAAAAATTGTATAAATCTAAAATAAGGCTAGTGCACTAATAACCCGAGAGGAGGGCATGCGGAAGTATTGGAGTATTACCTTACAAAATAAGCCGCATGCGATTAGGGCTGTTAAAATTTGACTCGACCCGAGAAATTCGCCCGATCCACCCGACTCCGAACCCGATCCGACCCGAGAAAAAAGATAAAAAGTTTTATACCCGATACATGTTTGACCCGAACTGATTTGACCCGAATCCCAAAAAGCCCGAACTCGAGATTAACCCAAACCCGATTATACCCGAATGCACTAAGCCTGATAAAACCCGATATCCGATGCTACCCGACCCGAAGTCATCCGAAAATTCGAAGTTACCCGGCCCGAAACCATCCGAAAATCCGAAGTTACCCAACCCGAAACCATCCGAATATTACATTTTATTTTAAAATATTAATGATAGTGAATATTTATTATAATTATGTTTTAATTTAAATGTTACATTAAATATTTAGACCCTAGAGTAGTTAAACTACAAAAAATCATCATTCGATATATGGTTTGAATCAAAATCCGGCTTACTAGAAATCAGATTAACCGAAAATTCGGTCAAAGTCGAAATCCAATTCACCCAAAATCCGAAAAACCCGAAACCCGACTCACCCGAAATCCGACTAAATCCGAAACTAACTAAATCCGAAACCGGACTTATCCGAAATCAAGTTGGATCGAAAACCGAATGAACCAACCGAAATTGACCCGAAACCCGACTTTGCCCGATTAATTGAGCACCCGACCCGAATTGATCCAACCCAATTTGACCCGATTTTTAAAATATCCGAATTTGACCCGAATCCGAACTTACCCAAAACTGAATTGACCCGACCCAAACCCGACCCGACCCGCCCGATTGACACCCCTACCTGCGATAACAAATAATTGATGTCAAATCTCCTAAAATTAAGGAATAGTCAAAGTCAAAGCCATTTCTTCGCACAATACGACATGCTTGGTTGCTTGCTATAAATATTTAGCAACAAAACCCTATTGCTATATATGAATTTCTTACATAGAAAACGTACATGTAAGAATTAACTAAAACGTATTCTTCATATCACAATGATTTTATTTGAATAGAAAGCATATCATATCATTCCTACCGTAATAAAAAAGACTAGAAATACATTTGTTGCAAGGGTAGTGGCCCGCCACCATCAATCAGTTACCTACCAAAAATTGACTCCGTTTCAATGGTGTCATGAAGGGCGATATTTGCTCCCCTTATTGTTTTTTATTTACTCTCTTTGTTTAAATAAACTTGTCATATTATAATTTATTTCAAAAATTAAGAAATTATTTAATTTAGCTAAAATATTTTCAATCTTGTGTTGAGATCTTTCACCTTACATTATAATTTTTAGTAAATATTTTTAATTAGTATTGATATTATCGGAAAAAATGGCTTAAAATATCTCAAATGACAAATTTTATTGAACAGAATAGTCAAGCTAGCATGAAGATTTTTTTGAACGAAGGGAATATTAAATTATATTAGAAACTAGTTGAAGAAATGTACCATATAGGATAACAATTCTATAATTCGAAATATTTCACATAATTCATATGGAGAAATCTGACCAAACTATATGTTAAATTAGAACAATAAATTTATCACTGATATTTGTGAGAAAGATAAAATAAATAATTTTATTCAAACAATTGCACGTAGATTCATATATGGTTTTATCAAAAATAATTTATTGTATTAGAAAACATCAACATATAGATAGAAAATTATATAAATATGTTATCTATTTTATAAATCTATTGGATATAGCATATTAAGAATAATACAAGTTATTATAATATTTATTAAAATAATTTAAAATTAATTTATTCAAGCAATTACACGCAAATTCATATATTTTTTTATAAAAATTAATTTAAAAATACATCAATGTATAAAAAAATGTATCAATGTACTAAAATATATCATATATTCTAAAAAAATTATTATATTAATAGTTTAATTGCATAATATATATTTATTATATATTATATAAAATATGGATAATATTTTAATCTATATTATAAAATCTATTCAATATATATTTAAGGGTTATGGAAACAACTAATATAAAAATTGGATCTATAGCTAGAATAATATAAGTTATTATAATGAACTAGAGGACCCACCCACGGAAGAAGCGAGTGCACCACCTGTGTCCGCGTTCCCGAAGGCACCCCTCCCTTTCAAGAGGATTCGCGGGTGCTATCGCGTTAGGAGACTGTCGAACCTTCCTCGACCTAGATGAACGTGCAGTCTGCATCTGTCTGACTGACCCTATCATGATTGAATGACTGAGCTATGCTATGGAGGAAGTCCTTCTCTGAGCATGCCGTGGAAGAACTACAAGGTTGCTGCCTTGGCTAAGCTGCTTATTTTATTAAAAAATTGACATTAATTTATTCAAGTAATTTCACGTGGCGCAATTTTTTAACAGAGTTATGTTTTATAATGTAGTAGGGTATATAACAATGGAGAGTGGAACATGAATTCTCCATTATGTGCATATTATTTTTTTAATAATTAATTAAGTGTGTATTTTAATTATTACTATTATGTATATTATATGTCTTTTAATATTTTTTGTTGGGCAGATACTATCTTATTTTAGGATAATATTTTAGTGTTATCTTGGTTATTTATTATGCTCATTTGTGATATTTTTTATGAATTTATTGTCTAGATAGAATTAATATCTTTCTTGAATATTACTTGATGAATAAGATATTCCTATCTACGAAAAGATAGAATATTGGTCTTCTTGCGGGTCAAGCAAGGGGCGGTCGGCCCTAGGCGGGTAGAGGATGGGTTTCTCCCATAAATATGATAAAATTTGTTGTTAAAACACACAATACAGTTATGACTCTTACTGACTTAGGCATCAACGGTTAGGGTGTTAGAGCCTCTTTGTCCATTGTTTTGTATGTTCATGTGAAGAAAATTAATGGGTATTGAAGAAACATTCAAGGAGTTATATGTGGAATTCATGACGTATTTGGGTTCAAACAAGACCCATAGTATTTAATGAATTTTTCATTAACAATTAGCATTGTCTGTAGAAAATGGATATGAAATTCCACGAATTTCCCATACAAAATTTAATGAAACGCCCCTCAAGCGAAATGGATGTTGACCAAGAGGTGGCACGAAGGCTGCAACCCAACTGTGATCATGAGCAATCGTGCGAGTGCTAAAGGTGTTAGAATATCAAGACGATGCGTGATTCGGAAATCACGCATGAGTGAAGTGTGTCGTGATCTCGAGGCTTGGCATGGATGAGATTGAAGACGCGACGAGAACTATACTCTAACCACATGAACGGTCGTATCCAAGAGCTCGAATACCATCGGTGTAGATATGGCACGTAATTACTCGAACTGAAGGAAGCATAAGGGCAAAGCTGTGGACACGAGGCTCGGCACGAATGAAGTCGTGAATGCTGCAGATGCAAGGCTCGACACAAGAAGAGCTGAGGGCGTCAATGGGACGTGCAACGAGATGTGGCTCTAAGGCTCGAGCATGAGGGGCATCACACCCGTGAAGCGGAACACAAGTCATGTCGTGGTCGTAGGAAGAAAACTAAGCCATATGTGGGTCTAGATGACATGAGTAGGATCGGTAATGACCCGCGAGAGAAGTCGATCGACCGGTTGCAAGAGATCCAATAAGAGACGCTAAACAGGGTATGGTATTTTTCGTAGGAGCAAATATTGAAAGGGAAGAAATCAAAGCTCTCATGAGACTGTTGCGAGTTAATCATGACGTATTTGCCTAAAACGAGTTTAGTTCCAATGGAGTTATAAAAAAACTCTACGAGTGGAGTTAGAGAGATCTCAACCGTTCAGTATGATATCAATGGTTAAGATGAAATTTTTCTCTCACCAAATCTACTTTGGTTCACCAAATTACTTTAGGGTTGTAGAACTTCACCCATAGAGTTTTCTAACAAACTCCATGGAACAAGACCGTCCTGAAACCTATGAGATGCTTGGGATCAATCTGATAATAGCATGTCCCTAATTGAATGTCTACTTTGATGCAAAACTATAGTTTAGAAAATCCAACGATCCTCTCTACATCATACCAAGGCCATGATTGTTGAATTGTAGAAACTTCTAGAAGCCGACACTACTACAAAATGACCAACATAACTTGAAAGTTTCTCTCCAAATACACTGGATCACGTCCGGGGTAAAGGTTGCGGGGGTATTTGATCAGTAACCTAATACACCGAATAAAATCCGAGTTATATGCTATCCTTAATTTATCCTTCAATCTGATTGGCTAGTATATTAGCAATATTTACTACCCCGGATAAATCTGAGTATTTTTTTTTATCAGGGTTATATACTAAAAACTACTTCGGTTGTTAAAATCAGGGGTATAATGTTTAGGGTATATACACCGGGTGTGGAAGTCGGATGTATAATGGTTAGGGCATATACATCGGGTGTTGAAGTCCAAGATATTATGTTTATGGTATATACAATAGGTATTGAAGTTCGGGGTATAATGTTTAGGATATATGTAGACCTGTCAATCGGGTCGAGTCGGGCGGGTTCGGTTCTTTCGGGTTCAAGTTAAACCGGGTTCGGCTTCGTTATGGGACACGGGTTAATCGGGTCGGATTGTAGCGGGTTTTTGGTCAGATCGAGTTGACCAGCGAGTCTAAACTATCCTTTTTTTATGATTATTAAAATCAATTTTTAATTAAATAATAATTTTTAATTATAATATATTATTTTTATAATAAAATATATTATAATTTTCAAAATAAATTTAAAAAACTCTATAAATAGACTAAATCGGTCAACCCAATGGGTTTCGGGTTCTATCGGGTTCGGTTGATTTTGGGTTTCGGGTTCAAATTTTCGGGTCTTGACCCTAAAATTATCAGGCGGTTCGGATCGGATTGGCGGGTTCGGTCAACTTTTGACAACTCTAGGTATATGCAATGGATGTTGGAATTCAGGATATAGGGGTATAATTGTCTAAATATATATAGCAAATTATTAATGTTCGATTTAATCGCTCTTGAAATGTTAGGCTTACAAAACACAATATATATCCAGTTTAATGTTTGAGTTAATTGATCTAGGTGTATTAGCACAAATAAACCATATTTATAAGCTCATTTATAGCAGTTAATTAATAGTAGAAATTAAAATTAGTTAATAGTAGAAATAATAATAAATTAATCTATATCTATCTATATAACATACAAAAACAACAACCAAAAACACGGAAAAGAACCCCTCTCTCAAGAACCCACGAAAAGGCGAAAACCTAACCAGATGTCAACAAACCCTAGATTCACAAAATCTGAATTTTTTGTTGAAATCTTGCTTAAGAAACCCCAACAAATCAAAATCAATGATGATTCGAACCCGAAGGAGATTCTTCTTCGGCGCTATTTGCCCAGAAAATCCATGGTTCTCGTTGTTCAGTCCGACAAAGCTGTGGGGAAGAGCTACCAATTCGACGAAGTTGAGGACCGAGGAAAGACGGATCATCTACAATTCCTTCTAATTAGGAATTGGGTGCATGATGGGGTAGTACAAATGGAAGAATCAAAAGAAATTGGAAGATTAGGATTGGTGAGATTGAGGCATCGTGTACTACTGTTTATGGAAAGAATGTTGGGGGCGGCTATGAGGAGGAGGAGGCGGCGAAAATTCAGGAGGCGGAGGAGGATGACAGGGCTAGCGCTAAAGACCATCTTAAGGCCATGGAAGCAAAACGAGGAGGCTTGGGATCCTCCGTTTTCCAGGTTACTCCTCTCCATTGTAGACCTTGAAAGTTCTATATTACTTTTAGGTAATCTGAACCTTGATGAATTTGCCTATAAAAGAAGCGGGTAGGAAGGCCTCTTCCCCATGCTTTTTAATTTTGAACTCTCTTATATCTATATCATTGCTAGTTCTCTTAAACTGCATTACTGGAGACCATTTCAAGTGGAATCTAAAGTTGATAAAATACCTTTCTCTGTTAAGAACAAAAAGAAGTCCTCTGTGAAAGTCCTATGTTCAGACACACAATACTCTAAAGAACAAGATGAGCATGCTTCCGGGCATGCTCATTCTGTACCCTCTCCTACCAAGGTTGATAAAACCTTTTAAGGGTAGGGCATCCAATCAGCCTTTTGAGGCAAGCCCTTCGGGGGTTAGAAAAAACCTTCTCCATGTAAGGGAGATTTCTCTGTTTGCTTTTGCGCTTGGGAATGCCATCGAGGCTTCTCGGTTGAGGCAGAAATTAAGGAATGATGGGCACTTGAAGGAAGAATTTGAAAGAATTAACAAGGTCTTTGCTACTGTTGAGTTTATACTCTAGCATATAAACAATTTGAGTGTAGAGAAATCCAATTTGTGGAACTATCAAATACCAACAACCAAGAATAAAGATAACATTGACGAATTGTCCAAAAGGAAAAAAAGATAACTTAAAACCTGAAAAGTGTAAAATCCATGAACTGAATATATGGTATGTCTGCTGCTCTAATGCAGGTTTTTATAACAGGATTACAATTTCAACCTAGAAGTGGGAATTGGATACAACTAAGTGGCATAGCTGGAGGATGGAAAAGGAAAGACACATGTCAGTGTTTAAAATCCTTAACAAGGATACACTGCTGGAACCAGGATTTGAACTTGAACAGTTTATGTACGTGCTGAACAAATGTGTAGAAAAATAATTGTAAGCAATGGAACAACACAGAAGTACACAAAATGGAAAAGTTGTACTTGTCCAATTTCATTTGTGAAAATGTAGACAGTAGTTGTAGATATAAGACATGGTATTTGCTCAAAAAGTATATATTGATGAGGAATTGTAGTCAAAAAGTTTATTCCTTGATAAGTATGATTACTTGGGTGATATCTATTAATGTTTCCTTTTACTTGAACTGCTACAAGGTACAAAATCCATTCTACTGGATTTTATGTAACCTAATGATCCAATTATACAGGTGGAATAAAACTGAATACCAAGTCGTTCTGGCCAGAAATAGACTCTTTTTGTACAATAGAGGGTATTCAAATTATGGATTTAGTATAAACTAAAACATACCAAACTCCGTCTGACCAAGTATGGAGACGGGCAGGGTTTGATAACATTGTATGGTCTCCGGCTAATGGTAGAGCAGGGGGCATTTGTGTTCTTTGGAAGGAACATCAATTTATCAATGAACGAATCGAGCTAATCATCCAAGAACCTCGTTATGTGGATCTAAAGTATACAAACCTTATAACAAAATATATACTAGTAATCTTCTTTGTATATGCTCCCCCCAAGAAAAGGACAAGGATAATTTTTGGAGTCAACTAACTCAAACTATACATCAAACTCATCTCCCAACTATTATTATGGGAGATCTTAATGAAATCTTAGACCCTAGTGAAAAGAAAGGTGGTGCCCAAACTGACCCAAACAGATTTGAAAGATTGTAGAATTTCAAGGATAGGTGTAATCTCTTTGACATTCCGGTAATTGGAAACATCTTTACATGGAGGAAAAACAAAACAGAGGTTAACAATACTTATGAAAAATTGAATCGAACACTAGTTTGCTCACAAATCCTTCAATGGTTCCCTGGAATAGCAACAAAAAACTATGCGTTCTCTTCATCAGATCATAGTAAAATAGCGATTGAGTTAAACAATGGAACAATTAACAAAGTGCAACCTTTTAAATTTGAAAACATGTGGATGAAGAGGAAAGATTTCAGAAATATAGTTAAACAAGCTTGGAGATTCTCGATTGATGGATCCAACATGCTCAAGTTGGTCAAGAAAACACAACTACTAAAAGCACATGCGAAACAATGGAACAAAAGAACGTTTGGAAACACTTTCGAACAAATAAAGACAATTGAAAAAGAACAAATAGAATTACAACAAAAAATTCTTCTTTCTCCAAAGGATAGCATCATCAAAAAACAACTAAGACTAATCAACAAAAAAGAAAGCATACTCAACTTTCATAAAACATATTCGCGACAACGAGCAAAGACAAAGCATATAAAACTTACAGACTCTAATACAGGATACTTTCATAAAATTGCGAGTGGGAGAAGAAATAGGAAAATAATTAAGGAGATCACATTAGTAGAAGGAACTCAAATCATAGGAGAAGAAAATATTAGAGAAGAAATAAGGAAGGAATTTAAAGCTAGATATAAAAAAGAACAAACTAACCATGAAACTTTTAAACAATATTCAGACTTAATTACGAAAGAGATAACGAATGAAGACAATATGGAACTAACTAAACTAGTGACAAATGAAGAAATAAGAAATGCGTTAATGCAAATTAGCTCTGAAAAATACCCGGGTCCTGATGGTATGTTTGCGGGATTCTATAAAAAGTATTGGGACATTGTCGGGCCAAGTGTAATCAAAGTAGTTAAGAGCTTTTTTCATTCAGGTAAAATCATAAAACAAATCAACCACACCTTCATTACACTGATACCAAAAAGAGAGAACCCAACTACTACTAACCATTACCGACTGATAGCATGCATTTAGGTGTTAGTTTTATGGCATATTTATATTTAAATCATAGGTAGTTGCATGCATTTTGCTTAGTTTTTGTAGTTTTTGCATTTCGGTGTCTACTCTTGCACTATTGTGTTTTTAGGTCGTTTTGAGGAGCAAGGATTGGTAAGTTGAAGGATTCAAGATTGGAGATATTCAAGTGTCTTTTCCATGGATATTCAAGCCATTTCTGATGATCATTAAGGCCCAAGAGGTTGTGGAAAAGAACGCTTAAAACCGGGCAATGCATTGGAGTTGATGTTTCAACACCACTTTCTTGTGACGCTTCGTTCGGGAGCTACGGTGGTCGGATGAAGCTGAATTTGGTATCATTGGAAAGCTAACTCGAAGAGCTACAATTCATATTTACTCCGAGTCGAAATTCCCACTTTAAGGTGGTCAAAACATCTTCCGAAAACAACGTTGCAGTGCTGTCAGAAGCAGGGCCGCGATCGCGGCCACCACTCACCGCGATCGCGGTTTTACACGACATCGAAAACCGAGGCGGCATTTTATCTATCTATTTATCTTTTATATTTATTTCCTTTTATCTTTTTATTCCGTGTATGTGAGACTATTTAGACCTAGTTTTAGCCTTTGGTTGGTATTCTCTTAGACCTAATTTGAGACTCTTGTGTTTTTCTCTCTTATGGAGAACTAAACTCCCTAAATTCTATTCAATTGAAGCTTTTCAGACTCAAGTTGTTGTGAGATTCATCTATTTAGGTTTATTTCTACAGGTTATTTCATATCACTTGTGCGTAATTTATATTGATTGTGTTGATTTCTTCAGGCCTAGCTAACTTGTTGGAATTAATATTATCTATTGCTAGATTTAGGTTTTCTCGTAGCAAAGTCTGATCTTTGTAGCAACTCAATTGATTTAGGACTCGTTGGACTAAAACAATTGAGAAGAGATTTGAATACATGTTAATTGTTTGACTCGTTGGAATTCAATTGCATGTATCCTGTTTATCCTCGTTCTTAGTGCTAATATCCCTATTATTTATGATCATTTCATGAATTGTTTGGATGTTAAGTTGCATGTCTTGTTGCCATGTTATAACTCTGATCAGGATAGGAATAACTAAAAGGAATAACTTGTTTGAATCTAGGATCAATAACTTGAGGAAGAAATGTGGATACTTGAATAGGTTTGCTTTTCCCTAATTGATAAAAATCCAACTTTTGCATTGTTTCATTGCTTGCTTTGTTTGTTTCAATTCATTAGTGTTAGTTTAATAATCAAAATCCCCCTTTTGTTACTTCTTTGAGTTGATAATAATAAAACTTAGGATACAAGTGTCTCTTGGGTTCGACCCTGACTTACTGACTATACTAGTTTAGTAATTAGGGAATTATTTTTGATTTGGCACGACCACTTTTAGCCAGTCAAATTTTGGCGCCGTTGCCGGGGACACTTTGTTTAATTCTGAGTTTTTATTTTTATCAACTCTTGTGTGGACCTATATTACGGTCCACACCTGTGCTACTAATCAATGGCTATGCTTGAATGTAGACAACTACAAGATGAATATTTTCATGTGTATTTCGCTAGAGTGCAACAATATTTTCATAGACTTGGTACTTGGGGCTATCACCCTTGTGAGAGGGAATTATGTCAGTGCATCCTAGATGGGATGAATTCTGAGACTCTACAATTGGCTGAGTACATGAGCAATTACAGGCTATGGTGTATGGTACCAGAAGAGTGCTAGGATTTCTTTTGCTACATGAGCTATCAGTGTGAGCAGGTTGAACAACATCCACCTATGCTCCACCCAGTTGAGAACTCCTCTTTCAATGCTGAGGAGGTGTTTGCAAAGCTTGCCAATACGGTGGACCAGTTGGGACAGAACACACTAGCTAGTCTCAAGAACATTGAGACTTATATTAGTAAAATGATCACCATTGTGAGTAGACTAGAAGCAAGAGACTTTGAGAATTTGCCTTCACAACCCATAGACCCGATGGAGAATGTGAGTGCCATTACATTGAGGAGCAAGAAGGAGGAGATCAAAGATGATATGAATTCTGGTGAAGATCCGCAACCGATGTTATACATCCGTGATCATGGATCTACCCTAGAAGCTGATGATGATTATATGCATTCGGATTTCCTCTTCTTGACTCTCGAAAGTCAATGCTCATATATCCCGAGGCACTCCAGGACACTATGAAGCCTATAGAACCAAGTGAGCCTAAGATTGATGCAAGAGATTACATGGGGTTCATCTTTGGTAAAAGTGGTAATGTTGATGAGTTCTTTGATCCATACTGTAAGTATTTTCTGACATCACCACTTGTGTTGAATTTGTTTGATCATATGCCATCTCATGAAAATTGGTCTCACAGGTTTGATAAGTTGAAGCGGTTTTTAAATGGGTTATTATTCAATTTCAATTTATCCTTGTGCTACTTATGTTTTTGTGAGATGTGTTCACAGGCTTTTGACAGGTTATTAAGGGCATTGACAATGTCTAATCTTGTGAATTCATTGCTCTCCATATATCTTGTGTCCTCTCCACCAAACTGTTGCCACTTTGAACATCTTCCATATTCAAAAAAGTAGATGACTTTGTGAGTGTTCTCTCTTCCTTTCTCTTTTATTTTATACATTGGGGACAATGTATTATTTAAGCATGGGGGAGGGGAACATTTACATGTTACTATAGTTTTGCATTGCATATAGTTTAAATTCTTGAAAAGCATGTTTAAATTTTTGCATTCATAATTGCATAAAAAAATCAGAAAAATTTAAAAAAATACAAAAAAAATCATGCATTTTAGGTTTGTCATATTTCCCCAAGCAAAGAAACCACTTGTCCTCTAATATTTTTTATGATGATTTTTGCCCCTTAACTTGCTTGGATTGCTTGAAGCTTGATAATGTTTATTTCTTTAAGAGAATATTTGATAATTTGTTGAGCATGTATATCCTTAAGATCTAAGTTACACAGAAGTTCTAGGCAAATTTTACCTTGTGAGATTTTTTTTTGGCCTTTCTAGGACTATGCGTCTATGAGTCCTCTCTTTCTTTGTGTGCACTCACTTTGATTGCTTCCTCTAGAACTTGCATTTAAATATCTTTTTCAAGGCTGCATTCATGACTTTTGCATATGACATTAAAATAATTGAGGCATTGTCTTATTAGCCTATTATTCCCTTATCCACCCTTGCATATGTTCCTTCTTTTGAAGCCCCTTTCTAAGCCTTAATAGCCTTATTTTTGGAAGCTCCACAAAAATGAATCCAAAGCCTTATGTAAGCTTGACCCATCCGGGAATTAGACTTTTACTTGATTAGTTTTGTGGTTTTAAGCCAAGTATGGGGGAGTTGAAAAAGAAATTGGTGGATGAATATTTGAAATTGAAATTGAGGGTGAAGAAAAAAAAAAGAGCTTTAAAGTTGAAGTCTTCAATTGGTTGAAAAGAAAAATTATATGAGAGTTGAAGCAACAAGAAGAAAAAAAGAATGCAAGTGAAGAAAAAAAATAAAAGAGAAGATCAAATGGAGTTAAGAGAGTAGGAATTGAGAAAGAAAAAGAATTGAAGTTTGGTGTTGATTTAGAATTGAGATGAGTCTTGATTCCCGGATTTAGCACCACAAAACCAAATGATTCCCTACCAAATTCTTATTACCTTGGCCCCATTACAACCCTCAAAAGATCTCATGATTTTTGTTGTATGCGTAGTCTCTAGCGATGGAGAATTAGAACACTGATGCAAGCCTATGGTAGCCAGGCTTTCAAAGTTGAGTTTGAGTGAAACACATATATACCTTTAAACACATGAGTGAGAGTGAAAACACAAAATCCTAGTGAGGTTTAGAATGGATGTGTTTACTTGATCTATTTGGATGCCAAAATACATGCTATGATGTCAATTGTTGAATCATGTCTCTTGTTATTCTTGTTTAAGCATTTATCAAAGTGGATGCATGAATTGCTTGTTTGTGGGGTGGTAAATCTATTTCTTGCTTGAGGACAAGCAAGGTTTAAGCATGGGGGAATTTGATAGCATTCATTTAGGTGTTAGTTTTATGGCATATTTATATTTAAATCATAGGTAGTTGCATGCATTTTGCTTAGTTTTTGTAGTTTTTGCATTTCGGTGTCTACTCTTGCACTATTGTGTTTTTAGGTCGTTTTGAGGAGCAAGGATTGGTAAGTTGAAGGATTCAAGATTGGAGATATTCAAGTGTCTTTTCCATGGATATTCAAGCCATTTCTGATGATCATTAAGGCCCAAGAGGTTGTGGAAAAGAACGCTTAAAACCGGGCAATGCATTGGAGTTGATGTTTCAACACCACTTTCTTGTGACGCTTCGTTCGGGAGCTACGGTGGTCGGATGAAGCTGAATTTGGTATCATTGGAAAGCTAACTCGAAGAGCTACAATTCATATTTACTCCGAGTCGAAATTCCCACTTTAAGGTGGTCAAAACATCTTCCGAAAACAACGTTGCACTGCTGTCAGAAGCAGGGCCGCGATCGCGGCCACCACTCACCGCGATCGCGGTTTTACACGACATCGAAAACCGAGGCGGCGTTTTATCTATCTATTTATCTTTTATATTTATTTCCTTTTATCTTTTTATTCCGTGTATGTGAGACTATTTATACCTAGTTTTAGCCTTTGGTTGGTATTCTCTTAGACCTAATTTGAGACTCTTGTGTTTTTCTCTCTTATGGAGAACTAAACTCCCTAAATTCTATTCAAGTTGAAGCTTTTTAGACTCAAGTTGTTGTGAGATTCATCTATTTAGGTTTATTTCTACAGGTTATTTCATATCTCTTGTGCGTAATTTATATTGATTGTGTTGATTTCTTCATGCCTAGCTAACTTGTTGGAATTAATATTATCTATTGCTAGATTTAGGTTTTCTCGTAGCAAAGCCTGATCTTTGTAGCAACTCAATTGATTTAGGACTCGTTGGACTAAAACAATTGAGAAGAGATTTGAATACATGTTAATTGTTTGACTCGTTGGAATTCAATTGCGTGTATCCTGTTTATCCTTGTTCTTAGTGCTAATATCCCTATTATTTATGATCGTTTCATGAATTGTTTGGATGTTAAGTTGCATGTCTCGTTGCCATGTTATAATTCTGATCAGGATAGGAATAACTAAAAGGAATAACTTGTTTGAATCTAGGATCAATAACTTGAGGAAGAAAAGTGGATACTTGAATAGGATTGCTTTTCCCTAATTGATAAAAATCCAACTTTTGCATTGTTTGATTGCTTGCTTTGTTTGTTTCAATTCATTAGTGTTAGTTTAATAATCAAAATCCCCCCTTTGTTACTTCTTTGAGTTGATAATAATAAAACTTAGGATACAAGTGTCTCTTGGGTTCGACCCCGACTTACTGACTATACTAGTTTAGTAATTAGGGAATTATTTTTGATTTGGCACGACGACTTTTAGCCTGTCACCGACCAATTAGCTTATGTACAACTATTTATAAATTGATTGCCAAAATTATTACAGAAAGACTTAAAAAAGTGATGCCAAAACTGACGCATCCCCTTCAGGGTACTTTTGTAGCTAAAAGATCAATCCATGATAATGTGCTAATTGCCCACGAAATTTTCCATTCCTTTAAAAATAAGAAAGGAAAAGATGGGTGGGTGGCAATGAAATTGGACATGAAAAAAGCCTATGACAGATTAGAATGGGATTTTACTTTCCAAATTCTAAATAAATTCGGATTAGACAATAAAATGATAGGATGGATTAAAGAATGTGTAAAAACGGTCTCGTTTTCAGTCTTAGTTAATAATAGCCCTACTGATTTATTCTTCCCTGAAAGGGGGCTGAGGCAAGGAGATCCTCTTTCTCCATTCCTTTTTATCCTAGCTACCAAAATCTTGGCTAGAAAGCTCCAACAGACGAATAACATAGACAAGAACACGATTGGAATTCCACTATCCCGCTCTGGAACAAAAATTCCTTTTCTTGCCTTTGCAGATGACATTATCATTTTCTCCCGAGCCAATCATGAAGCATGTCTCAAAACAAGAAAAATCATTGAAGAATATTGTTCTATTTCAGGACAAAGAGTAAACTACCATAAATCAGCTTTCCAAACATCACGAAATGTGGATAATTCACAAAAGAATAGGATCAACCAAACCCTTGGAATTTCGGGAATGATTGATTTGGAATCATACCTTGGATGCCCAATCATTAATGGAAGAGTTAACCGAGCCACTTTTCAAGACACAGTAAGGAAAACTAGAACACAACTAGCTAAATGGAAAGCTAACACTCTATTTTAGGAAGGGCGAACGGTTCTTATAAGAGCCAATTTGGCTACGAAACCTAATTACAATATGCAAAGTTTCATGCTACCCTCAAATGTACACAAGGAATTAGACCAAATCAATAGAACATTCTTTTGGAATAAAGATACCAATCATAAACCTCTTATTGGGTGGGACAAGATCTGTAAACCCAAGAAGTATGGAGGACTAGGAATTAGAAAGACTAAACATGTAAACCAAGCAATGCAGATGAAGCTGCTGTGGAAATTATTGGCTGAACCAGATAACATATGGGTCAAGCTAATGAATGAAAAATACCTCAAAGACAAATCAATCCTTCCTTATAAAAAACAGACAAACACATCTCGGCAATGGTCAAAACTAATGAATCTCATGGAAGAATTCTTTAAAGGACTTATCTGGCAAGTTGGTGATGGACGAACTATAAGATTTTGGAAGGACAAATGACTCTTCTCGGAGTCACTAGATAAATATGCATTAAATGCAGAGTCTGTGAACAATTCTACCCTTGTGGAAGAATTTATTACAAATGACAAGAAATGGAGGCAAGATGTTCTAAGATGCATTCTTCCAAGCCAGATTGTAAATCTGATTATCGAAACCCCAATACCAGAAAACTGGATTCAAGATCGACTATATTGGGCCCCTAGCAAAAATGGATGGTTCTCGACAGCGTCTGCAATAGAACTGATCTCCGGAGTGCACCAGCAAACCCCGCATTTGAATAATTGGATATGGAAATTAGACATATATCCTAAAGTTAAAAATTTTCTATGAAAAGTTGTTCAAAATGGGCTCCCTACGAAAGCAAGACTACATGAGAAAGGGGTTTCTACCCCTCCAGGATGTTTAATGTGCAACTGTACATATGAGGACATAGGACACTTGCTAATAGAATGCCCACATACGTAAAACAAATCAACACTAAATGATTTAGTCAAAGTGATGGATAAAAATGAATTCATAGAACTGGCGGTTTGATGGTGGTGTGTTTGGCATCAAAGAAACAAGTTAGTTTTCCAACAAACTCCCAATGACTTCATTCTAAACTTAGAACAATATACACAAAATCAAATTGCTCAATGGGATAAGTCAAAGAAATGGATAGAAGATGAAGAAAAACAAGAACAACAAACAAAAATTACGCAAGTGAAAAGGAAAAGAAAAAGGGAGACATGGAGTAAACCACCACATAACTATATGAAATTAAATTTTGATGGCTCTAAACTCAGTTCTAGTCTAGCAAGCTCAGGATTTGTAATCAGAAATCACAAAAGCAGAAGTGATAAGTTTAGGAGTCAATAAGCAAGGATCCATCTCGATCTTAAAAGCAGAAGCAATTGCACTTAGGGAAGGAATTAAGGAAGCACGGAGACTAGGAATAGAAAATCTTGAAATTGAAGGCGATAATCTCATTGTCATTAAGGCTATTAATAATAATGGAGGATGTCCATGGGAGATAGAAATATTGATAGCAGATATTTTGATATCATTACAACAGTTCGTATCTGTCTCAGTCCGTCATGTGGGTAGGGACTGCAACGCTATGGCCGACAAAATCTCCAAGATGGGCCACAGTATCCCTACCAGGCTCTTGTGGGATAACTTAGAGTTGCTAGCTCTCATCCGGAAGGATGCCCTAGGACGCCTCCCGTAGGGGGTCTCCTAATCCTTACCTTTTCAAAAAAAAATACAACAACAACAACATCTACCCAGGTGGAACCCGGTATGGACGGGATATGGGGGTCGAGATGTACGCACACTTACTGAGACTAAAAGTCGGGAGGGTATCTAAGGAGGGTCCAAAGGAAAAGGAAAAGGACATGAAAAGAGAAAAAGCTAGAGGGAGGTAGAAAGTGAGGTCGAAAAAGTGCGCTAGGAAAAAACCGATAACGATAAAAGAGAAAACTAAAAGAAAGAGAGGGACGAGAGGAGAAGAACCGCCTAGCGCCTAAGCCGCCTAATCGGGCGCCTAGATGGACTAGACGTACTCCTAGATGGGTTGGAAGGCTAAGATTAGCCATTTTTTCTTTCTATATCAACTTTTTTCTTTTTAATTATTTAACTTATGGCTCACCAACTTAATATAGGGTTATTGAACTATTTTTGGAAACAAATATAGGGTTATTGAAATTCATTCATATATTTTTCATTTATTTCAATAGAACAAGATCGAGTTTATATTCATATATTTGGTGTGGTTGCTTATTTTCAGGGTCAATCTGGGCAATAGTATGTGCCTGTTTTGGTTTAATCGAGTTGAGTGTTGTTTTAGTGGCTGGACAAGTAAGAAGGATATGCTTAATGTCCTCATTGGTATTACCATAGGCAGTACATCCTTGTGTGACAGGGATGTGGTTTGCTGCAAGTCTACTTTTAGTAGGGAGCCCATTTTGGGCAATTTTCCACAAAACGTTCTTCATTTTTGATGGGATATCTAGTTTCCTAATCCATTCCAGATTAATCCGGGACTATCCTTTGTTATTATGGAGCCATTGCATTGTGGAATGTGTAGAATACCATCCATTTTTGTACTGGGTTGCCAGTATAGCCTAACTGGTATTTTGTTGATAGGTGTGATGATTTGAGCAATGTGGGAGGCAGTCTTAGGGTTGAGGACTTGGGGTTAATTTGTTAGTATTCCAGGTGTTGTCATCGTGGAGGAAGTTAATAACACGGTCCTCCAAATTGATGTGTACCTAAAGGATTAATTTTGGCTCTAACACATCCATTTCGGACCAATTATCCTTCCAGAACGGATAGTTTTGTCGTCTTCAACTTGCCATAAAAAGCCTTTAAGGAAGAGTTCTCGGAGGCTCATCAGCTTTGACCATTGCCATGAAGTGTTTGTTTTTTGGAATAGTTGAGGAGTCTTGCAGATTTAAGGTATTTTTCAGCCATGATTTTAACCCATATATTGTCAGGTTCCATAAGAATTTTCCACAAAAGTTTCATCAGAAGTGTTTGGTTCATCTCTCCTGTCCTGGTGATACCCCCCCCCCCCCATGGAATAGGGGGCGACCGACCAAGTTCCATCTAATTAACGATTTATAATTGTTTTCCTTGTTCCAGAAAAAGTTTTTGTTTATTTGATCTAATTCTTTAAGGGTTGTCTGGGGTAGTAAAAAGGATTGCATTAGGTAGTTCAGTTATGTTGAGAGGTTGGATGTGATTAGGGTTTTTCGTCCTTCCTAAGATAAGGAGTTTGCTTTCCATTTGGATAGTTGGGCCCTACCGCCCTGGTTCTCAAGGTAAGTGGTTTGAAGGTGTTTTTTTTCACTTTGTCATTAATGGTAGGGCAACCGAGATATGTATCTAGTGCGATTGTATTCATAATTTGGAGTATTTGTCTGATTTGGTTTCCAGCTAGTGTTATCACTCATGTTCTTTGTAACTTGAAATGCGGATTTACGAAAATTAACTTTTTGACCCGATATTGGACAATAGTCTTCAATGATACTTTTAATGTTCTTACAAGATGTGTTGTTTTCTTTTGCAAATATAATGATGTCATCAACAAACCCAAGGAACCGAATTGTTGTCCCGCTCCTTGAGATTTGAATTCTGATGCCACTTTTCGGGTCGCAACTATTCGACTGAGGTTGCCAAGCAAGAACCTCGGCAACAAGAATACACAAGTATGGGGACAGATGGTCCCCTTGTCTAAGTCCCCTTTGTGGGAAGAATTGTTCAGTTGGTCCGTTATTAACTAAGACCGAGAAAGAAACAGTCTCCACGCACTCTCTGATCCAACCAACGACCTTATTGTTGAATCCAAATTTTTTTGAGAGTGAGCGCAAAAAATTCTCAGCTTACTATCATAGGCTTTTTCCATATCTAGTTTTATGGCGATCCATCCTTCACGACCCTTCTTATATCGGAAGGAGATCTATTTATGTTGGATGCTTCATTTGTTAACAAACGCTCCTTGCAGTGGGTGTATGATTTTGTTCATAACATTTTTCAGTCTATTTGTCAAAATTTTAGAAATGACTTTATAAATTGTATTGCATAGACTTATCGGTCTATAATAGTTAGTTGAATTGGGGTTTTCGCATTTGGGCAACATGGTGATGAAGGAGTGATTGATCTGTTTCAAAATTTTAGCGGAGTGGAAGAAGCACTACAACAATACATGCCTAATGCAGCTGTCGAAAACCGCTTCATTAGGCTACAAAAACCGCTTCAATAGGCCTAATGCAGCGGTTTTTGACTGCTTCATTTGATCTCGTTGCATTAGGTCTTATGCAGCGGTTTTTAGGTCTAATACAGTGGTTCTTTACCAAAGTTGAAAACCGCTTCATTAGATATGAAAACCGCTGCCTTCATTTGCCTAATGAAGCGGTTTTAGTATCATGTTAATGCAGCGGTTTTATATCTAATGCAACGGTTTTATATCTTAATGCAGCGGTTTTATATCTTAATGCAGCGGTTTTATGTTCTAGTGTTGCGGTTTTATAACTCTAATGCAGTGGTTAACATTTAATAGAGAAATATGAATAACTCTAACGCAGCAATTGTCTATTTTTAATGCAGCGGTTTTCAAATGAAAGGAAATTGTTTGTCAAGGCTAATGAAGCGGTTATTTAGGTAGCAATTGATATTTATATTTGTGAATATATTAGAAAGAGGCTCTATAAATTACAAAAGTACTCCATTATAGTACTCCATTACTTGTCTAACAACTTGACAACATGTTTCAAATAGCAGCATCGATCACATATGTACATCAACAAAACAACGACAACAACAAAATGACACCCAACTAATTAATCATCAAGACAACATCAAGTATCCCAGCAACTCTATAGTAGCAAACCAATAGCCAAAAGCAGCTACACAACATTATTAACTAACCATCAAGGCACCATCATCAACTTCTTCAATCCAGCAAAATTGTGTCCACAACTTCTAGATCTTCATTACCTCTTTATATTACTTCTAGATCAAGCTCAGGTTGTGTATATTCCTTCACAATGAAATTGGTTGGTTTAACATTCATTGGAAAACAACCAAAAGTAAGAAACCAACTGAAAAGAATACTAGAATGGCAAATGTGTTATCTCTTAAACAATGTGAGTTCTTATTGTTTCCTAGTTAGTGATGCATTATAGCTAGTGATGCATTATAGTGTGGATGGTTGATTTGTTTAACTAACCTCACACTTGAAAGTTTTGATACAGAATCAATCCTCGTGACAACAAAGAAGCAGAACAAATTCTAAACCACCTAAAAATGTTGATATCTGGATGTGCAATAAAAAATGTTGTGGTTGCAAGTCGTACACAAACATCTATAGATATTTAAAAAGTTGACTTCACAAAGAAATGAAGCCACATACTCACAATGACAAATGCACATACTAACTGCATGCTTCACTTAAAAAATATTTAGTCCAAAAGTTCCAACAGAACATGTTTCACTAATTCCATCTTTCAATACATTAATATTGAAATGTTGCCTCATGAGAGAGAATAGGAGCGAGTCTGGCGAGAACGCTTCTTTGACTTTGGGAATGACGTCGACCGCCGGCGCCACACCCTCTCTCCTGCCATGGGAAGCGGCTCAAAGAAGAACATAAGAAAGAAATCTAAGAAGATCTCTGCAAGCCTAGCCGGCTCTTCAACAAAGTTCATACTATACGGTTCTAATCATGTAAGCAACAAAGTTCATACTATACGGTTCTGATCATGTAAGCAAGTTATGGGCTCCAATTGGAGTAGAGGTTCAACCCAACTAGCTTGATAAGGTTATTCAATAACAAGACAGAACTAGATCCCTTGTGTTGACTAAAAAAATGAAATGTTCTATAACAAGGCAGAACTTGATCCTTTGACTGGACTAAAAAATGATTATGCAAACCAGAAAAATACATAACTAAAAGTGTATCATCAAATCAATAACTAAAAGTGCATCAGAAAAATACATAACTAAAAGTGCATCAGCAAATCACTAACCTTTAAGGCACTAGCAACAACATCTCCAATACAGGCATCCAAAAAGAGAAAGGCCATAAATTAATCCCATCAATTATCACTATCATTTGCTTGTGATGGAGGCTTCTTCTTTGGGTCCTTTTCTTGCTAAAACATCAAACAATTTTGTTAGAAATTGGTCAGCATAATCTCAGTCAATCAGTCAGTTAGTCAATAATAGCCTTAATTTAAGCAAAACTCAGTCAATTAGAAGGCTAAATAACATCAGTCAATCAGTAACAACAAAAAAATTCATAATTGATTGAAGTACCAGATATTGACAACAACATATTTCAAAAACAAATACAATGGGAGATCACAATCAACATTCAACAACACCAAGATCATCGACATGAACTACCACCATAAAAGATGGGATTGAGCAAATAACTACATGTCATGTCATCATTGTCCACAATCCAAGAGCAAAGACATCCATGTAATAAAAGCATATTGTCAAATTCAATCCTATTGTTATAGTTCATGTAGATAACCCGTGCATCTACTACAATACACATGTAGTGAAAATACTAAAATCGAATTTTTCAACACATGCGTACACAAAAAAATGCAGTTCATCAGCATTAGCATGCCAAACTATAACAATAAAGAGTCCTTATGAGAAGAGGGTCCTATTTAGCCTAACCCCATGCTAAACACACAAATTACTTGTTACATAACAAAAACTCGAGCAAAAACGCCCCAGTTCCTAGCCTAATTAGGCCCCTTATAATGAACTGAACTATTTCTAAAAACCCTAAAAATCCCACAAAGAAAAATCAAGAACAAACCTAAGTAAATGAGCCTCGGATTTACAGAGAAATGAAAGAACTATCGGCTTTTGACAAGAGGAGAAAGACGGAGACGAGATGGTGAGTCGCCATTGATGTGGAGCTGGAAATGGCGACCAACGACTTTGATACCGCCATTGAAGGCTTGTAATAGAAGAAGATGGAGATGAGGTTGCGCGATGAAGAGTCACCGACGATGGGGTAGGTCGGCGGGTTTCGACGAGGTCGATAGTGGGTTGAAATAATGGGGTTACGCATTGAAGGTTTTCAAGGGAGGGTTTGGGAAATTTTAGATTGGGAATTTGTTAATGAGGGTTACGCATTGGGAATTTTTTTGAGGGGGAATAGATTGTAGGCATGGAAGAATTTGGCTAAACGCGCTTTTTTTTTTGAAAATTTATAAAACCGCTTCATTAGATTTTATATCCACTGCAATAGGTCTGTAACTTTTCTATTGCCAGCTCAAAGTTTTCACTATATATTTACCACTGCAAAGCCACTAACCGCTGCATTAGCTTAACCGCTGTAATAAACCGCTTCATTAGCTTAAACCGTTGCAAGTAACCGCTTCATTAGCTCATTAATTTAGTAGGGAAGCTTTTGACAACTTTAATGATATCTGGTCCAACAATATGCCAATATTTTTTTATAAAAGCTAGCTGACATACCGTCTAGGTCGGGTAATTTATTATCGCCGACTGATTTTTTGAAAACTTTGATGAAGGAGTGATTATCCTTTTTTTTTCTCTCCGTCCCCTAAGGATGAATTTTATTAAAAAAGAGCTAAATAATTATCAAATGAGAGATAATCTAATCCCCAACATCATCTAAAAACATAATAATAATTCCCTCATACAAAAAACTCAATACATATAAGTACATCATAGTATGCATTTTTTTAGCATAAGATAAACGCAATTATTTAGGCATTTATGAAAATCATCTATATGATGGTCGTATGGAAAAATTATGCTTAGCCTCCACTAAGATAAACGCAATCTTTTTTTCTATGTATTAGTATAAAAGAATAAAATGAACACTTCAAAATTTATATGAAAACAACGAGCAGTAAACGTCAAAATAATCTGGATATTTCTCTCTCCCTCCCCATTGAGAAATCATCATCAAATCAAATATAACGACACCTGCAATATAAAGGGATGGCGCATTGACAATCGACAACCCAATTCCTTACTTTTTTTTTTTTTTTTTTGAATTATCAATTCCAAATTCCAGCCAGCCAGCCAGCCAGAGTCGAGATCATCAATCCCCTCCTAAAAAGCTTTTTCCTCAACTATCCATGGCGGTCGATAATTGTCACACACACACCCCATTCCATTTCCCTTGTTTCAAAAAAGCGAAAGGCCCCACCCACCATTAGACTGCTTCCTTCCATTTCCATTTCCATGGTGTAAAGTAAAAGCCTCTTTCTCTCTCTTCCAGGAATCTCAAACCAAGGGGGAAAGAAAAAAAAAAAAGGAGCTCCCCCACTTTCTCTCTCACAAAAGGGCAACGGAATGTGCAGAACCACAACACCACAGGAGGAGGAGGAGGAGTAGCATTCTAGTAGACTGTTCCGGAACACTCTGCTCTTTAATTCTTCTTCCGATGGGAGGGGTGACGTCATCAATGGCGGCGAAGTTCGCCTTCTTCCCGCCGAACCCGCCGTCGTACAAGGTGGTCACCGACGAGCTGACGGGGCTGCTGCTGCTCAGCCCGTTCCCGCACAGGGAAAACGTGGAGGTCATGAAGCTTCAGACCCGGAAAGGGACGGAGATTGTGGCGGTCTACGTCCGGAATCCCATGGCTTCTTCGACTCTTCTCTACTCCCATGGAAATGCCGCCGATTTGGGCCAGATGTACGAGCTCTTCCTCGAATTGTGCATCCATTTGCGAGTTAACGTTCTGGCGTAAGTCCTGTTTTCCCCCCCTTTTGCAGAATTTCACCTCACCTTGTTCTAGGGTTCTCAAATTGGTTGATGAACTTGATTTGATTTGTGTATCCATCTGGATTTGCTCTTCTTCTGGTGAATTGGGTTCTTACTTTTTATCTTTTCGATAAATTTGAGTCGTTTACATGCTTTTATATGCTTTGTTTCTACTTTATAGAGTGAATTGGGTTCTATTTAGCAGTAATTATTTTGCAGTAAGGTAAGGCTAGAGGTAATCTCTTCTGGCAAGTTTGACTACTTGGTGGATGATGTGACTGCCACTCCTTCAATTGTTAGATTCCCTCTAAGCTTTTAGGTTGCGTTTGTTGACAGGTATGTGGAATCAGGAATCAGGTTTGGGATTCCTTGTGTTTGGTTGGCGTACTTGATCTTTTTCAACCCATTCAATCTGATGTTTTCCAAACCCAATTCCTCAATTCAAACGCATACCCATACCCGAATATCATCCAAACAACACCTAGGAATTCTACTACGTACATTTGTTTTTTCAGTTACAGTAATTAGTTAAAAGTGATGTAGTCTAAGAAAAAAAATTCAATTTATTTTAGCATTTTAGGTTAGTTGGAATTGTGTGGTTGCTTCAGCATTGATCCGAATCTTCCAAGTTCTTGTATTGAATCCGTGGTTTTCGGTGGGGTAATACAATGCAAATCAGCTAAAGCTTAACCATGTTGATGCTTGATCCAAGATTTGTATGATTCTTGTAAAATATTACTTGGTTATTTGTTAAAATGAATAAATAAGTAGTTCTTGATATTTCTTGGATCCTGCAATTAAGTGCATGGATCTTGCCAAGAATTCGCTAGGCTGAGGTTATTGAACAGCTGGTATGGTAGCAAGAGAATATTAGTCATATCTTAAAGCTTACTTCATTGATATCACTATCTGACAGGCATTAGGCTTCGTGAGTAATGTCGTCATTTAGTAAGTGACATGGAATGAGTTCCTTAAATACTTCATTACTCTTGCATCTGATTACTTATATGGACTTAAATTCCACACGAAATATCTTTCCTTTTTTTTTCTCTTCCCATTTTCTTCAATTTGATTATGTAAGACCTAAATGATTATTGTTCAACGTCATTCTATTTATTATGGAGGGATGGCTTGATATGGTTGTAGTCTTGTAGATATACTCTTTTTTTTTTTGGTCGAAAGTCTTGTAGATATACTTATTTTGGAAATAGTGGAAATGTAGTTCAGCTGGAGCTTGGAGTTGCTAATGTTTTTTTTTTCCCCCAAAACTGTACTTCAAGGTGTTCAACTTCGAATTGATCAATATGCCAAAGTGTTTTGTTTTGTTTTTAAATCCAGCTCTAGTTAGGTTCTTTTCTACCCAAAAAAGCTAGGGTCTTAGATAGCCAACAATAGTTATTACTTATTAGGGTACAGTGACACACTCTATTATCAGATCTTAGTAATGCAAAGCATCAAATTGGTTGTTGCTTCTTTCATAATTATTAGCTGACTTATTTTAAGGCACACGTTTGCCTTACCTTCCAATTTTAAATTTCAGGTAAAAAATAGAAAAAAAATGTTTTTTATAATCAAGTTCATTAAACCAGTTGAACAGCCACCACTACATGGACCAAAAAAAATAAACCAGTTGAACACTTAATACTCTTGTTTGACGTTTTGAACTTGAAAATGGTTCTTTTATGATAAGAAATCCAGTTAATTAGATGAATTGAGCTTAGACATTCCACATAGTGCCAACTTCCGAGATTGATGATAGATTGGCGGGAGTTTATAGTATATCTCTGTAAGTCCCATTGACATAATTGACATTTTTTTGCAGGTATGATTACTCTGGATACGGGCAGTCTACTGGGAAGGTACGTTAGGTTCCAATGTCTCTCTATGAACAAAGTCTTCATATCGAAATCCGTTATAAGCTTTCTTCTCCATTGACAGCCATCTGAGCAGAACACGTACGCAGACATCGAAGCTGCATATAAATGCCTTCTTGAGAATTATGGTGCTAAGCAAGAAGACATTATTCTTTACGGCCAATCAGTTGGAAGCGGTCCGACTCTTGATCTTGCTTCTCGTCTCCCAAACTTGAGAGCTGTTGTTTTGCATAGCCCTATACTCTCTGGCTTAAGAGTCATGTATTCTGTGAAACGAACATATTGGTTCGACATTTACAAGGTAATAGAGGCCTACCTCTTCATGTGCCTCTTTTCTTTTTTCATTCTGACCAATATACTTTCTCTGCTTTGTTTACAGAACATTGACAAAATTCCCCTTGTCAGCTGCCCTGTATTAGTTATCCATGTGAGTATACATTCATAAAAATCTTATTTTCTCTTGAAACTGAAACTGAAAAAATTTCCATACTTGCTTCATTTCATGTGCAAGATACCTTGTTTCATCTCATATAAGATATTTTCTTTTACTCCAATTTTATCCAATCTTGATGATCAATTGTGTTGTTAAATGGGTCCTTCTAATCAGCCCATGGGTAAAATTTAATAATCTAAATTATAATCAATTAATCCTAAAAAATCATTGTAATATGATAAACAACCAATTAAAATTGAATATCTTTACCAAACTTGGAATTCTTAATGTGGAAAAATCCTTACTAAATATATAGAATTCTCACTCATTTGTTCCATGCTAATGTACATAAAACCAAATCTCACTGGTTTCTTTTCTTATGCATCTCCAGGGAACTTCAGATGAAGTAGTGGATTTCTCCCATGGTAAACAGCTTTACGAAATGTGCAAAGAAAAGTACGAGCCGTTGTGGCTCAAAGGAGGGAACCACTGCAACCTAGAGCTCTATCCGGAATACATCAGGCATCTAAAGAAGTTTGTTTCCAACGTTGAAAGGCCGCCCTCTCACCGCCATAGTTCTAGGAAAAGCGTTGACCAAGTTGACCAGACTCGTAAAAGCGATGTGCACGAGCTTTCCCGTAAGAGCACGGGTCGAAGAGACAAGCCACCAAAGCCAAATGCTGACAAGAAGGAGAAGCTAAAGAGCCAGCCGGATAAGGTAGCTGACAAGTTTCGGATTTCGTTCGACCAAACGGATCGGTCAAGGAGGAGCGTTGACTGCCACGAAAAGACGAGGAAAAGCGTTGACCATGGACAACTCGAGCGTGCTCGGAAGAGTGTTGATCAGTTGGATAGAATCCGAACAGGCTAGTTTGTGTACATCTTTAATGTTTTGTTGTGTTGTGTGTTTGTGAGAATGAATGATCATACGAGTCTTCTTTACTTTTTTTTTTTCATTATACAACTATTTATGTTGTTCATCTTCATAGAGGGTTTTTTTTTCCTTCATAAATCACAAGATATTTGATGTTGAAAGTGATGATCAATGAATCTGCTTTGTTGTTGATGTGTTGGTGCAGAGAACTTGTGATGATATTGTGTGAATGTTAGTTTTGAGTTTTGTTAGATGTTCCTTGGAAGAGCTAGTTTTGAGTATTTAGCCTCTCTATGTAGTCTTGAATACATCAGAGAACTTGAAAATCGACCCAAGTGTCTCGGGGTAATCCATTTTAAGTAGCACCAAAAACCTTAATATAGGATAATCAACGGACACGTGTGTAATAGTACAATCAAGAAATACCAAGTTCCGAATCTCCTCATTAATGGTGAGTGAACGTGTCTTCGGATACGGGATTAGTAAGTCAGCCGAAACGAGATTAGGGGGGTCTACGACTACGTGCCCCGACACTCATGAAAATTCAAAACATAGAAGTGCACACTTCACATGTAATGTCTATCCTACATATCTAGTTCATTTAGTAGGCCCATATAGCTAGCCAACCAAAACTTGACAGGCATACCATTGAATAATTAAGTTGGGCCAACACGTTAGGTAATTACATTCAAAACAAGTTAGGTACATACAAATTAACATATACTCCGTTCAAAAACTACAATCACTATTTATTTAGACCTAATGAGTGTCAAAGAAAGAATCAAATGAGGACATTTCAACACTTTTAGTAAGCCATGAGTAATTAATTGCCTAGTAAATCTCCAATGAATTACATTCTTAAACACGATTAAAAAGATACTAAAACACTTAGATGGAGTGACTAATGACAGAAAAGTTGATAGAGACCCTTCAAATCATTAAGCGACCTAAACTAAAAAAGGTTCCTGCCCAATACATGCGCAAGCTTACTTCCAACAAAATGCAGCCTGAATCTCATACTTACCAAAAACATAGATTGATTAATGATTACAAACAGCACATGGCTAGTTGCAGTATAGTTACAAAGGCCTTCTATTTGGACTGCAACAATAAATTCATCTAATCTCATAATTTTAAAGATAGCTTCACTGGGTAACCCAGCCAACTTCTGCCTATATGCCTCAAACAACACAAGGAATAACAGCAGTCCAAAAATGGACAATACAAAGCTAAACATCATTTCATACTAATCGATCTCGGTCATCACATTGATTCTCTTACCCGGCAAGCTCGAAAACGCCATCTTATATCTTCTTCACCAATTAACACATAAATTTATTTTCTTGTTAGATATGCTATTAGTGTGAGATCTAACATCAAGAGGATTTTCAAGAATTTCAGGGAGAGCTCGGGAGGGAACCGGGAAAAGAGAGCTCTTTATATTGCACAATGGCTGTGGGTGGTACATGCCCGACACAGATCTCATGCACTGTCTTAAAAAGTGGGAATGAGTCCAGCCAGCCATTGTTCCTCAAGACCTCGTAAACCTCATTTGCTGTTGAAACGCCCTTTAAACACAAGGAAACTTAATTAAGAATACCAATAACGCAAGAAAACACCCTATTATGTTATTGTTAAGAAATAGAATTGCCATTGAATATATAGAGTGATTAACAGAATTGAATGTATGAAGCAAATCACCTTATCTAAAATCTCCACAAGGACCTACCAAGATTGTTTTCAGATCACAGCTTGGATCTTTTAGTTTGACAACATGGTCAGCCACGCCACAACTTTCCAAGAAGGTGCCATCTCTAACAGTTGGGAAAAGACGCTTAGACAAGGCCCTCATTTCCTTCAACCCAATTCTCATGATTGCAGCCTAAAATGAATAAAAATATATATTTGCAATTCTAGCTATGTAATAAAATAAATCAACTATTGAGCTCATCTGAAAGGGAAAATTTGCCTTACTTTTGTGTTATTCCCCATCTCTAAGCCGTCCACAAGACCTGCCAATGAATAATTTCATTTTAGTACATGATTTCGTGATCAATGTTTCATTTTAGGGATGTTTTGATTAGAGGGGGAAAAAAGAACCTGCAGCTACAGCCACAACATTTTTCAGAGTTCCACAAAGTTCAACTCCTTCAACATCTTGAACCTAAGCCTTGCACAAAATGTCTAACATTACAAGGAAATTTTCTACAATTTTAAACTTCAGCCGACAGAGGACATCAAAGGCGAAGCAGGAAGAACTATCCATAGTAGCAGTTTCTGTAATTATATAAAAGGGACTAAGTCAGTTAACATAGATTGTGAGACTCACAGCTGAGACAACAAAATAACGTGTATTAAAGAGCAGAGCCCATCTTTCTGCAGCCATTTTGTTCTCCCGGTTACCAATTGTCGCTTCGCTGAATTTCTCCATAGCAATCTGCAGAAGCAAAGATCAGAATATAACATCTTCAAGTTTTACCCTAAATAAATCAGAATAAATCTGTTCCGGAAGATGCTAATATATTATGAAATTTAGACCTCATTAGCAATATTGGCGCCCATTAGGACACAACAGTTAATCCCGAGTTCTAGAGAAATGAGGCTTGAGATCATGCAGGGACCTTCCACCTTGACCTGCATCCCTTTGATCAATGAGATAGCCTCTGCATCCTTCCTTGTCTTACCAGCCAGTCTCTTGCAAATACTCCCAACAAATTGATGTGGTGTCACAAAAACCAGCATGTTTGCATCTTTCACTGCAGTAAGTTTATACTCATAATTCTGAATCCCAGATGGAGATCACATATCCAGAAGAATGTTTCTCATCATCATAAAATAGGAAATCTACAGAAAACCACTCATTGAGGGTTATTTTCAAAATCCTATATGTTAAGTACAACATTGAAAAATCACCCACTACATAAATCCCATTTAAAAATGTCCGCTTGAGCCCCTTTTCCATCAGTACGCATTATAAAACCAAACTAACAAGAAAGCATTTTAGTCTTTTAATATAGTTTTAAGCGGGTCATTCACATAATTATGAGCTTAAGTGGTATTTGGCTAACAACATGTGTGTAATGGATTGTTTTTCCTTTTCAGTTATAACGGGTAATAATATGTTTGCAAATTGTCCTAGACAACAAGGTTGTGTTCTGTAATATCCCTTTAAAGATCCTTATTAACAGATTGAAATTGATCCTAAACAATCAAATCAGCCCTGAGATAATCATAAACCAGACACCAACCTGCTGTTTCAAGGTCAGGCTGAGCAACAACATTACTTCCAAGCTTTACCCCTGGAAGATACTTGACATTTTCCTGCCAAAGACAGACCATAAAAATGAACGCCCTAGAAACAGAGCTAGCCAAATTGAAAAACCAAATGAAAAAAGGTTTTCTTCTCACATTCGTGTGATTGATAATTTCTGTGAGTTTTCGGCCATCTGGCAAGGTCTCTTCGTACACCCACATGGTAACTTCATCTGAATTTCAAACACACGCAAGTAAAACTGGGATCACAAACTAGGTTTACTAAAAATTTCCCAATTCGACGAAGATAAATTATTGAATTGGAATGAATGGCAAGATATCGATCAATTTGGGGAAGAGAATTGCAATGCAGTACCGTGGAAGTTGGCGAGAGCGCGAGTGTTGGTAGCGATGAGCTTGGCGGCAACGCTTCCCCAATTTCCGCTGCCAATCACGGTGACTTTGTATCTCGGAGAAGCTCCTCCATTATCCATGAATGCCGAAGATGGAAAATCTTAGAAGAGTGTAGAATTTCCTGACGGTGAGAAAAAATGGTTTTAGTATAAAAGTTTTAATTTTTCAGAAGTGTAAATCAACAAGGCGGATTTGCAGAATTTCTCACGTATAAAACAAGTTTGTAAAAATACCCCTTATTATAGAAAATTGCAAATTATATATTTTTTTGGCATTTATGTAATTTTATTTTTCATACTATTGTTTAATTATTTGAATTTAAATTTATAATGTTTTTTAGAAATAAATTATTAAATTGAAAGAATTAAAATCAGAAAAGGAAAATTAAAAAAATAAATATGGATGAATTAATTAAATAGCAAAAAAAAGAGCCTAATTAGGTGGATATTAAGGAGTGTGCAAAAATTAGGTAAATGGCAAAACCCCCCATCCTCCATCCCCACCCCACTTCCACCGAGTTGACTCGGTCGTTGACCGGGTTGACTCACCCATTGACCGAGTTGACTCGGTCGTTGACCACCCGTTGACCGACCGTTGACCGGATGACCATCATCACTATCATCTCTATCATCGCTGTCATCAACTGTCATCACTACTTGATGACTATCATCATTGTCATCAATCGTCATCAACTGTCATCAACCATTATCAAATGTCATCAAGTGTCATCAATTGTTATCACGATTTGATTGTCATCAACTATCATCACAAGTTGTCATCACAATTTTTTTCACCGTCATCACAATTCTTTTTCAGTGTCATCACACTTTTTTTATGACAAAAAGTGTAATAAAAGGTAAAAAGTGTCATCAAAATGTCTTAATAACACTTTTTGATGACAAAAAGTATCATCAATGGCATTCAACCACATAAAAACAACCATCATCACAATTTTTTTCCACCGTTATCACAATTTTTTGTTGACAAAAAGTGTAATAAAAGGCAAAAACTGTCATCAAAATGTCTTGATGACAACTTTTTGATAACAAAAAAATATCATCAAAGGCATTCAACCATATAAAAACAACCGTCATCACACGGTTCGAACTGTCATCAACTGTCATCACTTGTCATCGTTACTTGATGACGGTTTGATTGTCATCAACTATCATCTCTACTTGATGACGGTTCGATTAATTTCTCATCAAAAGGGCCTTGATGACAAACAAGTGCCATCAAATTGTCATCATTTAAGCGTCATCAAACAACCGTCATCAAGTGTCATCACTCAAATATGTATCATCACGTTTAATTTTTTAGTGTCATCAAATTTATGTCATCACATATAATTTTATTTCTAGTGTCGTCAAATATGTGTCACACTTCCATAGACAAAGGAATTACTAAATACAATACACAATCATTTATTTTTCCCAACCTCTTGCAATTAAACAATAAAGAACAAAAACTAAGAATGACCAAAACTACAGCAAAATCACTTCCATTTTCATTCGTCAGAAGTTCAAAACAGATCAACAAAAGCAATGTGCTAGTAATGAGTGCAATGTCTGCACAATGGACTAATTACATGTCACCATTACGCGTTACTATTATTGGTGATGAAGGACTAAAATCTAAACACCCAAGAGGACTAAAATCTGCACTCATTGTCTGATACACAACAATCGTGCTATCATCCAATTGATGTTAAAAAACAAAAAAATCCAATTAAACTAACAAATTACCTTCTTCTCAGCCTTGTTGGCAATATATTCATTAATCTGCTCTTCTGTGATCTCCTTATTCCTCTTCTTACTCTTCCTCTGTCGCTCATCGTCGCTTTCACTAGATGTTTCAGGAGTAGAACTCCGATTCACCGCCATCTCGATCGGATGCGAGTGATCCGACACTCCTTCACGATCCGCTGCGGCCACCGATGCCCTCGATTGGATGGCGGCGTCAAGATCCGACGGTGAAGGTCGTCAATTACCGAGGAGGAGTAGGATTTCGTCGAAGGCGAAGGCCTCCAATTTCACCACAGATTCGGGAAGACCATCTCCGCCAAGTGGATCGACGGTACATCTTTTCACCGATTCGACGCCATTACGATTCCGATTTCGTCGACGGTGAGAGAAAGTGATAGGCGAGTTTAGGAGTCCGCGATTTCATCGATTTCGTCGATCTCCCGATTTCGTTGATTTGACAAATCTCAAAAAAACCTAGGAAGGAAGGAAGGAACCAGAGAGGCAGAGAGAATGACGGAATTGACTCACGCGAGAAAGAATCCGATGTGAGAGAAAATATAAGAAGAGCCCTTTTATACTTAACAAATAGGAAAAAAAATGGGTTCGACTTACATGCGCCTAATTAGGGTTTTTTTTTGGCGTTTCAACTAAATTTGTTCAATAAATAAATAAAATTCATGTGAAAAGATATTTTTAAATGATTTATGAATCCCTTAGAATGCTAAGAAAGAACACGCTTGTACGCGCCGTCACCTTCTTCGCTTGCACCCTTGCCAAAGCCCTAGAGGCGAATGAACCGACGCGCCCCTGTCCCAACCAAACATCAAATCGTCCATGCTATTTCAAGATACAATAGCACAAAGAACCTTCGCCCATACATTGCTCCCCATGTCAACAAGAGCCCTTCCTTTTCTGGGTTCGAGTGAGGAAAAAGAACTCAAAAGTTAAGCGTGCAAGGGCGAGAGTAGTACCAGGATGGATGACCTCCTCGGAAGTCCTCGGTTTGGCATGGGATAGCGCTTCTAAAGGCTTGGGCCTTACACTAAATGTACAAGTTGATGATATTAATAGTCCTAAATGTACAAGCCGATAGCATTGACACATAAACATAAATTTATTTCAATTCACAAATAAGGGTATAATAATGAAAAAAAAAGGTTATATCAATGAACAAATAGGGGTATATCCATGAACATAAAGGGTATATCAATGAAAAAACAATGGACAAACAAGGTTAGATCAATGAACAAAAAAGGTTATATCAATGAACAAATAGGGTATATCAAAGAACAAATAATGTTATACCAATGAACAAAAAGAAGTATACCAATGAACAAATATGGTATACCAATAAACAAACATGTGTATATCAATGAACAAATAGGGGTATATATCAATGAACAAATATGGATATATCGAAATTAATTATATATGCATAAAAAACTACATAATATTGTATTCCTACACATAAGTAGTTAGTTAGTATTGATGAACAATTGATGAACAATTGGTGAATATTGTATTCCTACACATATATCGAAATTAATTAAGGTTAAAAAATAAAATTAAAAATTAAAAAAGTTCGAAATCGATGAGCAATGCTATCAAAAACTCGATGCACAAGTAGTTAGTTAGTATTGATGAACAATTGGTGAATATTGATGAACAAACCGCTAGTTTTGATGAACAAACAGGGCGCGTCTCATAAAAACGTATTTTTCGAAAAATTCGCGAGTAATACGGAAAAAATTCATCTATGCCGTATTTTATTGAAAAATACGTGAATAATACGAGAAAAATCGTATTTTATCCTTTTTAATGAATGTTTAATCAAGGACGTTGATTTTTTGGAAGGAACGAGCGAGATATATTCTTATTTCTCACATAGGCGCCCATTCGCACAAGACTCTTTCTCTAATTTTTAGGATTACGAGCGAGATTTATTCTTATTTCTCACATGGGTCGACCCGTAGACCCGTAAACCAGGTTACGGGTCGGGTCACGGGTCGGCTAATTTTTTTACGGGTCGGGTTGGGTTGGCCTATTGAACAACCCTAGGTTTAGGTGAGAGTGGAGTCCAAGGAGAGAAATAACAATGAATCTCATCCATTGATCGCACGCACAGGATAGAATATTTTTTTTGGCTTGAGTATGTAAATTTTCGAAAATGATTGTGTATAATTTTGTATGGAACTATGTATTTTCATCTTACTTGTTTGTGTATGATAATAGTATTACATGTGATTGTGGATTATCTTGTTAGAAATTGTGCATTATCTTGTTAGCGACTGTGATTGTGTGTTATTTTGTAAGTAAATGTGCATAGTATTCTAAACAAAGTGTTTGTGACTTCTTCACCAATTTTGCATTGTATTACACGTAACTGTACATTATCTCGTTAGTGATTGTACATTATTTTGTAAGCAAATGTGCGATATTTTGTAAGTGAATGTGCATAAAATTCTAAACTAAGGGTGTGTGACATTTTTCACCTAGTGTGTATTATATTAAAATGGACTTTACATATTTTGCAAGTGATTGTGCATTACTTTGTTAGAGAATGGGTATATTCTTGTAATTTAATTTGGATACTATTGTAACTGGATGTGCAAACCATACTCATTATAAGTTTATCATGAAAATCCATTTGAAAAAAGGTAATGAATAGTCAATAACAAAATTATGCATAGTCACTTGTTCGAATTATGCACAGTCAGTAGTAGAATGCACACTCATTATAAGACCATCGTGCACATTCACATGAAAAAGGTCATACACAATCGGGTAATGTGAAAATGCACACACTGGTAAGATGAGAATGCACAGTCGGGTAAGATGAAAATGCATAGTCGCTCATAAAAATTTGCATCCTCGGAGGTAAAAAAAATTTATATGCGCGCGATCTAAGCCTTTGATCTAGCAAGTATGGATGACTAAGATTCATTCTCATTTCTCTCCCTAAATATCATTTTCAACATATAAAGTACTTTTGAAACATAGTAAAGTACTTTAAAAAGAATTTTTTTATAGTATGTCTTAAGGTACATGATAAAGATTCATACCAATTTGGTAATGCATGACCCGTCCAAGACTCTTGGCCATGAACTAGGATCTATCATGTCCCACAATGAGCATGTCATCAACATAGAGAAGAAGAATGACAAATTTACCATTTGCATACCATTTGAATGAAACTCAATGATCTGCACTTGTTCTAGTGTATCCATGATCCACCATAAAGTTTTCAAACTTCTTATACCATTGTTTGGGATCTTGGTTAAGCCTATATAAGCTCTTCTAGTGTATCCATGATCCAACTTGGACGTAAAGAAGCTCAAGCTTTGTCCGGGGACATCTTGGCCATGAACTTTGGTGGCGTGCCCTCTCTCGGTCCGCACAAAAATGCCGGAAACAAATCAATAGTTCTTGTCGAGCTTTTGGACATGGTTCGGCGTGTAGAGTGAGAGATCAATGTCGAGCTTGTCCGCCAAAAGACTAACCAGATTCCCGCACCACACTTCTTTAGACTTGATCCCGTGCTTCTCAATATATTGCAACCATTCATACCCCAAGTTCAACGAGGTGGGATCCTCAAAAAGTATAGTACGGAGGCATGCAACTTCAGTTCGTGTGGTCTCGATAGCTCTCTCTTGGGCCAAAATGTGGCAGCCAATACTCGAAGAATGATCCGGAAGATAGGGTTGATGATGCTTGCCCCGGAAAGTGCTGCGGCAGAAGGTTCAACCTCCCCGAAAATGTAACTCCAAGTTTTGGTAACCTTGTAGTCCTTGATCTTGTAGTCCCGAGAATGGTGAGGAAGCTCGAGATATCCATTAAACTCCTCCATTGTGCACTCATGGTTAACATTGCCTAGCCGGAATCTTATCCTTCCCACCGAGGTCTTGGTTTTGAAGCTTGTTTCAAGAGTGTCCAAGAACTCGGCGATGAGAGCCGGGTAGTGCGGTATCTCCTCTTTCTTCAACAATTGAGGCACTCCGAGGATGGCAAAAGCGTGCTTGACATCCTCATAAATCCCCATTGACTTAGCGCTTGACCTTGAAAACCACCTAGTGTAGTGGTCTTTGTCTAGAATGGCGTCAAAGAGATTAGCTTGCGCTTGGGTAGCCAATATGACATTGTCCATGCGGGGAGGGGATGGGGACCGTTGAGTCCTCTTCTTCTTCCCGACTCTTGTGGTAGCTCTGCTAGTGCTTGCCATATGGACCTACAAAAATCATGAATTGTCCAAGATAAGAACCACACAAACTAGTAAAAAGGAGACCCCATACTTGGTCTCGGAAATGCTCTCGACCCACCTCGTTAACGAGCCTGGGCTCGTTTTTGAAACTGGACATATAGCAAGGTCGTTAACGAGCTTGGACAGGTCGTTAATGAGCCTGGGCGAGAACCACTCACGGACTATTCCGAGTTTTAAACTCCAAAATTTCCCAACTAATTCAGCATGAATCCAGCACAATCCCACATAAAACACACAATCAAGCACATGCACCCCATACTTACTCAATTACCCCATCCGAACATGCCAAAATTGCCAAAATTTCATGGTGAAGATCAACTCAATTCAAGAACAAGTTAATTCATGCTTTTCTCATCAAAATTTCAATGCAAACTTAAGCAAGAATAACCAAATACAAATCAACATCAAGCACCATTCGTAGAAGCAATAGAATCATTATGCAATATATACATGCAAATCAACCACTCAATCAAGATCAAGATATGAAATTTTTACCCCAAAATTACCATGAATCTTGTAAATAGAAAGTTAGGGTTTAGAAATCATACCGTTGATTCGAAGAATTGAAGATCAAGGATTGAATTCGGGAACGGTAACGAGGCTTATGGTGCACGCCTAGTTAACAAACTTGAGAGTGAGGAACTCGTTATCGTGGTGCGGTTTTGAGGCTAAGGGCGCTGGTGCACCGATTGATGGTGGGTAGAGAGAAATCGGTGGGATTGGGAGTTTTTGAGAGGGTTAAATAGGAGGGGCAAGAGGAAGGGGAAGAGGCGGCATGGGGGCATAGATATAAGATAGATTAGGTTAGAAAAACTCACCTTGGCCGTGTCCACCTATTCGGGTCTCGAAATGGGTTGTTAACAACCCTGGGGGGGTCGTTAACGAGCCTGTTCGACTTGTTTTTCAATGTTGTTCTGAGCCCAACTTCCTATACCATGTTAGTTTCGAACAATTCTATCTTGCTAACTTCTAAACTACTAAAAAAACTCAAAACAAATCTAGGAAAAATATCTAAAAAGAAAGGAAAACTAAACTAGAACTAAAAACTAAAAACCGGGTTGCCTCCCGTAAGCGTTATGCTTAACGTCGTTATCCCGACGAGCTTACCGTATAGATCAAGGAGGTTCCTTTTCAGCTATGTCGAGGTTTTGAGAGACCCCATATTTTGCTTTGAAGGCATTATTAGCTCGTGTCACCAAAGTTGGTCCTTTGTCTTCTAGCAATATGCCCGGTATTCCTACACAAGGGTTAGTGAAATCCGAAAACCAAGGTGGTTTCGATTCCTCTATAGCATAGATAGTGGGGTACAATGTAGGGATAGAGTATAAATAAGAATCATGACCATTGATGTTGAATCCATGGTTAGAGTACTCACCTTGATTTACTGATGATGATGTTGACACCGAGGTTGTCGAGGTTGTTAACGATCCATTAAGTGTAAACCCTCGCTCGGTGTCGTGCCATGATGAGCCACCCCCCTCATATTTTTGCATAAAAGGCTCGGTACTAGGCCAGGGAGGGTCGGTAGAAATCTCGGTTGTACTCTTGTACTCCTTATTTGTTGGAAGAGAGTCGTTAGACTCAGTAATGTCGAGCTCTGGCTGGGACAACTCGATTTGTGCGGTTGCAGTTGGGTCGTTGGCATTTTGGTCGAGGCTGAATTCTACACATTCCTCTCCTATATCGAAAGTGAGGAGTCCTTTTCGAACGTTCACCCTAGCGCCTGCTGTAGCAAGGAATGGCCTCCCTAGGATGATGGGGACTAGGGGGTCTTCAGGCATGTCGAGGACAATGAAATCGTTTGGAATGAAGAATTTCCCCACTTGAATAGGATAATCGTCAACGACTCCTGTGGCTTTCACACTTGATCCGTCCGCCATATATAGCATCATGTCCACAGGTTCTAGAGGTCCCATGTTAGCTTTTGACCAGATTGACAGAGGGAGTAAACTGACACTGGCTCCCTAATCACATAGAGCCTTGAATCGGTGGTCGCCTATAGCAAATGTCCCTGGGTCGCCTAATTTCTCTGGAAGAGTAATAGAACAGACCTCATCTTGAAGCTCTGTAATAGATCGTTTCTTACTAAGAATGTCTTTCAAAAACTTTGTGTAAGCCGGCATTTCGCTTAGGGCCTCAGCGAATGGGATATAAATATTTAAGCCTTGGAGAATCTTAACGAAACGCTTAAACTTGCCTTCAGTAGAGTCCTTATACTTCTTAGTAGAAAAGGGAAGAGATTTCACCAATCTCGGAGCCAAAACGGGCTCGAGAGGTGATACTACCGGGCTGACATTAAGGTCGATTGGTGCGTTTGGAGGGTCGATACCGACCCTAGTGGGGTCGGTATCGAGCCTGGGGTTAAGAGAAGAGCTAGGAGTAGAGGACTTACATGGGTTGGGGTCGTTAACGACCCTGGGAGTATCGTTACCGAATTGTTCAGGCTCGGTAACGACCCTCTTAGGTTCGTTATCGACTTGGGTCGTGGCATCCTCTTCAGTTTCGGGGCTCTTGTCCTTAGCTTGGGCACGCTCCGGTAGTGTCTTTCGGCTCCTTAGGTGCACAACCGCTATTTGCCCTCTAGGGTTCTCCTTGGGGTGGCCCGGGAGTTGCCCTTGCGGTCTTGGAATCTGTGCAGCCAAGTTCCCTAGTTGTGAGTCGACATTCTTCTTCCACACATCGAATTCTCCCCATCGTTTCATCTGGTTATTAAGTTTGGCTTGAACTCCATTAATACCCTCCTGTACCCAGTATGGTGGCTCTTGGTAGCCTGGGGGTCGATATGGCGCAGGTCGTCTATCCGGTGGAGGCACTGCATAGTTTGAATTCAGATTTTAATTTCCCCATTTCGGATAGTTGTTTGGCCTGTCAAATTTATTAGGTTGGTTCCTGTATGGACCTCTCATGTAATTCATCTCGGCATAAGTCTCAGCAGCTCTTACTTGCTCAATGTTAGTGCAAGCAGAAGTAATATGGGTAGAAGAGCCACATTCTTGACAAGGTTGAGAGGCTTTCAGAAAACTTACCTGTTTCTTAAGGCGGTTGACCTCGTCCTGTAGAAATTGATTTTTGACATCGGGATCAATTTCGTCCTTATTAGGCATGTAGAGACGCCTCTAGGGTTGGGGTGATGGTTAGGTACCATACATGTCATCATAGTTAGACAACTTGTCCAGCAATTCCCATGCAGTTGTGGGATCCATCTCTATAAAACCGCACGCAGTGTGTGTGTTGATGCGGTTCTTCGTTTCTACATTGATCTCCTGGAAAAAGATTTCTTGGAGTATATATAAAGGTTGCCCATGAGTAGGGCATTGTTTGAGCATCTCTTTAAACATTTCCCATGTCTCTACAAAGGTCTCATTAGGCAATTGGTGATAGGAGGTGATATGTTTTCTCAACTCCATTGTCAGGGCAGGAGGGAAGAACTTTGTAAGAAATTGATCATACAAAGCCTTCCAAGTCCTGATAGACTTAGGAGGTAAGCTCTCCAACCAGCTCAGGGCCTTTCCAGTAAGAGACCACCTGAAAGCTTTTAAAAGAACATATTCAAGTGAGACACATTCAGTAGCTATACTGTCACATAAATCAAGAAAGTTCCCGAAATGTTCCATAGGGCACTCAGTAGGTTTCCCTTCAAACTGAGCCCTTTTTATCAAGGATATAAATTGAGATTTAATCTCAAATGTCTTCTCTATCTCGGGAAGCATAATTGCAGACTCTGGCACCCTCAGTTCTGGATGCATATATATATTGCTTGGCATTCCTGGGATAGGCATTTAAATCTTCTTGTAAACGAGCGTTGTTTGCTCGTTCACGGTCAGCAGCGGCAGCAAAGGCGTCACTATCAGCTTGTAACGCCTCCATCTGCCTCTGGAGTACTTCCATCTGTCGAGCCATCTCTTCAGGTGTAGCCATGGCTCGGTTTTCTCTCCGTCTACGGTGCAAGGTGCGTTCAGGTTCAGAATAGTAACCGGTGTTGTCAAATTCGAGCCTGCGACGTCCTGCTGGCATACGCTAAGAAAACAGACAAAGAAAACAAAATTAAAAACAAAAACGGGGTCGGGCTATTCACAAACCCACAGAAAAACAAACAAACATCGTTGCTTCCCCGACAACGGCGCCAATTTGTTGAGAGGGTTTCTTGACAACAAATAAATTTATAAGTCAAGACCCCGCTGAGTATAGCAGAGTCGAGATCGTCCACGGGAAGCACGGTTGTTTGTCTATCAACTACAGAAACAAGAAAACAAAGCAAAAAAAGCTAAAACAGCTACGACCAACCTCGTTAACGACCTTGTCAGGGTCGTTAACGAACCTGGAAAACTACGAACACTAAACAATTAACGACTCAAATGCAGGTTCGGTACCGAGGGTATGTTGACTCGGTAACGAGTGAGAACGAGAGCAAAACTAAGCAAATCAATGAATAAAAAGATCTAGGACAAGGGTTACCACGACATAGTTATGCATAAAAACTCATATGAAGATAAAGATCATGCCTTTAAAGATAAATTCATCAACTTTCGCTGACTAACAAGCAAATTAATCAATTTTCATAAATCAATTCACTCTATCACTTGTTTTGAATCCAAAGCTTGAAACTTTCGTTATCGAACAATATCAACATTCATGTTCACAACTTTCTCTTTCGATCAAGTTAAAAACTCAAATTACATCGACTATCGTCTAAGCATAAGCATAACAAGCAAGTCAAAAGGTAAAGGCAATCAAAACATCAACTTACTCATTCAAACATGCACAACTATGTCGGGTTTCAACCTCGACCCTAGATAAGAAGACTACTCACTCTTCATTAAAATAAAACAAACAACTTTAATCAAAGAATACATTGAAAACACAAATCAAACTTACTTGAAATTGAAAAGAAAATATCGTCTTACAAACTTCGTTGAATCCAAAAACGCTAAGAACACCGAACAAGATCCGATTACCGACCCCAAATTCTCTCTCTCGATCGAACTCAAATTCGACTCTCTCTCTTGACTCGACTTCTCCTAAAACTAGTACGACCCCCTCCCTTGTTTCGACTTCTACTAAAAGTAGTACGACCCCCTCACCTTGTTTTGGCTTAGAACAAGGGTATTTATACTAAGAAACTATCTATTAAAAAGCTAAAAGATAAAAACTTACCCTACTTAAAAGATAACAAGATAAAAGATATAACAAATAAAAGTCGGCTACGCTTCTACCGACACGGGACCCTCGTTAACGACCCCGCACAGGTCCGGTAGAAACTGCTAAATCCCTTCAAAAATTCTATCTTCTAGCCTCGTTAACGACCTTCATAGGATCGTTAATGAGCCTCTGTTTTGGCTTTTCTTGAACTTTTCTTCGGCTTTAACTTGGACTCTAACTTGATCTTCTCATGCAATCTTCTTCCTTATCTTCCATGCTTTCCACCTTCTACCACAAGACCTCAACTCATCTAAAAAAGTGCTCCTTCCTACTTAAAACCCTACAAAAAGACACAAAACGAAGTAGCTTCCATACTTTTCACAAAATATGCAAACTCATCCAAAAGCACACAAAACTAACTCTGAAACCAACAAAAACTAAACTAAACAAACTAAGAAACACACCAAAAACTAGACTAAAACACGAACATCAGGTGCTAAGTCGGCTAGTACTCCACTTGCTAGCCACTTCAAACTTAGCAAGAAGTCTTGCCCATCTACAAGTGAAGAGAAGAAGAAGATGGCCATCATTCCTTATTAATCACCAATTGGTAGTTTGATGTATGCTATGGTGTGCACCCGACTAGATATTTCTCATGTAGTGGGTGTTGTAAGCAGGTTTCTTTCCAATCTCGGAAGAGATCATTGGGAAGAATTGAAGTAGATCTTCAAGTACTTGAGAGGTACTTCTAAGATGAGATTATACTGTGGAGGAGACAAGCGAGGGGTTCACAGATTCAGACATGGCAGGAGATATTGATGGTGAAAAGTCAACATCAGGGTACTTGTTTACTTTTGCGGGGAAAGTTGTCTCGTGGTAGTCTAAGTTGTAGAAGTGTGTTGCTTTGTCCACAACTGAGGCAAAGTATATTGCCATGATAGAAGATGGGAAAGGGATAATTTGGGTTTGAAGCAAGGAAATTATGTGGTGAACTGTGCTAGTCAGAGTGCTTTAGATTTGAGCAAGAATGATACATACCATTGCAGGACAAAGCATATATATATGTGAGGTACCATTGGATTCGAGATGTCGTTTGTGATCATCGAATGAGCTTAAAGAAGATTCGCATTGACAAGAATCCACCTGACATGTTCATCAAGGTGGTGATGCTAAGCACCGGTTCTGCGCTAAGATGGTGCGATTGATGCACAAGTGAAGATCCCGAGTCGGTGTGGACATCTTCCCCTTGGGCTGGAGGGGGAGATTGTTGGGCTTGGGTCCAAATTGTCCAGCCCTAAAATACCCATCATATATGACTTATTTGAAGGCAAATATGACATAGGGTTTTTGAGTGTGAGCTGAATGAGAGCTTCAAGATAGCAACCCCATTTTGAGAGCCCTCATTCTTGGAGCACAAGAGTGAGAGTTGGTGAAAGATGAAGAGAGAGGAGAAAGTGGGTGAAGAAGGAGTGATCATCCTTGTGAAGTCCGGGATTATTCGCTTCTAGCTTCGGGATTTAACAATGAGTGTTTGTTGGTAGGTATTTCTCCGTCTAGAAAATTTAATCTAATGTTACAAGTGTTTGCCTTCATTTGGGAGTTATAGAGTTGATTCTCCTTGTATTGAAGTTCTCTTGGGTGTGAGATTTGATAACACTTGTATCCGTTTGTTGATTAATGGAAATTTTCTGAGTCACTAGTGGGTTTTTCCCCCTCTAGTTTTGAGGGGTTTTCCCACTTAAATCTCGGTGTTGATTTGTGCTTTACTTTTTCTTGTTTCTGCTAGCTTGTTTGTGGTGGTTTGGTTCCTTGTTTGACTTTGTTGGTTTGCTTGATTGCGTTTTGATAGTCATATATGTTATTGTTTGCTTTCGTTGAGATTGTCAGTGGGATTAGGAGCTAGTGATTAATCTCCAAACAGATCGGTGGCCCATTAAGAGATGAAGGTGGCCAACCATAAATGACAGTGGAAATAACCAAGTTAGAGAATAAGACATTCACATGTAACAAGATACTTTATTGTACTTAAAGTTCTATATTGCATTATTATTTTGTAAATCAAACACAACTTTAAAACAATTACAATATATCGCATAAAGCATAATTCAGTGGCGGATGTAGGGGCGTGAGGGTTTGACCGCCCCATCTCACTGGAGTAGTAGAGAGGTGTAGTGGGAGTGGGGCAGGCAAATGGGGGTGGTATTGTAGGTTGCGCAAGGAGAGGGCAAGAGAGAGCGATGGAGATGGGGGAGGCGAGTCGACAAGGGTGGACGAATTGCATTTGCAGGGATGAAGATGGAGGCAAGTCAGGCGACAGAAGCAATTAGGGAAAGAAAGAGGTAGGGGCCAGGGAGGAAGAAGACTCTAAACAATGTATTCCATTAAAAAACCGGACATTTCTCTCTAAGGATGCATTTGATTAAAAGCATGCAAATTTTATATTATTTTTACTCAAGGGCCCTAAATTTTTTTTTAAAAAAAAACTTATTTTTAAGGCAAAAAGCGTAATCTCAATTCTCAACCCTGATTGTACATCTAAGAAGTGACTGAGTGCATGACTCTGATTCATGTATGCACCACCTTCATTTCCACTAGCCAAGCCACCTCGAGTGAGAGAGGGCCGAGTCCGCCCACCATTCGAACAATCCTGAATCGGTTATAATATTTTTATCAAGATATCCAAACGAACCTTAGGGGATCAAATAGTGTGAGTAGAGTCAAATCATCATTAGACTATCTCGGTAAATTAACATGTACTAATGTCCTTGTTTGTCCGTTATATCCAAACAATCAGATCGGGTAAGACAACCTGAATAAACAATCGGGCCAAACGGGTAAACAATTCTCGTCGGCTATTTTATACAGTGTCTTTGAGATAGATCATACATATAGTCTATATCAATTTTGATGCAAATTAACTAAATACAATTATTATTATCACATAACTGAATTTCAGTTTTCTTTTCTTTGGACCTACTGGGCATATTCAGAGTATTCAGAGAGTATGGATATCAATTTCAGTTTATATCAATTTCAATGTATAGATATAGTCTATATCAATTTCAGTTTTCCTCATTACATATATGGATATCTCTATTTTGACCCCCTAAATCCAGCTTATGAGGTACTATACTGGGGTATGATGATGCCAAAAGGGTCAGTTCATTATATGCAAATGGTGGAGCTGGGTAAGGCAGCACGAATATACTATTATCTGGTCAAAACGAGCTAGCCCGGATTAGCCCTCGTCTAAAATTAAATAACCAAGCAGCACGCCCGAATGATGCCTAAGTATCGCTGCTGCATTACCAAGTACAACATAATTAAGCCAAGAGAATTACATTATATGGATCCATCTTACTAGGATTTACAAGAGTTTCGATTCGGCGTAAAAAAGGAAGTGATAAGTCCTTTTCTAAATTGCTTTCCCTCTCTTTCTTTGACTCCATTCTTGAACCTATGTATCAGTAGCCTCAGCTGGGTGGTAAACATGGTGCGATCAACAATATCAATTACAATTTCCCGGAGGTTAAAGATGATAAAATAGCAAGGAAGCTGGATTCATCATTTTGGCTTTCCGATTGAGTGCAAATATATAGACACTGAAAGAACACTGCAGGAAAAATAAATAAAGTTGCTGTTAATGTTATCGCATCAGCCACTAGGACAATAAGTTTTGTTAGACAGGAGACAGGCTACCTCTTTCAACAAAAGGAAATGCAAATAAAGGCAACAGAATATGTCCGACTTACGTTGAACCGAGGAAGAAAGCAAGGGATAAATGGAATCCAAACAGAAACACGGAGACCACTGCTGTGAGAACCATTGCCACTGATGTGGCGTAAACCTGCACAACAAGTGTAATGCACAGCGAAATCAGCACTAAACTGAGCACACAAGATGTACTATAGTCTATAAATGTTAGGTACTCCATTAAACTTTTTAACATCAACCACTGCTTCAATCTTCTAACATGTCATATTTATTAGTCATCAAAGAAAGCCAAAGAAACAATAATTGAGAAAAGATATTGTTTGTCATACCTTAACAATGTTGTCGGCATACTTCATCACCATAGATACTGCAATCCCACTATATAGAAAGGATCCAGAAAGCCAACATTATTTAGAAGAAATTAAGCACCTCTTCATTGTAAAATACAAACCTCCCCGATTATTCCCAACCCCTAAGAAAATAAGATGTGATGCTTGTAAATGGGAAACATTGAAATCAGTTAGTCTAGAACTGATTTTATGAATCTTCAAATAAGTTTCCCTAGAATGCAAAGTATAAGAAAGAATTATAGATCATGAAAGCTTCTTACTTATTCTGCTCTATAATAATTTCCTACTTCATCTACAACAGTTTTTCTAAACAAACATCCGTGAACATTGTTTCTTAAGGTTCTGGTGGGAAGTCACATAAATACCTGAGTGCATGGTTGACTATCATGACAACTGTTACGAATGAATATCCATGGAAGAAACCTCTGTAGAGCAACAGGAAGAAAATTAAAGAAAGCTATGCATAAGATTAAAAGTAAAGAAACAAGTAATCGTACAACAATAAACTTTTATCGAAAAATAAATCAGCTGATTCTGATGCTAAGTGAAAATCCAGATACAAAATCCTAGTAAATTGAACTTTAAATAGAAGATTTCCTGTCAGCTGAGCACATGATACAGCTAGATTAAAGAAATTGACTTATTACCTGTTCATGACTGCATCAAAATCCTGAATCAGTATTGCGATGGCATTGAAGGCCATCCCAAAAACATATAGCCAGAAGTTTTGGACATTAATGTTCCGTTGAGGGCGCTTCTTAATTATAGCCTGAAAGGACAGACATTAACCAAAAAAAAAAAGGAAAGACATTAAGCACCATATTTAGGAGCAACAACATGGTGTAAGAAAAACATCAATTTAAACATACATATCCAATCACAATTGAAAGAGCATAGGAAATCAGTCAATCGATTCAATAATGACTGACATACAAACTCACCTCTGTATAAACACCAGCAAACCCACTAAGAAGAGCCATAACCTGCAAAAAAACAGGGTGGTCAAAGTACTAACAAACACCCGCCGACTAATAATGTTCTAATTGTTCCAAGATATTAGTAAATTGCGAATACAGATCTGTTGGAAAAACTTACCACAGCCATCACCCAACCTTGAAACGGAGTTTGGAGAACATGATCAGAACTGCATACATAGTTAAATTTAGAAGTGAATTGATTAGTTGTATACAGAAGAAAAAATAAAAAAATCTGCTACATAAGCTGTGCATGGAAATGCAAACAGACATAATATGAATGTCAGGAAATCAGGAATGCTTCATTTTTCAGATATGAGCTCCCAGCCTCTACGTCTAGTCCCAGAGTTAGACCAGGATAGGATGTACAAAAATTGGAAAGCAAAAAACATTTAAAACATCTAGGAATGTCTTTGGATCAAATTTAATTTGTGTGTTTTCATGGCAAAGCTTAATTGGTTGATTCAATGGTAGCAGATGAAACTTTGACAACTCCCATGTATGATGTGGACATATAATGAAGTGTAATTAGCATATTTCTTTTAAACATGAACCCCATAGTTAGCATAATTGCTTATTCACATGGATGGAAACAAAAATGAACAATTAAGCCCATTATCACTCTTACTTGGAATTGAGTTGTGCAGTTGTGCAACCTGCACATAATAGAATAAATGCAGCCCACTGGATCTCACTTAACCTGAGAAATAAGTAGTGTTTGATTACAGAACTGAGAACGCCATGAAGCACTATTCACTAAGGCTTAATACATTTAGATTTTAATGCCCTTTTATTATACAGTTGTTAAGAACTGTAATGAATTTTAAAAACCAAAACAGATGAGTTACGTATGCAGTCTTATTTGGATATTTTTACCAAATATACTTTTCCCTTACACTCGTGCAAGATCCTCTTACATAAACAACCACTAAGCATATTGATAAGGATTGACCTTGCAAAGTAAAGGAATCTATACAATATTAAAGAAGAACTATTGTTCTCTACCTAAAGTAACAAAAAGTGTAATTTCTTCTTAAAATGCAACAAGAGGTTCTACTGTGCATATCTCATTACGGACTGATATTCAAAAGCAAGTGGAGGGGCATTACCTTTTCTTAAGAATGATCCTGTACAATACACCCGTGCTAATGATGTTTAGATTCTTCAATATTTGATATCCTGGAGCATCCACATATGCAAAGATGTAGTACTTCCAAAAAGAAAAGAGGGAAAATGAAGTCAAAGTTAGCAGCTACACAATAATTCTGCTTATTTGCTTAGATAAATAGATAATTGTGAGTGCACCTGCAGTAAGTTCTTGATAAGATAAAGAGCAGCTGGAATTGGGTAAACACTAACTTCATCTAATGTAGTGCTTAACCTAATCAAAGCAAGACCCGCCATAGAATAGACAAGATATTAGGGGAAAATGTTGAAGTTCATAAATTTCGAAAGAATAATATACCACAGTTTACTGCATTGAATGAAATTTTAAGAATGTAAACTGACTCAATAGTGGGCACGGCCAACTGCCAAGAACTTCCACATACATATCAAGAAAATACACAAGTCACAAACCTGTTATCTTCAGTAACACCTTCCCTTTTCCAAATCCTTGTCAGAGCCAAAAGTGAAAGAGCACATTTCAAAGTTTCCACCTATACATAAAAAGGGTTATTCATCATAAACACATTTCAGAACCAATAACCAGCCAACATTAGCTATATGGTCAAATCAGAAGGGAATTCATTAGTGGGTACAGATAAGCACTATATTACTTTCTCGCTACTACATTCTGATCAAAGACTGAGTTCATTACCAGAAAATTTGCAGTTGTAACACTGTATTCATACTTCCCTGCTCTCTTTGACCAGACAATCAGAATAGCCTGTGAGCTTGTAAGGATAGTCAATGCAAGGGTAACAATTGACCTACATAGGAAAAATAAATTAGACTTAATGGACAATCACCTATTCTGTATAATATTTCAATTATCCGTTGCAATGCTCTTACTTGCACTTCCACTGAGATTTGTTACTTGTCATATTGCTCAGTACGGGCAGAGTGTTAGCCAAAGCTGCATAACTAGACCATACTTACATAAGATAAATGAATAGTAGAGGCCTAGATAGGGAAGGAGCTTAAGCCGTAAACTTAAACACTTTAGAGAGCTCAAAAACATAGGAAAGGAGTGAACCTGACTGAGTTTTGCCTCTCTCCTCATCATAAGCTGGTATACTTTCATCCTTGTCCTAAATAAAACAATATACATAATCATCAAATTATGCATAAACACGAACTCTCCGGGGAAGCAATCTAATTGACACAAACAATGGTGAAAATTACACTCTAGGCTTGAACAAAAAGAACAAAATAATAGTCTCCTGCGCTTGTGTATGGTACATTTGTAGGTCGTGGGTTGTCTTTAAAACTTTTTGCATCCGCCAGAAGCTAAAATCCTATTAATGTAATCCCAACCACAAACAAATTGAATTTATAGCACTAAAACTCAAAGATCTAATTTTTTTTCCTAGAGAGGCAAAAACAGATTATATATATACCCTTTGAAAACAACGGCCGAAAAGACATATGGGTATTTTAATAGGCCCCCTAAGACACTTTGGTATTAAAAACACTCCGGAGACTTTAAGGTATATAAAAACGCTTCTAATAGACAATAAGGTATTTTTCCGATCTGATTTTAAAAAAAAACGGTTTATAATATTTAAAGCCCGGTTCAAGATAAAAATATTTTAACCGTAATGGATTGAACCGGCCAAACCCATCCCAATCCTTCATATAGGCTCCACGATAAAAAATTCTTGGACAGCTTCTGTTGTAATTTTGACCTGCTAGGTGTACCACATGCTTTAAAATTTTTGCCCAAATTCAGTTGAAATAACACCACTAAAAAATCAGCAATAGAAATTGGAAACTGAAGTTTCAATTGAACTATAAATCAGCAAGTTGATTGGTTCCTTAAATCGGGGGCTGCCAAAAAATCGATTGATAGCACAACACTTGACTTAAATTAACAAATCAGCAAACTAAAAATCAGCACACTAAAATTCAGCAAGTTGACTTGATTGGATCTAACTGTAGAGGTTTTTATGTGTTGGTTGACTTAGTTCTAATAATAGGCCTATGAATTTGCAAAATTTGACAGTGATTGTAGTAATCCATCAAATACAACATCCACTCGTCAAAAGCAAGTGATGTATCAAGACCAATCTGGGAACAATAGGGCGCCTGCAAACTTGATGGACTCAAGGATGGCTTTCACTGATACAACAGCTCAGGTTCAACAACAATCAATTCAATCACAACAGGCACTACAGCAACAACAATCAATTCAATCACAACAAGCATTACAGCAACAACAAGCACAACAATTCATTCATGCTAGCAACCAAAAGTTAGCAAAGCACTTGAATTCAATTGCCAAAGCATCAATTACAACTACTAGTTCTCGAATTCAAAACCTAGGTTTTCCGAACACGTTATGCAGCCCTATAAAAACCCTACAATCTAAAACTTATATACGAACAACACTGAATTTGCATACAGACTCCGCATTAGGGACAAATCGAAAGTTTCAGATCAGGACTTAAATGAAGGAATGTAAACGATAATTATACAGAAATCAGGGAGGAAGTGGGGGAGAGAGATCAGAGAACCGAGTCCTTGATTTTGCGATACTCCACTGTAGACATGAAGTTTGAGAAGATAATGCGAAACTTGTGACGGTGGAAATCGGGTTGATTTGAGCTTCTCAGTGCAGGTTTCCACTTGGGGTGTGAGTGCAAGAAACTTGTGAAAGTGAGGAGGAAATAGGAAATGTATGTACGCAGTACGCTCGGCGATCTCAAATCTGTCTTCTTCAATAGTTAGATGGGAAACAAGGGAATTTCATATATCTTTAGAAAGAGTCATTTACGAATGGGCGCCTGAGAAATAAGAATAAATTTGACTATTTTATTTTAAAAAATCAACATTTCTGATTAAACATTTATTAAAATTAAATAAAATAAAATACGACATGAGCGAATTTTTTCCTTATTATTCGCGTATTTTTAAATATAATACGACATAGACGAATTTTTCCCGTATTATTAACGAATTTTTCGAAAAATACATTTTCATGAGACGCGCTTAATTTGTTTAATTAGAAATAGCGATTTGTTCATCAATATTCACCAATTGTTCATCAATCTATGTATATATATAAAAGACGTAAGGAATAAAGCAACCACGTTGCGCCACCTAGGATTTTCCTACGTGTCGTTCTCACGTTAAGCCACCTAGGATTTCGCCACATAGGATTTTTTATTTTGGAAATTTATATATTTTGATATTATTTTAGGATAATATACAAATAGGATAAATAAATTAATCTAAGAAAGATTCTATCTAAAATACAGATGTTATCTAATGTTAAATATTTGATATGGTAATCTATTTAACTTAACAAGATTATATCTAAAATAAAAATAAACTATAAAAGCATTAAATATTTGGTAAAATATTATTGATGAATATTATTTATAATAATTTATTTAAGGTATTTTTTCTATCACAATATAAGTTATCGGCCACGTATGATTTTACCATGTGTCACCTAGGATTTTTCGTATATGTCGATCATTCTCACAATATCTAACATAAAATAAACTATATTATATATTAAAATAGATTCTGTGTATATAATTTATTATCAGCTTATTGCATTATCTTTATCTATATATCTATTTCTATAAATGTTTTGTTAAATCAAATTATGATAAAAAAATAAAAAAATTACAAGATGATAAAAATTACATTATCTATGTCTTTTTATCCATTTATGATGTAAATTTTTTTAAAAAAATTAAATTTTGGTTAAAAAATATGTCTATAACTATATCTTAAAGTTGTATCTTTTTGAGCCACCACATTGACTTTAGCCCAACTTTATTTTTAAAATTTCATCTTTTATTTATATTACTTTATCTTTTTCAAATAATTTTTCTCTCTATTTGTTAATAAAAATTGTAAAAATTCAATTTTTTTATTCTAAAAATTAAAAAACTATCGTATGTGGGTATAATTTTTTTATCTTTTATATATCATTATATTAAAATAAATACGCTAATACTTAATCTGAGTCGTAGTCGTGCATGGCACGACGGGTATAACTAGTACTAACTAATTGTGCATTGAGTTTTTGATAACATTGTTCATCGATTTCGAACTTTTTTACTTTTTACTTTTATTTTTTAACCTTATTTATGTGTACGAATACAATATTATGTAGTTTTTTATGCACATATAATTAGTTTTGATATACCCATATTTATTCATTGATATACCCAAGGTATATCATTATTTGTTCATTAGTATACTTCTTTTTTGTTCATTGGTATATCATTATTTGTTCATTGATATACCCTATTTGTTCATGGATATACTCTTATTTGTTCATTGATATAACCTTATTTGTTCATTATTATACCATTATTTGCATTTATTTTGTGCTTTAAGGCTATATTGAATTCAAAGTATAATACGAATGAAGTGCTTTAAGGCTAACTTGTCAATACGAATAAAGTGCTGAATATAGTATCAAAATAAGATAAGTTTGATGTAGAAACTTGAATGCAAAAGATAATAGATAAAGAATTTGACTTTGCAATAATATGGTGTATGCTAAGAGAACGATATAGCAACAAATCGAAGAGGAGTACTTGTGCCGTATTTAGCTATGAACAAATTGATGTTATTAATGAACAAATATGCATATAGCAATGAACAAATTGAGGTTACTAGTGAACAAATATGCATCTAGTAATGAACAATTATATGAAAAAAGCAATGAACAAATATACATAAACCAGTAAACAAATTGATGTTACTAATGAACAAATATGGACAAACCGATGAACAAATATGTCAAAACCAATGAATAAATATTTTCGTTTTTTATGAACAAAATCACAATGTTGATGAACATATTGCATGTAATTTTGATACACATTTGTTTATTTTTTATGTACAAACAATAGATTTTTGATGCACAAGCAATAGTTTATTTATGCACAAAATCACAGTTTTGATGAACAAAATCACAGTTTTGATGAACAAATCTACATTGTTGATGAACAAGTCCACAATACTGATGAACAATCTGGGAGCGTGTCCTATTTCCGTTTTTTTTCAAAAATACGCGAATTCACCAATAATTCGCTTGTGCCGTTTTTTCCCCTTTTTAAGTGAAATGATCAACGCCTTTGATTTTTCTTGATCTAGCGGCTTCTGTTCTTTCTTATTTTGCACCTGGGCGCCCATTCGCACATGAACCGGACTCAGTATATCACTAGTTGTATTTGTTAAATTTGTGGTATTAGTTTGATATACTAGTCTTAGTCCCGTGCTGTTTACAAAATTATTGTATTATTTATTTATAAATTTGATTAAATGATATTTAAAAAAACTATATGTATCTTATTAAAAACTATCATTTATAAAAATAATTATTAAAATTAATTATTGATATATAAGCAAGAATTTTTTTAATAAATGATATCTATCTTATCTAAAAAACTATCCTATCAAAAATAAAACTAATATATTAAAAATAATATGAAATAATCCAATTAAAAATATTACTTTTTTTTATTAAATGTAAAATTAAAAAAGAACACAAATAGATAAAATCATTAGGTAATAAACCAATTTTACAAAACCCTAAAATCATACCAAAAATCTACACAAAAAATATCCAAAAGTGGCATCACTTGTAAATCTTGCCCCTTTCCTACCGAGATTGAAATTCCTCTTGTTAATCATTGTTAAATAAGCTCAAAAATTAAACTTCGACGCTCAATGAAGAAATTGATGGACTAAATAATTCAAAAGTCAAGTCAGATTAAAATCATTAAACCATATAATATATTACAACCTAACATGAAATTTGATTAAAAATATAGTACAATCATTGAGATACCATGTATGAAAAATTAACTACCTTGTCATAGGGACAAACTTCGATAAGTAAAGACACGAAAGTTGACAAATTTGTATCCACGCTTATATTTACAAATTGTTGTACCAATAACCTGTAGGACATAGAAATATTAATCAAAATTTTAAACTAATTTAAAATATAAATCTTATAAAAGCAAAGCCCAAATATTAACCAGTGAGAAAAAGTATAGGAGAGCATAAAATCGACATACTTAATTTGAAGTCGTTACTAAGCACGACATAGAGAATAAGCGTACGAGAAAGGAGGTTGCCAAAAAGGGACACCGTGGAGATATAAATAGGCAGATGAGGTGTGTGATGAAAACTGGAGGGAAATGAAGTCGTAGGGTCAAAGAAGGAACGTGGAGATCAAGCAAATGAGGAGGCGGCCAATCACACGAAGCAGTGGCAAAATGCAATTCGGCTGGAAAGACAAAAGAGAGATCAAGACAAATACGTGTATACAGCCAATCATTAGGAAATCATTTTAAATTTGTCTAATAAATTATCTTGCAATATAGAAATAGCAAACAAACCAATCATTAGGAAACAAAAAATACTTCACATGCCTAACAAAACAAATAAACAGAACTAATGCACCGCCTAACACGGTCAAAACACAACCGAATACACATGCCTAATAAAAACAAAAATATGCATTTAATTAGTACTAAAAGAATGAAAACCACAAAAATTAATTTAAGGCATGGAATTGCTACAATGAAAATCTACAATCTCACATTATGAAACTTATTTAGCATTAATTTACGTGGTTACGGTTGATGCAAGAACTCCCTCTTTTCTAGTAGTATAGATATAGATATAGATATAGATATAGATATAGAAATTCACAGGTTAGCCCATTGTTCACTTACCTTTGTTCCAATTGTCATACACACTTGTATTTTAAATTTCTAAACCTATCAAATGGAATCCGTTTGAAGAATCTTGAGGAGAATATAATAAGAGTTGGAATGGAGTTTCAAACCGAGAATGCAACTTACAAGTTCTATAGTGCTTGTGTTTTGGCTCAAATACAAGGAGACAACAATTAATTGGATATTTGTTCGTTCAGTCCAACAGAAACAGGCAAGTGATAAACGAGATAATGTTTAAGAATCCCACTGAGTGGAGGCACACGCCGCACACCCAATTAACATCGAAGAATTTCAACATTTCAATTTGACACATCTGATATTTAAACTATTGCTCCAAAACACACTTATTAGTTCATGTCTAGGTAAGTAGAAGATCATGAAAATTTTGATTTCTTCATGTGGATATCAATAAAAACACATTAGTTCATCATGGCCATGTAAGTAGAAGATCATGAAAATTTGGGTTTTTCTCATGTGGAGATCAAGAACTATTTGCATAGTAAGCGTAGTGTAGAAATGAAGCCGCGTGAAATGAGTGGTGTTCCTAGTACTTGCAAAGCATGAAGGTAGAAAGATCCCAATATCTTTTATGCTATCAAGTAGATATGATTTAATAACTAATACTTTTGAACTGATGCAAAAATGATGGCAGATAACTAATACTTTCAAGCAATTCCCTAATTAACCCAGTGTGTTATATTGGTCACATAATGAGATGCTCGAAATACCCACGAGCCAATACTTGTTCGGTCGTTAATTTCTTACATTGCAGTCAATAGTTTTGGAGGTATGATCGATCACTGCTTATTACACCCGAAATCGAAATAATTATCTCTGAAAGTGGAGCTATGATCCAGAATTAGAAAGAGATCATTCTAACTGCCAGAGTGTTAGTGCATAGCTTCAGGGAGGACCAGCTGGTTGTTGCTGTGTGATGCAGTGTATATTCCCACCTCCAAGAACAATTTCTCTCGCTCCTTCGATTCTCACCACCTGTAAACAGTCCACATGTTTTTACTTTTTAGAGGTCATGAGATGAGTATAACTCAGAATACAAACAGATGTTTCTCTTACGACTTCCCATGTCAATGCAGGAAAAGTCTGCATGAGAATCATTCATCAACATCAGCATGATGGTAGATAAAACAATACTCCCTCCTTCGACCAAAAGAAAAACAATACTCCCTCCCTATGAATACACTTGTTGGGCTAAAAACTAGCCTAAAATACCCCTATTAATTTGTTTTTAATTTTTTTCGTTTTTTTGGAAATCAAGTTGTATTAAAGATGTATGGTTGTTTATCATTATCTACAACAACAATTAATGCATACCCCTAATCCACCTTCAATAGCAAAAATTACAGGTACATCTAAACAAAAAATTTAAGGCTAGAATGACGAAAAATTTCATACAACTCAAAAAATGTTTTTTGTAAAATTAAGGTATCAGGTATGATAGGCATGGATTTGGAACTTGATTCCTCGTGTTTGTTATTTGGTGCTTCTCTTGGAGGAGTTTATTCGACTCTAGATGGGTTGGAAGAGCTAAACCCACGTTGGGATTTTAAGAATTTCATTTAATTAGTACTTGTAAAACAATGAGTCAAAATTTTGGGTCGGCATTCACTATCCTGATCCATGATTCCCCAAACCTGCTAATAAGCGCCTTAAACTGGAATAATTCAAAACTTGAACACATTACAAGCAACTTGCTTTAAAAGTTCATTAGAACACGAGAACAAAAACAAATTCAGTTCTAGTCTTGGATATTACCTCGTGATCAGGAAATACTTCTGCTAGAACACGAACAGCTTCCTCATCCCATTTTGGATCTCCAAATTGTGGAACTATGATTCCACCATTGGCAATATAGAAGTTCACATAAGAAGCAGCAAGTCTAGTATCAGCCAGTCTCGGTTTAGCCTCACCATCCTATCACAGTACAGCAAATATTTTACAAAAGAATCCACTACATTCAGTTGCATTCTGCAGTTTTCAAGGATCATGACCATACTACGGAAAAATAGCCCGAGGAAAGAAAGATCATACAAAGGCAATCACTGTTTTCTTTGCAAATCAATGAATATAGAAATATGTAGAAAAAAAAACTATTAGTAAAAAATTCAAATTAACGATTTAAGGTGATAGGAGAAAGGACCAATTATGATTTTACACTCTGATACAGTCCCCTACACAAACAATTTTGAAGGTCAAAAAGGCCCGCTTATGAGTTTTGATATATTTTATGAAAGTTGAGGCTAAAGGAAGAAGAGAAATACAGATTTTCATGCTGAACAAGCACAACCCATACAGATTCTGTTGCAGAAATACAGATTACAAGCCCATAAAACTTGGAACTCATGATTAAAAATAAGAGAAAAAAAGAAGAAGATATTACTACATAGAATTGTCCTAATAGTGATTGCAAATTACAAGTAGGCAGATATTGGCTTAGCATCTCAAGATATCCTGAAAGGGCACACGGAAATATAATTACAAAAAATAACAAACTTACTTGAAGGACACCAGCTGCCTCCTCAGAAGTCATGTATAATGGACCGGGAATGTGAAGTTTAATCACTTCCAATTGTCTACCATTAGCATCTGTTGAGTTAGAAAGAACAGACAAGGCTTCCACAGCTCGTTCATAATGAGGATCTGATTCATCATCTGTCCAGGATAAAAGCACCACACCAGGTTTTGCAAAACAACACATATTGTCGATATGACCATTTGTATCATCGTCACCTGCAATATATTCGGAACTGCCTCAGCTTAACCAATTAGAATATGAACAAAATCTTCTACAAGAGCAATAAAAGTACTGCTCCCTATCAGATTACACAAAGCTGGACACCATAAAGTTAAATATACCAGAAATGTTCAACAAAATATATACAGCACCCTAACATATAGCTGATAATATTTAAACACCGGGGGGTGTCTGCTTTACTGTATCTAACACCTTCATGTTGGAAGTATAAAGCAAGCAGACATGGATTTGAGCATCATAATTACCATATAATCCACGAGGCAACCAAATAACCTTTCTCACACCAAGGTAAGCCTTCAGATTATCCTCAATCTGGTCTTTCGTCATATGAGGGTTCCTGTTTGGGTTAAGGAGGCACTCCTCAGTAGTAAGACAAGCCCCTGAAAGGAAACAAGGCAAAGGCATTTCTAGTCAGCAACAGTAGCATTCATTGAATCTAAGGTCTGTAAGAATCAGATGTCCAGGTGATTGCATAAACAAGAGTAGATTCATGATAACAAAAACGAAAGATCAGATACCTTCCCCATCCACATGAATGCTGCCACCTTCTAAAATCATGGAATGAGGAAACCTTGGTAGCCTTTCAACATCCAAAATCTAGTGATCAAAGCAACAGTGAAATATCATCAGACTTGATTCAATTTGACTATATAATAATTGATCAAAATCACTCACCTTTCTTGCAACAAGTTGGTCAAGTGTCCAATCACTATAACAACCATCTTCTTTACCTAGAAATTAATTTCCAACATTGTAAATACTTCCATGTAGAAATAAATAGCATGCATAACTAAATAGTTGACTGAGCCACAAATACAGGCCGTTAGCACCAAATTGAAACACAAATAATAGTTTTGTAACTTTAAGGGTTAAGCCTTACCTCCCCAACTGTTGAAAGTCCAATCGATCCCAGCAACTTTTTGCTCTGAAGAACTTGAATTAGGTTTGGTGTTCCTTACAACAAACTAGTTTAACAGATCCATAATTTCAAAGGTTAGCTAATATTGCCAACTATTTGAATCCAATTGCAGGATCATATGCACAAAAAACTAATACATGAAAAAAAAAAAAGATAAAAAAAACTCACAGTTGGCCCAGAATCACGGAACCAAGAATCGTTCATACTCATCTCTACAGCTCTAATATTAGGAGGTAGCTGATCTCGAGCATTAGCCCACTGCCAATAAATAGATTTCAAAGTCAAGAGAACAAAAATACTTTCAAAGCTCTATTAGATGCATGGGTAATGAGAAGTATCTCAACCAAGTAATAATAGTGTGACCAACCTGGGCAGTGCTAGAACAAACAGTAACAGGCTCAAATCTTGAAATTGCCGTTGCTACTTTAGCAAATACATGTTGAGCAGGCACTGCCTTCTCCCTCCAGTTATCTGGCCGTTCCTTTTATGTCAAGCGTCACAGTAAGTACAAGTGCAGACAAGTAGAAAACAAAACAAAGAGAGAATGAACAATGGCAAAGTGGACGAGCATGAAACTATCCAGATTCAACAACTAGAACAAGGTGCTATAAAAGTTGAAGGATGCCCAAAACATAATTTCCCTTTTCTTGATAACATATGAATATGCAAAACATCAAGCACAAAGTGAACAACACCAATGTCAATTTAAAAAGCTTTGCAGCAAGAATCGTTCAACTGACTGCTTCTGCTTAATTATTTAACAAAAAGCTGAACTATCACACCAAAAAAATGGAGCTTTGGAGTTGTTTGTCTTGCTAATCTGAACGCGTGAAGCAGCGTAAAGCTTCAACAGCGAACAATTCAGAAGCCAATCTAACAATACTATTAGGAAGTTCATAACTATCGATTAACACAAATCAAATATTGTAACAAGTGAATTGAACGAGAGGAAGGAAATAGAGAGCTTACTGGCCATCCAATCCAACACTGGGAATGGGGTTCCCACTCCGCAGGCATGCGATAGCCATGAGGTGCAGGTTTCCCTTCCAATTCCATGGATCTCGTTATTTTTTTCCTGAAAACAAGAAGATATGGCGGTCAAGGGTTGAGCGACAGCAGATTTCAGAGGTGGTGTTGGATGGAGTTGCACAGGTTGGAGAGAAAATTGTGCGTGCGAGAGCATCTCCAACGGGAAGAGAGTCTCTTATGAATTTATTTATATTTTTTAATTTTTATCTCATAGGGACCTACTTTTTTACGAGGGACGTCCCTAACAAATTAGTGACCGTCCTAGGGTATCCTAACGGATGAGGTTACAGAAACCCAAGTCATCTGCAAGTGAAACGGAAGATACACGTCGAAAGAAGCTAGCGATGAAGACAGCTACATCATTGCACTCACGGTAGACATGAGTAATACTCCAATCTTGGAATTGAGCCAACAAACAGTGGATGTCCGCACGCAACACTTCAATCTCCCACGGGCAGCGCCCGTCGCCTAGAACGGCCTTGACCAGCTGCAAGTTATCGCCTTCAATCTGGATCCGGGGAATGCCATGACGAATGGCCTCGAGAAGTCCCTGGCGTAAGGCGATGGTCTCGGAGATCAGAACAGACTGTCGACCAATCAGTCCTTCGTCGAACGAGATGGGAGAGTCGTTGGAGTCCCTAAGTATGAACCCAAAAGTAGTCACGCCATCTGCACACACAGCACCATCAAAGTTAAGTTTAATATAATCGTTCTTGGGTTTTACCCACTTAGTATTTTTCCTTTCAGTTCTTACATGACCCTTGTTAGGTTGTGGGTCAGTGGAGTCTGGTGCCCTAGCTAGTTTCCATTCTCTGATTTGTTTTTGGGTAAATTCACTAAGTTTGCTTGCATCGTTCAGGTTTGTTCTAGTGTTGTTATCAAACACTCTCTTATTCCTGGAGTACCAAATACACCACCAAGTGCTGATAAGGATTTCCATTTCCTCTTTATTTATTCTTGCTCTGATTTCCTCCAGGACCTGATGTGGTTTTTTTCCATCGGAGGAGATAAGGTCGATCGTCCTCCGTAATTTGGGACTTATGGTGTTAAGGGTTTCCTTTGTCAGGGGGCATGAGATCAGAATATGGTTTGTGTCTTCGCATTGGTTATTACATGCAGTACAACCTTGTGGTACCGGGATGTGGTTTTCAGCAAGTCTCAATTTGGTTGGCATACCATTTCTTGCCACCTTCCAAAGGAAATTGTGCATTTTAGGTGGGACATTGAGTTTGTTAATCCATTCTAGGTTGATTTTCGGTTCATTTTTAGCAAGGTTTATCCACTGCATAGCGGAGTGGGTAGAGTACCAGCCGTTTTTGCTTGGTTGCCGGTAAAGCCTATCTTGGATTTTGTTAATTGTGTTAATTATTTTGGCTATATTATCTAGGTCATCGGAATTAACAACCTTACTTAATTTTTCTATGTTCCATGAGTTGTCCTCTCGTAGGTACGATTCGACTCGTTCCTCCTAGTTAATGTGAGTCTCAATTCCAGTTTTGGTTGGATAGGGCCATACCGATCCAGTTATCTTTCCAAAAACGAATGGTTTTCCCGTCCCCTACTTGCCAGATGAGTCCAGATAGAAAGAGATCTCTAAGACCCATAAGCTTGGACCATTGCCATGATGTATTACGTTTTTTCTTATAATTCAGGATATTATCCGTTTTGAGGTATATGTGTGACTATTTTGACCCAGAGGTTATTTGGTTCTGCTAAGATTTTCCATAGCAGTTTCATCTGGAGTGCTTGGTTCATGTCCTCCGCCTTAGCAATTCCAACCCCCCATGCGCAGGGGGGCGACAGATGGAATTCCAACTAATTAGAGGCTTATAATTGTTTTCCTTGTTCCAAAATAAATTTTTGTCGATTTGGTCCAATTCGTTTAGAATTGTCTGGGGTAGCATGAAGGATTGCATTATATAGTTTGGTTGTGCAGAAAGGTTCACTTTGATTAGGGTTTTTCGTCCCTCCTGTGATAGAGTGTTCGCTTTCCATTTTGATAATTGAGCTTTGGTTTTCATTATCAGGGGTTTAAATGTGTTTTGTGTTACTTTCCCATTGATTATCGGACAACCTAGATATTTGTCAAGAGATACTTGTTTGTTATTTGGAGTTGTTGTTTTATTTGTTCTTTCTTGTTATTGTTAGTATTTTTTGTGACTTGGAACACAGATTTATGAAAAATGACTTTTTGGTCGGATATCTGCCAGTAGTCAACGATGATTTCTTTCATGTTTTTGCATGACTGGCAATTAGCTTTAGCAAAGATGATAATGTCATCTGCAAAGGCTAAAAATGGTATTTTTGTTCTATTTCTTGAGATTTGGATCCCGATGCCGCTCTTTGGGTTGGTACTTACCAGATGGATCTGTCTAGCCAGAATCTCAGCAGCTGTAACACCCCCCCCCATTTTATCCACTTATAATGGGATGTTACCGCCGGCGGACTCGGACTTTCCGTCCAAGGCCGTTGAGGCTTTAGTGATCGTAAATGAATAAAGACATGTTTAAACAACATAATCTGATAAAACAGATTGTCTTTTATTCAATAACATGATTACAAGAGTTTACAGCGGAATACATACAACATGAATCGCTATTTCTGGAATTACTTTCAAAATCCTGAAAACGCGTGTGTGGAGACAGCACGTCTTCCAAAACTTCCTTCCTTTCTTCTTTCTTTCCTTTCTCGGCTTCCGTTTCTTTCCAGCCTTCCATGGTCTTCAAGCTCGAACTTCTTCAGTCTTCTTCCTACAACCTGATATTTCCATAGAAGACACCAGCCGGACGAAACCGGGAAGAAGCAAATGTATTAGTCTTCGAAGAGACTAAGCAAGTAAGAGAGTGTATTTTGGTTCACAAAAGCAAGGTCGAGACGTATTAATACCATAACCCGAATTCAAATGGGTATAGGTATAATAGTCCAAAGGACTATAAAGAACAGGTCGGCAATACTCTGAATATGTGGTAAACTGATTAAAGGCTTTCTTGGAAAATAGGAAACCACCAAAAGTAGTTCCTAAGAATGAGAATGTGTTTGGATATTTGTTGGGAATATTATTAAACAAGCATTTACTTTCAAAAGGTGCATCCATCGACTAATCAATTCCATTACCACCCTTACGTTGGACAGCTCCAGAGTGGGAAATGGAAACTTGCATAACGAGGAGCCAGAGTGGAAACCACCCTGCAGATTATCATTGCTATGCTCGAGGCACTAGTCTTTTATTAGTCATAAAAATACTGCATTACAGTTATAGATTTTTAAATGTCGATGCTCAATCAGTGAGACTTATACCGACAACAGCAAGGGATCAAATCCCAAAGCACTCGCTGGTGCTTCACTTTCTCACGCTTGGTTGAGAAAGTAGGTCATGACCAGTGTCGGACGTATATACCAAAGTATACCTCTCCAACATGTTATTATAGAGAGACTCTCAGGGCATATCCCCGAGATCCCTAGTTCTAAAACCTATCCAAACAAAGAGATCTCAAACGAGACTCTTGAACAAATAAGAGCACAATCAACGGCCCTAAACAGTACTATCAGTACGATTAATATAACGAACAGTCGTTAAATCTAAGCAGTAAATAAACCTAGTTCATTTATTTAGCAAACAAGTATTCCCAACATAGAGATGATAACAGAACACAGGTTCCTGATTATCAATTATTTCAAAATGATATCTAAAACAGAGTTTAGAGATATCGAGTTCAGAAAAGGGTGAACCACCCACTTGCCTTGAAAAGCGAGCTTAAGTTCGATCAAGACAATAAAGCTGACTCCTTATACCTTTCCTGGTAAGAAAAAGTATACAAAATCCAAAAAGACATATGAATAAACTCCTTAATTGTTTATTCAATTCTTAATGTCTTCTTGAAAACGAGCAGCGTAACGACGTATTTTTCTTTTATATATATAAAAATTATATATAATTATTATAACGTTGTTACTTAGGCTAAGATTTTGACAGCTCTACGCTTTATTTTTGATAATTTACTATAAATGAAAAGTGTTCATTTATATCATACGTATGTCGTGTTAAATTCTCGGAATTTAATATGGACCAACGAAACGTATAAAGGGGTCGAAAGTTCGTTACCAAACGTTGACGTTATGGAAATTCAAGACGTCGGTTTCAAGAACGGATTGATCTTATGAAGTCGTGGCAACGTCACGATCCTAACGGCGTCAACAGTGGGCAGCGCAACGGCTCTGAGAGGTTCAACGGAGACTCCGAAAACAAACGCGGCGCTCGCCAAGGTGGTGGCTTTCGTGAGTAGGCAACTGGTGGCTCGTGGGTTAGCTTGGCGGCGCGACACAAGAACGGGCTGGTGACGCCCGGTGATGGTGGTGGCTGGAAGATGGCTGGTGGTGGAGGTTGATGGTGGTGTTCGGCAGGCGAGCTTGATCACGAAACGAAAGGGACGAGGCAGAGAAGTTGAACGAAGGAGAAAGTGAATTTGAAAGGAAAGGGCCTATTTTGTCTTATTTGTGTGCTTCTCTTTCAACATGAACGAAGGAGAAGATGTAAATGGCAAGTCTTTCTTTTCCAACTTTGACTTTCTGGGCTTTGTAAAAGAATTATGAACGGAGGAAAGTATTTATATTGGGTAAATTTACGTGATCAACAAGATGTATTTAATGATAAGATAAAGTTTGGCAACAAACTTGGCATGAAAGCATACGTGCGAGTTACACTTTTTGATATAGCTGATCATGGCTTTTCACGCAAGTATACAACAGTAGATAGATAATTGCTGAAGTCGGCAATAACCATTTTACACGTATTGGGTCCGGATTTGTATTCTGGCGGTAAAATTATATACCTCGAATTTAAATACTCCTTTTATAGAAACGGTCCTAAAAATTATATAGACTAATAAAATCAACTCGGATGATTTTATCTTGCTACTTTCAATTTTAAGGCTTCCGTTTCAGAGTACAATCTTAACGGGTACATAATTAATTAAGTGGATCTCACCTGATCAAGGTACTTCTTAAATGGAAGTAATCCTAAAAATTATATAGGTTAATAAAACCAGTTCCAATGATTTTATTATGTCACCTTGAATTTTCTAGGAACAATTTCCATTAATCCAACGCGTAACAAGATTGATAGAACGGATCTTGGAGAGATGCCCGAAAATTTTCCGAAAATATCTATAAAAACTACGGATATTACAACAGCAATGATGAACAAGTAAGGTGAAAGGGAGTCTCCTTGTCTAAGTCCCCGTTGGGGAAAGAATTGTTCTGTCGGACCGTTGTTCACGAGGACTGAGAAAGATACGGTTTCATCGCATTCACGAATCCACCCCAGAAATTTCTCGTGGAAACCAAATTTTTGTAGAACTGCAGCTAGAAATTCCCAGCTAATTGCGGTCATAGGCTTTTTCCATACCTAGTTTGACTGCAATCCACCCCTCCCGCCCTTGTTTGTAACGGAAGGAGTGGAAAATCTCATGTGCGATTAAGGTATTGTCATGGATACTTCGGTTTTGAATGAACGCACCTTGCATTGGGTGGATTAGTTTCTCTAAAACGTTTTTAGACGGTTTGTCAGTATTTTTGATATGATTTTATATATGATGTTACATAAGCTAATTGGTTTGTAATGATTGGTAGAGTTGGGATTTTCACACTTTGGCAACAGGGTGATGAATGTATGGTTTATTTGTTTTAGGATTTTGCCATTGTGAAAAAAACTTTTAACAACTTTAGTTACATCCGGGCCAACAATATGCCAGTATTTTTTGTAAAAACTTGCCGGCATTCCATCCGGGTCGGGGGATTTGTCGTCCCAAATATCGAACAAGACGTTCTTGACTTCTGTGTTAGAAACTGTTTTGATGAGTTCTAAGTTATCTGCATCAGTTATTTCTTTTTGGACGGTTTTTGTCATGTTTTGGAGTTTATCATGGTTTATTTCAAGATCTGGAAATCGGTTTTGGAAATCGCGTTTGATTTCATTCCGGATGTTGTCAACACCAGTGATTTGTGTGCCCTCCGCTATGCGGATTTCCTTTATGTTTGTTCTGTTTCGCCTACCGGAGGTAATGCGGTGGAAATATTTGGTATTTTTGTCATTTAGTTTTATGTGTATGTTCTTTGCCCTTTGTTTCCAATAGGAATTGTGGAAGTTCAGTAGGCATTCCCGTTTCCTTGATAGTCTCTCTTGTTTCTAGATTAGTTTACAGCTCTAATTTACTAACTTGCAACAAAGAAATCTAATAAAAAAAATAATCGATTTTTTAACTCATGCCCTTATGATTGGATTTTGATTTTTATTAGTTTGACCATCTAATGTTCTCCTGAATCAATCTACTGCTAGATCTATTTGAATTCTAGTTGAATTAATTAGATCAAAGTGCAATTGTAATTATCTAGAGTTAGCTCAACTAGTTTGTTACAAAAAGGGTTAATTTACAATCAATTTATGACTAGATGTGTAGTATTGATTGTTCTTATCTAATTTTCTTGGTGTGCATTGCTATAACTGAATTGAATCTAGATAGTTTCTAGGTTGTTTGATAATAAGTGTTCTAAGATCTAGTTAACTTAATTACTACTTGATTGAAAGAATTGGAATCATAATCTCCACAATAAGTTATTCAAGAGAAATAGAGAGGGTTTTTCAATGATCGGTAATTGAGTTTGCAAGTGGATATTGGTTAATCAAACATATTTCACATTCATATTTTCATCAAACATTCACAATTATTCTTACTTTTCTTTATTTGCATTAGTTCTTAGTTTAGATAATCATCATTCGCCCCTTGTCATATTACTCTTCACATACAAAATAGACATACAAATGCACAAGACTCTTTGGGATCTATTCGTACTTACCGACTACATTAGTTTGATTGAGTTTGGATTCTTTGATATGTAGTTACGACTAAAATACCTCATCAACGGTTCTAAATGAAGTAATGAAATGACAATCACGAGATATATCTTTCGGGATCACAAAGGACAAGCTCTACATATTAATGTTGTACAAAGTAATTACTATAGCCCTCTGCATGCAGAAGCAATTGCAATGTATTATGCTCTTATAGATGTAAAAACAAGACAATTGAAACTGATAGCGTATATTATATTTATGTAAATAATGTCATTGACCTCATACAAGACTCTATACTGTATATATATTGTGAATGAATACAAGGCAATCCTAAGGGGAATTTTACAGTCTAACATGGTATCAAGCTTGAAACCCTAACCCTACCCTCTCTCTTGATCCTCGTGTCGCCGACCTCCCTCATCGCCGCCGCGTTCCTCCTCCCCATGTCCTACCGTCGTCGCCTTGAACGACGTCGCTGCCCACCCTGTCGTTGACCCCCCTCAACACCATCTACCCAATTCTCTTCCGCCCAATTTTCTTGTCATGCCTGACAACAAAGAAAACCTTAAGACTCCGTTGGCAAAGGACCCACCACCAGCCAATGTCATCTCCCCTGCCGCGTCGGGCTCCTCGTCGGGCTCCTCCAAGCCACACTTTCACTCGGCCTTGGCCATTTCCAACATCAAGAATTTGATTCCTCTTACTCTTGACGTCTTCAACACCAAGTATAATTCGTGGGCGGAACTCTTCAAGGTCACTGTACGTGCTCATCGGGTCCTCAATCACATTGATCTTGCTATCCTACGCTCCGCTGATGTTGGTGACACGTTGTGGGATCAACTTGATGTTGTTTTATTTCAATGGATCTACGCCACGATCTCCCAAGATCTCCTTCTTACGATCCTTGAAACCGGGCCAGCTGCTCTTCAAGCCTTGACTCGTATTCAATCAATCTTTCAAGATAACAAAGCGACACATGCCGTTTATCTTCAAAACGAGTTCGCTAGTTGCCGTCTTGAGTCTTTCTCATCGGTCTCGGCGTTTTGCCATCATCTCAAAGATGCGATCAACTGGCCAATGTGGATGCCAAAATTCTAAGCACCAACTTGTGATTCAACTTGTTGCGGGTTTAACAAACGAGTATGACACAGTGGCCAACTTTATTCAACAAACTAACCCGCTCTCGGATTTTGCCAAAGCAAGATCAATGGTGTTGTTGGAAGAGATGCACCGATCCAAGTGCGACTCCATCACGGCTGAGGGCAAGGCCCTTGCTGCCCTCATTGCGCCGCCCCCAACGGACCAACCCGAGAAGCTTGCCTCAAACCCTAATCAAGACAACTCAGGCCGCGAAAACAACAACAATAACCGCGAGCGCGGGCGTGGAAATGGTGCCGCGGGCGTGGAAATGGTGTCGTGGGCGCGGTTACATTCCAGCGCACTCCTTTCGGTTAGATGTCAATGCCCAGGAACAATCAGCAACAACCTCATTGGCCTAGAAACTTCGGTTGGCAACCGGCATCGTGCCCCTATCCGTCTCTTCCAACTACCGGCATCCTCGACCCTAACATGATTTCAATCAATCCTTCAACACGATAATATTGTACCCACCGGACAACAATTGGTACATGGACACCGGGCCGACGTCTAACATGTCCAACCACCCAAGTAATCTCTCTTCTCTCTTACTAATTCGGGTTCCTTAAATTCGATTACTGTTGGCAATGGCAAACAGATACCTACTTTGGTCAAGGATTAGCCCTTATACCTACCCTAGGTCGCCCTCTACACCTCAAAAATGTCCTTTTTGCACCACAATTAATTAAAAATCTGATCTCTGTTCGTAAATTCACTACTGATAATAATGTTTTTGTGGAATTTGACCCAAACGGTTTTTTTGTGAAGGATCTTCAAACGGGAACCAATCGAATGAGATGCACTAGTACCGTCGAGCTATACCCTATCACGTGTTTTCCTTTTTCCACCTCTCGACCAACTGGCCATGTTGCTTATCCTGTTGTGTCGGCACCTGTTTGGCATGCTCGTTGCGGTCATCCAGGTATCCCCGTCTTCAATTTACTTAGAAAGTCATCTTTGTCAAATTGTAATAAAGTGTTTGAAAACACTCTTTGTCACTCTTGTCAATTAGGAAAACATTCTCGTTTGGCTTTTTAGCATTCTAAATCTATTACAGTTGCTCCTTTTCATATTATTCACAGTGATCTTTGGACCTGACCTGTTTTTAGTTCCGCTGGGCATAAATATTATCTTGTGTTTCTTCATGATTTTTCTCATTTTCTGTGGGTGTTTCCGCTTAAATATAAATCCCAAGTTTTGAGCATTTTGTTAAGTTCTATCACTTTGTTAGGACTCAATTTAATTGTCAAATTAAAACACTTCAACTTGACAATGGAAAAGCGTTTGATAATCAAGAGTTTCACAAGTTCCTTCAAACCCACAATATTTCATTTTGGTTTTCGTGCCCTTACACTTCATCCCAAAATGGCAATACCAACGCATAATCCGAACTATCAACAATATGGTCCGCACCTTATTAGTCCACTCTGGTGTTCCAAATACTCCTTAGAATTATGCCGTCAAACGGCATCTTCTTTAGTTAATATTTTGCCCTCCCCCAACTTGGGAAAAAGAAGCCCGACACATATACTATACAATTGTACACCTCTGTTTAGTCATCTTCGAGTCTTCGGTTGTCTTTGCTTTCCCAATTTATCCCCTCAAACCTCTCATAAACTTAAACCATGGTCCACTCCCTGTGTCTTCTTAGGCTACCGGGACAATCGCAAAGGCTACATTTGCCTTGATATGTCAAATAGCCGAGTCATTTTATCTCGTCATGATGCTTTTGACGAGTCTGTCTTTCCCTTTGCTTGTCGTTCCAATCCTATGGAGCAATCTTCTGACTCGGCCTCTCCCCCTTTTCTTTACCCACATGTCGACCCGCCGGTTTCTAATGCATCGAATTCTTATACTCCACCTTTACAGAATTCTCGTTTTGCCACCCCTTCGCCTGGCGCGGACGCGACCGACATGCCCGCGGGTGTGACCGACATGTCTGCGGGCGCGGATTCGGACCCGCGGTCGCGGTCTAGCTCCAACAACCCTTTTTCGAGCCCCATCCCTTCACCATCCTCGCCTTCCCCACCTCCTCCCACTAATACCCACTCTATGACCACCCGGGGCAAAGTCGGGATCATAAAACCAAGGACCATCCTTGACCTCAATACTATCACCACAAAATCAAAACCGATCATTTCCCCGTTACCAACCTCTCACAAAACAGCCCTCCTTGACCCAAACTGGTCTGCTGCCATGGCTGATGAATATCGTGCCCTTATTAGTAATGTAATATGGGAAATGGTGCCTCGTCCTTCTGAGGCTAATGTGGTGAGATGTATGTGCTTTTTCGTCACAAATTTCGGTCTGATGGGTCACTAGAGCGCTATAAGGCTCGATCGGTTGCTAATGGTCGGTCTCAGGAGATTGGTGTTGACTATGATGAAACTTTTAGCCCCGTTGTTAAGCCAGCTACTATTAGGACTGTGTTGCATTTGGCAGTTTCTCGTTCTTGGCCAATTCATCAGCTTGATGTCAAGAATGCGTTTCTTCATGGTCATGTCAAGGAGACAGTTTACATGTTTCAACCACCTGGTTTTGTAGACACCACTCAGCCCAAACATGTTTGTCGTTTGAAAAAATTCTTGTATGGCTTGAAACAGAATCCACGGGCCTAGTACTAAAGGTTCGCTTCTTACTTACTGCGCCTTGGCTTCACTAGAAGCAAGTGATTCTTCTTCATTCATTTTGCATCGTGGTCTTGACACTGCCTACTTGCTAATATATGTTGATGACATTTTGCTTACTACATCGTCTGATCATCTTCAGCCTCACATTATTGCTCTTCTGAGTCGGGAATTTTCTATGTCCGACTTTGGCACATTGTCTTATTTTCTTGGCATCTCTACTCGGCCCTCGGGTTGCGAATTGTTTTTACCACAGGGCCAGTACGCTCGGGAGATTGTTGATCGAGCTAATATGTCTTCATGTAACACTATTGTCACACCTATTGACTCTGGCTCCAAATTGGGCGCCAATGCCGGTCCTCCAGTCTCTGATCCGACGCTCTATAGGAGTCTTGTTGGTGCTCTTCGGTACCTCACTTTCACTAGACCGGACATCACCTATGATGTTCAACAAATTTGTATGTTTATGCATGATTCTCGGGAACGACACTTGGCTGTGTTGAAACGCATAATTAGATATATTCATGGCACTCCTAATTTCGGTATTACTATTATGGCTGCTGATCGGACGACTCTTGTAGCTTATACTGATGCTGATTGGGTTGGCTGTCCTGACACTCGACAGTCTACATTAGACTACTGTGTTTTTCTCAATGATACACTTGTTTCCTAGTTAGCTAAACGGCAATTTGTTATTTCTCGTTCTAGTGCAGATGTTGTTGCTGAGTGTTCCTGGTTACGCAATCTGTGGGTCAAACTACATTGTCTGTTATCTCGCGCTCGTCTTGTTTACACGAACAATATTTCAGCTACTTACCTTGCTACAAATCCGGTACAACATCAACATACCAAGCATATTGAGCTGGATATACATTTCATTCGAGACAAGGTTGCTATTGGTCATGTCAAAGTCCTCCATGTTCCTTTTGCTTATCAGTATGTTGGCATTTTTACAAAGGGTTTGCCTCGTTCACTTTTTCTAGATTTTAGAGACAGTCTCATTGTTAGGTATCCTTCCGTTTCGAATGCGGGGGTGTGATAGCGTATATTATATTTATGTAAATAATATTATTGACCTAACTTCTCATACAAACTCTGTACTCTATATATATTGTGAATGAGTACAAGGCAACCCTAAGGGGGATTTTACCGTCTAACAGAAACACATAGAATTAGAAGGGGACAACTTAATACCATCTAATGTCCTTAGAGGAAGCCAATCTTGCCCTTGAAAAGTACAAATGCTAATTGTAGATTCCTATGTCCTCCTTCAATCTTTTGAGGTTGTCAAACTCACTCATGTACTTCGTTGTTGCAACTCAATGGCTGATTTCGTTGCTATCCTTCATCATTCGAATAGCATTAATTAGTTAACTTCTCACTCGAAACTCAGTATCCTTCCTTCCATATGAATTAGGGGTGAGCAAAAATGCCCGATCTGTTAATCCGATCCGCCAATCCGGCCTATCTGATCCGAAAAAATCCAGATCCGAATGGATCACAATTTTTTTTATCCGTATCCGATCCGATTTGGGGTTTTTTCTGGATATCCGGACCGGATACGGATAGAGTTTTCAAGCAACCAGATATCCGGTATATTCGGTAATATATATATTTTTTAGAAAATACACATTAATACTAAGTAGAATAGATGTTTAAATGAGTATTTTGTAAAATTTTAACTCATCAAGTGTTCAATTCTCCTCAACCATGTAAACTTTCAATTAAAATTCAAACGGATCGACGAATATCCGGTTCTGATATCCGTCAATCATGCTTATTAATTGGGCCAAAATAAAAAATAGTAGATATATTTTTTCAAAATGGATAGTTTGGATATCCGCTACCGAATATCCGTTCCAAACGGATATTTCTTACCGGATATCTGGCAATTAACGGATCGGATACGGATCGAGGTTTTAAGGAAAAAATAACCGGATATCCGATACATCGGATCGAATCGGATCGGATATATCCGTTTGCTCAGCCCTAATAAGAATGGTCTAGATTGAGATGACTTGACCTTTATCAACCTAATTCTTGCCTCGACAATAGAAAAATCCAAACTTTTAGATCAAAAGTTAGTTCAACGAAAGTCCGATCTGTAAAGCAGCCCAAGCTGAAGCCCATAGTTAGAGTAATCGGCCCAAGGTCGAAGTGCTATTTTTTTTTTTGGTAAACAAGTGCTATTTTTTTAGATCAGAACTAAAGTTTGGAAAGGCGACTGAACTTCGTCATCTTCTATGCTCCAAACCGTCGCTCTCGCAATAGAACGGGGAACTCAACCCGTTATCTGCAACGTTCTTAATTCATTGCAGAATTACTTTTTTCAAGCTTTAATTCAAACTTTTCGTCAAATGCACGTCCCTGTATGTGCCGGTTTCTATCATTTTGGGTTCTAGAAAGTTTAAATTTTTTTTTCTTGACGTCGTGAAAGAATGGAAGCAATTTTGTTTCCAAAGACGATTTTGATCCATAGAACCCAGATATTCTTGGCCAATGACGCAACTTGTCGCTATAATGTCCAGACCAGGAGGGTTCAGGTGCTGAAATCTGAACAAATGGCATTGACCCACCAAGTGTTCGATAAAATGCCCAGCTCAGATGCCTTTCCATGGAACGGCCTAATAAGCTTCCATCTTGGCAGCGGCCAGCTGAATAACGTGGTCTCCATTTACCAAGAGATGCTTTTGCGAGGTGTTTGTCCCGATAAGCACACTCTCCCCCGAGTTTTAGCGGCTTCTCGCCTCTTGAACTCTTTATCCTTTGGAAAGCAGGTTCATGGTCATGCTGTCAAGTTTGGCCTTTCCTCTGAGGATTATGTGATCACTGCTTTGATGGAATTGTATGACCAGCTTGATTGCTTGGGCGCTGTGAAATCTCTGTTCAATAACCCAGAGGCTCAGAGGAGTTGTGTGCCCTGGACTTTGCTCATTAGAATGCATATGAGGGATGGGAATCCCATATTGGCCATTGATGTGTTTTATCAAATGGTGGGTTTAGGAGTTGCAGTGGATTCCTTGGCTTTGATGACTGCTATTGGAGCCTGTAGTATGCTAAGATCTTTGCAAGAAGGAAGGAAGATACATGATATATCTCAGGTGTGTGGATTGTATTATGATGTTTTGGTAAGCAATTCTTTATTGAAAATGTATCTTGATTGTGGAAGTTTGGAAGATGCTCGGAAGGTATTTGATCAAATGCTGGCTAAAGATGTGATATCGTGGACTGAGATGATTCGCGGGTATGTGAAGAATGGCGGTTTCAATGAGGGTCTGAAGCTGTTTAAGAGCATGGTGTTGGAGGGCGTTCGACCTGACAACCATGCTCTTTCGAGCATCCTGCCGGCTTGTGCAAGAATGACGGCTCACAAGCAGGGGAAGCAGATTCACGGGTTCTTGATAAGGAATAGTTTTGACTCGAATCTCACTTTGAAAAATGCTTTGATGGACATGTACATGAAATCAGGCTTCCCAGAGTATGCTTCCAAAATATTCACTCAAATGACGTTTAAGGATGCCGTGTCTTGGACAATCATGGTACACGGCTACGGCTTGCATGGTCAAGGGGCCCGGGGAGTTGAGTTGTTCCGTGAAATGCAAGAGATGGGTAAGACAGAAATCGATCAAGGCACATATGTTTCTGTGATTCATGCTTGTAAGTCAGCTAATATGGTTGAGGAAGGCCGGTTTTACTTTGGCTTTATCAAGGAACATGAACTTAGGCACTATGCTCTGATGGTTTCCCTTCTAGCTCGAGCTGGGCTTTTTGACGAGGCAAAGAACTTCATCAACGAAAAACAGATTGGAAATAATTCGGAGGTGCTTAGAGCTCTTTTAGATGGTTGCAAGGTTCACAAGGAGACGGAAACTGCCAAGCTAGTAATTGAGCACCTTTACAATTTACAACCTCTTGCTTCCCATAATCAAAGTGTGGGTTTGAGTCCAAAGAAAGCCTACAGTTGGATTGGGTTCCACAATAAAGTTCATGTCTTTGGAACTGGGGATGCATCCCATCCGAAATCAGAAATGATACACCAGGAATTGCAAAAACTAATGAAGAAAATTGAGGACATGGAGGGAATTTTTCCTCAGCAAGAAGATTTCAGTTTTCAGGAAGTAGACGAAGAGAGGGCGTGTCCTGCCATGAGACATAGCGAAATGCTGGCGTTATCTTTTGGACTAATTAGCAGCCGAGGAGCAACTCTCCGGATCACCAAGAACCTTCATGTTTGTAGCAGCTGTCACGAGATGGCAAAGGCAATATCTAAACTAGTAACGTGCGAGATCATCATCAGGGATCCGAATTGCTTTCACCATTTCAAGGATGGTAGCTGTTCTTGTGGAGACTTATGGTAACATCCCATTCAAGCCTGTCTTTCTTCGGTTGCTTAGATTTCCCCCTTCTAATAATACCTTGCAGTCTTAATTAGAGCTGTATATTCATTCTCAAATGCCTCAAACCTGTGGCAAGGCAGAGATTTGTTGTGGTTATTCTGAAGATGCACGTTTGAGATGAAATTAGTTGTACAGAAAGCCTCATAGTCCATGCCTGTCTCCGATTTAGGTTTGCTTCAATTAGGTTCTGCTACTAGATCTTGGAATAGAGAGCTATGGTGGAAGAGTCTTCCATTAAAAACTCTGATGCGAACTTCTTCAGCTGAATCTTAATTGATCTTTGTTCCATCCTTAGCATTGGTTTAAAACTTTCCAGTTTACTAACTAATAAACCCACGTTATGAAACAGTCAAATAACCTTTGTGACCTGAACAACTATATTGAACCAACTATTACTGGAATCCAAGCGATCTCTAGATTGATGAATGGAAGTAGGAATTGTACTATTTCTTCAGCACTTCATCATGTGTACAATTGATTAATGATTACTCCACTTTTATGAGTAGCTCCAGTAACAAAATCTCCCAAGAGGAAACGGTGTATTTATTTAATATAAAATTGCATTTATGTTCTTTTTTTTTTGTCTTTGCCACCCCAGTTTAGTGGAGAAACTTTGCTCCATTAAACATCTACGTTTGGAGTTCGAGTCTCACGAGGGCCCCTTTATTTTTGGGTGAGATCTGCTCTTCCAATAAGTTCATTTCTCCTCCACTGAGAGTCGAACACTCGACCTCAGCGAAGGGAAGCGTAGCCCCTCCCACTGCGCTCCATGCTTGTTGAACTCTCAACCCACTAAATAATTCAAGGTCAGTGACCAAAATCTAAACACTAACAAAAGTGTTCTAAAAGTGCGAGAACATAGCATAGGGAAGAGAAGTTTTGCAAAGCAACCATACATCTATAATTAATACGTATTATTACTTTTCACGTTATTTTTAATAGATACACAAAATTATTAACTTAAGTTTTTATCACTAAAACTATTAACTTAATGGATTAATATGTATAAGGGAGTTTGTCCTCACATTTAAAGTGGAAGATAGTATATAAGTGAGAAAATACCACCAATCATCCACTTAGAACCCAAACGGTAGAAGTTGATAAATATGACATTAGTGTACCAGGACCATTAGCAGTACCAATTAAGGTAAAATCAGAGCAAATTAATCCAAAACAGTTTGGGTAAATGCCTTTGACAACCATTCAACCACTAAGTAATTGATGTCCGCTTTTTAGGTAGGTTTTTAGTATCTAGATAGATTAGATTTAGTTAGCTTTTGTGCTAGAGTTTTATGCTTTTGGGTCTTTTTGCCTTAGTTTTCGTATTTCCTTGATATTCAGAAACTACGCATCTTTTGTGTCTTTTCATAGGAGTTTTGGAGCATAACAAAGGATTTGGAGCATCACAAGAGAGGGTGGATGAGCTATGGACGAGCTATGAGGAGAAGATAAGGAAGAGAGGCGAAAAAAGGAGTAGAATCGAGCCAAAGGAGCTCGTGCACGAGCCAAAGCAAGACAAGAACGACCCTAGGAGGGTCGTGCACGAGCCAGCACAAGCCAAGATCGACCCAACCAAGAATCGATCATTCAGGACCGACCCCAGGGGGGTCGTGCACGACCCATTAGGGTCGATCATGGCGTTGACTTTCTCCTTATTCCGAGATCTTTATGGATATATTCTATCTTTTATTTAGGAAGTTGTTTTATTATGTTTCCTAGTTTAATTAGGACTCCTTTTCCTCTATAAAAGGAGGCAAAACACTTTGTTTTAGGGTTCCGGTATTTGCTCTAGCTTTTTACGTATTTTGTGGAGATTGGAGGAAGACTTGGAGAACAAGTTGGAGAAATTTGTAAGACTTCTTAGTTTTAATTTGAATTTTCGGTTTGTTTATTTTGATCATGTCTTCGTTCTTCTTTACCATGAGTGAGTAGTTCTCTTAGATTCTAGGATTGGGTGAAAACCCAACACGATCATGCATGTCTAAACTTGAATTCATGACTTGAATGTTTGAAGATCATATCTATCTATCTTGTGCTAAATTCCTTTGCGAAAGTTGAGGCAAAATCTTGCAATTAACCTAAAAGCGAAAGTGTAAAGTTGATTGCTTGATTAGATCTAATAGGGTTATTTGCGAAAGTTGATATTCCTAGGTTGAAGGATAGATAGAAAGTTGTTTAATTTGCGACAGTTGATTGAATAACTTGAATTGTTTGCGACAGTTGACTTTTCTATGATCATAATTGCATGATAGTTGTGAATTCTTGTTGGAAGCATGTATGGTTGATGTTGTGGTAGCCCTAGCCCTAGGATTGCTTTTTTATTTTTATATTTGATTAAAACTTGTTAAATTGCATCGATCCCGACTCACCTAAGGTCGTGCTCGAGCCCCATAGTCCGTTTGTGTTCGTGTGTGTTTTTGTGTGTCCAGGATCGACCCTCATAGGGTCGTGCACGACCCTAAGTAATTGACGTCCACTTTTTAGGTAGGTTTTTAGTATCTAGATAGATTAGATTTAGTTAGCTTTTGTGCTAGAGTTTTATGCTTTTGTTTCTTTTTGCCTTAGTTTTCGTATTTCCTTGATATTCAGAAACTACGCATCTTTTGTGTCTTTTCATAGGAGTTTTGGAGCATAACAAAAGATTTGGAGCATCACAAGAGAGGGTGGATGAGCTATGGACGAGCTATGAGGAGAAGATAAGGAAGAGAGCCGAAAAAAGGAGTAGAATCGAGCCAAAGGAGCTCGTGCACGAGCCAAAGCAAGACAAGAACGACCCTATGAGGGTCGTGCACGAGCCAGCACAAGCCAAGATCGACCCAACCAAGAATCAAGCATTCAGGACCGACCCCAGGGGGGTCGTGCACGACCCATTTGGGTCGATCATGGCGCCGACTTTCTCCTTAATCCGAGATCTTTATGGATATATTCTATCTTTTATTTTAGGAAGTTGTTTTATTATGTTTCCTAGTTTAATTAGGACTCATTTTCCTCTATAAAAGGAGGCAAAGCACTTTGTTTTAGGGTTCCAGTTTTTGCTCTAGCAAAGCGTTGCCCGAGCCATCCAAGCATAAGGAGGAAGAAGAAGCCTCAGGACCGACCCTGTCAAGGTCGAGCACGACCCTAACAGAGGTTGGACCTCTCAGGACCGACCCTGCCATGATTCCATTAGGGTCGAGCACGACCTACTCTGGGTCGAGCGCGACCCCTTTAAGGTCGAACACGACCCGGGGGTCGATTCGGAGGGCGCTAATAACGAAGAAGAAGTGGCGATCGACCCTCCAAGGGTCGAGCTCGATCGCCCTTCGCCAGGTAAGTCTTCTAACCCTTCTCTTTCCATTCACTCTCCATCTAAAGTACTTCCTTTTTCCTTCTAAGAAACCCAAAGACTCCACGAAAGGTAAGTTCATGCGCTTTGTTAAGTTGATTCAAGACTTAAATCTTTCCATTCCTTTCGCTGAGGCTTTGAATGAAATGCCTGCTTATACTAAATTCTTGAAGGAGATCTTATCTAGGAAGAGATCCATGTCGGAATTGACAGATGAAGTGAGATCGTTGGAGCTTTCCGAGAAGTTAGGCGACCCAGGTAAGTTTGCTATTACAATTGGTATTGGAGCTTACCGTTTCAAAGCTTTGTGTGATCTAGGTGCTAGTACGAGTTTGCTTCCACTTTCAACTTGGTCCAAGACCAACATGGGGCCATTAGTACCAGTGAACATGAGGCTATACATGGCGGATGGGTCGTGTGTCAAGCCAACGGGAGTGGTAGATGATTTCTCGGTTCAAGTTGGGAAGTTCTTTGTGCCCAACGATTTCATAGTGATGGAGATGCCTGAAGATCCCGTGGTGCCCATTATTCTCGGACGGCCATTCTTAGCCACAGCGGGAGCCATCATTGATGTCAAGATCGGTCTTCTCACATTCAACATTGGAGAAGAAGTGGTTGAGTTCCGATTCAACCCAACAATGAAGGAGACAAATCAGGAGGAGGTCAATATGCTATACACACGCTCTGACTACATTGAGTGCAACAACCCAACGGAGAAATTATTGGCTTGGGATCCTCTACCACATGTTTTCGAGGTCTCAAGACCGACCCTCCAAGGGTCGTGCACGAACCTCCTAGACGAAAGTGAGGAGAAATGCCTTGTCTTGGATGTACTCAAAGCGAAGCTTGGGGAGGAAGTTAGCTTGCCCGAGCCTACTCCCGAGCTTAAGGAGCTCCCCGACTCCCTGAGGTATGCTTTTCTTGGTCCTAATTCTACTCTTCTCGTTATTATTAATGCTAACTTGTGTATGGAAGAAGAGAATAAATTGCTTGATGTGCTTAGGACCCATAGGAAAGTCATAGGTTATTCATTGGAGGAAATTAGAGGTATTTCACCCTCAATGTGCATGCATAGAATTTATATGGAGGATGATCATAAACCCACTATTGAGCATCAACGTAGGCTAAACCCTAACTTGAAAGAGGTAGTGAAAAAGGAAATTCTTAGGATGTTAGATGACGGTATCATATTTCCTATCTCCGATAGTAAATGGGTTAGCCCCGTACATGTAGTTCCTAAAAAAGGGGGAATGACGGTTGTTGAAAATGAAAAAGGGGAGTTGATTCCAACTAGGACCACCACTAAGTGGAGAATGTGCATAGGCTATAGGAAACTTAATAGTGCCACTAGGAAGGATCACTTTCCACTCCCCTTCATTGACCAAGTCTTAGAACGCTTAGACCAACACGATTACTTTTGCTATTTGGATGGCTATAGTGGTTTTGGCAGATTCCCATTCACCTCGATGATCAAGAGAAGACGACATTTACTTGTCCATATGGGACGTTTGCCTATAGGAGGATGCCTTTTGGGCTTTGCAACGCCCCGGCCACCTTTCAGCGATGTATGATGGCCATCTTCTCCGACATGATTGAAGAAATAGTGGAGGTATTTATGGATGATTTTTCAGTTTATGTTCCACTTTTGATTCATGTCTTGCTAATCTTGCTAGAGTCCTTAAGAGATGTGAGGAGACTAACCTTGTGCTTAATTGGGAAAAGTATCATTTCATGGTTAGAGAGGGAATTGTGTTAGGACATCTAGTGTCTAAACGCGGGATTGAGGTGGACAAGGCAAAAATTGAGCTTATTGAGAAATTGCCCCCTCCATCCTCCGTTAAAGACGTTAGGAGCTTTTTGGGCCATGCGGGTTTTTATAGACGCTTTATCCAGGACTTTTCTAAAATTGCTAAACCATTGACTAACCTACTAATGAAAAATGTAGTATTTAGCATGTCTCCAGAATGTCTTGAAGCGTTTTACAGGTTAAGGAAAGCCCTCGTGACGACCCCCATTATGCAATCACCGGATTGATCACTTCCCTTTGAGATCATGTGTGATGCTAGTCACCATGCCATAGGAGCGGTTCTTGGGCAAAGGAAGGACAAGAAGCTTCATGCCATCTACTAGGCAAGTAAGACGCTTGATGAAGCCCAGAGTAAGTACACCACAACCGAGAAAGAGTTTCTTGCTGTGGTGTTTGCTTTTGAGAAATTTCGCTCTTACTTAGTAGGTTCTAAGGTGATTGTTTATACTGACCAAGCTGCGGTTAGATTCCTAATGGCGAAGAAAGACGCCAAGCCTAGGTTGCTTCGTTGGATGCTTTTATTGCAGGAATTCGATCACGAAATCCGAGACAAGAAAGGAGCGGAGAACTTAGTGGCGGATCACCTATCAAGACTGCCCCTTGAGCATATCCAGGAGTCCGGGGGATCAATCTCCATCAATGATACACGCCCCGATGAGACTCTTTTGCAAGACGACAAAGAGCTCCATGGAGACAAGAGTGGTGGAGAAATCAAGGCCTCAGGACCGACCCTTTTAGGGTCGAGCACGACCCCATTAGAGTTTGGCCCTCTCAGGACCGACCTTGCCAGGTCATCATAAGGTCGATCACGACCCCAGAAGGGTCGAGCACGACCCCTGCCCTCGAGTCAGTCTTCGAGCACGACCCAAATGGCTCGTGCACGACCCTCACCCAGGGTCGCGCAGGTAAGTCTTCTTCGCCCTCTTCGGTTCTTTCGAGTTCTAATGATCTCCCATCTTTATCTTCTCTCTCTACTTCTATTCTTTCTTTATGTGGGTCAAAGACCCCTTGGTTTGCGGATTTTGCTAACTATATTGTAGGAGGCGAGATTCCGGCGGGTTTAATCCCTCAAGCCAAAAAGAAATTTCTCCACGACGTCAAGCAATATTACTGGGATGATCCTTACTTGTTCAAGCAAGGAAACGATCACATCTTTCGACGTTGTATTTTGGATGATGAGATTGAGAGCGTCATTCGCCATTGCCACACTCTACCAATGGGAGGCCATGCTAAGGGATTCAAGACCACGACGAAGATTCTTCAAAGTGGCTTGTATTGGCCAACACTTTTCAAGGATGTACATGAGTTTGTGACAAGGTGTGACGAGTGCTAGTGTTCCGGAAACATTACCTGGAGAAATGAGAATCCGCTCACCGGTATCTTGGAAGTCGAGCTTTTTGATGTGTGGGGGATAGACTTTATGGGGCCCTTCCCTTCATCGGGTCCTTATAATTACATCCTTATAGTGGTTGATTATGTCTCCAAGTCGGTGGAGGCCATTGCCACAAAAACAAATGATGCTCGGGTGGTTGCTAAGTTCATGAAATCAAATAGATTCCCTCGTTTTGGAGTCCCCCGAGTTCTTATAAGTGATGGCGGCTCACACTTCATTGAAAGGAGCTTTGAAGCTCTTTTGGCCAAGTATGGGGTCTCTCACAGGGTGGCCACACCATATCATCCTCAAACAAGTGGTCAAGTGGAGGTCTCAAACCATCAAATAAAGAGCATCTTAGAGAAGACGGTATCCCGGTCAAGGAAAGATTGGTCTTCAAATCTTGATGATGCACTATGGGCATACCGCACCGCTTACAAGACGCCACTCCGCACCACTCCTTACAACTTGGTGTATGGCAAGTCATGTCACTTGCCCGTCGAGCTTGACCACAAAGCTTTATGGGCTCTCAAAGAGCTCAACATGGACCTCGATGTGGCCGGAGCAAAACGTTTCATGGACTTGCAAGAATTGGAAGAATTGAGGCTCAAGGCATATGAGAATTCCAAGATCTACAAGGAGAGAACCAAAAAGTGGCATGACAAGAAGCTTGTTCCAAAACTCTTCAAAGCCGATGACCCAGTACTCCTTTTCAACTCTAGGCTCCGACTTTTCCCCGGAAAGCTAAAGACAAGATGGAGTGGACCATTCACGGTTCATCACATTTATCCACATGGGGCGGTCGACCTTATAGACGAGAACGGAGCGATTTTCAAAGTCAATGGGCACCGCTTAAAGAAGTACTATGCAAAGGTGGAACCCGATGAAGAAATCCGAGCCACATGGGCTCTCACCACCTCGGACTAAGCTAAGGTAAGTCGTCAAGCTAAGGACGTTAAAAAAGCGCTTACGGGAGGCAACCCGGTTTTTAGGTAGTTATATTATTTTTATTTTTATTTTTATTTTTATTTTATTTTTATTTTTAGATTAGGTTCTTTTTTTTTCTAACCTTCCTTAGAATAGGATAGAATACTATTGTTTGGGATAGAATTTTGTGGGATTTTTGCAGGGTCATAAGCTTCAAAGACGGGATCAAAAAGACGGAAAAAGACGACTTTACATAAGGAGCAATTTAAGGCAATTGTCGACCACCTCCCAGGGGGGTCGAGCACGACCCTAGGGGGATCGTGCACGTCCCTAGTCGCAAGTACGATTTTGCTCTTCTTCTCCTAAAAGGTAAGTTTTTCTTTCCCTATTTTCATTAAACCCAAAACCGACCCTTTTTCAGCCTCCCATTGCCTCGAACACGACCATAACCTCCTCCATTGCTCTTCTCTTGCTCTCTCATTCTCATCTTCCCCTAAACCTCACCAATCATCCCACCAAGGCCACCTATTCACCACCAAATCACCACCACCACACCACTGCAGCCACGCACGAGCACAAGCAGCCCGGATCGAGCCAGATCTGCTCGTGCTAGACCTGCCGGTCGGACCTCCCAAACCTTGATCTAGGTCGAACTCCACCCTTTTTCCACTTTTCTTGCTTGAATCTCGGATTTTCGGTATAGATCTCTAACCCTCTACTCTTAATTGTGATTATTCATGGTTGAAATTGAATTTTTGGGTTGGATTTGCATTATTTGGGGATTTTTGATTTTAGTTAGAAATTTGGAAATTGCTTGCATAATAGGTGTTGTTCTTGATTCTTGCATGCTTGGGTGAGTTTAGACTCGAGTTTTTTGGGTTATTGTGGTTGAAATCTGATATTTGGTGCCAATGGGGGCTACATCTGAATTTTGGGCGAAGGTTGAAGACGGTGAATAGTACCAGGTCGTGCACGACCCCAAGGGGGTCGTGCACGACCCACCCAAAAATCATGCTCCCTGGACCGACCCCTATGGGGGTCGTGCACGACCCCGTAGCTCTTTTCATGTCTACTTGGGTGGTTTGTGCTAAGTATTGCATGCTAGGTTGAGATTTGATCCATGCTTTCATGTCTATATAACTAATGTCTCACCTTCGTTGTGAATTGCTTAATCGATAATGCTAGCAATACTTGCCTTTGAATAAGTATGGGGTGGATTATGTGGAGTTTGTGTTTTATTGATGTAGGTACCATGGCCTCAACTTCTCGACCCGTGAAGAAGTCAAAGAAAAGTGATAAGCCCGAGCTTAACCAATGCAACCTGGCCTCTGAATTCAGAAAGACGTTCAATGCCTGCCTTGAGCTCAAGCATAGAACAAGATGGTATTGCAAAGAGGATGGGCAACGCTTGCACATCCATGATGATTTGATGGAGGCATTCACTTACATAGGGGGCGAGAATTTGCTTCAGTGGAACAATCACCATTATCCCATCCTCACTTGTGAGTTTTTGGCCACCTTCTCTACCAAGATCAAGAGCCCTCACACTGGTGGTAAGATCCAATTTCAAATCGGGAATAAGTGGTTCAAGCTCACCTTGAAAGACCTCAATGATGCATTCGGGTTCCCTAACCCGATTTATGATGCCAAGCTTGAGCACGACCCCCTAGAGACATGGAGCTATCTATCCGGGGTTGAGGAGGGCGCGTTTCACAACTTGTCTAGCAAGGACATCACCAGCCCGCTCTTTCGGATCATTCTTCGCATCCTAGGGAGCACGGTCTTCCCGAAGACTGAGTTATCTAGGCCGAACAGGAGGGAGGTCAACATGCTGAGGATGATGTTATTCTCTTCCCCCGAGCCTATTAACATTGGCTTCGAGTGGATGAGGAGTGTGGATGATTTCAAGGCCAAGTCAGACTCGATTTACTTTGGAGGGATGATCGCTCAACTTCCCCACAACCTTAGAGTAAACATGAGAGCTTATTCGGGGGAGAAGCCGATATTTGTGGACACCCCGTTCCTCATTAATGCAAAGATGACAGCGAGGCACCCCGATGGCCCCAACACATATTGCTCCACTTTTCATGGTAACCAAGTTGTCATCACTAAAGAGCGGGTTGATTTGCTTCATTTGCCAAATTGGTTTGAGGTGTGGTCCAACGACCGATATCGTTTGAAGAAACGCCCCGAACACGATGAGTCTTTGAGAAGACGCCCCCGCCGTTATCCGAGTCCCAAGCTTGGGTATGATATTCTAGCTTTGCCCGCCCCACCTCCCCTCAGGCACGACCCCACTTGGGTCGAGCACGACCCATTTGGGTCGTTCCAACCAGCACGCCAGTCCGTGCACAACCAGCCAGGATCATTCCAGCCCGCTCGACACTCCGTGCGCGACCCCATACCTACAGGACCATATCACGTCCCTATGCCGCCCTTGCAACCTACTTTTGGAGCGGTTTATGAGTTCGGGACCTCCTCGGATGCTTACACCGGTCCTAGAAACGAAGAGCCAATGCAACAAGATGAGGCTCCGGTGTATGACATGGCTTATTTGGCTCGGGAGATGGCGGCCATGAGGGTTGAACATAGGCAACAACACGAGACCGTGATGCAGGGGCATTCGTCCATGGTGGAGAACCAAAGGCAAACCCGGGCTGAGGTGGATCAGCATTATCAGGAGTTCTAGCAGTTCCAGACATACTATGAGGCCCAACAAGAGATGGATGATTACCGTTGGGCTCATATGGAGAGTTACATGCATTGGAACCAAGGACACTACCCGGATCAAGATGCATGGGTTCCTCCGGCACATCCACCATTCCGCCCTCGTTTTCGACCCCCACCTTCTCAGTGATGAGCTCCACCACTACTTCAAGCTTCAAGAGTTCTTTGTGAGTTTCTTCTTCTTATCTCTTTACTTTTTCATATCATTTTTTTATGCATGAGGACATTGCATGATTTAAGTATGGGGTAGGGGAAGAAGAAATCTCACATGCTGTGTTTAATTGAGTCTAAGTGTTAGTTGTTTGCTTGTTTGTTTGTTGGTTTAGGAAAAAAATGATATCCAAAAAATCAAAAAAATTAAAAAATGTAGAAAAATCCAAAAATATTTGCTTCTTTGTTTTAGGATAGAAGAATGCTTCATCTTAGATGTCCTATGATGAGAATTAATTTTCATGCTTATCATATAATTCCTTTGGCATATTTGGATAGTATAGCCTAAGTCTTGAGAAATTGCTTTTGATTGTGAAAATTGACTTGTGATGAAATTGAGCATATGTGTCTTAAGTAGAGTAGTTGCAATCCAACAAAAAATTTCACCTAGTGAGGAATTTTGGCATTAAAGGGAGAACATAAAAAACCCCTCTTCTTTTTCTTGTGTGATTTGCTCTCTTTATGCATATATATCTCTTGTCATTGATATGGTTATCTATTTTTTGAAGTCGCTATGAGATCGTTCATGCATGTTAATTATGATTAAGAACTTATATTTCATAAGCCACTTTTTATCCTCTCTTTTACCTACCTTTACATTATCCTCTTTTTGAAGCCAAGTTGAGCCTTAAGCCTTTTATTTTTAGCTCCACAAAATTATTCCCTAGCCGATGTTAGCTTGACCATATCCGGGGATTAGGACTTAGTATTGGTTGTTGTGATGGTTTTGTTGAGTGAGATTTGTTGGTTCAAGTATGGGGTAATTATGGGTTGGGAAAAGTTTAAAAAATCTTGTAGTTTGTTATGTAAAAGGAGTTTGGTTCCCTGAATGCACTTGCAAAAAAAAAGGAAAGAAAAAAATCGGCTGATCTTCCATGAAAAAAATGAAAATAAAAAAGGGAGAAAAAGAAAGCAAAGTGTTGAAAGTGAATAATGTGCATGAGCCAAATTTCCTTAATAGTTAGAAGCAAGATTAAGTTGGGATAATTTAAGGGGTTGAAAGAAGTAAGTTTGAGCATAATGATGAGAGAGTTTGGTATATGTTCTGTTATGAGAGTTTTGGCAATGTGTGAGTTTTTAGGACTCTTTGATTCCCGGATATAATTAGCACCACATGGCCAAATATTTTCCACGCCTATTTGTCATTACCAAGCCCCATTACAACCCGGCCGAATGGAGTCTTCTATGAAGATTTCATATGAGCCTAAGTTCTTATGATGATTGATATGTTTTGACTTCTCCAGGTAGAGAGATTAGTGATATAAGTCTCAATGATAAAGTTGATGTTGCATAAAGATTGAGATGAGAGTTAATAGCCTAAACACATGAGAGATGAGTGAAACACATTAAAATCCCTTGTGAGGTTGGATTGTGATTGCCTATGCTTGAGACTCATACATATGTGATGACGTTAAAATTACTTGTCTGCTTTTTCACTTGTGTTTAAAATATTTTGACAAGGGCTATGCTTGAAGATTGTGTTATTGGTCTTGATTTTGCATGATTATTGCTTGAGGACAAACAAGTCTAAGTATGGGGTATTTTGATGTCCGCTTTTTAGGTAGGTTTTTAGTATCTGGATTCTGGATAGATTAGATTTAGTTAGCTTTTGTGCTAGAGTTTTATATTTTTGGGTCTTTTTGCCTTAGTTTTCATATTTCCTTGAGATTCGGAAACTACGCATCTTTTGTGTCTTTTCATAGGAGTTTTGGAGCATAACAAAGGATTTGGAGCATCACAAGAGAGGGTGGATGAGCTATGGACGAGCTATGAGGAGAAGATAAGGAAGAGAGCCGAAAAAAGGAGTAGAATCGAGCCAAAGGAGCTCGTGCACGAGCCAAAGCAAGACAAGAACGACCCTAGGAGGGTCGTGCACGAGCCAGCGCAAGCCAAGATCGACCCAACCAAGAATCGATCATTCAGGACCGACCCCAGGGGGGTCGTGCACGACCCATTAGGGTCGATCATGGCGTTGACTTTCTCCTTATTCCGAGATCTTTATGGATATATTCTATCTTTTATTTTAGGAAGTTGTTTTATTATGTTTCCTAGTTTAATTAGGACTCCTTTTCCTCTATAAAAGGAGGCAAAACACTTTGTTTTAGGGTTCCGGTATTTGCTCTAGCTTTTTACGTATTTTGTGGAGATTGGAGGAAGACTTGGAGAACAAGTTGGAGAAATTTGTAAGACTTCTTAGTTTTAATTTGAATTTTCGGTTTGTTTATTTTGATCATGTCTTCGTTCTTCTTTGCCATGAGTGAGTAGTTCTCTTAGATTCTAGGATTGGGTGAAAACCCAACACGATCATGCATGTCTAAACTTGAATTCATGACTTGAATGTTTGAAGATCATATCTATCTATCTTGTGCTAAATTCCTTTGCGAAAGTTGAGGCAAAATCTTGCAATTAACCTAAAAGCGAAAGTGTAAAGTTGATTGCTTGATTAGATCTAATAGGGTTATTTGCGAAAGTTGATATTCCTAGGTTGAAGGATAGATAGAAAGTTGTTTAATTTGCGACAGTTGATTGAATAACTTGAATTGTTTGCGACAGTTGACTTTTCTATGATCATAATTGCATGATAGTTGTGAATTCTTGTTGGAAGCATGTATGGTTGATGTTGTGGTAGCCCTAGCCCTAGGATTGCTTTTTTTTTATATTTGATTAAAACTTGTTAAATTGCACCGATCCCGACTCACCTAAGGTCGTGCTCGAGCCCCATAGTCCGTTTGTGTTCGTGTTTTTTTTTGTGTGTCCAGGATCAACCCTCATAGGGTCGTGCACGACCCTAATCAGCTCGGTCCTGGCCTTGTTTTGTTCGTATTTGCTTTTTTTTTTCGTAGTTTGTCAACTAATCTTTAGCCCTGTTCTCATTCCCGTGGACGAACCTGACTCCCTGTACTCAGCGGGGTCTTGATATAAATTTATTTGTTCAAGAAACCCTTCAACAGTAGTAAAATGTTTTAACAATTGACGAGGAAGGAGAAATCCATACCAACTCTTAACCTCCTGCAAGTTTAATAAGAAACAAAAGTCTTTCTAGGAGTCAAAGTTCTAGATTTAATCCTTATCTTAATCTTACTCAAAAGAACTAGTAGTCCCTTCAATCAAAAGTATTAAAGAAGAAAGTCAATTCATAATAGATGATGATATTGCTAGTCTTCTAGCATCCCTAAATAGAAAATTAGAACTTAATAGTCTTGGAAGAACACTTAGTTAACTATCTAGACATAGTATACATCTAGGATCAACATCAGTTTCTAGTTCTAGTTCTTCTAGCTCGAACCCCACATTTCTTCTAACAACACAAGGAGAAGCTTCAACTTCTAGAGCTGATAAAAGGATAATAGGATTTAAAACCAAAAACTATTAGCGAACTTGTCTATGAAGGAGACGAAGATTCAAATATGCAAGTAGAAGCTTTCTTAAGAGTGACTAACACAAATAGCATCTACCACTGGCGTAGCCAGAAAAATTTCTCAGGGGGCTAAATTTCTTCGACTACAGAAACTTTCCTGGCGAAGTCAGGAATTTTTTTTGTCTTTTTAATAAAAAAAATTACAATAAATTGTTTCTTACAATGACATTCTTCGATTTGCCATATCTTGAAATCGTACAATAATATCTTCAGTTTCAATACAACGCACTACATCTTTCTCAATATAAGTAATCAAACAGTCATTCATCAGCTCATCTCCGAGCCGATTGCGTAATGAAGTTTTGATAAGCTTCATAGCATAAAAAGCTCTTTCAACAGTAGTTGTAGCAACAAGTAAAAGCAAAGCTAACCGCACCAAAAGATATACTAAATGATACACACGATGCTTTTTTGTCTGAACCAATTTTTTTGAGAGCTCACCAATACTTGTAAAGTTGACAAAGCGATCATCTGAGCGCACATCAGCAATATAACAGTCAAGTTGTTGCTCAAATGTCAATAAATCAACATCTGAAAAGTCATTTGGATACAATTCTGCAGATCTAATCAACTTTCCACTATCAAATGCCGAGAATGCTTCACTTGGATCAAGACATGACATGCACAAAAGCTACTCGGTATTCACCTCATTGAAATGACTATTCAGCTCAGAAAGTTGCAGATCAATTACTTCATAGAACAAACCAGCACGATAGTAATTTAGATTGGTAACTTGTTGAAGGTTTGGACGAGCTCTTCCTGGAATGACATAAAAGTCTTCGGTCTTCCAACTCTGGGACATCAATTTTCTGCTTGATGCAGAATGAAACAACTCTTTTCCAAAATGATTCTCAACCTCCATCTCTCATTTTTTGGAGAAGTAGTTTTGTGACTTTGACAAGTTTCGATGTGTTGACAATATCTTGATCATTTTTTTGTAACACTTGTGACAACTCATTTGAAACTCCAAGAACATTCTTCATCAAGAATAAGAAAAATGCAAATTCAAAGGACATCATGGAATCAAGAAGGTGACCTACTTGAGCTCTTTGGCTTGGATCTGAATCCTTCTGAATAGCTATAAGCACATCAATTATTGGGTCATATAAAATAATCAAATTCACCAATGTTCTGTAGTGAGAATTCCAACGTGTTCGCCCAGCTCGACCCAAAGATACTTCTTGATTTTTTCCCCTTCCAAACAAGATTTCACCTTCAGTAAGCCCTTTAGCTACTTGCTCAAAGGATTTAGTTCGAAGCATGTCCTTTCTTTTGCACGATGCACTAACAATGTTACTCAACATAGAGATTTCATAGAAAAACTTCTCTACTTTTGTCAATTCTTGAGCAACAACTACAAGTGTCAATTGTAACTGATGAGCAAAGCAATGAACATAATAAGCAGATTGATTCTCCTCCATTACCAAGATCTTCAAACCATTAAACTCACCCCGCATATTGCTAGCTCCATCATAACCTTGTCCTGTAAACTAGAAATACTCAACCCATGTCGAGAAAAAAGAGCCTCAATATTCTTTTTCAATGACAAAGCAGTGGTGTCAGGAGCATGAACAATCCCAAGAAAATGCTCAAGAACACACCCTCTATCATCCACAAAATGCAGAACAACAACCATCTGTTCTTTCACTGATATATCACCAGCTTCATGAACTAAAATAGAAAACAAATTATCACCCATATCTCTAATGATTGCATTTGTTGTCTCGACAGCTATTGCATTGATAATATCTTTCTGAATTGTAAGTGAAGTCAATTTCAGATTCTCAGGTGCATTACTCAGTGCAACTCTCTTAACTTCATCATTATGGTTGGAAAGGAAGTGCAAAAGTTCAAGAAAGTTACCTTGATTACCCGACTCATCAGATTCATCATGTCCTCAAAAAGGTAATCCTTGCATCAAAAGAAATCTAATGCAATCAACTGAGGCAGTTAATCTAACACGATAATCTACCCGACTCTGTTCTAAATGATTAGACAAACATACTTCTATATGTTGTTTCTGAAGCATCAAATCTTCACAAGCATGCACACATCTACTATGAACACTGTTATGATCACCAACATGAAACCCAAAGTGTTCTTTTTTCCTCTAGTTTTTAAACCATGTCCCAACAAATGAATCACCACCTCCTTGTTTACTAAGATTGGGTTTGAAGAGAAAGCAAGGTAAGCAAAATGCAGCATCTTTTGATATACTATATTCCAACCAAGAACCGTACTCAGTGAACCAACCGGGAATAAATCTACGAGTTTGATTTCCAAATACAGTCACAGGAAAATCATGATTTCTAGGTTGACAAGGTCCCTTTTGCAAATAAGCTTGTCTAACCCTCTCTCTATCCTTCACATCATAGTCAAATATATTTCTCCTTAACCCTGGATCAGCAGGCAAATCATCAGATCCAACCTCAACATCAGCAGTAAACAGATTTGCCATTCTTGGCGGATCACTTGGTGGATCAACACTAGATAAACTTGGAACACTTAATGGGTCGGGACTAGAACTAGAACCTATATTTTGTGAATCTCCAATAGGTAGAAAAACTCTCTTCATTTCCTGAGCAATTAAAGAACATGAACATCAAATTCTAAATTCATAAATCATAACGAAAGTTCTTCCCTCAACAAATTTGATAAATTCAAAACACATAAATAATTTAAAATCATGTATGTTCAAGAATGGCAAACACCGATCACTGTACTGGAATTCTAGATAATTGTCAAACACCGATCACTGCCTCTTTACCATAATTTAAAATCATGTATTCTAAATTCATAAACCTTCTTCTCATTCATCTTCTTGATTTTGTACAAACACCGATCACTGTAATGGAATTCTAGAATTTTAATCCCTAAATCACTGTGCATTTGTGCATTTGTGCATTTGTATAAACACCAATAGAGTGATTTTGTATAAACATCTTCTTGATTTTGGTTGTAATTATTGTGCATTTGTGCAGTCGATCATTGTACTGGATTACGTAATTCCAAAATCATGTAAAATCAAGTAAAAAATAAACTCATGTATGTTCAAGAATTAGGATCACTGTATAAACACCTTCTTGATTTTAGAATCCTAATCATGTATTGGAATTCTAGAATTTTATTTTTTAACCCTAAAACTCAAAACCAGTAAAAAATAAAATCCCATATTCCAACCCTAATCAATTCCAAAATCATGTATGTTCAAGAATTAGGATCTATGTTGGACATCGAAAACTCAACAGAAAAAGGAAGGGGGAACCGGGGAAGAGAAAGGGAGGACTGAAGGACCAACCTGAATGGAGAAGTAGGCGAGCCGCGAGTGACGTCGGTGTCCCGCGAGCGTCGTCGGTGTCCCAACGACTAGGCGAGCGGCATCGCGTCGGTGACCCAACGAGCAGCCGAGCAACGTTGGTGAGCCGCCGAGCGTCCGAGGCTTCCTCCAATGCCGCGTGAGTGGTGAGCCGCGAGAGGGTTTACGAGATCTTCCATTGTTTTTTATATATTTAACTGTTTTTTAAAAACCCCACTGGGCACAACACAAGGCCGCCACTGGCATCTACATCCCTATAATTATAGGCATTGAAGGATTTAATAATTATCAACTATGTGCTTTCGTGGATAGTTAGTAAGAGTAGGTATTTAAATATGAACTATGTCCACGACCAATTTTAAGAATGTATCACGAGTATGAATTCGAGAATGTCTGTCTAGGAGAAATGGAAGAATTATTCCACAATTCCTTATCTCTGCGTCCATCGAACGCAGAGAGGCAGGAACTTGAGGAGAAAGAAAAGTACCACAAGGGATGGGTGTCGCCTCCCAATCAGTTTAAAATTTCAATGATGGAAGAAGTTAGTAAGAGTAGTTGTTGGTATGGCATCAATTGGTGAACCATTTTGATGACTTTGCGAGTATTAGAATTGGAAGTAACCAATAAAATACTTCAACTTCCTTGGGAGCTCAAGGAAAAACTGCAGGGGTATTACAAGTATAAAGATTTTCCGGGATGATATTCTCACATGATGAGCAGGGATAGAGGTCCATACTATGATATAATGGAAAGAATGGGGAACTCTACTTCTCTTTCATGATAATCCTGGAATTGGAGGGATAAACCTTCATGCTAATCCTTTTGAGGATATGAGAATATTAAAGGCATGAGATTATGGAATGTGTATCAACATATATGGAAAATGTCCTTATGAATGGAGCAAGTGCACTGAAAATCAGGAAAAAAAAAGTCCGAATCTAGAGAAAGAGAGAGCTTTGAACTTGAAAGTGAATCGATGTTCACCCACTCTAAGAGTTCAAATCCTTCTATGAATCTTTCTAGTTTAAGTACTTGAGTGTTTTCAGAGTGTTTGTTTTCAGTGTGTTTGTGTGCTAGTGATCCTTTCAAATTCAATAAAAGTTTGTTTTTAAGTAAGAGAAAACTACTTAATCGAAAGTTATGTCTTAAATAAACCTTTTTTGTAATTACAAATCCCCCATCCACAAAATTGAGAGATTTTTAGTTAGAGACTACGATCTGAGGTAGGAAACGAAATAGATCTGTGATGTGCTTGAGCTAAGGGAGTCTTGGTCGAGTCTTGGTCCAAATTATCATACTACAAGCTATCTATTTACACACACATGTATTACACATATTATGTATGAACAAGTGTATAATGGAGGAAAATTTGTACAAGGTGAATTATTCACCTTCTTCACCTCCTTATTTCCATGCATAAATCATGGAGATTTACCAAAGTTTTACCCCACTCTTGGCCTATAAATATGGTCATCATCCATTGTAAAACTTGCACCAAAGTAGAGTAAGAAATACACTCTCTAAAGTTCTTACTCTCCCTCCCTCTCTTCTAATGATCTAAAAGTCCTCATAAAGTTTGTTTAAGTGTTTTCCCAAAAGTTAAAGTGATCTTGCTTTCATAAATCTTTTCATAACACGTTATCAGCACGAGTCTCTAATTACCAATTGAGCTTCACTAATCACCAAGGTACAAATTCTATCTCTTTCTAATCTTAATCATACAACAAGTTTATTTCCTAAAACTGTTTTTGAGGAGTATGCTCTGTAGTTGTCCGATTTGGGATCTTCTACATCAGAAACTCGTTTTTCTTCCTAGATTTGAAACGATTTCTTACCAAAAATAAATCATGCTTTTGGATATGTAAAAGATACAAACAAAACATTACATTTGCTTACCTTTAAACCGATTTCTCCTTCGAAAATCTTCAACTTCACCACTTGGATTGGAAGTAAGTTTTAACCAAAATAATTATGAGCATGATGTTGGTAATCACAATAAGAACAAGGCAAATGAAAAGCTCAATCAAAAATCTCCTATTACCGGCTCTAAGACGACGCATAATCTCGTCGTCGGCCATGGAGAATGTCGAAAGAAAAATTTGGTAAAGGTGGTCGAATATGGAGGTGGAGGAAGGAGATAAGGTCGGAAGTGAAAAAGTAAAAAGGGGGATGAAGGGAATCAGACTTTAAGGACTTTGGACTTTGGACTTAAAGGACCTCGGACTTTGGACTTAAAGGACCTCGAACTCTAAGGACTTTAAAACTTTAAAATTCCCGTTATATAATTTTCTTTCATTTCATATGATCTCTTACTTTTGTCTTACGTTATTGTCTATGCCTATATCTATATTGATTACTTCTCTGACTCACGCAATCTTTCTTTATGCATTCCGAATATATCATCTACATGCATATATTTATTATTTGATATGACATGTCCTTCAATCGTCTTAGACACGACTCATGTATTATATTATTGATTATGTTAACCTTTAATTTGCATATCTTTATATGTAGCAACTAATGGCAAACATCGCTAAGAGGGAGTTTGACATCCTTGACCTATCGGGCCAGAAATACCTCGAATGGAGGGTAGATGCCATGGCTCACCTCAAGGCAAATGGCCTTGAGGAAACAATTGTGGCAAACAATAATGCCACCCCACAGGAAAAGGCGAAAGCCATTGTGTTCCTCCGCCACCACATTCATGAGAGTCTCAAAACTGAGTACTTATTTGTGGAGGATCCTATAGAATTGTGGGAGAGCCTGAATGAGCGCTATGCTCATCAAAATGAAGTTTTACTCCCACAAGTAACACATGAGTGGAACACTATAAGGTTCCAGGACTTTAAGTCCATCACTGAGTACAACAGTGCTATCCACAGGATCACTTCTCAATTGAGACTATGTGGTAAAATGATCACTCAGGAAGAGATGTTGGAGAAAACTTTCTCCACTATGCATGCTTCAAACATATTATTGCAACAACAATATAGATTAAGAAATTTCAAAAGATATTCTGACTTGTTGAAAGTATTGTTGGTTGCTGAAAAGAATAATGAGCTCCTAATGAAAAACCACAACCTAAGGCCTACTGGCTCAACAACTGCCCCAGAAGCAAATGCTATGAACAAAGCGTTCCATGATAGGAACGACAATGAACGTGGGCAGCAATCACGCCGTAACAATGGGCGTGGACGAGGTCGTGGTAACTATGGGAGTCGTGGTGGCCGTGGTGGTCGTGGTGGCCATGGGCGTGGCCGAGTCTACAACAAAAGCCACGATAATCACCGTGAGAACCATGGCTACAAAGGGGGTGTGAAGCAACAGGTCCAGACGGGTCCATCAGGATCCTCCCAGAAATCCAAATCAGCATGCTACAGATGTGGCGTGACTGGTCACTGGTCAAAGGTATGCCGCACAGCTCCACACCTAGTGAAGCTGTACCAAGCTGAAAAGAATAAAGAAAAGGCTACCGAGACCAACTACATCGATAACAAAGATGTGGATAGGTCACCTGTGACTAGTCTGGATGTCAATGACTTCCTCAACTTTGAGAATGATGATGGCTATGCCTTAGGGGCTTAAATGAAAAGCACGAGCCCCTAAATATCTCTACTATCTCCCATGTTATTGTATAATATTTGCAATGTATTTTTTATATCTCATGTTTTAACTTCTCTCTCGTAGGACCTTGTATAATAGAACTTGTGTAATGGAATTATCCTTAATATATGAAGCTTTTATTTATGTCTTAATTCTCCTTTTTCTTTATATTGATACAAAACATGGACTTACCTAAAGTGAAACCCGATGGGAAGGAGCAATGTCTTTTGGACAGCGCGACAACACACACCATCTTGAGGAGTAAAGAATACTTTACCCAATTAAGAGCCTTTGAAGGCAATGTCACTACAATATCCGGTGTGTCAAAACTCATCGAAGGCTCTGGAAGAGCTGTCATTCTACTCCCAAAGGGAACAAAGCTAGTAATAAATGACGCACTATATTCGAGTAAATCTCGAAGAAATTTGCTAAGCTTTAAGGATGTGCGTCTAAATGGGTTTCATATGGAAACCATGAATGAAAATGGGAAAGAATACTTGTGCATCATAAAACATGAATCTGGCCATAAACAGATTCTCGAAAGGATGCCAACGCAAACCTCCGGATTATATCATACATACATTTATCCGTTTGAGGTCAATGCAATGTTTAACAAAAGGTCATATGATCAAACTACATTCACATTATGGCATGATCGATTGGGTCATCCAGGGGCAGTAATGATGCACAAAATCATAAAGAGCTCACTTGGACATACATTAAAGAACATTAAGGTTCTTCCGTCCAGTGATTTTAATTGCACTGCTTGCTCACTTGGAAAGCTAATTATCAAGCCTTCTAAAAACAAGATTGCAAGTGAAAATCCTGCATTCTTAGAAAGAATCCAAGGAGATATATGTGGGCCAATTGCTCCACCATGTGGACCATTCCGATACTTTATGGTGCTAATTGATGCATCTACACGTTGGTCACATGTAAGCCTACTATCAACAAGAAATGTTGCATTTGCTAAACTCCTTGCCCAAATAATCCGATTGAGGGCCCAATTTCCGGATTATACAATAAAGAAAATTCGGCTCGATAATGCAGGAGAATTTACATCTCAAACATTCAATGACTATTGTATGTCAATTGGGCTTGATATAGAGCATCCAGTGGCTCATGTTCACACACAAAATGGTCTCGCTGAATCATTGATAAAGCGATTGCAATTAATTGCCAGACCATTATTGATGAAATCAAAATTACCACCATCGGCATGGGGACATGCAATATTACATGCAGCAACCTTAATTCGATTAAGGCCAAGTGCAAACCATGAACATTCCCCTATGCAACTTGTGTCCGGTAAGGAGCCAAATATTTCACATCTAAAAATATTTGGATGTGCGGTTTATGTCCCTATTGCTCCACCTCAGCGCACAAAGATGGGACCCCAAAGGAGATTGGGAATTTATGTTGGTTTTGAGTCTCCCTCGATAATCAAATATCTTGAACCAACAACTGGTGATTTATTTACAGCAAGATTTGCTGATTGCCATTTTGATGAAAATACATTCCCAGCCTTAGGGGGAGAAAAGAAAAATGGGGACCCACATGTGAAAGAAATCACATGGAATGCAACCGCATTATCCCATCTTGATCCAAGAACAAAAATGTGTGAACAAGAAGTACAACGGATCATTCATTTGCAAAATGTAGCAAATCAGTTACCAGATGCATTTACTGATACACAGAAGGTAACTAAATCACATATACCTGCAGCAAATGCTCCAGCAAGAATTGAAATACCCAATGGATTGCCAGATGCATCCATCGCAAGCGAGTCTACAACACGCCGAAAGCGTGGTAGACCATTAGGCTCAAAAGATTTGAAACCGAGAAAGGCAAGAAGCCAAAAGGGTATAGCAGGAGAAGCCACAATGGATCATGAGAATGATGGTAAAGGCAAAGATATTGAAAATGAGAATACCTCAACAGAGGATGATATTCTAGACAAGAATAATGATATCGACAATTTTGAGATTTCCATAAACTATATGTCCACATGCACACAATGGAACCGAAAAGATGTAATTGTCGATGATATATTTGCCTACTCAGTGGCTAGTAATATTGTAATTGAAGATGATGATTTTGAGCCAAAATCGGTCGATGAATGTCGACGAAGAAATGATTGGCCAAAATGGAAAGAGGCTATTCAGGCAGAACTAAAATCGCTTGAAAAGCGAGAGGTCTTTGGACCAGTAGTTCGTACACCCAATGGTGTGAAACCAGTCGGCTATAAATGGGTCTTTGTACGTAAAAGAAATGAGAAAAACGAAATTGTAAGATATAAAGCAAGGCTTGTAGCACAAGGTTTTTCTCAGATCCATGGAATTGATTATGAAGAAACATACTCTCCAGTAGTTGATGCAACTACGTTGAGATTCCTAATTGGACTGACTGTCTTTGAAAGGTTACAAATGCGCCTCATGGATGTCGTGACCGCATATTTATATGGATCACTTGATACAGACATCTACATGAGAGTCCCCGAAGGACTCAAGCTGCCTGAGGCCAATAATTGTGGACCTCGAGAAATGTTTTCCATAAAATTGAGGAGGTCATTGTATGGGCTAAAACAATCTGGACGAATGTGGTACAATCGCCTCAGTGAATACCTCATGAAAGAGGGATACAAGAACGACACCGTTTGTCCATGTGTTTTCATCAAGCGATCCGAAAAGGGATTCGCTATTATCGCAGTTTATGTTGACGATTTAAACATCGTCGGAACTCCAAATGAGCTTCAAGATACTGCGAAATATTTGATGAAAGAATTCGAGATGAAAGATCTCGGACAAACAAAGCTTTGTCTTGGCTTACAAATTGAGCACTTAAGGGATAGAATCTTTATCCATCAGTCTAATTACACCGAGAAAGTTCTTAAGAGATTTTACATGGACAAAGCACACCCTTTGAGCTCTCCAATGGAAGTTCGATCCCTCAATGTAGAAAAGGATCAATTTCGTCCCCGAGAAGAGGACGAAGAGGTTCTTGGTCCTGAGGTACCATATTTAAGTGCAATTGGTGCTTTAATGTACTTAACTAACAATACAAGACCAGATATTGCTTTTGCAGTAAATTTGTTGTCCAGGTATAGCACTGCACCCACAAGGAGGCATTGGAACGGGATCAAACATGTATTCCGCTATCTCCGAGGCACACATGATCTTGGGTTGTATTATCGTAACCAAAGGGATGCGACCTTAATTGGATATGCAGATGCAGGGTACTTGTCTGACCCACACAAAGCCAAATCTCAAAATGGCTATGTGTTCACATACGGAGGCACTGCCATCTCTTGGAGATCAACGAAGCAGACTGTGACTGCCACATCATCAAATCAAGCAGAATTGATTGCACTATATGAGGCAGGAAGAGAATGTGTGTCCCTTCGAGCAATGATTCAATTCATCCAGAAAGAAAGTGGAATGAAACCAATGACTGATGATCCAACAATATTATATGAGGATAACTCAGCATGCGTTGCTCAGATGAAGAAGGGCTACATCAAAGGAGACCGAACAAAGCACATATCTCCAAAATTCTTCTCCACTCGTGAATTGGAAGAAGCTGGTGAAGTGGACATCCAACAAATTCGATCAAATGACAATTTGGCTGACTTGTTCACAAAGTCTTTAATCCCCAAGAAATTTGGAGAACTGGTATCCAGAATTGGAATGTGCAGACTTCGAGACATATGTTGAAGTCAGGGGGAGTATCATACGCGCTGCACTCTTTTTCCCTTCGATCAAGTTTTTTATCCCACTGGGTTTTGCTTGACAAGGTTTTTAATGAGGCAGCATCAAGGCGTACAATGGGATCAATGGTTGCACTCTTTTTCCCTTCGTTCAGGTTTTTATCCCACTCGGTTTTTCCTGACAAGGTTTTTAATGAGGCACCGTCTACCCATATCCTACTCCATGAAAAGAAGTTGAATATTCAAGGGGGAGTGTTATGAAGTCCAAATTTATGAAGTCCAAATTATCATACTACAAGCTATCTATTTACACACACATGTATTACACATATTATGTATGAACAAGTGTATAATGGAGGAAAATTTGTACAAGGTGAATTATTCACCTTCTTCACCTCCTTATTTCCATGCATAAATCATGGAGATTTACCAAAGTTTTACCCCACTCTTGGCCTATAAATATGGTCATCATCCATTGTAAAACTTGCACCAAAGTAGAGTAAGAAATACACTCTCTAAAGTTCTTACTCTCTCTCCCTCTCTTCTAATGATCTAAAAGTCCTCATAAAATTTGTTTAAGTGTTTTTCCAAAAGTTAAAGTGATCTTTCTTTTATAAATCTTTTCATAACAGTGCAGCATTTGTGAGTGACTTTGAAGAATAGTTATGATAGCAACAATTTTAGCGAAAAGAGAGTAGTTGATTCCCGGGCCCGTACCGTGTTTAGCAACCCATGTCTGTATAAATTGATGCCGATTTGCGATTTATGTTTGGAGACTCTCCTCCTCCGGTCTTCCCTTCCTGTTCTCTCTTCTCCTCGCTCCTCCCATGTCCGCCGTAGCAGCCACCAGGAGAGCTTTTCCCCCTCTTCTTTTGATAGTCGTCGTCTAACGTACCAGTCGCGCAGTGCTCGAAACCTTAGAGCAGGTTCAGAGCACTGATCCCCGATCAAAGTGCTCTACTGCTCACTGACATTCCACCTTGCAAACCTTGTAATATTGGATTTCGCTTTCTCCAGTTTCCCGTTGGGGAATTTCGATAATTCGAGAGTGAGAAGGCGAAATCCTTGTCGGTGGAAGCTTCCGAGGAAAAAATATACCTTAAGTTATTGGCAGGTGATTTTATTATCCTAACATTTTGAATTTAGTTTTTGCCGGATTTGGTGGAACTAATGATAATAATTGGTTGATGATGCGAAGGGAAGGTGACTGGAATTGAGGTGGTTGCGGAGCTCTTAACGGTTGGAGTGATGATAAGAGGATAAGAACAATCCCGGAGGTGCAACAACTTGTTAATATCCATAGATTTCTTCATAATTTTTCGTCTCTGCCTTCATGGCGACTCAACCTGCTTATAAGCTACGTATCCTTGGCATCGGTATTTTCTGTTTCTACTTTGATCTGTACAACTTTGTTTTTTAAAGTTTTAAAGTATCCTTTTCCATTGAATTACTTGATGTGCTCAAATCTCCACCCCTATTTTCTCCTAAATATTTTCTCTACCTCTCCATGTTGTGGGAAGAGGATTTTGTACTTTTGTAGTCCTTGACTGGTTATGATTAAGAGGAATTTGTAGCCCATGCTTCTACAGTTAACTGCCTTAAAATTGGTAAGAAGTC